>CM036538.1:24684181-25324181 GCA_020745685.1 Tautogolabrus adspersus
CCCATAACACCATATCATCATTCCTGCAACATGGGCATCCACCAGTGCCAAGAGATCCCTGGCCAGTTTCTCAATCTCGCAGGTTAATGTGATTGGTTTACATTTAAAGGCTTGTTGGGCAACATCCTTACCGAGTTACCCTAACTGACCTTTTTTGCAAAGTACCAGGAAAAATCACTGTAAGCGATAACCCATGGTTGGTTAACCTGGAGAGTGCACTAAGTACATTTAAACATTAAGAACTGTCCGAGGTCTGTACTTGATTATTAGTCTACCCAATGTTTTCTTCTACGACAGCGTGTTCAGGTATTTATTCTCCCCAGCCAGTGAGGTAAGCATAGACGTCATGTCGCCCACAGCCATGTTAGACAGGCCAGAGCCTGCCGCTAGGCTGACAGAAGTTTGGGGGGTGGTGAGGCGGGATGAGGCTTGGGAGGAAGACCCTGGCTGAGGATTGACTGGGCTGAAAGAATCTGCATCATCAATGATGGAGGTGAAGTCTATGCGAGCATTGTCTAGGTCCAGGTTCTCTAAGGCATTGGACATGGGGCCAGATTCAGGATAAGGAGGCATGGAGGCGGACTTTGTGCCACCCGTAGTGTCCAGGTTAGATGCCATATTGTGCTGCTGATTCAGACAAGGTCCTTTCTGTGGGTCCATGTGTTTCTCTAATTCCATGTTTATCTGACCCGAGTAGTACATGTTGTTGTTGTTATTGGAAGGAGAAAACATTTCATTATGCGTGTGCTGTGGATGCTGAACAGGAGGAAGTCGGATCCCTCGTCTTGGGCTGGAAGTGGAGTGGACAGGACTGAGGTGGGGTGGGCTGCCAAGGTAGACACTTCCAACCTGCGACAGGCTGTTCTGGCGGCTGAGAGGTTTCCTTCCCTGAGGAGGCCTTGGGACCACCATTTCCTGGCCATAACATGAACCTTGGAGTCCTGTCAGCTGCTGGTCTTTAGGCGTCACAGAGCTGGGCCCTCTGGTGTGGGCCGGAGGGCTCATGACCAGGTTCTGGTTGGGATAGCTTTGATAGGGCTGGTTAGGGTATAGATTCTGGTTTTGGTGTTGTGGACTGTGCTGCATCATTGCAGACTGGGCACTAATATCCATATTATCAGATAATGGAGGCTGTTTTATGCCACTTGGCTGCTGCTGCTGTTGTTGTTCTTGTTGTTGCTCCCACATGAGAGCTTGCTGAGACTGAACATAGTTTCTCACCATCATCTCCTTTACCTGCATCATTGGGGTTTCAGATCTCTGTCCATCTGAGAGCGCAGTGCCAGCACAGCCCAAGCTCAGGCCCCCTCCGCTGGGGTAGGAGTTTGGGTTCCCTGGAAAGTCACAGCTGGGATTGTTAGAGTTCCTCATCATAACCTGGCCAGTCTGTTGCTGGTAACCCTGAGTCTGCTGGAGGAGCATTTGCTGCTGTTGGAGCTTAGCATTTTGACAGGCATCTCCACCTCCCATCCCAGAGTGAAATTGCTGCTCTGGCTTGATGATAAGTTTGTGGGTTCCATCAGGGCTGTTATAGAGGCTTGTCTGATTGCTGAAGTTGGCTTGTGTCTGTTGAGGCAGCAGGCTAGGATCTGAATACTGCATTCCTCGAGGGTTCTGGAGAGCATGGCTGGGAGGTTGGATTTGGCTGTGGGTATCACTCCAAGGGCCTACAGCATCACCTTGGCCTAGGCTTGGGTAATGAGGGCCTGAGGGACTGAGCTGGCAGGTGCTCATACTGTACTCAGCCTGTTGGAGAAGTGTATTTGACATGCCCTCTGAGTGAATTGGCCTTACTTGGCCTTGCGTATTTCCAACAGCCCTAGAAGGGACTCCCCCTCCCTGATTCTGGTAGTGCCCCTGCATGTAGGCTTGGTCTGGACAATTCAGAGAGTCATGGCTTGGGGACAGTTGGTTTGAAGCAGGACCTCCAGCTCCTACAAGAATTTGATGCTGTTGCTGGTATCCCATGAAGTTCCTCTCTCCAGGGGGCATCATAATGGAACGATCCCTGGAATCAACAGAAGCTAAGTGGGGCTCCATACCCATAGCCTCCATCATTACATTCTCTGTAATGCTAGGTGGACGTGGTGAGTACATGTGGCGTGCAAGGCTGGTGTCGGAGCCACGATGTTGCAGCGCATTCCTTCGGCTCATCAAGGCTACATTGTTAAGGCTATTGAAGCGCTTAGGGAGGGCTTGTGGATCTGCTGCCGACCTTACAGGGTCACTGGCTCTCCTGCTGGTGTTACCTGGAGCTTGGTGAGGGTAGATAACACCTGTGCCATACTCTGTGTTGGCACTGTGCCTTCGTGGACCACCTTGTTGAAGGAAGGGAGGCAGAGGCTGCCCCTGGTAATCACTTAAAACACCTCCTCTTCTGCCTGGTGTGCCCGTCTGCTCCATATTAGGTAAAGGAGTGGGAGGTGGTCCACCAGTTGCAGCAGCATATTTGGCCTTTAGGCTGTATTGCTGGGCAGGTGTTAAATTTGGTAGACCAGGTAATCCTCCTCCTCCTCCAGGACATGGAGCTCCTCTGCGATTGGTCTCAGGAGAAAGGGGGTCTCCCGCACTCTGCTCTGGACTGAGGAGGTGACATCCTCCCCCTGATGTTCCTCCCATTTGTGAGACGTCACTGGAGCGCCGGCTGGACAGATAAGGAGACACCATGGAGGAACGACGGCTGACAGTATATGCAGAGCTTAGGCTGCTTGTGCCACTTCCTCTCCTGTCATTAGAAGAGCAGCCAACTGATGTGCCGCCGCCTAACTCGTGATTGGACAGCTCCATCACTCGTCGATTTGAGAGCAGTGGAGAAGGTGCACACATTCCCATATTCTCCCCAGGACCTGAAAATTAATATCCAAAAAGAGAAAGTGACTTAGACACAGTTCATCATAGTTAATTAATAAGTCTCATTGAAAAAAAAAGTCCCTGAATGTTTCATCAGTTAAAGGTGGGGTAAGTAGTAACAACACAATTCTTTCTTCATTTTAAGAACTAACCTAACACAACGTTCAGAATATTGTTTTTTTTTCTTGCATTTCAAGAAATAATACAACATTATAGAGCAGGAATAAGTAACTAAAGCACAGAAGAAGATACAAGTTTAAATAAATTCTGTTTTTATTTTAATTTCCAGAACTTACCAGGAAGTGCAGGTAGCTTGTTACTAGCACAACGACCAGGTGGGGTTGGCCTGCGGATTTGCTTCAGCTTGTCAATCTTCAGGTTTTCCAGCCTCTTCAAAGCCTGAGCCGACATTCCCATTGTTCCAACACTCCCTGGCTCTCCTCCCCCCCCTGCAACTCCATCTTCCAGTGCTGTGAGATCATCCAGACTGCCCGCTGCATTCAGGTTCATCTCCACCCCACTGTCATTGTTGTTGGCGCTCCCCAGTGGTGAACGTTCGCTACTGCAAGATGATTGACCACCTGGGCTTGGCTGAGATTTCTGCAATAAGTGTATGTATTATTTTACTTAAAATTACAAAATCAGTCATTAAATAATAAAATATTGACATTTTGTGATTTTTACATAGAGGACAAAACACTATGTGGTGCTTTTTACGTTGGAGCTTCTGTTAAATTAACCCTTCAGGTCATGCATAAAATGCATCACTAACCAAGGTGGACTCAGGAGCCAACAGTTTGCAGTCTTCCCTGCGTGTCTCTGATTTTTCCATCAGCAATTCAGAATCTTGGCCTCCAGAGGTCATAGCTGAGCCTGGTGGTCGGGGTCCTGTGTCTCCACGGTGCTTCTTGGTGATGTGTGCTTCAGGGCCATGCACTGTCTTTACATGTTTACGCAAAGAGCTTGGATCTGTGTACCGCTTCGTGCAGCCGGGGATCTTGCATACATAAGGTTTCTATAAAGCAAAAAAGCATCTGTCATTATACAGTAACTTTTTGTATGTAAATAATAAGCAGATATTGAAGACTTAATGTGGAGTAAGATAGCTACTATGGTTAAGTTCAAACTTAAGAATGTGATCACTTTTTAGTATTGTGCACTTTAATTTTCATGTGGGAACAATTAAGTCTTTCTGATGCTGAGACAGTACCTCATTGGAGTGAGTTCGGTTCTGATGCTTGGCCCGGTCCGAAGCATTTGAGAAAGCCTTGTTGCAGCCTTCATGTTCACACACATAAGGTTTCTCTCCTGTGTGAGAGCGCAGGTGAGTCTTCAAATTCTCCAGGCGAGAGTAGGCCTTATTACAGCCTTCAAACTAAAACAGAAATAAACAAAGCAGGTTTTATAGCAACTCCCAGGTACCATTACGTGAAAAACTTTGAAAAGCCTTACCTTATTTACTATAAACTAATTGAAAAAGACAGTCTAGTCTTCTGGCCTTCAATATTACAGCTTAACTATTTGAGCTACAGTACATCCAGTGTAGTTGTAAAAGCATGATAAAGAATTACTATTGTTTTATTTCTACTTGCATCAATTATTTAAACAGCATCTGATCCCTAGAAAATAAATGTGCCCTTTGTTTTATGTCTGACTGAATCCAAAGTAGAACAATAAAAGCACTAATGTTAACAGTAGACTTATTTTCTGTTGTAGCAAGCAATGATGACTGGAAAATAAATGAAATATGAGACAATGTCAAAGACAGCTCTCATGCTTGTCATGTGTTAGTTATGTTTGCAGGTTTAAAAAATATACATGGTAGAGACAAAAAAAAGAGATAGAAACAGACAGAAAGAAAGTACAGACAAAGTAAGATACACTCACGGTGCACTTGTGTGGCTTCTCTCCTGTGTGTCTGCGCATATGAACCACCAGCATGTACTGTGCTTTGAAAGGCCTCTGCTCTCGAGAGCACTCCTGCCAGTGACACACAAACTCCTTCTTTTCTCCATGGATATGTTCATTGTTGATGTGCTGTTAATTAAACAGATTAAATAGAGAGAATCAGAAATGGTCAAAGCTGTATATTGCTTTATTTTCTTTCAAGCTATTTTACGTCTCCATTGTATAATATCTACCAGTAGAACTAAAGCTTACGTGAACCAGCTGGTCTTGTGTGTCAAATTCCTTGCTACAACTCTCCCAGTGGCAATTGGTTTCATAGATGGCCTCTTGCTCCTGCTTCCCGTCCTCCTTGTCCAAGTCATCTCTGCCATCCAGTAGACCCAAGAGAGGGTCCTAACAAAAAGTAGGGGCACAGACCATAAATTCATGGCTGACATATGACACGTTGGTTTACAAATTGTTAACAAAACCAAAAAAACAGAAACTAATATGTAAATGTGAAAAACTGAAAAATACCTCTGAAAATTAGAAAATTATTTTTTTACCTGAGTGCCAGTGGAAGAAGGACTGGCCACATCTCCTTCTGACCTCTCCTCCAGGCTCTTCATATTCATTCCATCCATCACACCTCCAAGGCCAGGCTCTGTCTTCAGCTACAATATGAAACAAACATCTTATCAAGCCTCCGAGCCATTAACATCCATATGATTAACAAACTCTTTAATTGTCTCTATTATAAAACTGAATTAGTTATCTTCCAATTCCCATTCATTGTCTTACAGTTGTCAGAAGCAGAGGGTGTATGGACGCAGAATATTTCTCTGATTGCTTTGAAAGTGAATGGGAGAACCATCTTACATGTCCATGCTTGGGTGGGGCGTGCAGCCGAGGATTATGGGGAGGTAAGCGTGAAGCTTGGCATGGACCTGGTGTGGGTCCACCCAGAGGCGTCCCCCCACCACCATACATGGAACCTTGTTGCCTGGATTGAAAGTTTATGTTGCTGGAATAGCCAAGGGATGGGCTGTGGAGTGACAGAAAAGAAACATTAACAAAGATTAAAAGTACCCATTCAGGTATTCAAAATGTCATTCAAAATTCAAAATTAATACTGCCAGTGACTGATTTGCCAACATATCAAAATGTGTTATGAAATGATGACATAACATAACATAGAGCAGATAATATAACTTTTACGCAAACTTTTCCCTCCCCTCAACATTTGTCTGTATTGATTTTCCAATTTGCGTAGGTGGGTTTGAAGATAGGTCAGACCCGCACAATCCCTCAAAAAGCGGTGAAACAGCAGGCCAAGGTATAGACGCATTTAATTTTCTTTCTTACCTGTATTCTGAAATATTACAATACATTGCCATGTGCATACCCGCTTTGAAAGGCCTTGTAATACTATTTCCGACACCCCTATGGTGGACCATACCATCACCCTAATATTGACGTTAGTCTAACATCTCGACAGGTTGTGTCAATCCCGAAACATAATCACAATAACATTGATGCTCGTTGATGGAGACGCTGTCAGCTAATGTAAGTAGTTTGCGTTGAAGCTAATTTAATAAACATTTATTACCCACAGCGTTTCTGAATCAAGATGTGTAGAATGTGAAAGGACAAATACTATCGTTAGCTAGTTTCTTACTAGCCACAAAGCTTAGCTAGCCAAGTCACTATGGCTAATGTTTGCCTCACCCTACATTAGCTAACTTCTGTTTAATAGCTTATAGTCACACCTCAGTTTTTGTGGAAACCATAGACTGTAAATATGGTGGAAACAGGAGCACCATATTTGCTGAGCAGCTTACATCTAACACATTTGTACATAAGCACTGTAACTCTCTAACGTTTTGATTTAATTCTTAGCCAACTCATTGCTGTCCACCTGCATCTGTTATCAGTGGTGTTTCAAGGCATGTTTTTAAAAATAAAATATGTGTTGTGTGTGAAAATGGATGATGAATACCCTTTAAAAAAAATGACGTAATGTGGTTAAAAGGAGAGGAACAAACAAACTACCCTTCAAAGTAAATAACTGCATATTCTGTACTGTAAAAGTAGTGAATGCAACACACTATGTATCTTTAGTGTCAAAGCTTTGAAATCATAGGTAATAGATTGGATAATGCTGTTTAAATGGTTTTTATTTTTTTTGTTTTACATGTAACAGAGAGATATCTGACCTCATGGCGCTCACAGATAGATGCCCATAAGAACTGGCACCGTTGGGGTTGCAACGAGAGTTGACGAAGGCCACTAGGGAGTTGGGTGAAGTCCTGATCACTGTCTGCAGGTCAACGCTGGCGTCAGACAGAGGTGAGATGGAAAGAGCTCTCTTTTTACTCAGCTTCAGCATGGAACGAGGTGTGGAAAACCTGGAGCCTAAAGGAGAACAGCAAGAACAGGAGGGTAAGCTTAAAGGATACACAATTTGATTGTGTAGAGACATAGAACGAGAGGGGCTTGTTAACTTACCATCACCTGAGCCAATTTGATCAGAGCCAGGCTGAAAATGGCAGAAGTTGTGATGAGAGGACGTCATGTTGCTCTGGTTACAGTAGGGGGTGCTGTTGCCACCTGTTGAGCAAATATCAGAATCAGATCAAAATCGGAATCGGGTTTATTATTGCCAAGTACATTTACACATACAAGGAATTTGTCTTGGTGTATTGGTGCAAGAACAGTTAACAAGGAAAATACAGCCAAAAAAGCAAGAACTTAAATAAAATAAAATGGAAGAAATGTACCAATATTAACGATAGAATTTAAAAAATGTAAAAAAAAATACGACAGTGAAATTAACCACGTCACATATCCAGATTAACATCTTCTAAATTGGGAAAGCAGACTTATAGTTTTTTAGTCACTGTAAATATGCTGATTGGTTAAGCAGGTATTGACTTGCAGGTAAGGACAACAGCAAGGAACACTAAAAATCTTGTGACTAGCTCTTCTGAAATGAAATGACTGGTGTTTGAAAGGTAAGTGACATTTACTCAAAGGGTATCTAACATGCATCTTCAGCATACACACTAACTGCTTATTTTAAACAATTCAACAAACTGCAGACTTTAAACTGCACCAAAGAATAGACACCTGGCATTGCAAGATACATGCAAACATCATTTACTAAAATCCCAATAACATTAGACAACTGGCCTTTGTTCATGATTCATTTAGATATGTTCATCATTGTTATCTAGACAACTTTTTAGTCTTCAGTTACCCTTGAGTAAACAGTAATTTGAATGTGTGTACGCTGCTGCAGAGAAGTAAACATGTTGACTTGTATGTGAACGGAACAACTGTCCCTCTGTTGACTGTCGGTCATTCCTGTTGTAGAAATCTATCCAGTCTTTGTTTTCTACTCAGTATTTCGGGTGTCTTTAAGTCCAAATCAGTAGCAGCTGTTAGATTAAAGAGATGTAAAAGATACTCTGACTCACCCTCTGTGGGCGGCATGCCCCGGTGGCCCATGATACTGTGTGGTGGTGGGGCCTGAGGGGGCCTCATATATTGATCCATGCAGTGGCCCATGCTCTGTCCTGGTCCTGATCCATGGGTCATACTGGGAGTCATAGGGTTATACATAGAGCGGCAGTCCTGGGGAGGGCCGTTGAGGAGTGGGGCACGCAGAGAGGACACATCACTGTAGGGAGACTGGTCTGATGGAACTAGGCTGCAAGTGTCAAAGAAAAACAGTCATAAATATTAGAAATAACCTCGTATTAATGTGAAACATGGCCACTGCAAAAGGCCATGAATGAACCTGTAAAAACAGCACAATGTAAGGCATTTGCTTATTTCTGGTGTTCTGTAAATGCATTAACAGATTAGAAAACTTGTTAGTGGTTGTTTTATCCACCAAACAAATACACAAACAGTTTACTGTTTCATTCTTGTGCCCAAATAAGTGAGACATTTTTATGCCAGTTGAAAAGTTCAAATAGTAAGTTAGCAGTTTTAAGGCAGTTCAGAGTCCAGCCTGAGGAGCTGTACTCAGAGAGAAAAAGTACTACAAGCCTGCTTTAATATCTTGTGATGTCTTGTTCTTTCCACTAGGTGGGGTATGGCCCCCATCTCAGTCAACACTGTGGAAACTTACTCAACTGGGTTTTCCCCAACCAACTAGAGAAGAGAAGCTTCATTGGAAGTTTCCAGCCTTCTCATGAATTTCAATGTTTTCTATGACCTTTCTTCAGTCCTACTGGCTAGTTCAAAATCTGTCTCAGCTCTTCTTTTTCTCTGTCTTTCTGTCCCTCTCGCTGCTCTCCTAAGGGACCAACCTTCATCTACCCACCTTCTCCTAAGTCGTCCTTTCAGTTCTTTAATTCTTTCACCACAACGTGTATTCCACACAGGAGCTTAATCTGTCCTCTCTAATCCACTGTGCTGGTTCCCCCCAAATCTACCTCCCTCTCATTCTCACTCCTTTCTCCCTTTCTCTTCTCCCATTCATCTCTTCTGTTCTCCTTTTCTCCCTCTGTCCCCCTCTCTCTCTCAAACCCCTCTGTCCTTTTTGTCACTTTCTATCTGCTCTTCTCTTTTCTTCCTCCTCCTTATCCTGCTCCACTGTCTCTCTCTGTTCTGTCCAGCCACCTTTCTCTCCATCTCTCTCTGTTTCTCCCTCACTCTGGGTAACCTGAGCGGGGCGCGAGGCAGTCATGCAGAGCGCAGCAGGGCCTGGTCAGCCTGTAATTAGCAGCTGTCAGAGAGAGGCCGAGTCCACCCGCAACCTGGGTGGCATGAGGAAGGGAGGGAGGGAGAGGGGGAGGAGTGAGGGGCTGAGCTAGTGCTGTGTCCGTAACAATTGCAGCAAGACCTGGGCTTCTGTTACCTCAGAATATCTGTGTGAATTTAAATAGAACATTTTTATGGGATGGCTTTTCATCCCTGCTTTCTAGACACTAACTGCTGTGATTTGTGGTTGTTTGCTTGTGAAATGTCATCTTGGCAAATAGATGTAAAGGAAACAGCTGTGTATGTAATGCAGAAAAACTGAACTGACAAGAGACATCTACTACCATTCCACATATCAGGAATTATTATTTTTTTGCCTGATTTATGAGAGCGTGAACGAGAGTTTAGAAGTGAAAAATATTCCTTCCAAAAACTTTATTGACACATCATGACTCCTGTAAAGTAACAGAAAACAATAAATTTGGATTTTGGACTACAACTTTGCAACCAACAGACAGGTGAAGAGAAGGTTTGTCCTTTTTGCAAGTTTTTATTTTTTTAATATCTAGGCTTGGACAGACAACATGTTCAAGACCATATCTGTTAATATGCACAACAGAAGCACTGAGGGAAACACTGAGCAAAAGAACACAGTATTATTCGTCAAAAAACGTCAACATGTAAACCAGCATTAACCTGCTGGCTCCATATATTTACAGAGATTAACAGTCACTGATGTATTGTAACTGTATGTTGGCTTTTTAAGAAGTAATAATTATGTGATACAAATATACCAATTATTGCATCTTTTAGCGAAACTAATCATTCTTAAAACTTCTTCTGGATTAACAAACTGTTCTTTAGATAAGTGGGAGAAGAGGCTGCCCACACAGTGTTACAGTAAATACTATAAGGACAAATTAAACTAGTAAAAGTTGAAATGCAAGAATGATTTATCAACGATTATCCTCCCCATTTTGTTCTTTATGCTAAGATTGACTAACTTTATCCTTACTTCTGCTAAATGTTTACCTTTTACATGTGAGAGATGGCTTCACATCCTCTCATCTTACTCTTTCAAAGAGAGATAAAAGTATTTCTCTAAATTTTTGTTACAGAATTTACAAAGTTCATACTGTGCCCACAGAGTTATGAGCTTGATCATTGTGCATGCAAACCCCTGTCTTACCCTCTGGAGGGCTGGCTGGGTGAGGTCTCATAGTGATACAGCCCCTGGTGTGGCTGCATGTCCACTGGCATTGGAGCTCTGAGGCCTGCTGCTCCCCTTACACCCTGGACCTGAAACACAAAGACAAGGACACGGGTTAGGGTGAAGAGAGGACAACCAAACAAACCCAACCAAATGAAACTAAAGTAAACCAGAAAGAAAAGGCAAATAGACAAAAACAATGGTGGTTGAGGGGAGAAAAAGAATATGTAGGATGATAATAACAGACAAAACCAAACTGAGACAAACAGTGCATGGGGAAAATAAGCTTTGTCTAAAAGCCTGAGTCATACTTGTTTTAAACAGAGCCGGGGTCCAAATCCATAATTTATAGGAAGGTGCAATAAGAAAAGGCAAAAAAAATGATCAACCACATTGTTATTATAAAATACAGCAGAGGAAATCAGTTATATTTTATGTAAAGCAGATGTTAAGAGGTGTTAACCCTTTTTAAACCATCTTTATTTAGCAGAATTATGTCTGTTAAAAAACATACATTTGTATTTGCTAAATTTTCCAGTACTATCGTCAGTCATGGAGGAATAAATCAAAAACCTTTCTAAACGTTAAGTCTCATACGATGAAAATCCCAAAGACAAGGTGAAATGCAGGCATCAAAGAATACAGGTCTGACGACAGTTACTGGGATTTTGTGTGTAGTTGTAAGATGGTTTAAGTGTTCATTTCTCTCTAAATATAAGGGGGCAATTTGACCCCCTTTTTTTGCAGTAAATGACCCTAAAAGTCACAGAAAAAAGGGTTCACCTAAAATAACTCTTTTGCTGATAACGTTTATAGAAGAATGATTTAAAGCTGTATTTACATTAATGAAATGAAACACCCATAACTTTATTTGACTTCATAAAAGTAACGGTATTGTTTTATTAAGGGCAATCTCATAAGAATATAGTGAGAATCTGCACTAAAATCTAACTCTACACTTTGTAATAAGGACGTGTAAACGTTATACAGACTTTAAAAGAAGCAGGTCATGTGAAGGTACTGATGTGCCCTGACTCACTAAAGATTAGAAGAAAAACCCTGTGACACAAATAGTGGGCTTGACTGTAATCTCTCTTCTCTAAACAGAGCCTTGCACATCAAACGCTGATGATGACAGATACTGAAAACCTGCCTCACCTTCCCATCAAGACAAGTATAGTGATCAATGCAGAAAAGGACTACAGAAGAAGAAAGTCTGGGTTTTGCCATAAAGCTTAGATGACCAAAAGATTTCTGAAGAAACAATGAGAAAAATTAAAGTATAACAAAGCAGGCTGTTGTATAATGCTCATTTGGGGATGGTGTCTTTCAGTAAGAGTGCATGAGTAAAGAAATTCTAGCTGACAGATCTTGGGAACAGACACCTGCTCATTACATCCAACCACATCAGTGCATGTAGTAATAGTCAGGACTTACATGGTTACATAGGTAATTAGGACAAAAAAAAAACACTGTACAAGCTGATGGCATACAAACACATAATTGGCTCTTCTCCATTTGAGGATGCCCCCCCCCCCCCCCCCAAAGAAATAACTTTCATAAAACACCAGATATGTCAGAGTAGGAGTGTGTTCCTTAATTTTTTCAATTGATTTGAATTGATTCATGTCCAATTTTTACATCTTTGAAAAATGAAGCCAATGGGGAAGTGCTAAATCCAGTAGTTCGTCGAGTGTCCGCTTGAGGCTGGCTCCAGGAGCCCCGGAAGTCACATACACACAACAGACAAAAAAGCCAGTTTTTACAGCAGGAATTAACATGTTTACAGCCTGGTACAAAGAACGAATGTTGGATTAGTTATTGTCTTCATGGACACACTTTTGACGGGGGGTGAATGTTTTTTAAAAGGCTCCGTTTTGATTTTATGAACGATACGTGTTATCCATAGTTAGGCACGTAGCTGACATGATTGACATGTGGGCCTGACGTAAAGGTTTGTCATAAGGATTAAAACCCGCCTAAACTCCAGCTCAGCCTGTCGTTATGTTGACTAAAAGTTGGGCTGAGACAGGATTTCCAGCATGGCGGCTGCTGCTGATGAGCCCCCTGCCGTAACAGATGGGTGTCGTCGCTCAGGCTTTGTCCATTAATATTTACAGTCTATGTGTCTAACACTACATGTTGGCTCTGCACTTCAGTCCTTGCCAACTATTTGAAATCAAAATATGACATCACTGCCTTTCATGTGACAAGTGTCTTAAACTGGGAATGCTCCTGTCACTGCAGAGTGGATCCCTGTGGTTGGAGTTAACGGGTTGCCATGCCTGTTATGTAGTAGCACAAGTGTTAAAAGGGCAGCAGGGACCTATTTAAGCCCACAAGCCACCAGTGGGATTTGATACGCAAAGTTAGCGAGAAGCTAAATGATGTGGGCGGTCCAGGGGATAATTGCACATATTCAGCGCCGGCTTCAGATGTGTGTATGATAATTAGCCGGAAGTGCTAAATAGAGATCTCGCCGAGCGCCTCAGCTGTCCAAAACTAATAAATACCAAGAAGGGGGTCGCCAGACTGCCTGACACACACATACACACACACTGACACACCTGTCAGTCTCACCAGGGGGTAGCTTAATAATCCAGTGGCCACCATGTCTACAGAGAATTTGTGTGTTTGCGTGTGTGCGTAAGCCCAGTGGCAGGTGTGTATAAGGAGGGAGTTTTGGAGACAAGTGTATTTGCTGTGCAGTGTGTGTGTATAAATCAGAGGGAGTGTGTTTGACGTTCTAAATGACAGTTTATCTCAGAGTAAGAGTGAATAATTTATGAGACCACCTGAGCATACACGAGCTGGAAATTTTTGAAAAATATGTTTGCGAGTGTTTCTCCAGGGAGCAAGCCAGTAAGTGAGTTGAGTGTGTGAGAGTTACTGTTGTATCGGCATGCACACACACCCCAAAGTGTGTTATGTAATAAATGTGTGTGGTACATAGCTTAGGCAGTGGATTACTGTAAAGTATGTGCAAATGTAGAATTAGTCAACAGAAATAATTTTCTTTAGCCTGGACATCCTGGTCTTATAGAATTTAAATTCACTAAGTAAATATACAAAGGAAATATGTAATGAATGCATTTTCCATCAATAAAATCAGAAAATGTTTCTTATAAGACCAAAGTTGCAAAAATCATGTTGCAGTTAAAAGCTTTGCAAAACGTACCCATAACATATTTCATATGTTTCCATGAAAATATCAGCTCATAGTTGAGTAGAAGGAGTTGCACGAGACACAACCCAGCTTCCCCAACAATTAAGGGAGCACCCCACCACAGCCGTTTTGGACACCCCTCGGTTTGCCAGATATGAGACCAGTTATCAGGTCAAACCAACAGGTGTTGCAGGGCTGGAAGCAGACAAGCAAACTGGTTCAGATATATGTAATTCTACCCGACCTATAAAGCCTCAACATTATTCTAATAAGATCCACGACCAGAGAAGTGGTTAAACCAGGGTAAATATTGGAGATGCTTTTGAAAAATGAAGAAAAGTTAGAACGCAAAAAGGTTTCAAGTCTGATACAGAGCTGGCTAAACACTGAAGCTTCCATGGCAACCTGCGTGGGCATCGGCTCTAGAGAGGAGGGGGCAGGGGGAGGCAGCTTGCTCCAATGTTTTGAATTTAGACTGCAGTACCACTTACATATTGCTCCTTTAACAGATACTTTCTACACACACACACACACACACATATTTTCTACAACACCTGCTTATAAATATTTCCTAGATAATGCTGTATCATGTTTTTCTTTGTTTTCCTGATTAATTTCAGGTTTTAAAACTACAGCAACAAACCAGAAATATAGATGTATAAAATATAATTATATTTACATGCATCAATATGTATACATGCATGTATGGGAGTGTATTTGTGTGAAGTGTTTAAAAACATTTAGATGGGTAATTCCAATGTGCATGGTGCTGACACAGGTGTCGTGGTATTGTAGTAATAATAAAAATAGTAATAATACATTTTTATTTATAACGCACTTTACATTTGAAGAAAATCTCAAAGTCCTATTTTAGCTCAATATTTTGTGAGAAGCTCTCAGAGAGTTTGCTCCCCAGTGTAATTTTGTGGTGCTGGGTTTTAGAGGGATGGGGCAGAGGCATATTAAAAACCCCAAGGCCATAAATCAAACGGCTAACTAAACAAGTCTTCTCCACTGCGGCACAGAGAGCTGGGCAGGAACCAAGTAGTTGAGGACAGGATGTCCAGCCACTTTCTAAACCCAAAGCATCCCCGTTTAAACAGTCCATGTTCACAGTCCTGTAACGTCACCAACCCGTACAAATAGGCCACGTCTCTTATCCCCAAAGGGACCGTTCTAATATCACCAATCAAGCAAAGCTCCAACTTTTCCAACTATACAAACTCAGAATGTCTTTTTAAAGTCCCTGCTTGACAATGAACTCAATTACTGGATATTTTAAACAAGCCAAAAGAGTGGTCTGTGGTCTAGCGTAATAAATTTCCATTCCGGCCTTCCCACTTTACTAACCAACATTTCAAACCACCAATAAATAAAAAAGGGTTTTGTATCTCTAATGGACCATCACTCATCAGGAACCCAGCCACTGCACTGTGAAAACCAAATACATCAGCAGATATTACATATTATTCGACCTACAATAATCATTTTAATACAAGTGATAAAATGCTTCATGACTTAATTTAAATACACTTTGTAGTTTTGTTGTTCTGCCTTAATGGGTCTCATGTGACCAGTAGCTTCCAGTCCCTAAAGTTTAACAACTGTAAAGTTGATGTGCACTTTTTAACATTTTTTTTGACAAAAAATTTGAGTGCAACATTGCAGGGTGTAATGGAGTGAAAAATAACACTCAATTAAGATCTTAAGTTAAATGTTTTGGTATTTGGATGCTCAGGTACTTTAGTGTATCTTGTTTATCTTATTTTATACAGTGCTTTGACCTCATTACATTTTGTCCACCAGTATTCAACCTTTTATTCCACTTTATTTATGTATATATTTATTTGACGAATCTACTTGAGCTTTTTGTCTTTTCTGATTTCTCAATGCGCTTTTTACACTGCAGGTCACACTTACCCATTCACACCACATTCACACATGATGGCAGAGGCTGCTCTGTAAAGTTTACATCACTATTCCATCAATCCCATTTGGTAAATCAAGTAATCCCTTTCATATACATTCACTTCATGTAGCAGTGGGAGCAATTTGATCAGAGCCTTGGACACTTCGACATGTGACTGAGGAGCTGGGGATCGAACCCCTGACCTCCCTGTTGAGTAGGAACTGACTCTGATCCACAGACGCCCACAGTATAAGTTAGACTTACCAGAAGTTTATACGTAGTTGCGATTAGATCAATCTTTACCAAATGCAATACGAGTGATGAATGCACCACTAGCTATAATTAATCTTTATCAGATATTCTATAATCACTGCTTTAACTTTGGGTTAAAGTTAGTTTTGATGTTAATATAGAAACTTCTTTCTCTACATGAACAAGACTTTATCAGCAAGACTTAATCTTGTAATAGAATATTTCCACGGTATGCTATTGGTACTTTTGTAAAGATCTGAGTAGTACCTTCTGCCAAACTGTAAATTTAGGCTCCAGAGTAGACTGGTCAGTCAATTAAAACCGGCTCCCTTCATATAACCTGAAACATTGATGGCTTAACTGCAATGAGAGTGTAAATGACAGGACAATAGAAATACTGAAAGGGTGTAACAAAATAAACAGCTTGGAAAGAGTTGAATAAGCAATTAGATAATTATCTTCATAAATGTATCATATCTTCCGAAACTCTAAATTGTATTTACATAGACATTATAATCTGCCAGATTGAACAGAAAAGGCGTGGTGTACTGTAGCAGCAGAACCCGCAAGTACATAACATAATTTAGAGAAAACATATTATATTAATGCAATGTCATACTTACAATGGCAGCAAGTTTTGAATTTTTCTTGTGTGTTTTTCTAATGATATTCAAATGTAAGACTATCTTAATTATTACTCAGCAAACCAACAACATCAGATTCTTAAGTGTAGTCGCCTTCTCGTTGTAGGGCTTTGATTGCATTAGGGAGCCATTTTCCTAATGGCCTTTGGTTCACATTTATCCCACAAGCGTCAGTTCTCAGGTGATAGTTTGAATTTGTGGTTAACAAAGAGGAACACTGTTTAGCCTTTTACCGTTTGGCCATTTGTGACATTCCCATAAAGCGTCACTCCTCCTCCTTCTGAGGAAGTGTCCCGAGAGGACAGACATTTCCACAGGTCACTGGCCGTGTCAGACAAAAGGCCTGATTCTGCCCTGCTCCACTCAGCTTCTGCACTCATCTGCTCATGGGTGTAACACTAAACTAGGGTTCGCACATACCCCCCCACCCCCCGCTCCCTCCCCAGCCAATATAGAAAGAGGCATTTAATGACAGCCCCACTCCTCTTAACCTCATTTCTCTTCTACTCTCTGATGGGAATGTGAGTGTTTGCATTCTCTTGCTGGATAATCGATTACTAAGGCAAGATAAAACATTCTAAATAAAACCTTACACACAACTTTGCATGTCCTGCCGTGTAAACAGCCTTTATCCTCCCATCCTCTCCCTCTTTTCTCTTCTTTCCACCTCTAATTCTGCCTTTGCCTTTTTCTTTGCTCTGAATCTCTATCTCATACTATCTCCTACTCTCTCTCTCTCCCTTTTCTCCCCCGCTGCCTCCACCCTCTCCCTCATTCCCTCTCTCCTGGCTCATTCCTGCTCTTGCGACCTCTCCCTTGCCCCTCCCCCTCCTGGCGGAGCTGCAGACGAGGTGGGTGTTCTCTGGCTGTTATGACTTGAGAGACGATAATGGCAGCTATAATGTAGCCAGCCGTTCCTGATGTGGCTGGGCTTGTGGGGGATTCTGTTGTGTTAGGGCTGGAGACCGAGCAAGCAAGCAAGGGAGGGAGGGCAAGGGGAATGAAGGCGGGGCCCAGGGCCCTTGGCCAACCACAGTCCAGATCCTACCTCATTTTGTTTTTCATTTTTTTCTTCTTTTCTTTCTTTCTCTCCTCACCCGCCTACTTTT
Organism: Tautogolabrus adspersus; assembly: GCA_020745685.1. Taxonomy (NCBI): domain Eukaryota; kingdom Metazoa; phylum Chordata; class Actinopteri; order Labriformes; family Labridae; genus Tautogolabrus; species Tautogolabrus adspersus. The sequence continues at coordinate 24,701,922 of CM036538.1, forward strand.
TTCTAGCCATGTTGTTTTCCTTCAGTGGTAAACTTTGTTTTTAAATTCTGCCTTTGTTTTTGTAACCCCTCCACCCAACACAGACTCTACTCCCTCTGTTTTCTGCCCCCACCCACCGTCCCCTGTGTTTTTTACCCCTTTTACCCAGACTCTGAGAATTCCTCACAGCTGCTGTAATGTGATGGGGGCCAATGGTGTGACCACTGAAAGGCCACAGGGCTGGAGACATCACTGTAATATACAATAAGCCCTACTCACTGACCTGCTGCAGAGAAGATTAATGTCATATCTAGTTGAACAGTTACTTTGAGTTTGATTTAACTGGCTTTAATTCCTTTTAAGCTCCAACTGACATTTCAAAGGTGGCGAACAAAAGTTAGACTTATTGTGAAGCGGGTTTTAACCTGGGATATTTGTTTTTAGTTAGTTATAGTGATGATGCCTTTATATTGTGTGTGAGAGAGAGGGAGAGCGCTTGTCTGTGTGTTGAGTTCCCACCAGGGCTGAACTTAAGGTGCATTAACCTAACTAAAATATCGAGAACATTTTGTTGCCTATATTTGGAAACTCTACAGTAAAGATTTCCCTTAACTCCTCATTCACTGCTATGTTTTTGGGGCTTTACTCTACTTTATACTTTATTTCAGACCCATAGGTCCATGTCATTTATACAAAAAGCACAAGACATACAAATACAGGATATAAATAAATAAAAAAGGGATATAATCAATACGTTTCACATTTTGTCTGCAATTAAAATACAAAGAGACATTTACACCAGTGTTTCCAGAAACAAGAGGAATACCTTGTGTCACTTAGTCTGGGCTTTAGTGAGTGGCTTTCAACCGTCTCAAAGTGTTTTCTTCTAATAAATGTAATGACTCCTCATTTCTTATTTTCATCTAATCGATTGCAAACATCAGGGACAAGATGGGAAGTCCAGAACTTCAGTCAAAACAATAGTAAAGCTGTAGTTTTGTCCAATAAGCCAGACAGGTGTGTGTGTGAATATGCATACAGTCACAACAACTAGTATTGAAAATACAATGTTGTTTTGTTCATACAATTTAGCAGTAAAAGTGTCATTGAATAAAGCACTTGCATTTTCTATAAATGAAGTGCCCTCAGTGTGCTGAAGTTGTTAATTTTCTTGAGCAATTTCTCATATAAAAAACAGATGAAATCAGATTTTGAAGGATTGTCCTTTTAACATTAAAATAGTTCTAATATAAAGCAAACAGCGACACAGCCAATTGCATTAGGATTTGGTTATTTACCAAACATAACATTTTTCCATTTTTGCAAACGGTGTAATATTGCTTTCAAAGTGTGTGGATTGACATTGTGCTACAGCGTTGAGGACTGTAAACTTATCTTTTGGCTATGTAGTCCACTATGTAGGGAATCTTTAAATCCCTAAACTAATGTTTACTGGTCTTGCCGTGTGGTTTATTACAGTCAACACCATAGCCCAGATTTTCAACCCACTTATGTGTCTACCTGACAGTCTACCGAAGTTAAATTCCTTGTGTGTTAAACATACCTGGCCAATAAAGCTGATTCTGATTCACACCTCATGTCTCCCTGTACAGTAAACTGTGGGCTGAAGAAGCTGTGGTGGTGCTGATGTCTCACTGCTGGGGTTCTCACCTTGTCAAAATGGCAGAATGAAACGTTGATCCCTTGTTGCTACACAGCCGGAGTGACTGATGACAGACATTGGGGCACTAGAGGGATTGAGCATGGCGACTTAAGACGACTACAAACAGTCGAAGCGGGAGCTGAGCTAAATGAGCACAGTAGAGAAGAGTAGAGCAAATAGAGCCTACACAGTACCTGACTAGGCTTTTTTGGACTTTGCTGTAGTTTAGACATTTTAAGCCTATATTCTTATTATTCCAGATTAGGGCAGAAGAGCAAAGGAGGTAACAAAACAAGGTCAATACTCCGACAATTAACTCATTTTAATGCTAAGAGAACCATAATTTTCTCAAGCTGCTTGTACAGCAGCACATTGTCTTTGCTGCGCAGTCATGATTACTGTTTTACCACTTGTGTAACTATTGGCTTGATCAGTCAGCGTCTTGATAGTGTTTGTGTAAGATTAGGAGTGGTTCACCTCTCCTTGTTTTCATCTGCCAGCACAAGCTCAGTTTTGTACCGCTGGCCACCGAGCAGCTTCCCAAAGACAGTTTGTCCGTTCACAGATTTCAACCAACAACTCTTATCAACAGGACTGACACGCTGCTCCCAGTACATCTGCGAGGGTTTCCTTCCTCTGAAGGAACCTGCTGCCATACCTTACTGTTCCTTCACTCCTCCAATCCCACTTTTTCTCTGTCCTCTCTCTGGGCCACCCACCAACCACCCTGCACATACCTGTGGTTTCCTGTTCCCAGCTCCTCTCCTCCCTCCTCTCTCTTTACCTCTTTTCCTCCCCCCACACACCTTCTTCTTGTCTCTGACTACCAACTTACACCAAACTCTTGTCTTGTCCTCCCCTCGTCTTCTTCTTCTACTACTACTTCTACATGTCTGTGTGTCAGGTAGGTAATGTCCCAAACCACAACTATTTCTTTGAACTGCTAAGGAGCAGAAGTGGAGGAAACGGGGAGGGAAAGAAAGGAAGAAAGAGAGAAAGATGGATGGATAAAGCAGACGAGGAGAGGTTGATTCACACAGCTGGCTTCCAGCTGTAGACCGAGGCAGAAATGCTCCTATAAACAACTAGGAGCCCAACCCCCACTCTTTAAGAAAAAAAGAGGAGCTATGTCATTGTAAATTGAGCTAAGCACTCCTCTTCACCTTCAACAGCACTCCTGAACGTTACCCTTGTTGCTCTTTTCTCCCCATCCTCTCTGCAGAGCGAGGTCATTCTCCCTCTCGTTATTGTGCGCTCTTCTCCTCACTGCTGAGGCTACAATATCTTTAACGTTTAAAATCAAGGCTTTGTAAATCTTCTCCAGTCAATCAGTTGCAAATGGAAAATGCCCTCTGCAGAAATTCACAGGAGATGTCAGCTACATGACAGAACAAAAACCAGATAATAGTCTGTTGGGTTTATAGAAAGACCACAGTGATTATAAGAAAAATAATAATCCTAACAGTCTTGGGTGGGCAGGAGATATTTATAGCCAGCCTGCTGCTACTTATATTCCTGAGCTGTATAACACAGCTGGAAGTGAGGGAGGAGAGGTGGAAAACTCGCAAAGAAAAAGAGACAGAGGAGAGAGACGCACAGGGGCTTCAGGGGATGGAGGGGGAGAGAGAGAGTGTGGGGGCGGTCTTCCAACGCATGTGTTTGGCTCTGAGCTAGGCTGACAAAGAGAGACATAGACGGAGCAAGTGCTACATGAGGCTGTGTTTTTTATGTGTTTATGTGTGTTTGTATTCGGTGTGTGGGAGAAACCGCTGCGCAGTCCCTCCGAACGACGACAGATGAGGCCTGCAGGCCACCAGACGAACACATTGACCACAGCTCTGAGAGGCTCTCGTAGAAGGGAAACAAGGAGAAATACGACACAGAAAACGCAACCATAAAATCAACTGAGGCAGAATCAATCAGAAAGACATCAGGAATTTGTTAATCGTGAGTTAGTCATTTGTACGCTATTGTTTCAGAGTCTGGGAGGTCTTCGAGATCACAGAGGACAAACTATAAATGGAATGTAAAAGAGATTTTGTACTATAGTTTAGATTCCTGCTAGCAGGTAAATGTTTTTGACTCGAGACCAACAAAGATTTCAAATGAGACAAATAGCCTAATGGAGCAGACGGATAAATACTATTTCAACAGACAGTTTGACTCCTTCTCTCAGAATGAAATGTTTTCGTAGTCCGTTCCTTATTAATTTATTACATATCAATTTCTAATTTAAAGTAACCGAGATTTAAATGTCATAATTTAAAAAAAAAGAACCATGTAGCCCTATAGTTCTGTAGAGTAACCCAGACTTTTTGGATTTGCTCCATTTGCAGGCACAAAGTTCTTTTTGTCCATTATTCTACAGAAGAGTACAGACGCGTATTGCATTCATATGGAGAAAAATAATTCTACCCCGGTTTCTTGTTATTAAGAGATAAAGATCTTGTTATAACAAAGATCTCGTTATGTCGAGAAAAGATCACATTATAAAGTCAGAAAAGATACTAGAAGGATGGGAGGAAGATCAAAAGGCGACGATGAAGAGGGTAGTTATTGATTTCCATCTTGGTTAAGGCATTGGGAATTATTAGCGTCTTTGAGTAATATAGATGGCATTCCCATGAGCTTTTCGACTTTTCGCAGGCATCTGAAGGCTTTAAGGTTGTTCAGACGGAAAGCACACTCTGACCTCCTTGACATCGTGTTATTCCTTCAGGATCAGTTATACAGATATGGTATGATTCACAGATATAAAGCCATGCATCTGAAACGCATTAGAGCTGGCTACGTGGTGTTTCAAAATGCTATCAGGCATTTACTGCAAATTATGGAAGCATACATCTTTATTTGTAAAGCGCCGATTCAAAACAAATATCATCTTAAGACACTTAACAAGCAGAGCAGGTCTACACCGTACTCTTTGTTATATTATCTACAAAGACCCAACATTAATCCACCAAGAGCGCAGCACTAAGCAACATTTAGCAAAGTTACAGTGGCAAGGGAACACTTTAGTTTAACAGACAGAAACCTGGAGCAGAACCAGACTCATGTTGAACAGCCATCTGCCGAAACTGTGCTGGGCAAGATAGATTTATAGCTCCAATGCCAGTAATATGTGAAGTATTAGCAGTAACAGCTTTTAGGATTAGATATGAGGGAAAAAAGATCTGATAATTAAATGCAATTCTTTGTTGACGTATGACAGTCTACAATCTAAATACTGCCAACACAATGAGGTTAAACAGCACGATTAGATTAAAGGAAAACTAAGCACAACAGTTAAACAAAAGCAGACAAGCTTTCATCAAAGTCTTCTATCCACCTTTCTCCCCTTTTTTTCAATTGATTATCCCCAAAAGCAGAACCTTGCAGTTTACAATGCATACCCTAACTTACAGTTGAGCTGTAAGTTATATACAGGAGTTTCATCTAATACATCTTAAACACGTTTCTCTTTCTCTCTCTCTGATCTAAACTATTGTCTCTTCTCAAAATGTAAACTCCGGTAGCTGAACACATGTTTAGACTTGTCTTCGTCCGTTCACAGTTGTGTGACTTAACATGCATGCCTGTGTGTGTGTTTGTGTGTAAACCCTGATAGGGGTCGTTGTATTATACAGTGATATATCATCACTTTCACGCTTATGCTTTCTCTTCCCTTGCTACCTTCTCCTTTCTTTCCTCCATATTTTTTTTCCCACATTTCCCTGCTTTTTCTCCACCTCTCACTCCTTTCACTGTCTTCCACATGCATGCTCATTTTTATGCATGTCTTTTGTGGTATCATTTTTTTTGCTAAAATGAATTTGCAAAACAACACGTGCAGAGAGGGTCTCTGATTTGTCTCAGTCCACTGGGAATCTGCAGCGAACTATAAATCACATGAGAACTGATGACTGCTGCGATCTGATGACACATTTGTTGATGCAAAACAGTGGGGATAAAAATGAATGTTTTTTTTCTTTATCTGCTCGGCATTTACTTGAACAAACCTCATTAATTTACACAGTGGACAAATTACAGAGCATCTATTTGGATCATACACTCTGACATGTAGAGTAAAAAGTGCTCTTCTCCTGTGTGGTCCTCCTCAGAGCCGCTGACTTCATAACTAATATATCACAGGCGTTTAGTTTAATTCCCAGATGTTGGTGGGGGCATGGCATCCAGGGCCTGTGTTGGCTTTTAATTGGCTGGGATCCCTGAGCTGATGTTTGGGGCTTAGCATGTGACTCAGGGAGACACACACATACACATACACAGGCAAAATCACCTACACAAACAGATATAGAATTAAATACACACTTTCCCTGAATGAATAAAAGGCTTGACCGTGCTCTAGCAGGGCGGTAAGCTCACATGCTGTCAGGAAGAGACGAGTCATGGCTGTCCAGAGGAGTGTGAACTAAACTAAACAAACGCAGACAACACACTCACACACACACATAAGCATGTAGACACTCTGCATACTCTCACACACAAAGTTACATCTTAGCGATCCCAGGACTGACTGACGCCATGCTGATGACTGATGCACAAAGTAGCAGCTGTGATAAATGCCAAGTTATGTATTTTTTATGTTTTCATTGAAGCAAGCTCAGGGAATACAATGCAACTGAAATATAGTCCGTTCTTTTCCATTTTACAAACATTCATAAACCACATATCTCTTCTCCTTTATTATCGTCCTTCCCAACCCAGGCCATGGACCCCTTAAATTTCAAGATAACCAGGGTGATAGTTCAACAGTTAAAGTGCACAAAAACAAATGACCCAGTAGCCCAAAAAAAGTGAAGTTTTGTGAAATAAAAATGTGAAAAACAGGGAGAAGGGATAAAAAGAAGGAAAAAGATGGAGAGAGAAAAATGTGGGTGAGAGCAAGATCCTGCATATTATGTCACGTTGTAACAAAATGAACATCAACACAAGCCCGGTTGTTGGTGTGTGTGTGTGTGTGTGTGTGTGTGTGTGTGTGAGAGAGAGAGAGACAGAGAGAGTGTGTGTGTCCGTGTGTTGATTTCCCACCAGGGCTGTAATTAAGTAGCATTAACATAACTAAAAGCCAACTAATCAGCTAATCAGCTGGTTGTGAATTGCAGGGGAGTGAGGAGCACATACACACACACAGATATACAAACTCATTCTTTCACAGACCTCATATTCAAAGACATATGAAAATTAAGGTTAGGCTCCTGATCGTTGCTAAACAGATGCACAAACTCCTGAGATCAGAAATTGTTTAAGAATTTCAATCCCAAAAATTCCCTCATTAAAATTTGAAAAACATTTGACTGGCTTTTCAAATGTGTGGCTGTGGAAGACCCCACACACATAAGGAATGTATTTACCAAATTCATCACGTAGCGTTTCTAATTTAAGTATGAGCACCACATGTTATCCAACAACAAGATTTCAGGCTGACCTCAGAACTGTCACTTCACTTTCTCTTTAAAGGCTTTTTAAAAAGCCACTTGTTGCTTGAACACAAGTCCTCCACCACTTGTTCTGTGCACATGAAAAAACAAAAAGATGTAAAGCAGAATCTGGCTGTGGGAAAAGGCTGAACGATCAGCCTGGAGGTGAGCAGTCTTTGCTTTTTTGTGCATCTCCAGGACTGTACCACAAATATGCGAAAACTGCAATATGATATGACCAGGTGCATTGTCAACATCACAGAAGCTGCATTTTTGTCAACAGTGGCATAACGTGTGACAAACAGCTTTATAATGAAGTCAAAGTATCACTCTGCACACGCATAGACGATATTAATTAATCTCACTGACAAACTCTGGTCTTTTAAAGAGGTTTGCTTGTCTGTTTTATGCTGCAACTCCCATCAGCAAAGTGAAGGAGGTGTTTTTGCAATCACAGGAGCTTTCCGCTATTTGTGCATGTAAACACTGATCCTATCTCATGCATGAGGAAGGGGCTCCTTTCACTGCGTCTCAGCCCTAAATTCCTCTCTGTATCTCCATGCAGCGCTCAGTGATGCGCAGGGAGCACATACACGCACCCACATAAAACAGAATCTTTCTGGAACACAGACTCAGGCATAAAGAGGTACACTGTACAAAGAGCACAATTACTTATAAACTGAAACACACACAGTAAAGAGATGTGCACAACGGCTTACATGATTACAAATAGATACAAACACACACTCGTGCAGGGAATTGAGAGGGTGGCGGATGGCCCCGATGACCCAGGGACCTGATGGGACAAACACAATAAGAAGGGCACATTTTACGTCAGCAACTTCTGAATAGCTGACTGAAGACACATTCACACAGAGCTAACACGCATAGACAGACACAAACACACACCATGTGTTTACCTTGCTCTTTTTCTGAGGATTTATTCAAACAATCCTAAATGCTCATTTAATTCTCTGTAAGTTTCCCCCCCTAACAAGTGCTACAAAATGAAATGTGCCACAAGAGGCACTTTTGTGATAACAAGCAAAACAAGTTTTTTGTTACATGATGTTCAGTTTTAAACAGAGCCTGTTACTTCTGTTGAACAGTGGCCTCTGTGGAGACAAGTGGTAAACTGAATTTCACTTCATATCCCTATTTTCTCAGAGTTATGACATCATCATAGAGTGATTCTTTGCCTCATGAATGCAAGAAGGAATGACAATAAAACGATGTTTCTGTCTTGTAAAAGCCTTTAACTTAAATATTAAACTCATACTAAGCCAGACAGAAAAAAAGTGTTGGTGCTTAATTACAGCTTTAATTTATTTCTTTTTTTCAACTTTATTTTTTTTCACATAGAAGAACAATTATTCTGTCAGTGAATAATGTGACATCACAGCTTACATTTCTAAAGAACTCCCCCCCGATAGCTAATATCTGACTGGGGTGACATTGTACAGTTATGCCAATGACAACCCTCACATCAACGATTCTGAAGGCAGGCACTGGTCCTGACACTTTGACTGGGAATCTCACGCTATTTATGATGAAATGCAGTCGTTATTGGGGGCTCATTAACTGACTAGCAACAGTAGCAAACCAAAGCTAGCTAACATAAACTAAGCCAGTGGTCACACTTCTGTCCCACTAACCTTAGCATCAAAATGAATAAAGGTGTGTATTTGTGAGATAGAGAGAGAAATAAAAATAACAATCCCCTTTAGAAGATAAATATGTTTTAGGTAAATTTCAGGACAGCCTGCAACGGAAATCTCCTGAGTTGCTAATTCACACATCCCTCACATGTGGACGTCTTCGCTGTCGCATTGTGAGGGTGTCTCAGGACGCAAGATATAATGTAAAAAAAGATGATACCGAACTCCAAGATGGTGGACGAAGTGACAGATTCTGACACTGTAATGACAATTTGTTGCTTTTATATCATGTTACATGTTATTGGATTGATTCACAGTATCAACAAATAGGTGAATAGAACATACCAGATAGCAGAAATAACTGTTTTTATTTTCCCTGTAAATCATTTCTAATGCCTGATGACTCATCCTGCACTCAGGGGCCTTAACTAATATTTTTGGAGCAATTAAAAAGCTTTGTTGAAGCTAACGATCCAATCAAATTCATCCAAATGTTATGTCCCGCCTTCCATCTTGTGATTGGTTCTATCCTGTTTGAGTTGGAAATGCGTCACGACACGGCAGTTAGATACTCTCTAAGTTCAGTTTCATGGGGACTTTAAGGGAAAGTGTGACTGTTGTACCAGTTTAAAAAGACCATCCACAGTTTGAATCCCCCATTCTCCCACTGTTCACTGTATCAGACACAAATCCAAATGGCTGCCTACATCCAAATTACATCCAATGTTCAACAATAGAATATGAGCACTCGACAAACAAGGCATACTTTTTTGTCTTCATACAGTAACTGTCTTATGTTTAAGACTTAAGGGTATCTTGTGTAACAGTATAAGCCTCGTAATTAATCCAAGCCATTTTAATTTGGCCCACGAGTTTAACTTTGATTAAAAACAGGCTGTTAGGTTAATACAGTGCTCATGAGCAGACTAACTAGTAATTGCTTTTGATTAACTTTTTATACACACACATGGACCTTGCCTTAGGACTTTGGCATGCATAACATCCTGGGATACAACTCAATAAATAATAAAGTCATCACATTAACTGGATAGAAAACTGAGCTTAAAGACCTGACGTAGGGGAAATTAAAGATAAAAGCAGGGCAATGAGAGTACACTTTTACCACTGTTTCCTGTACGGAGAGAAAAAAAAGCAGGCCAAGTGATTCACTTGAGACGGAAAAAATCTGGCGGCAGTAATGTTGCTGTGCAGCAGGCGACTCATAGTCTGTGTGTGGTATTCATGCTCCCCTTTCTCCTCTTACAAAGGCGGAATAGGGGGAATCAGAGGGGATAGAGAGAGGCCAAGAGAAAGACAGAGACGGTAGAAAAAGTGAGCGTGACAAAGAGAAACAAGTGAAGAAGAAGCGAGTTGATGGAAGAAGAGACACAGAAAGAAAAGCAGGAGAGAGAGAGAGAGAGAGCAAGCAGGGTTGAGCGGCACTATGCTTGAGCAGTCCTTTTGACTGAGGAGAGAGGGACTGGAGACCTATTGTTGAAATCCCATTCCTCACTGTATTGTCCGACCTTATCAATGCAGGGTCACCAGGAACAATAGTGAACGCTCACATTAGTTCTCATTTGTTCACGGTGTCATTGCAAAAACAGATAAAACACAGGTGTTGCATCATAAAACTTTTCAATAAAAAGAATCACTAGGCACTTGCATATAAATGAAATAATCAACACTAATTGTTATTAGCTTATTGATCAAGCAAACGTTTTCTGGATATGTGACAAATTAAAGTTTTCTCCATAGGGATCATTAAAGTGTTAACTGGACATCAAATGCATTCGTTTTAGCTTACTCGTCATAATCACGCTGATGACTGCAGGGTTACTTGGCTTCAGCATGAGACCGTACATTTATTTAAAAAAAAAATTGAACTATATGAAGACAAAAGAGCATCTTGGCGTATTAATAGGTGCTATTGAGTTGTATCATGGGAAATGTAGGATCAAGGGTTTTAGGAGCTTGTATCAAACTACAAACCAAAAGAGATAGAATATATCTTCGAGACTGAATTTGAACAATTTAAACTCTTTTGGTTTACAAATCTTAGAGAAAAGTGTTTCTCTCGAGTGGTAGTTTCTTGGTCTCTTCTTTAATTCCTGATGGTTTTATTTGTGATAATAATTCCAGCGAATGTATCGTCTCAGAGTAAAGAATGAAAGTACAAAAGTTCTTCTTATAGCAGAGCTTTCTCTGTTAAAAGTATTTAGTTCTTTAAAGCATGTAACAGTAGAAAGTATTAAACACAGGGATTCATTTCACAATCATGTTTAGTGTTCAATCAAATCCTAACACTTATAATAATAATTAGACAACCCTACCGTATTTATATACTCTTACTCGTAGTGTAACTCCAGTGTTTCCCACTGGCAGACACTGGGTTGATGTTTCCTAAAACTCCAAGGGAAAGAAAGAAGCTATAAAAAGCCCACTCTCATGCCCCCATGATGATAGATAGATATTATCAGCTGCCCTCAGGGAGGGTCTTTTAGTGATGAAGAATTGATAAAGTATCTTGAAAGCTGACCTACATGTTATAAAATGTGCAGGAGTCCCAAAGCATGCAGGTGGTGCCATTTTTATTATTACATTATATTACAACAGTTCAAAATGATTATTTGTGGAGTGAAGATGGACTAGTGGTTAGGTTGCGCCCCATGTACAGAGGTTATAGTCCTCCAAGTGGGCGGCCCGGGTTCAAGTCCAAACTGTGGCTCCTTTCACGCACGTCATTCTCCTCTCGCTCCCCCCTGGTTTCCTACTCAACCCACTGTCCTATCAAATAAAGGCAAACAAAAAAAAGATTATTCTACATTGCAATCTATCTTTTCTTGGTGGACGACTACAAGTTTGACTGCAGCTGAAAGGGCCCAAACAGCCCGGTTAAACCAAAACAGACTTACTGTATGCCCTAATAATGCCGTATCACACCTCAAGTAACTACATACAGAGACTAGAGATAAGGTAATATTATGTGACAATGTCTGAATTTAGGATAGAGTGAATTTGTTTGAATTCCTTTAGTGTAAGACTATAAGACTTGTATCGATGTTAATCAAAGCTGACTCATATGAAAGAGAAAATTCCACCTATGTGGAAGAAAAACCCCTCTCCCCCTGGGTCACCAGACGTTTCTTATTCATTACCAGCTATAAAGCCTGACAAAGAGAAAGCTTCTAGCCCTTCTTCTGCCTCTTCACTTCCTCTCGCTCCCCCTCTCTCTCTCTCTCTCTCTCTCTCTCTCTGCAGCTCTTCATGGAGAACAGAGAAGAGAAATCATTCAACGGCTGAAAAGGTTAAAGTCTAGCCAAAGGCTGGAGTTCCTGCGTCTGCCAGGGGCACCTGAAGAGGGGCAAACATTTTACCGGCAAAGAAAAGAAGGGGAGAAAAAAATCAACAGGCTGCCCGAGAGCTGCAGGGTCCGTGGTGAGAGCTGGTGTAGGGCCCTTGGAGAGTTTGTCTTGTAATTGAGTCAATTGTTGACCCCCTGTTCAGGCTGCCACTGCAAATCTTAGAGGAAAAGCCTGCCGAATAATTAATGTTCTCTCTCCTGCTCTCCCTCTTACTCTTCATCTATCCATCTCCTACTCCTCTTCACTCCCCCCTGCTCTCTTTTTCTTGTTTTCTGTTGTCTCCGAGGATAATTGTGCTGTGAGTCAAAGGCAGTCATTTAGAGAGAAAGCGAGAGAGGGGGAGCTGTTCAGGGATCTGCTGAGGCTTACAATCTTCCTTTCACCCCAAATCTTACTTACCCCCCCACACACACACACACACACACACTCTCTCTCTCTCCTACTTTCTCCCCCCTTTTTTCATTCCTGCTTTTGTTTGCACCGTGGGATGAATTTTAATCACTCCGCTTTCCACCTCCGATCTCATTCGCCCCCCTTATAATTTCCCCCTCACTTTTCTGGTCGTTTACTACTTATATCCTTCACTGCAGCACCTCCTCTTCTTTACCACTCCTCCAATGATCAGCCCCTCAAAGGCCATGAGAAAACAAGGACACAGATATAGCCCTTTGATGGTGAGAGGAAAGGAGTATTTGTCACTCCAGGTTTAGCACAGGCCAAATGTCTTAACTGGCACATGGAGAGAACGGGAGAAAGAAGGCGAGAATGATTTTAAAAAGAGTTAAGAGAGGTGGAGGGGGGGCAGCAGGACAGAGAGAGGAGGGTCACATTCTGTTTGCGGAGAGCGATCATTTTTAAATGCCTCCTTCATTGGAGGACACTTTGTTTGCATAAGGGCTCTAGTGTTGGGCTCCTATTGTGGTGGCTTATCCCGAGGGACAGTGCAGGCCGAGGACACTGTTGTCATTCACATTTACTCATTAGCAGATGCTCTTATAAAGAAGAGTTGGACAATTGCTAAAATACAACTTTACAAAGTCGTGATTATAGGACCATATGTAGTACCAACTTGATTCCTTATTACAAGGTCCCGCAGTTCCTCTTTAGTCAGTCTGCTGGCTGCACATTTGTCTCTGTCTGATGGATTTGCACCAGCTGAGGAAGTTTACAAGGGACATGAGACAGTTCGACAACTTGTGGATCCTTTATGGCGATGTCAGCACACGTGTAGTAATTTATGGAATGAGTTCATTAACCTAAAGACTCTGTGACCTTGTGACCCTTGTGGTAATATTATGATTACATGTACAGTATATTTGCAGAGGATTGATTTACATTTACAAGGTACGACAGTATTAACATCTAATGCTGCTGTGTGTGTGTGTGTATATATTATACACACACACAGAGCGTTGTGTTTAGTTACTGGATGTAACTCCAGTTCTATGAGTTTGTGTGAATCCCTCTAACAGGCTTCGCTATTGGTTTGGTAACAAATCCTGTTATTGAAATGTTGCAGCTTTTACAGTCCGTTGTACTCAGATAAAATCACTTTCTAAATAAAAAGGGAGTCCAGTTTTGTCTAACTGCTTGTATTAGCCTATTATTAGTGTTGATTGTATTATTATAAATTGTTTGTAATATTGTGTGTACATGTTACTTGTGTAAATACACAGTGTATGCTTAGTTGCAGACAAGCCAGCAGCTACCGTAATGGTGTAAACTAGTTTACCTTGAGATGTATTAATCTGTCATAATGGGAAACCAGCTTTGTTAAGATAATGAGAAAACTTCTTAAAATAACTCATCACAGGAAAATCAAATGTATGGATGCTAGTCCACTTATGGGCCTTGTGTATTATTCAGTATCCAGGCATTGTACTAAGTCCTTTAAACAGCCCAACCTGGTGAGTAAGAATCTGTTTGATTTGGTGCTACAGGGAGAGTCAAGTCCTAACTGCCCCTCTCTCTTTTGCTCTCTCTTTCTCTCTCTTCACTATCCTCCTTGTGGAGTGTTTGGTAGGAAATCCTGAACAAACTGCGGCTGTTTGTTCTCTCTTTGTCAATGACCGTTTTTATTGACTTCTACTATTGACAATCGCTCTACTCCTGTTGGCCTCACACAAGCTGGATAACGCTGTGCAAATATGTGTATGTACACACACACATTAACAATCTGTCTGAAACACACTCGCAATCCTGTGTCCGAATCACCCACTGCTCATTGTGAGGGGACAGGTCGAATAAAAAATGAAGAATGACTTTTTATCAAAAAAATAGCTTTAGATCTTGTAAGATTTATGGTCAAACTTGTATCAGGGAGAAGATTCATCCAACTTGAGTTACAGATGTCTTAAAGTATTTAATGATGCACACTGTATAGTCAGAAGAATGTGGACGACTAAATGTGTGAGCAAACTAAGATTTTTTTTAAAACCTAGATTCATTACAGCATGTTTGATAATTCTGATATTTTGTAGACTTATTTTTTTTTTCTCTCAGCGTTTTTAAATTATTACTTCTTAATAGTGTCCACATAATTTTGGCTTTTTAACACAGCTCTCTATTTAAATATCTACAATACAACTTGACACAAAGGTGAAACACGGCTACATTAACCTGTCATCATTTCCAGGTTTCACAACCATTGAACGCATAACTTTGAATCCAGTTAACTTCAACAAGAGAGAGGCGGACTCACTTGATTATTTGGCCCTGACTCAGAACAGAAAGAGAGCTAAAGAAGGGAGGTAAAGAAGACATCGACTGAGAGCGAGAGAGAGAGAGATGGGGGGAGATGGTGTAATGAGAGAGAGGATGACAAAAAAACACACAGGGAGCGGAGCAAAGCTGCTGTGTCAATGGAGGAGATCATGGCTGCCAGTAGGGGGCTCAGCCTTCAGCACAATAGACCCCCAACTGAGCCAAGACCCTTAATACCCATACTCCTATTTCACACATCTTTTCAAAGCACCCATACAAGCCACATTGCCTCCACTCCCCTCCCCGCCTCCACCACTCTGGCAGTGCCCCGTGATTACAGCCGGGGGTGACAATAGCAAGAAAACCCTCAGTGGTGAAACTAAGGGGCTGTCCAGGGACTCACGCAGGGGCCATCAGAACACCTTGTCTTTGTGTATTGGAAGACAAAAGCGGCATATCAGGAATAGCAGTAAAAGCTTCCTCTGTCCTGGCAGGGAGCTGCTAAGAATGACAGGAGCATCAAGTGTGGGTGATAAATGGGTCATTATCATGTGATCTGAGGTGAAGTGTGGAGCTGATAATGAGCCGCTGCGTCAAAATCACAGTAACCAGCGAGGGCCTGTTGAGCTGTCAATCAGATGATAATTGCGACTTTTGGAGAACAGTTGTTTTTAGTCAAACTACAAAAGTTTCCTCAAAAGCAGAAGCCTGTTTTGATGCTGTTGCACCTGAAAAATGTAATCTAAAAGTAATCTGCAGAATTATGAAAAAATGTTTCTTAAAGCAAAAAAAGAAAAATGACATGAGTGCTTAATTCTAATCATAAATGAGCTTGTTTCCTTCGTCTTTATAAGACCCACGACAAAAAAAATAAAAATAATCATAGGCAGTATTTATTGAACCTCTCAACCTTTTTAGGGTTTGATCGAGATGCTGCAAAAAGTGAGACATGCAAACATTGATCTTCTCCTGAAAGAAAGCGTCTTGAAAAAGCTAAATTGTTGGAAGGGTTAGGAAAAATATACCTCAACATCCTGGGCAGGTCCAGGGGAATCCTGGCTCAGACCCAAACATTGGAAACAGGGCCAAGAAGGCCTGGCTTTGTGTAGTATTGGGGAAGTGAGGATAGTGAGGGGCATTAGGTAACTAAGAAATGATTCAAGGCTAAAATGTGAATATAATAAACACCTTAACAAAACAGATCATTTGTGTGCAATAAAGCGTAACGTACCTTTAAATGAGACATTTTCTTTCTGATTTAAACTAAAACTAAAAACAAGCGATCTTTTTTTAAACCAATTTGTTTCTGAAGGAGTTCATTAAATCGGTACCCCCAGGCTATTATCAAGCTAACAAACTAGCCTTTAGTCATGACCTAGCTTAGCTCCACTAGCCTCTCAACCCAGGCTGTTGGCCTCCACTCAAGCAGACCCCCTCCTCCATTTACAAGGCTCTTCAGTGGCTGCCTGGTTGCTAGACAATGTGCTTGGTTACGTGGGTTATGTAAAGACCCTCCTGCACACAAAAGCCAATGTGGGCGCCTGTTATATGCAGCTCTTCAGAGCCCCGGGTCAGTTAGCAGAAGAGCTCTGGTGCTAACACTCCAAGTTAAAAACGTTTGTTCTTCAGTGTGTTTACTGAGAGGGGAGAAGAGGAGAGGAGAGGCCATAATCTTCCATTTGACCATTTCTCTTCTACTTTACTTTATAGCTCCACGTCTCTGAGGCTAAAACAAGTTGCATGTTGACCTATGAGTTTATTTTGGGACAGTTTGTTGTATATATCAATCACATTCATTATGTTAAAAGTTCAATGTTTTTGAGGGCTCTTGTTCTGTGGGTTTTCCTTTTGTTTTCTCCTGTTTTTAAAAAAAGCTGATTTTTCACTTCTAACTACAGTACATGTGTTTTGACGTGAAGACCTCTCGATCTATTAATGCACCTTAAATTGCATAGCATATGACCTCTCACTTAAACTGGGCATGCACATGTCATGGAAGAACAGCAGGACTTGTGAAACTCAGGCAGTGGTAGCATTAGATAATGCAGAATGTAACTGAATGACAGCTGCTAGCAAAGATAGCAAGGGTAGCAACACTTGTAATTTTTTAACTAATGATGGACGAGGCCTTTTGGGAGTTTTTTGTCGTCAGAAAAAAAAAGTCACATTACTTATCAGACCCATCAGGAAGTGGGTGGTTGTCTGCATCCTTGTTTAAAAAAAAGTTTTACGATAAAAATGTATTAGCTTGGATGTAGCTGAAGCATGAACTGCTAACCAGCTTGGCTGAAAAAAATTGTGTTACCTGTATTTATGCATGTTCAGATTCAGATCAATAGTAGGGTGTTCTTCATGCTGTATTAATTGTTAAGGAAAGCTCTACATCTCTGTGTCTGTGTGCGTAGGTGACAACAGACAGCATGAGCCCTCCAGGCAATGACATGGTGGTAAGCCACACACCTCAGACACACCACCAGTCTGCTCTGATGGCCAACCAGCGGGGCGAAAAGCACTGAGGTAAAGAAAGCAACTGTGTGTGCAAAGGTTCAACTCAAAAACACACAGATTTGCTTACATAAAAACACACACAGATCCCGCTGATGTTTGTACACCGCAGACTGTCTCCTAACATGCAGCCTGTGAGAGACCAGGCATGATGTGGAACCACATAAACGTGCCAAAGTCCTGACTGAGTAAAATTATAGTACTGAACTGTTCGGGTACAAGACAGACCACAGAATGAGTTTCCTGAATTTGGAAAAACAGAGTGTATTAAATATGATTAAGGACGCTGGTTAATGTGACGACTTGTTCCTTTAGCAGAACACCATGTTAACGTCTATTTAAGGTAAGACTGATCATTATTAGAATTAGAATAACTTAACAAAGTTCTAATAGGTATTAAAACTGAAAGAACTATTCTGACAACTTGATTATTACAGATTATTATGTAATATTCTTGTCCCAGTCTGTGAATTCACATTGCGTTTCAGCGTTGCTCCATATTCACACACAGTCAAACATGCACAAACACATAGCGCTGCAATCCCCCGCTGGTTCAGCTGATCCCGTCTCATCCCTGTAGCGACTCTGTTACTACCTCTGAAGACGGTACAGAGGGGGGATCACTTCCTCCCCTGATTACACATCCACTACATTCAGATTGAAGGTGATGTAAATATCCCGCCTTGAATAGAATAGTCTGAATAGGACTACATTTAGGGTTTTGAAATGTTGACAAAAAATATTTGCTACTTAAAGACATTGAGCCAATAGATTAAATGTGATTGTTACACAGATATATCACAATATTTTTAGCCTTTTTAGACCAAATGTTTAATCAGTTAATTTAAAAAAATTATGAAATGGTTGCAAATTGAAGCCTTTCTGAATAGTATCTGAATGGAGACTGCAGAATGCAAAGTTTTGACTGAACAAGAAGTCTTAAAAAAAACAAATTTCCCTGAGCTTAATTTCTTGAACAGTAAGATTAGATGTGTTTAGTTAGCGCCAACTTGTTCTAAGGTTAACGACAGCTGTTGCCATATAGGGGCAGATTTTGAGAGCAAACTGTTCCTGTGTTTATCAGGTCAATGAACAGTTCAACTTTAAATTAATTGTGTGCAAGTTTAATGTATGCAAACGATTTATTTTCCATTGCAACAAGAGACAATAAATGTTTATTAGAAGCATCTAAATTTCTCTGCTGTCTCTGAAATAAACCTCACAGAGACCGAGTTGTGTTTAGGCAACCTGAGATGAACCTGGACCACAGTCAACTTCAGCTAATTGAATTTTTCATCTTGTCCTAGACAGTCACCTCCACCCGCAGAGAGAAAACACTCGTATCTCTCCACATCTAAACACACACACTTGCACTGAGACACACACACACACACACACACACACACACACACACACACACACACACACAAACACTGCTTAGGCGCTTACATGCATACACTCACACTGACACCCAGCCACCCTCACACACACACTCAGTCTGACAAGCTGGAGCATGTGTGAGAGAGCTCACTGGTTGGAAACAGACATCCGCCTGCCCCGAGGCTCGGCTCGATCCCACAGGAAGTTGGAGTGTGAGCTGGGACACACAAGACGAAGGGGGGCAGCCACAAGAACACAACTCTGTCTGGAACTACATGTGAAAGGATCTGATCGCTTGCTGATCGGTTGATTTGTGTTTATACATTGATTAGTCACTGCTGCTGAAGTCACTTAAAGTTTGCTTATAAAATTATTACAAGAAAAGTTGCAACAAAAAAAGTTAGAGGTGTATCTTATATAAAACATTGGATTCCTTGAGGGTAATTGAATTATGTTTTCCAATCTAAGCTCCACATTTTTGACTCGAATAATGGCTTCTGCTGCCAAGATATATTGTAAAGACTGTTAAAGGAACAGTTCCACATTTTGGGTTATTTGCTTATTTGGGAGAGAAAGATTGACAATGTGGAATCCACTTCCACTGTATTGTTAATATGAAGCTATAATCAGTTGTTGTTAGCTTAGTATGGAGCCTTTAAACACAGAAAACAGCTATGTCCTGGTCCAAGAAATAGACATGTTAAAACTATCAATCAATGTTTAACAACTCTGAACATATCCCTTAAGTTGTGAGAAAACATTTTCAAATTTTTGTAAGGACCACATGCAATATTTGTTTTAATGTTAAGCCAAAACCTGCTTCATCCTTGTTCATCAAACCAGTATACTTACTGGTTCCTTGATTGCCTTTTCCTGCAGGCTAGGGATGCCCTTGATTTAAAAATGTTGTGTTTGTGGAAAAGCGATAACACAAATCTTCCCGACAATAAAACGTAAGCCAATTTATAAACTTTTGACAGAAAGAAGTACTTTGCTCTTTGGAATGGAAAGTCCAGACTTTTCATTCACAAACAATAAAGCAACGCCTTTCCCAATTCAACTTCTTGGCTCACTTCAATTTGTCTGTGACTAGAGTATTAGCATGGTCATTCCTTTTTTCAAGCAGCAACTGTTCAGTAGTTATATTTACTGGTTGAATTACTCTTGAAAAGTTGTTCCACAGTGTTCTTTGAGCATTTGCACCAATAAAATAACATTAATGGCCACAAGCTTGGACCTAAAAGAATACAAAACTGCTAATCACCAACAACAACATCCACATCTGGGACCCTTCGCCCACCAAACGCCCATGCACATGCCTATAACACTTAACATTCACACAGACACATTGACACACACAAGTGCTCACCACATTTCTGCTCCACAGCTGCACCAGAAGACAGGCGTCGATAAATAAGCCCTTTGAATGGGATCCAGTGGGATTCACTGTTTGAAACTTTGAACATGAAGCGATTGTTCTCTACAGCTTAACAAATTTCTCTTCATATCTCAAGGGATGTGTTCCTCTCACCATGCTGAGAACTCAAAGACGGCATGTATCTGTCTGTGTGTCAGCAAACCGGGGCTTTTAATGGACTACAGGTGCTAGCTAATAAGGGCCAATAAATGTGCCACAGCAGAACAACTGTCTGTTCTGTTCTGAATAGAGCTAACAGGAACAGAGGGATGGACAAAGGGGGTTAAACTGCTGGAGAAATAATCAGCAGTCGGGAAAGTCCGACTAAGTCACAACCTGCTGCGAAGTCGTCATATAGGAGAAAGTGAAGTTAGGTTGTAGGGTTTTAGGTTAATGTCTGACATGGCCTGTACAGTATGCTGCCCTTTCTTAAAGCACAGTAAATGTAGAATAGCACCCTAACTGTAGCTCAAACTGACACCGTTATGAACAGTAATTAAACTTAATGGAAAAACCTAATAAAAATAATGTCAAGGAAATAACGAAAACGGAACAACCCAGGATTATGCCAGACATACATTTTCAAACTGTGTTGCAAAATGTCCCTTTATGTTCTACAATTCATTTAGCAGACACTTTCATCCAAAGCGACGCACACCAGAGAGAAAGTACAACACAAGCAAGGATCTAGAAAGGAGGAAACAACATCGGTAAGTGCAAACTAACAGCTTTAAGTCCGATTGGACACATGCTGACAGGGAGTGCTCACAGGCGAAGCACAACATCATGATGGACCACATTAAAAGTTGTCTTTTTTAGGTGTGCACCAATAAGAATAGATCATATTACCAAGTTTAAATACGCTGTTTTTACAGCCCAGTAAAGTTCAGTGCGTAACTTTTAAGACCAGATAAATATTTGTTTTCTTTGGCAAGAGTTGTGTTTTGTCCCAATAGATCAACTCCAATCTGTCATTACCATTACACACCTATCGAGTCCTCTTGCACACTGATCCCAGGTTTGGCCTAAACATACAGCAGCCTGTTGATTGGTCAAACTAATAAGAGAAATGACCACACTTAAGTGTAAACACTGAGATCAATGAAGGTCTGTCAAAGTATTAAGCAGTCATACAAGTTAACCTATTTCAACAAAGGACGTTGAAAGTGTCAACAAAGGTCCATCATAAAACTGTAAACAGGTTACTTTGTCAGTGTGTGCATCCTAAAGATTTGGTTCTTTTTGGAATTTTATCTCTCACCAAAAAGCTGTAAAATGATTCAATAGCTTGGTGAACTTTCTAACAATGTTTTTTTTAAACTGTATTTTGAGCTCTTACTGACAACCACAAAATATGTAGAAAATCGTCAGACAAATGTTAGTACAATGTATAAAGAATGTGGTATTAACAGAACTGTTTTGGCACTGTTCTTCATCCATTCATCTTTACATTCTGTACTTTTTCTCAGGGTTTGGCGTGGGTAGGGGTCTGGAGTATTTCCCAGCATGCACTGAGCGAAAGGCAGGGAACCACCCCGCACAGGTCGCCTGTCTGTCACAGTACGAACACACAACGCTGTCCTCTGTGTGAAAAGAAAAGTGAGCGTGGATCCCTGTTGACCCTCTGTGTATTCAGCTGAGTCTGCTCCCATAAGCCCCGGCAGAAATGCCCAGCATGATACCTCCATCCAAAGACCAAGAAACTCACTCTCACAGCCTCATCCTTTCACTGTGCCCTGCCCTCTCTCGCTCTTTCTCTCTCTCTCTCTCTCTCTCTCGCTCTCTCTCTTTCACAGAAAGACAGTACCCCCCCCTTAACTTACTCATCCGTTGTCCCGCGCTTTCAGACTCCAGCTAGCAGGTGCATCACTGTGTTTGCAGCTCCTGTCTTGAAGGCAAATCCCACCCTGCACCCACCCCGCATACAGTGATGACGACAGGAGGAGAACCAGGAGTAAGAAGTACAGGAGGAGGAGGAGAACAGCTCTGGACCTGAAACAACAACAGCTGCAACAGCCGCATTGTCATTCCAACATTTGTTTCATGCTGAGTGCAGCAGCAGGTCAGTTCACGGCATGAGAGCCACAAAAGTGACGCCTTTTTTGCATCCTCAGCTTAAAAGACAAGTCGAATATTGTTTTGATCTGCAACGTTAAATACTAATTAGGAACTGCTTGTATTATAATAGACATATGAAGATGTCACCCTGGGCTGTAGTGACTTGAAATGTACTTTTGTCACTATTTTCTGGAGTTTATACAAAATTAAAATAAATGGAAAGTTGCAGGTAGTTGCGGCACGAGATTTCTATCCCTATCACTGACGGATAACAGAAAAGCTTTAGGAAACGATTTCTTCAGAGCCCTCATGAACAATTATGACAATGGAAAAAATTTCGTTTTAAGTGGATTATATTATTCAAAATAAAAAATTTCAAACTTGAGAATTTTTTTATATAAGCCTTATTCAGACTGCCAGTTCAAGGCATAATGTTAATGCCCCTGTGAAGTCTCGTCCTTAATATGAACTTCACAGAGGCGTAATGGGGGCCTAAAGTGATCCCAACTCTGCCGCCATCGGAGGTAACAAAGGTGTTACAGGGGCGAGACAGGATTGGCGGAGAACAGCGCTGTGTGTGTGCGTGTGTGAGCATGCCTGAGTTTGTGTGTATGTGGATCTCCCACTGTTTACACGCCATGCTTCAGCAACGCCGTAATGTAAAGTGAATTCACAGACTGGGACACTAATATTACGCTGCTGCAGAATCAATATGAATATGTAAAGACATCATGATGGTGGAGATTCATTACAGCGCTGTTGTTGGATCGCAATTTGAAAAAGGCCATAGGAAGGGAACATGTCCAGAATTTTAATTCAGACCACACATTCTGTCCAATCATTCTGTCACTTTAACTCAAACAGAAGCGTTACTCAGTAGCAGTAGTCAGGGTGTGAAACCCACCACAGCCATCACACCTGCATCCACTCAGTCACAACATGAAGGTGAGCCATTTCTTCAGGTCTCTTCCTGGAGGAATGACATGTAGAGAGCTTTGTGTGTGGCCAAAAACAGGCTAATGACCCTAAAGAAACAACAAACTGTCTCACAAATTTAAACAATGAAAAAAAATTAATTAACCAACAGCTGTTTTGACACGACAAATCACTCACACCCACTTCTCTAAGCAGAATACAAAACACTAGATACAATGTGCCTTTTAAACCTCGAGCTGATGCTACACGTCAGCCCATGTTTCGTGTCTCAGCAAACACACTATAATCATACAAGTCTCAAAGTCCTTTTTTACTGGCTCTATTTCTGTTCATTATTGGCAACCAGGAAATGAAGCCCCTCCTCATGTAATTAATGGGCACAATTATGTAATTGAGGAGTGGTCTGCAGTTCGCTGCAAAAAAGGACCAGATGTCCTGCCGGTGGAGGGGTTCAGTTGTTCTGACTTACAGTGGGGTCAGAGCCTGTACCAAGACCTTGCTCGCCCCCACGCAGTCACCCAGACCCTCTTTTCTTTCTCTTGTAAATAAAGACTTAATGGTTTACAAGCCGTCCAATAACCATAATACCTTCAGAGCGAATTAGCTCACAAAGCAGCCAGACGCATGAGGCTGCTGGGAAGGAAAAAACACACCCACATGTGTTTCATTTCTTCTTAAAAGCAGAGTTGTTGTGTTTAACTTTAAGGATAATGTGTAATTTAGATTGTTTTTTTTCCAAAATGGACATTTTTGTGATTAAAGCTTCGGCAAAAATGTTAAATTTAAGACAAATAGACCCTGTTTGTACTTAGACAACCACTTGTTTACTTCCCTTTTGGCTTCTTATTGTTGCTCTGTGCATGCATGCATGGACTTGTATGTGTGTGTGTGTGTGTGTGTGTGTGTGTGTGTGTGCGTGCGTGCGTGCGTGTCAGTGTGTGTCAGTGTGTGTGTGTGTGTGTGTGTGTGTGTGTGTGTGTGTGTCAGCACATAACCGTGGTGTACCATCCAAACCAACAAGCCTCTAAATTTGAAGTTTAGGTTATTGCTCGGCTGTGAGCTGATTTACATGCTGCTGATGTCATCCCCTCGCTGTGTATTCACTGAGGCAGAGAAAACCTCCCTGTTGGTAAAAGTTAGGCCCAGTGTGAACAGGCCTCTCTGTGTTTAATACAACATGAGGAAGAAACTCAAACTTAAGTGTGTATTGTTTCAGTATAAGTTATTGCACAAGGTCAGAGAGCTCCAACATTTAGCCAACCTATTAAAACGATGAACATTTTATATCTTGCACTGAATCTCCACTGTAAAAAATGGAGGCCTGATAGCTGGTTGATGAGTGAGCTACTCTCCTTCATCCTAAACATGAGGGAATCTGTTCCAAAGCTAGATGTGGATCCAGATCTTTCTCATGCTGAGCAAAACAAACAGTCACTGCTGGCATGAAATAGAGAGGAGCCAGAATTATTTCTTATCTGATCAAAGTCCTCGGGTAGAGAAGAGAACTGTCTCTGCCTTTTTTGAGCACAAACTTCTTCTTGGACCAAATCTGTTACAGCCTCTGAGTAATTCAAACTGGATATTTAAAAAGAACCACGGTGAAAATATGATAGTTCCTTGGTTATACAAACTTTTATGCACTCTATGTTTCGATCTCTCAGTGACACAAAAAAGTGTAGTCAAACAGAGAAAAACTATCGATAACATTGCAGACTCGTTGACTAACGACACACGAAAAGTCAGTCGGTTTAGTTTGGTTAAGTCATGCGGGGCAGGGCCGAGCAGTCAGGACGGTTGAGTTGTAAATGTGTTCCAGCAGGAAAAGCCAAGCTTCAGAGCAAGGCGAGCAGTCTGGAGTCGGCAACTTTCCCCTGCTGCAGCTAACGCACCGCCCTCCCTGCAGCCCACCCAAGAAGCAGCCCATGGGCATAAATTTGAGAGGCTGACTCGCTGCGGATTTAAAACAATCTGCATCTCTCTCTTTCTCCCTCTCCCTCTCTCTCCTCTCCCCACTCACTATGAAGCTTTTTTTTCTCATTCTCCCCGTGCTCTCTTCTTCTTCCCCTCTTTCCTTTCCAACAAATTCCACTGTTAATGAAAATGGAAAGCTCTATCTCACCGCGTGCCAGAAATATTATTTTTCTTAAGGCTTAATTAAGTCCCCAAATATGCAGCAAATACACAGGAGTTGTATTTTTCACTGTAAGTGTACGATCTCTGTAAGGACTTCTTCTTCTTCTACTGTACGGTACTGTTGACAACAGCAAATCTTTGTTGAAAGAAAGTTAAGAAAAGTAACAAAACCTCAACTTCAAATAGTCTGTTGAGTCCCAGAACAACTTATTTGTCGCTGTATATTAGCTGCTACACAATGCGGTTTCCCTATAGTGTGTAAAACTAGATTCCATCAACATTTATAATAGTTTCAATATTTGCTTTTGAAAGAAGGTTCATTTGTTCATAAAAGCAGTTTCCATAAAGTTAGAAAATGACTTTACATGTAAGTTTTTAAAAGTAGTTTTCATTTGATTTTTAAGTCGTTTTCTCTTCTGTTTTAAGAAGTAGTTTCTATTTATGTTTTTAAAAGTAGTTGCAATGCTTCTTTTTTAAGGTTCTTTCTTAAAGGAGTTTACATTTACATTTTTAAAAGTAGATTATCTTTATGCTTCTGGCAGAAGTTTACATTTAAGTTTTCAAAAGTACTTTTTCATTTGTTTTTTCAAGTGTTTATATTTAGGTCATTCAAACGTAGTTAAAAAAAAGTTTTGCTAAATACTATAGTAAGTAAAAAACAGTTAATATTTACATTTACATTTTTAAAAGTAGTTTACATTATGTGTTTTAAAAAGTGATTCTCTTTTATGACTGTAAAGCAGTTTTTCTTATGTGTTTAAAGGAGTTTCATTAAAAACATGATAGATAGTTCTCGTTTACATTTTTAAAAGTAGTTTCTTTTTATGTTTTTTAAAATAGTTTCCATTTGAGTGAAATGACATTGGACTTAGCGGGTTGTAAACAATATTGCAGTTTGCTGGCTTCTGTTTCATCAGGAAACCAACAAACGAGAACACAACATCATTTTTGTTAATCATCTGCTGTTCAGACTATATTACTTTGGTTTGGTTTCAGATGCTTTGTTGTGGAGGACGATTTGTCATTGCTTCTCCAATCTCCTACAAAAGCAATCAAAATATGCTACTTACAAAGTAAAAGTGAGGTTTTTTTCTGAATGATCCTTTGACTGTCCATATGTATGAAACAGCAATTGTTACGTGCCAGAAGTCGATCAAAGCCGTCAGCAGGCTGAACGTCATATCAGTGGCTGATGTAGTAAATATGAGGCGGTTTGACTGAGGGTGCCGTTACCTTTGACCCACAGCAGATTCATGTCAGTGTATCGGTGACGGCTCGGCCTGCATTTGGCTTGCAGTGGTTGTAAGTCATGTGCGTGTGTCACTGTGCTACGTCCATGAATGTGCACTGACTTCCTGTTATGGCATCTGATCTGGCTAACGTGGCATCAGCAGGCCGCTGTAGATTCTCACAACTGTCACTTAAACAGACAGAGCAGGGACACAGGAATAGAAGAAGACGCAAGAGTCTGAGCAGCAGGGGAAGAGGAGAAAGAACGGACAACATTTAAAAAAAAAAAAAGACACAGGGCCGCATGATGTATAAAGGACTGGAAGCATTTCAAAGAAAAGTTACAAAAAGCAAAGAAAAAACCTACAAAGAGAAAGAGTCTTCATCTGTTTTTGGGGGTAGTTTTTGAAGGCTGACCACACAGTTCCTTTCTCATAAACATACAGTATGAAGCAGCAATTGTAATGTGGTCTGGGTCATCCATTGTTTAAAATCTGTTTCGTAACTCTATAAACCTGGAACACATTGAGATGTTCTTCTTTATACATAAAAGTACACACGAGTTGGTTTCATGTAGGGTATATGCTCAAACTCCACTTACTCACTTTTAAAGATTTGAAAAATATTTTTACTGTAATCTTATGGAAGCTGACACGGCGGAGAAACTTCTCTCTCATACTTTTTATCTTTGAAACGTTGACATTGCACAATTTATCATTGATAAGATGTTTACGTGATAAGAGAGCAGAGACTCAAAACACAATATTTCCCTCTACACTGAGGCCTGCTAAAAACACTCAACACTTATTGAAATGAGTGCCAATTATCAAGTTTATTGTTAACTGTCAAAACACTGGGGATTCATTTGTAGTCAATTCTGAACCTTCAATACCTTATTTGACATTATTCAGGCAAAGTTGATTATCATTCCATGATAAGTTGAGCACTTTTTATCACGACTTCTGTTGTAATTCAATATTGTGATAAATAAAGGTTAAAACGTGTTTAATTTGCCAAACTAAATAGTAATTCTTTGCCATCAATGCCAAAGTTATGGTTAAGTATTTGATCTTAAATAAAAAATGATAGCTCTTATCTTTGAGTAGCACTCAGTGGAGCTGACTGATGCTGTGTCAAGTAATAATGTAATGAAAATAGCATCATAAGGCTATCAGCCCTCATGTGCTGCGGCATACCACTGCATGAGTAACCCCGAGGACTGTGTAACTTCATATAAAGATACTCAGCGTACACATTAAGGACAGTGTTTGGTATGTGGAGCTGAGAGTTGCCCAAGAACATCTGCCTGCCAAGCCAAGGATCCTCTGATGTTATCTCATCTCAGATAACACAGTTGTCCAGAAAGCTCATCACAAACACACGCAACATGGAAACGCCTCTGCACTCTCTCTCAACTCAGCATCTCTCACATTGTCTCCTCTCCGTCTCTCTCGCTTTGTGGAAGTCGGAAATGATTATTCCAGCAGTAAAATGTAATAGTCTATCACATAAAACGGCGCTGGAAATTTAGAGACTTGCATACAAAGCGCTAACGAGGACTACTCTAACCTCTTTATTTGAAATGAACATTAGAGATTGCCCTTTCTTGGACAGAGAAGAAAGGAAGAAAAAACATTCATAATCTGGATCAAAGTTTTGTGCAGATGTTTTGTGTTCTCATAAACTCACGAGGCTTCACAAACTCATCGAATTACAATAAAGATCCTCCCATTTATCTGACATCATCATCATTTATCATTTGACAGATTTTTTTTTCTTACTGACGTCAGAGAGACGCAGGCAGTGAGGAGGCTGACTGTAAGACACTGCATTGTAATTACACTGATGATGGCAGCACCCGAATACACCGTGGCCATGGCAACCTGCTGAAATAACAAACACCGCCGCCTCCTCCTCACTTTCTGCCTGCCGACAGGACAGCACGCAGTGAGTCATCGGAGAACACACACAGTGTAACAAACATGCGGCCAAAGACATAACAGGCACACAATCATGCAAAAATATGAATGAAATATAAATGGACCACTTTTATCTCCCTCTCTCACCCTCAGAACTTTGATTTACTTTTAGCAACCGGATTTAACAACTCAATCTCATCCAGAATCCAGATACATTTTCCTCTGCTTCCCCATAGATGATGCACAATTTTTCCTCATCCACAGCTGCCACCATCAAAGAGAAAAGCAGCAGCCCATTGTTTCAAACCAAGTTAATGCTAATGCAACAGTGAGTAAGTATCAGCGTGGGTTGTTTGTGCATATGCAACCTATTTACACCCTCTCCTGGATCCTATTAGCACTGGTTTGATTTCTAATATCAACCACATGAGACGATAGTTAACAGCCAGCGTGCCTTATACTGCTTTTATACGGCAGTACACACACACACACACACACACACACAAATGTTTCAAAAACCGCCACCCTCATTCAAAGACTTAGGAGGGATGATTGGGACGGGGTAGACTCCGCCCCTTACTGTCAGTAGCATGCTTAAATCCATTACACACACACACACACACAACACATACATAACACATGTTCCTTCAGGCACATGCTTAAGCAAAAACTGTATGTTTCATGTAAAGTTCCACCAGCATCATTTTAAATGCTTCCTGCTGCTCCACATATGGCTTCACCTTTCATGCTTTAGTATTAAAGCATCAGAGCAACAATTTGATAGCTGAACCCAGCTGAAAGTGTGCCAACATGAGGGACCTGAATGCAGGCTTGATCAGCTCAAGATGAGATTTATGACGATCAGCAGGGCCTCCATTGTTTCACTGAGAACAATTCAGGTATGATTTACATTCAATGGCAAAGTTTCAAGGCAATACAGGAAGTACTGGGACCATGCTATTGATCCAGGACCATGATTAGGACTGTGCCATTAATGATTTTTATTTTAAGGACGATTTGGCTTCCAATGATTATTTCACCAAGAAAATCAAGATGAACTGAATGTCATAAATGCACCAGTATCGGCTTCATTACACCTCTTCAGAATGCAATAGGTGATATCACTGAGACTACGTACATTTTTATAAAGTCTATGCTACAAAATCAAGTTCTCTAAATCATGATTATGATTTTTGTCATTCTGCATCATTGTAGGCAGAAAAAAAGAGAATCGACATTTCGCCACAATATTACAAAAATCTCTGGCTTCAAGTCTTTTTTTCTTTTGCAAAACATACCTCACCATATCCACCGTTTATCTCCCCTAACCACAAGCTTTGCTTACATCAACCCCACTTTAGTTGTCAACAAACATATGTGTAGGATTGTTGCACAACTGTCCGATGTAAATATTTTCTCTGGGTTGTTTTAAGGGGTGTCCATGTTGTTGGCAGGTCTCCACTAAAGAGCCTCTTGGAATAAACAGAAACATGTTCTCCTAAAATTAAATTGGGTAACAATCAACAAGTATTTCTGTAATTCATGGATCGGTCAACTATTTGATTGTATTGAATCCTGCTTTTCCAAAAAGCATTAGCAGGAAACGTCCAGCCAACACTTACATCTCCCATAATCCATCCACTGAAATAATGACATGTAATACAGCAGTCCTCTCAATTTCCTCTTTCTTTGAACTGATTGTCCCTGTAGATCTTTTCCTGTTGAACCTCCACAGCCTCATTTGGTCTGATTTTCCCTCTAATGTGTGGGAAAGCTCCAACTGACCCCTAACAATGATTTTCTGAATATTTCCCAAGACTGTGATGGTTCCACTTTCTAGTATGCACAATCTTTGGCTAATGCAATTCAACTTATCTTAAATGTGTAATGCTTTTTGCCCTCTAGTGAAATCTATTCATTCATTTACGCTTCAGCATCATTTTAATGGTTTCCCACAGGAGGAGTAGCATTTTAGACAGTACATTTAGTGAAAGCTTCACTGCATTTGCAACTTGTTAAAACAATCAACCCAATTTTGGCCTTTTGTGTCTTTCAGATGGCTATGATGGGGTAAGGTTTCGCTTAAAAAAAGCCCAACCAAAACCTTTTCATTCTAGACTCACTAACAACACACAACCTGAATAAAGCCCTGTAGCATTTTGAAAACATCCCAAACTCAATCAGATGAACCAAAATCACCTTGAAATACCAGACCCTGACACCGGTGATCCGGGTGTCTTTATGAGCCTTGAAGATTTTGGAGGAAAGCTAGAAGATGAGGAGAGAAAAGAGTAGCAGGGGATAAAGACAGAAAAGGAGCGTTTGAAAGTGCATGTATGTGTGTGTGTGTGTGTGTGTGTGTGTGTGTGTGTGTGTGTGTGTGTGTTTGCTTCTGTGTCCTTTGGAGCATCCCCGGGCCCGTCTCCTCTGTTC
The DNA here is from genome assembly GCA_020745685.1 of Tautogolabrus adspersus. NCBI lineage: Eukaryota > Metazoa > Chordata > Actinopteri > Labriformes > Labridae > Tautogolabrus > Tautogolabrus adspersus. Next base: position 24,732,721 of record CM036538.1, read on the forward strand.
TTTCTGCAGCCGAAGCTGATCTGCTCTGCACCGCGAGGCCTGCATGGTTTTTAGCCAGGACCGGCACAGACAGACAGCTGCTATTAAACCCTGATTGTTTCAGGTTCACAGGGTGTGAAAGGGTCTGATTGAGGGGCTGTGATCCCAGTGAGGGTGGTCTTTCCCCCCCTCCCCTCTCTGCCCCCACCTCCCTCTAACTGGAAGGTGGGGAGGAGGAGGAGGTGGAGGGTTGTTAGGGGGGAGGCATCACGTGACACATGTTTCTTGCTGAGCGGACCAAAATGGAATCTGGACAAAAACACACCACTTGTTGCTGCCTGCCTCTGGGTACCCCTGTGACATGTTACTGTGCCAACCAGAATTTAGACATGTTCACATCATTAATGCCATACAAAGCTATCAAGATGCAGACGTCTCTTACAGGGCAACTTCAGCCCTAAAATGTCCTCTGATTTAAATTTCTAATATACATTAGGTGCACAAATGAAACACAAATTCCACCTTAAAATCCTTCTCTATGCTGGACTTAATGCAGACAAAAATATCATCCCTTTAGAGTCCGTTGTATTCATCCTGATAGAGACTTATCTTGGCTCTGATATGGCCCTGATAAAGCACACCAGCCCTCTCTGCCTGGATAGAAGGACAGTTGCTTCCTGTATGGTCTATTTGTTTAAGAGCAGTCCCCATTAAGGAGCCTTTTGGCCTTAACACACTTTGATAAAGAGCAGGGAGGGCGAGGAAGCTCCCCTGCAGAGCTTTTCACACGTGGCCAAAGGACAAGTGCACTCCCCCCCTCTCAACCTTGAGAGCGGACTGAGTCTAGTTTGCTGGATTGGATTATTTTCAAAAAGCGGAATCCATCCTGCACTTGAATTTGTCCTCGAATACATTTTTTTCATTTTGTTGTAGCGTGTGTGAGGTGCTTCGAAGCTTGTTTTCAAATGTATTAAGTTAAACCTTCAGATTAGAAAGATTTCAACAGTCTTAACAAGTTTTAATTTCTCCTCTTGTGTAGTAGAAAAAGCTCAAACTAAATATTATACAGTAATTATTTGGTTAATAACCTACAGTTTCACCTAAAGTTTTCCATATACATTTTTGTGTTTCTCTATTGTTTTTGTACATCCACTAAAGGCCCTTTGTGACGTCCAAATACCCTCTCTGTATGTGTGTCTGTGTAAATACTGTTTAGTGAGGTTGTGCGTTTGTGTGCTCAGCACTTCTCACTGTCACTTTGGAATAAATAAGTGTTTAGCTTCTCTATTGAGTCCAGTGTTGACGCTCTTCAGTCCTCCAGAGCCACTACTAGATGACCCGCAGCCTAATCTTCCCACATTAACAGCTACAGTCACCTCTCACACAGATAATTAGATTAGATTCATTAATCCATCTCGGATTAGAGATAGATTATGGAAGGCTTCAATGCATGTTTTTGTAAATTAGAAGTCAGAAAAGGAAAGCAGTGATTTTCTGAATCAGTCACAAGAGGGTTTCTTTTTTTCTCCTCTTGAAGCAGGAGGTCAGAGATGATGTTGTTTTTGTGGGTGTCCTCACAGAAACTCACATTTGGAAAAGATATTGGCACCTCAAGTATTTCAGGTTACAAGAAACAGCTGTTCCCGGGTGGCCCTGCGACCCTGGGCTGCGCCAGATGACTTTAAACTGGGCTTGGAGGAAGAAAAGGAAGCACTTCACTGAGAGATGAAACTCTGACCATTTTATGAAGTCTAAATAAACTCTGGTTTACTCTGCTTCGTGCCAGAATGTTCTTCACATCCAAACAAATGTATAAAAACACACAGGGCCAACGATATTTCACGCAGAGGGCAAACCAAGTAATTGAATCCACAATAAGGCCTATCACAGTGGTTGTAGAATAATGCATTTCGTACGCTTGTAGAAATATTGTGCAACTTAATTACTGAAATGTGGACCTAAATCAATTGTTCTAATGCGTGAAAGTCACGCATGATCTCCCGGAGAGAAAACACCAAAAGTGGACGTACTTTGACGTCACTCCTAACACGATTTCAAGTTTCATTCTCACTTCAGAAGGAATCATAGCAGTTTTCAGCGCCCAACACAACTTTCCACGGAGCTTGTGCCATTTATCAATGGGCGCCTGTGATTTCAGAAAGCGATTATGAATCATCAGCAGTACTCACCTCAGGTTAACGCAGCAGAATTCAGCATCAAACTTTCTGACTTGATTCCCAGAGTCCTTGGAGGAGCTCAGGGGGAGTCTTTCCAGTAAAACCTCCCTTCTGTCTTTTTCTTTCTCTCTGGCACACACACTCGGATGGAGATGACTTGATTCTTCACAGAAAAACCGGCACTTTATCCTGTATCAGAAGCGTCCTCGCATCGCCTTTTCCCTCTCTTCACGGTTACTTTACGCGAACGGTGACAAAACTGAACCCCATGTTCGGCTATGGAGTCCCGCAAAGCGCCCTGGAGAAGTTGGTTGCACACACAGCCAATGTGGGAATGCGCACCCCCTTCCCTTCCTCCCTCCTCCCTCCCTTTCTCCACAGACTGTGGACCACCCCGAAACAGGAAGTTCACTTTTTGTTTTTCTTAAAAAAGGACCACGCTGCCTCAGATTTCTCCCAAAGTTAACATGCACCACGCATTACCCACCCAAAATCATACATTTTTCAGTTGTTTCGCCCTTTACTTTTGTGTTTCCAAACACATTACAGCGATAAAGTTAAGTTATATAAAGGCATTACAGCATGCATATGTGCATAAAATACTTGTAGGCCTATGGTCATGTTTGAGTCTATATAAAGTGCGTCCCTGTCTAGTAATTGGGATAATCCATCTATAAATGTTTTTGTTTACTTTATTGGTGTAACTTCAGAGCAGCTCCTCGGACAGCGTGTGTGGCTGCGGCTACGTGTGGGGATGCTGCAGATTGCTGCGCCTGGACACCAAAATCCACCACAAAACCTGGACTGGACTTCAGACCAGGAGCAGGACCAGTGCAACAGGGTCTGTCAAAGGTGTATTTCTGTTTTATTAATAGAACTCAGAGAACATGCAAAATATGTGTTAACCAATCAATAAGTATTCTATATGACACTTCACATAGGCTGAGGGTTTACTGCTCTGAAATGATTGCACCAGGGAAATATAAATAATACATAATTACCGAAAAACTTCCATTAGTAGCGCAGGGTTTTATTTACTTCAGTCTATTAAATAACCCTGATTTTTATTGGGACAGGCGTCAATACCAAACAGGCCTTCAATTATTTTCAAACACAACTCCTGCACAGCAAAGACTTTAACATTGTAAATTTACACCAGAAAGAATTTATAAATATGCACAAAATTAGGATGTCGATTAAATTTTTTAAATTACAAATCACTTATTCGATCCTGCTTTGTAAGACAACCCATCCCTACCGACCTGCTGCACTGTTGGGGAGAGAGAGAGAGAGAGAGACACCCTTGTTGTTATATTTTGGATCCCCAAACTATTCAAGACTTAATGTATAAGGTCCTATAACTGAGACATAAGGAAGTTTATTGTGTACAACCAAATACAGTATGGCATTCTCAACAGAAGTAGCAACACTTGTAAGTAAAAAGGACTGGGCCTTAAATTGGGATGGGCTTTTATTTGAAGTTATTCTATTCAATATGATATCATTTATATGTGCAACTAAAATGCTAATTTGACTAAAGTTGTAGTCAATCTATGAACAAAGTTGTAGAAGTCACACACAGTTAGATTATAAAACATATAAGACTATTGAAATAGATCTATGTGTTAAAAATGTTCAGATCCCATTTTTCATCCCAAATACTGAATCTGATACCTGGACTGAAATAACAATGGGATAAACATGTATACATGTTATTGTTGAAACAACATTGATTGCTAACATTTTGCTAGCTTGCTAGGGTTTCTGCAATGTAGTACATTTATTTTTATTTGCACTTTTTTTTGAAGGCCGGTAAATCATATTATTAGATTCAGTTTATTTATAGAGCACTTTTCACAGACATCAGTCACAACGTGCTTTACAAGGACACATTTGTTTAGATTTAGTTACAAAACTATTTTTATGTATTTTGAGCAGTTTAACTTTTACCAAGAATGAAAGCTGTGTCAGAGTGTGAACAGTTGGCAGGAGGCAGGAGTTCATTGAGAACATACGGCCAGTGGTTAAATCAGATTTTGTCAATGAGAGTTTTGGGCTTTGGTCCCGATATAGCTACTGCTGTAGAAGCCAAGAAGGGAATCTTGGATGTAAGTTTGTCCACAGATGTCGAAGCCATATGCTTCATCTCACTGCAGAGACTCCAACACAGGCCTCGCTCCAGATTATCAATGAGGGGGATTAAAGGTGAAGCAGCAAATACAGTCAGCCCATGTGATAATGGTCTTACTGCGACCAGTAAGACGTCCTTTTCGTAGTTCCATGTATTCATTTGAATTTTTTTAGGAATGACATTTATTCAGGTCAAAACCACAGAATATATACATAAAGGAGTTTCATTTTAAATTTATTCAAGTGTTTAAGTGTGTACATTAAAATAAAATAATTAAAAAAACACTTTTTATTGCTGGTGCATAGAAAATGTTCACCAGCTCCCTTTGGCCACTTGGGGGCAGCAAAACAGGCTGAAGACACATGTTTCATTCAATTTAGAAGTTACTATACGTTTTAGTTTAGTCGCAAGCTTAGCTTAGCCAACTGCTGCCTATTTACAGATCCAACAGCCAAACAGCAACATTCACCTTTATTTATAGTTGTGTTATATCCACCTGACAATAGTGAGTAATATTGACTCTCTAATTTGAGCTCTCTTTTGGTCTCAAACACTCTTAGAGAACATTTCTGGCTCATATAAGAATCAGAATCAGTTTTATTGGCCAAGTATTTGTACACATACAAGGAATTTGACTCCGGCTTACGATCTCTCTATGTACAGACTCATATGCATAATACAGCTATAGTGAAGATATAAGGAATGCAAAGATGCTAAAATAAACATAACGTTGCTATGTTACCAGACTGTTATGTTGTTGAATTGTTCACAAATATTCTTTGCTACAGCTTTTAATCACTGAACAAGTATAGCAAATGCAATATAACACTGAAACATCAATTACACAATACATTTAGCACAACTTGCTTACCCAGCCGTGATATTGCAATGTTTTCTTCGCTATGTTTGTTGGAGTGAACAAAGAGCAAATGAGAAACTCAATGAAGCATGGAGAGGAAAGGTGAATAGGACAGCAAGAAAAGTTACAGATGTCTCCCTGCAAAGCTCATAGATGGCTTACAGGACTAGACGGATTAGAGACAACATGTTGTAAGTAAGCCAGAAGGAAAGCTCTTGGCCGTGCCATTCACTAAAGTGAACATGAAAGCTGAGAGCTGTAAATGAGATGTCTCTTACCTGCTCATCACCTGAAACGTGGCCTAAGCGTGTTATCAAATCCTTTCACTGCCCTTAATTGATAGCTTGCACTTCTGAAATATACTTTTACTTCGTTTGCTGTGCATAATATACACTTCTATTACAACCTTAGACATTCCCACAACTTATAGCTTACATCTTGCCAGAATATTCACATAGTATGGATTGTAAACAGTGCCTTAGCTTGCTAGATTTGCCATGAAAGTATATAAGTAGTTGTTATGATAGAATCAAATCTTTATTCACATGCTGAAGGTTTAAAAACTGGGTGGAAGTTAAAGGAGTATCAAGGTTTGGAGTATTTAAGGCCACTGGAGGATACGGAGGAACTTCCACGTTAGCCAAGTGAGAGGGAGAGAAAGCATCTGTCACTAAGAATCAGAGCAGCTGGACAACAGTCCCCGGTGCAGCAAAATCCACAAAATCTTTTACAGGATTTGTTTTTCCATTGCAGATGGTCCTTTGCACATGTTTTCCTCCCATTGGTCCGGGGTCCCAGGCTGACTGTGCTGCACATAGTACATATAAGGGTGCTCTCTGCCTGCACAAAGTTTCACCTCAGGCCTGAAGAGAGGAAGCTGAAGGGGAGGAGAAGAGGAGAGGAGAGGAGCAGGTCTGCATGCTACAGGTTGGACAGGTAAGAGTTGCATGGATATCTTATTCCTGTTAATCAAGGGATCTAATGCACTGGACAGTTAGAGCAATTTTAATGCGTGCACACATTTAAAGGTATTCCTTTTTTATTGCGTTAGATGCATCATACATAGTAGGGTTGTACAATTCCAGCATGCCACTGAATTGCATGCATTGTATTTGAATGCATTTTCAGGATCTTGTTCAGTTTTCATTTTGAAGTTAATGCATTTCACATGTTTGTAGCAAAGTCTTCCAATAGCATTAAGTTACTTCTAACATGATTTGCATACATTTAAAATGTGGTTCAAACTCATGCCATGTCTTTAGTATGAATACCCTGATTTGTTAGTGTAAGGTGTTCGCAACTGTTTGTTATATTGGAAAGAGCCTACATTTACATGTAAATCCACAATATTCTGATAAGTCCAAATAGACGCCTACATACTTCACTTTTCTTTTTTTTATCAGGCCTTGTCTGGGAGTAAGGGGATGAACAGTTAGAAATTCTACAGAAACGTTTTAATGGTCAATAGTTGTATACCTCAGATCAGATCAATTAGATCCTGTGATTCTCATTAATGAGTTCTTAAAGTAACAAACCACTGCTTTGTTTTTCCCCTCTGTCTATTGACTTCAAATAACCCAATTTAACAAATATGTCTGTGCAGTTCATTTAATTGGACATATCATATTTTATAACCCCAGTATGTTAGGTAGCCTGACATTTCATCTTACTTTTTAAATTTAGAAAAAGTTTCCATCACTGAGCTGTAATGATTTGACCTCTTGTTCTCCTTTCAACGTCCAGTTACGCTGAAGATAACATTTCTCTGTTTCATTACAAAGAGAGTTTTCCTTCAAGTAAACAGATATTAATAATTGTGTGATGAGGCCTTTGAAGAGGTCGTTTCAGTCTGAATAGATGTGATATGTTTTACAGTGTTCCTTGAGGGAGGTACAACATGCTGGCCAGTCACGAGTCATTGTAATCCACAGTAAAGATTTGAATGGATTAAGTACATCAGACTGTGAGACAATTTAAATACCAGATCAGCTGAGTTAGGGTATTTAAGAACTTATGATTACTTCTTTTGAAATATGTAATAAGTTTTTTAAGAAAAAAAAATTCTATTATAAGAAAAACAGAAATGCTTGACTGTGTCCAGAACAGATCACAATTTGGAAGTTATACGTTTTTAATAAAGATAATTACTGGTTTTGGTTTCAATTTTTAAGCTATTCAAGCAACAAAAATATACTTGATACTGAAATATAACACAGTAAAATAAGTATATAATTACGAGATAATATGAATTAAAGCATTTCATGATAGTTTCCCTTAATAATTCACAGTTTCTGCACAGTAAGTTTCTGTCATATTTTTTTAGTCTTAATTTTGTACAGTTTTGAAATCTTAAAATACATGAATGAATGAATGAATGAATGAAAGCTTGAAGATGTAAGTGCAGACATTTTGCATACAGAAACACTTTTGTATTTTTTGTGGCTCAAGATAGCCAGAGCATGGATAAACTTAACCTTTAGTTTATACATCCCATAATGTTATGTTTTGATTGTAAATGGAAATTCAGTACAAATCTTAAACTTTGCTTTTATTATTTATCTGACACTGAAAAAAGGTTAAAAAATATTGACTATTTTATTTGCTTCCCCGTCACCAGAGGGCAGCACAACACAGGCCTGAAAACTGGACGAACCAAAACTCCAGGAGAACTTACCTGTCCTCCACACAGTGTTCACCATTAGAGAGGTTTATATCACAGTTCATCATATCATTCATTAAAGTCACTCATGCAGCTTAAATACAGCTTCAACACACGTGTACGTATTCTACAGTTTCATGATATTTCATTCATAGAGACTTTTTGTTTTTATTGATATCATTTGTCTCTTTCTGTTTTCTTTCCTTTAAACAGCATGATGACGTTTTCTGACAAACCAAAAATGTAAGTATAAAAACATTGATTTTAGTGGAAGTGGCAAAGTCATTGTTTAATATAACGTTCTTGTTTATATCATAGGGGAATCAGTGGATGAAGGTTAAGCAGAGTTAATCTAGAAGCATTCCAGAGTCAAAGACACATTTCCCTTCGGGGACAAAAAAGTATATCTTATCTTATCTCATCAGTGTCCAGAGGAAGGTTAATAGAGAACAGCTTTAATGTAGATGAGGAATAAATTCCAACTATTAGGGAAGAGTCCGTGAAGAGCTTGGGTAGTTGCTGTAATGGGGACCTGAATAATAGCGAACAGATAAAACAACTCAGGAAAGATGTTGCAGAGGGGATATAGAAGGGGATATGAAGCATAGAGAAGTCAGGGCTCCCAGGTAAGTTGAATTTGTGGTGTTTACAGTTCAGACCATTCCCTAAAGTGATGTGGCCACTTATCATTTTATATGAAGTGCTGATATCAAACGTGGAAAAGCTTGAGAGGTCAGTTGATTTGTTTATAAGGAAATGGTTAGGAGCTCCTCTCAGGGTCTAAATATGTGGCATTGTATGGGAAAGGGATGCTCCAGCTACCCAAAACTAGTCTAATAGAGGAGTGCAAGTGTGTGAAGGTCAGGACAGAGCTGTTGCTATCAGTGAGTAAAGACAGGGTAGTAAGTAACGTGGTCCCAAATCCAACTAGAGGGCAAAAATGGAACCCAAGGCAAGCAGTACAGGAAGCAGAAGCAGCTCTTCGGCATACAGAGATCGTAGGTAACATGCAGCTAGGTCGGGGGGGCTTGGGGCTTAGATTTTGCAAACCAGTGTGGAACAAAGCAGGTCCCGGAGTTAAAAATGAAGTTGGTAGTGGAGAAGACGAAGCTTAGTTGGAGGGACCTGTGGTATAGAGGATGGTCATATTTAATTCCTGATAGGGGCTACTTACAATGTGTTACCATAACCCCAGAGTCTAAATCATTGGGTAGACGGGGACCCATTGTGATCAATTGGTCCAGAGATAGCTACGTTGCATATTCAGGTTGTAAGATTAGTCCGACGCATGGTCATTTTACATGGCAACATAACCAGGTGTTGAAAAGCTAAGCGGCAGGAATTGGAAGTAAAAGTAGCAGGTGAATTCAGGATGAAATCAGAAAAAGAATGTAGCTGTTCAGTTACATGAATGAGAGAAATGCAAAGGAGGTAGATTTTTAAGCAGGCAGCAGTCAGGCCTTTTAAAGAGCGCTAATGATTGGGAGATGCAGGTAGATTTAGGAGGAAATCTTGTTGTGCCACAGGAAATACAGTAGTTTGCACTAACCTGAGGTCTGACATAGTGCTATGGTCTGCAAGTCAGCAGATAGTTTATTTTATTGAACTGATGGTGCCCTGGAATGACTCTATGGGGGAAGCATATGAAAGGAAAAAGCTTAGATATGCAGGTTTAGGGTCAGAAGCTGAACAGTGAGGATGGAAAGTTAGGGTTCGTCCAATAGAATCATTATTTACTTTGTGAAATGATAGGGGGAGGGCTCTGGGACACCGGAGCTCACTATTCGGCTTTACCAAGGTGTTGTGGGACTCATCAGACTAAAAGCTGTCGAAGGGAGGTTCCCATTTGACAACCCCGATGATGTCCTGGCTCTTTCTGCTCATCGGTCTACATGGTTGAATGTGGGGGGCAAAAGGCACCATGCAGTAGGGTAGGTAGGGTTGGTAGGGTAGGTAGTATCGGCGTTGTCACTACCTGGTTAGCTCACATAAACAGAGCCTGGATCTGTTGAAGGTGGCATCTTTGTTTTGGTTGCAGTAGCATCTAAGGACCATGAGGTAGGTTATGTAACTTATCAGTAGGGCTTAGGGGGCATAAGTGGGATGAGGGGTGTCTTCAATGAGGACGTATCATTTCATTAGGTCACAAGTTTCTTGTTTTTATTTCAGATTGATTTTACGTACAGTCTATTCATAAGTGTATTTGTGTTTACAGATGTTATGATGTGTTAGCTGCAGACCTGCTACATCCATCAGTAAAGATTTTACACCATCTCAGCAAATTATTTTTCTCGTTGCAGGATAGGCATATTGAGTGAGGAACTTATAGAAATGCTATTTATTACTTATGAAAGGTAAAGTGCAAACTCTTAACCAAAAACTGGTCAAAATTAAATGAAATATGTATTTTTATGTTCACATGTGAGGAACCTACGTTTAGTCAGAACACAGAATGAATCAGCTTCACTATGTAACTAATATTAGTTTGATTACTGAAAGAAAATGAATGAGACAAAACTTTCTTCATCCAATATCACTTGTTTTGTGTCCTGCATTGATCTGAAAAAACATATCAACGTTATCTTAAACAGAACTTTAATTAAAAAAAAACAAAGGTTAGGTTAACAATGCTAAAGATAACAAATGTCAGTACACTTTCTGTCTTGCTTGTTTACATCTGAATATTGAAAACAATCCCAATCCTAATTGGGACATTATCATTTGACTATACTTGATCATTTTGACTATGAGGTCATGCAGGAGAACGTATTTTCCAAAAGTACATACATGTGAATAAATATAGTTAAGGATAAAAAGTATTTCATTTGTATCAAACACTTACAACTCTGCATAACGTTTTGGCTGATACATTTGTAACAAAAAACCTGATTGGATGGATTCTGTTCAGTCTTCCTTGAAAGAATTAGGTCTCCGTAGGAAATTGTGTGTGGTAAGACCTGAGTGAGTGTTAAGGTGAAACAGCAAGGACTTTGTGACATTAATTCCCTGAGCTGTGCTGATTCAAGCTCCTGTTGGATCATTGAATGCTTAAGTCCAGCAGTCCCTGTTCTTTTTGTGAAACTCAATCTGCCCCCACCTGTTTGTAAGTATGCTAGGTCACAAAACTTAAAAGCTCCAAAGGAAGGACTCCATAATGTCACTAAATGTCATGAAGTCAGGGACTTTTTTCTCGTCCCTTTCTCGACATAGAGTTGAGTTGACTGTTTTTATGTTTATTTCTGATCAAACTGATTTTAAAGCCAGTCGAGAATTAGGATAAATCTGACTTTGGCTCCCTCTAATGATAGTTTCTATTTAACCATACCATTCTTATCAGTATGCATTTTCCTACCTTAGTTCAACATTACTGGCAGACACATTTTTGCAGCTAGCTGGTAACAAAGTGGAGCCAGATATTTCCCTCAAGAGCATTTGATGTCCAAGTATTTTGAAGACTGAGCTCAAAAGTGAGTGCATATTGGATTTATGTACGCCAGGTAGCCCCAAAACATCAGTCCGAATTACGATGAATATTCATCTTAGTCTTCTAACTTCTTGCTGTGTAAAGGAGCCATATATAAACTTATGTGCTCTTCCACTGCTCTTCCACTTCGCACAGCTATTTTTCTACAGTAGCATGAACAAACAGAACATGAGCTCTTTTGCATTTTTTGCTAGTTTTTTTGCGCGCGCATTGTTTCATGGTCATTGTAGGTTCATCGGCCTGGTTAGAAGGAGAGCATGAAGTGAGTGGTCATCAGTTAGTTGCAATCTGCAACAGATGTAGATTTTTAATTAGAAAACACGACTTACATACGTACTGAACAGGATCAGCAAACAGGATTAGACGTATCACTTGTCCACAGGGAGCGCCAAAATTCCAGTAACTCACAGGAGCTTAAACTCATTTTTGTGAGAAGTGGTTGTAGCATAGCAGATTGTCGAGAGCCCACAGACAGTTAAACACTTGACTAGCACTGCAGCCCTTTATTCCTGGACAAGAGTGCTTGTTGCTTTGTCGAACAAGAAAAGTTAAAAGGCCACAAAGGAGTAATGTTGTCACTAACCTTTTTCAGACTGCATTTTTTGCAAAAGTGCTGTAACTAAACTCGTGACGTCTTTGTAGATTCATATTGATTCTGCGACACTGTAATATTGGTGTCCCAGTTTGTGAATTCACATTGCGTCTCGGCGTTGTGGAAGCACAGCACAGCGGGAGCTTCACATACACATACAGTCAGACATGCACACACACAGCACTGCGCTCTCCCGCTGGCTCAGCTGATCCCATCTGGCCTCTGTAGCTCCTCTGTTAATACCTCTGAAGACAGTACAGAAGGGGGATCACTTTCCCCACCCATTATGCCTCTGCAGCATTCAGATTGAAGGTGAAAAGTCTCAGGGGGGTAAATATCGTGGCTTAAAACGGCTGTCTGAATAAAGCTATTGACTCACTGAGTCCAACGTTTTGGTAGAGGTGATGATAGTTGAATCCCTGAAGATGTTTGCTATCCATCTGCTGTTGATACATGAACCTTGCAGTTTCCCTCTTATCATTTTTATGTTTTATCATTTAGTTTGTTCTTTCATCAAGTTCTCCAGGTCTACATGATCTGAGAGGGATGCATGTTCAAGCAGCTAGCTGAACATTGATGCAATGTGAATCTTTGGGCCATATTGCAACAATTTTCATCTATTTTCAAGCATTTCTGCAAGCTACTAAGCCTGAAAGCTCTGCCCAATTTGTAAAGTATAGAGGATGTTGCCTCTTCAAAAAGAGCTACTTGACTTACAGCATGTCTCACAAAGTAAATAGTGAATCATGCTAATCGTTGGTACTGCTGAGGGGGGTTCTGCAATGCCCAAACTCAACCCCATCAATTCAAATACAAACTGTTTGGTCAGTTTGTGGGGATGATGGCTGGCTTAGTATTGACTTCATTATAACTCTTTCAAGTACTTTGATTAGGGTGAACATAGAGTATTTCCATTGGAATTGAACCAGTGTACTTTTGACAATTCAGGCATGCCATTCCTCTCCCAAGTCATGCAGGCTATCTGGGCTGTTGGATACATCCTGAATGTGTTTTTAAATGCCATTATATGTTCTCTTTGTTTGTTACTTTTTGCAGATTACTAAACTAAATCAGGTCAAAATTGGTGGAAGTTTCTGAAGAACTTGCCCAAGGCTCCATCAACGTGTACCCCTTGTCCTTTGTTTACACATCATGAAGAAAACCCAAAGCTGCTCTTCGCCATGAGAGATGATCAAACATGGTATGTTCCTTTTTCAAATTGTCTCAGGTGGTCACAGAACAACTCAATTCTGGTGGGAATGTAAACATGTCCTGGATTCATAGATAGTTTATCCGGATTGTTTCTTGTCTCTCAATAAACAAGCAAGGAAGATGCACATTTGTCAACTGTGCTTTTTTTGTGTTGCTTTTTTTATTTAATTGATCAGAATCTTTCCTATCAATTGTAAGTGGCGAATGTACCAAACGCCTAAGTCATAGTTAAGAGATCTTGCTGTTAGCCCAGTATAAGCACCTTATTTGATCATAGCATACTTCTGAACCACCATAAATCTGTTGCCAACTCGTGTTTTTGTCTAGCTTTTTATCAGTCATTTATCTGTTGTCGTGTCATTTTATTAGACCCCTAGGTGCCAAAGATTATCTACAGGGTGGGACTGTCTCTTGAAACTGGGTGTCCTTTTGCAATCACCTAAGCTATCAAGTAAGTTCCGTTAGCTTAAAGTACTATAAATCTGTATCTAGATGCCTGTTAAAAAAAAGGTGTGTACTATTGCTGTAGGGCATTTATAACATGCAAGTCTTGATATGTCTATACAACCGACCCAGGCACCAACCGTGACTTGCCTTATGGTTTACACCAAGCACTCTGAGTACCTGCACTAATTTAAGGCTGTAGATATGGTTGTTTTTGTTCTTTGTGAGTAGGAAAGTATTCTCAATTCCCAATTATTTTAATTCAGTTCAGGCTCATTTTGAAGCGAAACGGTGGGGACCCTTTAATACGCCAAAATATGAACTTTTTTGTGCTTCTGCACCTTAACTTAAGGTTCTCAGTCCCACAAAATAGCTTAGTTCTACTCTGTCACAATGGCGTATTGGCGGTCTTTGACACTAAACCTGCTTGGAACATTGAAAATCCTTCTACCTCACCACTCAACTTTTGACAGTGATTATTAACACAGGATTGTGTACTTAAAATGCCGATATTTACACAGACACCATCAGAACCTCTTGATTTTCCTCTATGTTTCCAGCAAACGTCTCTCCCTGCCTTTAGTCCACTTACATTGTTTTTCAACAATCGGGCACTTGGAAGTCAGACACAGCTACTTTACAACTAGCAAAACGTGATTGTGAACACCAAAAAGTGACCATGCTCAAATAAAAAATCTGAGTTTGGCTTGCCCTGATTACTTGTATAAAGTCTAACAACAAGAACAGGTGTTGTATATTTTTTTAGATAAGGAATATGCTTGTTCTTATAGAAGTGGTCTCTTGCCCTTAAGTGGATTTTTTGTTCCAGGACTTGCAAAAATGAGTGGAACCAAATAAAAGTAGTTTTCTGCTCTGCAAAGGGCCTAGAATACCTTTGAATTATGGTCCCAGTCTGACTACACCATTACTACAACTTTACATGAAATTATAGGCTGGCAGTGGAACAATAGGGTTCAGTCACCCGATGCTGGTCATACACAGCATTTGAAGACTTATTCAGAACTGAAAGTCCAAAACTATAGCTGTTTTTTTCAACTTTATTGCTAGCAGTTTTCTCTGATGCATTTATCCTAACTGTCTAGGGCCCCCTGCTGGCCAAACTGCAAATTACCATAACCAAAGTCACTAATAGTACATCTGAACCTCTTTAGATGCTTACTGTTCGAGAATTGTGGGGAGTACGAGGCTGATTTGGAGTATATGACACCTCACATACATATCTGTCAAAGTAAGGAGTGTTGTGATTTAATACTTTTCACTCCCATGTCATGACATTCAAGTTTTTCCTCTTATATTTTGAATTATTGTACAGTGTATACACTTACAAAATATGAAATTCCCTTCAGTGTGCTATCACCTAAACCCCTCAACTCAAGCATTTGTTCTGCTGGTGTTAATTTGGGGACTATCTGGGACTTTGAAAGTCTTTGAGTTAAACAAGACGGAGTAAATGGCACAATCCGAATAAAGCGGGAGTTGATTTAATGGGATTTTTCCCTGTAGTAAAACTGAATAATTGATCCCCAAGCTTATTACTCAAACAACGCCACCAAGTGGCAAATACTGAGAAGATTGAATCTAGTGAATAGTTCTGTAAACATCGGCAGGTTTCCAGTATTTATAGTTACGACTGCTTAGTGGGCCTTGGTAGACGAGCTACAAAATAAAATAAAAAATTAAAAGATATCTATATTACTTACGAAAGTTAGTAATAATTTAATTTAGACAAATATCACATCATCAAAAGTTAATTTTCAGTGTGGAGTCTCATCCTTTGAGAAGATATTCTAAAATATTTTAGTAGATGAAATCATTCACTTTTGAAAGTTTATTTTTCTACTGTTTCCAAGTATTGTATTAACAAATAACGTACTAACTGAATTTACACAAAATGCACCTCACTGGTCTTTACAAATAAAACATTGTATATTGTGTAGAGTCCTGTATCTCCTTTTGTCAGAGTCTTTGTACATTATGCTCCATGATTTGATCCAACTGTTTTTTTCGGTGTTTGCTACAAGTCATATTTGACATTTGGCGAACTAATAGTCAGTACATTTTCCTAAATATAGGTAGTGTTTCACCAATGATTATTCCAATTAAGGTAATTATTCCTTATTTCAATTTCCTCAGTTTACAACTTTATGTATCTAGAAAAGACTATTGTAACCAACTGACCTCTTTAACAATGTACACCATGTAGAAAGTAAAGCCGTATCTGAGCTCACATTGAGAGTGCCGGATGTTGTTCTGTAAGGAGTTACTTCTGATGTAACACATAGAGACATAACAGGTAAGTGGGTCTGTCGTAATGGGATCATCCTGTGGATTTAAAAGTTATTTGGAGTGCCTCGTACACAGGACCAAGAATGCAGACTATACTACAAGACACTGGCCCTTTGGAATTGTTCGTCGGACATGGACAAAAAGCACATGAATGAAAAGTGAGGTCAACTGCATACAAATTATTAACATAAATGATGTGTCTTCTATAATTATTTTGAGTAAGCAATTCACTATTACATAACGTGTGTTTTTTTTTACAATAAACTTTCGTGACATAAAGCACATACATTTAAACTAAATACAACATTAACCTTATCAAGAGGCTTTTAATATAGAGATATCTTGGTAGAAATAGCTCATCAACAACATATTTAGTACAGTACATTTTTACCATGATTTCTATTTGTTTGGACACTAAACTCAACCGCTAACATGACACTGTTTTTTAAGGGATTACCTGAGGACTAGAAGGGGAAAGGAGAGAGTGTGAGAGCAGTTTCTTCTCAGGTTGTACTGTCATGACACGGGGGACAAATCTGACTGACACCTTAAACCTCCCATGGGATTTGTGGGATTGTGAGTGGAGTGAGGGATTAGGGTTTCGTCGCACACAACAAACAGTGGGTCTATGGGTCAGTGTGTTAGTGTATCAGTGAGTCAGTAGGCTTTTATTTTTCCCAGAGTAGGTCAGCTATCTGCTTTCCATTTGCGGGGCCAATGCCATTACTTCCTGGTGTCAAAGAGTTGTCACCTGATTGCACGTTAACACCAAACTGTGCCCAGGCTCATGCTCATGCTCTGAAATGATCACACATGCAGACACACACTCCAGTTCTACTCAGGTTCTTCTAATGTAAACAACAACAAAATGCTTCTTATTTTGATATAGAAAATATGCATTTCCATTGTTAATCTATCATCTAATTATTTCTTAATTTACTCACATGTAGCTGGCATTTCACAAATATTACGACTTCCTTTAGTAGGGTGTGCCTGCCATCTCAATGAGCAGCCTTACAATATTTCATCATTCAGTCTTGGACATTCGTAGTTGCTGGACCTCATTATGTTTGCGAGCACATTTTTCCATATCTACAGCCAGTATCGAGTGTCTTATAACCAGACTTTGCAAGCTGCAATAAATGCCAAAGCAAGATTACTCCAGCAGGTACCAGTGAGCTGAGGTTGGTCTAAACAACACTTCATCCTAATCACAAAACGTATATTCACCCATCTAACCTTTGAGGAACTGAAATAGCGATATAGTCATGGTGTAATTTGCCCAAGTATTATTTTAGGATATATCCAGTTAAAACAACTGCGGCCACTCAAGTACAATGGAGGTAAATTTGGGAAAGTGTAGGAAACATATTAAGTCCATTATTTACATTTTCTGCACAAACATATTGAACTTTGCTCATTTTTTTCTCGACATTTTACAATGCTTTAAAAAATACAAAATATACAGTTCTGTTGTACTTGGGTGCTGTAATATGGTTTCTGTTTTGGGCTAGCTAAACTTTGATGCATTCCGTATCTGACCATTCAAGAGCTGCATCCTTAGAGAGCCTCATTTCTTATCCAGATACATCCTAACAGGTTTTATCATTCCAAAGTGTGTCTCAAATTACCGTTACTGTAACTAATACGTTTCTTGCCCATCAAGTGCATCCTTAGCTCTAGATATTCTCACATCAACTATACAGTCTGGTCAGTCTGTTTATTGGTGCTCATCCATTGGTGCGTTACCTGACACATATTTTGTTATCTGCCACTGAAGAGAAATTCTACAACTCACAACATAAATGCTGCTGTCATGAAACTTGTCAAAATCTTCCAAGTTAGTAATTTGAAGGATTTTTGAAGATGAACATGTAACAGAACTGTGATGGATCAGGCATTGTGGGGCTAAATTAGCCTTTGATTTACCAAAAGCTACACCTTACTATGCTTTGTACTTTGCCCGGGACTTGGGAGACAGTCCATACATTTTGGCAAGCATTTACATTGCATATCATCGAGCATTTCTTTCAGAGTTATTCAGAAATTGTAAGACTGATGGTAACTTGTGTAGCCGGTGGAAACAAAGTTAAGCAATTAGCTTAATTAAGAATTCAATATATTTAGAGCTATATATTGGACTCATTAGATAGTTTCCGATTTATTACTTTTTTTTGTTTGTTTCTCCACCACTGTTAAGGTTTTTAGATACAACATACTTGTCCATAACCGTTATTTTGTTTGGCACTCGTCTTATTTCAAGAAAAAGGCAAAGCTATGTTAATAGTCATTCATTTTTAGACCACTTCACTTTCAACCCAGAAGGGGGTGCTAAATTCTTAGACCATATTAAACCTAATTGGATTATTTCTAAAGAAGTGGGTTTCTCACACCACTGTTTGACAGGCATGTCTTCTACTGATACATACTTTTTTATTGTAAGTCTTCAAGATGCACTGTACTGATAAGATTGACTGTGGTGTGCAAAAAACAATAAATCCTCTCTTATGGTGATAACATCCCAAATTCCTTAATTGTTTTTATGCATTATTTACTTTTGTTTACTTTTGTTTACATTACTTACTCTGTCCAGCTACAACCATCCTTTAAAAGCGCAAATTCTTCCAAAATTTGCTGACTTTACTGCAGCTGATATAAATTAAGCATATGCTGCTAACATGATTGTGTGTGCATATACATTGTCTTGAAGAGTTTGTGCCAAATGTAATATTTTGGTTATTAATCGACTCTTGATACTGATCATGGCTTTTTAACATAATCAGCTGATTTTCTAAGTTGGAATGTGCTTGTTGACAAAACACCTGCATCAGTCTCTGTACCCTTCTCTTTCTCTGTCTGTGTGTCTGTCTGTGTGTCTGTCTGTCTGTCTGTCTGTCTGTCTGTCTGTCTGTCTGTCTGTCTGTCTGTCTGTCTGTCTGTCTGTCTGTCTGTCTGTCTGTCTGTCTGTCTGCCTGCCTGCCTGCCTGCCTGCCTGCCTGCCTGCCTGCCTGCCTGCCTGTCTGTCTAGAGATATGCAAAGTTTAAATCTATTGGTGTGTCCTGATTGGGTAATTCCCAACATCAGAAACAACACTATATGATTTTCTCTTTGTTAGTGTCGCTAAGTATATAAAAATATCTTGCCTTAAATGGCGTAGATATCATCAATGACCTTAACATGTTAGACCCATATTTGCGTTGATAGGAATATATAAACAACTTCTGAAATCCTAAAAAGAAATGTAGTTGCCAGAGTACCTTTATACACTGATTATAGTCCAATTTAATGGCCTAACATCAGAACAGCTGTTGGCTGCAGCAGGAGGGAGTTGACACATTTTGGCACAAATAACATTTTGTATTGATATTCTGTTTTTTTAGAAAGGGCAAGTCAGGATGTGGCTGTTGATCTTTTGAACACTCAGTGACACATGGTTTTAAAAATTGGGCTGTGGTTATAGTCTATAGTTGAGTTTGTACACAGAGATCTTTAGACGTGAGTGACACCATAAAAAGAATTTGTGGTTGCGTGCTACTGTATTGATTTAATAAAATTGCAGGGCAAACACATTATCTCTAGTTTTTGCATTGGTTACATTTGATATAGTTGTTATACTGAAACTTGAAATGCTTGTTGTGTATTCATGCGATGGATCATTTACTTCTATACTATTGTCTGAGCTTTAGATTGCTATCAAAGATGCAAACCCATGATGGAAAAATGACGACATGCCAGGGGAATGCAACATCTGTTTGCACACCAAACACAGACGGTCCATAAAGCCACTTCCACTGTTTGAATGAGCAAACACACACTTTGCCTTACAGACACTGATAACATGATCCGTAACTTTTTTCTTTTTCTTTTTTTTTAGCATGCAAGCTAAAATATGAAAACTGCTTAAGGGGGTCTATCCTTGACTTTACCAATGTTTTATTCTTTATGCACTCGTGCTACAAACAATGCATTGTGAAAAGATTTGACAAATATCAGTCATCATTTCTAAATAAAACATAACGCCAATTTTAAACCAAAAAGTTGTATCAGTACTAATAATCAGAACGGTCCTGAGACTAAAAAGAGTTCAAATATATACATATATATATTTATATATAGTCTTCTGCGGTCAGTTCAATCTGAAAACATTTTTATAATGAGCATTATTTCTTCTGTAGTGATGCAAAGCAAGCTGTCGTTGCGGTTATAGAGAAGGGATTCAATCATTCAAAAAATATCAAGGCCAGAAGAAGACGGTTCAAATATTTATTTATTAAAAATATACAGCAATTATATAATTTCATCACATTATATGACACAATATGACATTTAATTGCTTTAAATTTATTCAGAAAATATAGTATTATATAAAAATAAAAACAATAATTGTAACTCTAATTGACACAAAAACCTGGCTCCATTTCCGCCAGTTACAGTAAGCAGAGAAATCTTGCATCATGTTTAAGCTCTGCAAACACACACACAGTTCCACACTACTAAACCAAACTAGAGCTGAAGAAAATAGACTGATAAAAGTTTGCTTTCCGTAAGCCTATTTCCATCTTATGGTAATGCTTACTTGACTTATAAGTGGTAGAACCTTCAAGCAAAAAAAAATCTGCTCTAAAAATACAGTAGGATGATAAAGTGCTTAGTGAGTTATGTTACACACGCTCCTCAATGTCACATTGAGTCCTGGGACAACGGGTGCTTAGAAGAGCAAATTATGAACAAAGAGCTCTGATTAAAATGGTTTCACACTGGTTTGAAGTCAGAAGAAACAGTACAAGTGCAGCTTTAAGAGGCAACAGAGAGTGATGGAAGAAGTTTGCCACATATTTTAAGGAAGTCTCTGAAATTGTCACCAGAAAAATGTTCTCCTGTTATTAATGGAAGGAACATGCAGATTCTTAAGCCATAAAGTTCACCAACATAGTAAGAACATACCACTCAAGCATCATCCAGACATCAGGAAATAGCATTGCTGAGAAAGGCATGGCCAGGGTCACAAATCTGTAGTAGGAACTTATTTCATACAGCATTGTAATACCTTTAAACCTGGCACAAAGGAAAATGTTGTTCATCAACAATATTTTCCCAAACATGAATTCACACGATGCCCTTTGCTGACAGATTGACTTTGAAACTTTACTGTCAGTTTCAATTTTAAAAAACCTTGTAAAATGTGTCTTAAACATTACCACACTTCTTCACTTTGAGCTTCAGTTGTTTCCATGCTGTACTATTAAAAAAGAAAAAAAAGGTTATTGGGTAATAGGAAGACCTTTTCAAATCAGCAAGAAAATGTTCCTAGATTGCCTTTAGCTGGAAGCTCCTAATTTGACATCATCCAGGAAAACTTTCAAATTAGATTTAAAAGCCAACGTGCAATAGCACATGCTCAGTGACCTAGCTGTCTCACAGACCTTCACATTACCTGACACTGAAGCAATAGCTAAATGTTTACTCACGTTGCTGAAAAAATGACCTGGGGTTCAAATGCTGTCAGAGCCATCGTTACTCAACTGATTAGCCGACTTTGGTAAATATTACAGTGGAGATGCTGATCAAGCATTTTTTTTAAACCTGCAGAACAGAACTCAGGGCAGATACGAGTTCTTATCTGTGTTTAAGTTCACGGTTATAAAACTGCAACTTACATCTTCTTCCAAGTAGAATGAAAATATTTTTGTTGACGTCATTTAGAAAGTCACACTCTCAGAATACAAATAATAGTCATTATGAATATTGTGTCACAGGTCCACATAAAAATACACAATTAACCACATAAGAAAAAACTGTTTGAAGTGATATACACAGTGAATTTTCTTTGGTATTCAGACCACGATGGATTATCACTCAATGTCCAAGTTGCACTTTGTCAATATGAGTTAAGGAAGAAGGCACACTTTAAATCAAAGATCTCTTTCATTGCTTTAAAATGGCAGTATTTAGTTAGGCTACGAAAAGGTGCAGGTAATCCATTAAAATGTAGATGTATTCAAACTATAAATGTATTCAAACTAAAGAAGTTCAAGTGTATATATTGCACGTGGACACTGTGACTATCACAAAAATCACTTTAGAGCTAAAAGTGTTTTGAGTTTTGCCCAATTTTCCTGAGAAAGATAAAACATTTCACTTTGAACTGAATACTTCCCGTAAGTTTGAAATACAAAATAAATAACACAAAAACAAAACACATCCCTTAACTTTCCACAACAGTAAAGGCTTACTATACTGACTATAGTCTATAATCTCTTTGCATTTATTGTGTGACCACCAAAAACATTTTATTTAATAAAAGTCTGACTTCAAGGGGGCGCCAGTGGCGTCGTGGTTAGTGCGTGCGCCCCCTGTACGGAGGCCATAGTCCTCCAAGCGGGCGATCCTACCTGTGGCTCCCTTTCCGCATGTCTATCCCCCCTCTGTCTCGCCCTGATTACCGACTCTATCCACAATCCTATCACTACAATAAAGGCATAAAAAGCCCAAAAAATAATCTTAAAAGAAAAAAGAAAAGTGTGACTTTAATCGGCCTGATCCATGGCCTGATATTGTTTTGAAT
Organism: Tautogolabrus adspersus; assembly: GCA_020745685.1. Lineage (NCBI taxonomy): Eukaryota > Metazoa > Chordata > Actinopteri > Labriformes > Labridae > Tautogolabrus > Tautogolabrus adspersus. Next base: position 24,755,131 of record CM036538.1, read on the forward strand.
ACACTAATTGTTTGACATTTTTAGTCAATCTTTTTGTATCTGTATTGAAGTTCTAGGCACTCAATATTTATTTACATATTGCATATAAAAAATATTTTAATATATAATTTAAAATTATAATGTGTGACAAACTATATTAGATATAGCTTAAAATATTTTAGATATATAATCTTTCTAAATGTGTATTTTTTGTTCATTATAATATGCCTGAGTACCATGGTATTGGCTTATCCTATAAAAATCTCTTTTTCTTTAAGTGCACTATTTCCCAGATGTCATTTTATCCCACAAAGAAAACTTTGATATCAACTTCTCTTTTCATGAGAGTTTCTACTTCCTGTCTTTGCAATAGAGAAATAAATCTTTAAAGTTTTTTTTATGTAAAAAAAATCAATGTTAAATAAACCATGTCTTTAAGACTCTGTCCTTTATGTGCATCCGCAGGACTCCACTATCATATCAGGGACGTCAGTTTTGACAATGCTGTGCTGCGAGTTGAAGTAAACCATGGAGAGAGGCCGACGCTCAGTGGGAACACAACATGAAGATGCAGCCGTGTTAATGCCGTTGACTTTCAGCTGGCTGAAGACAGTGGCATGGAACGAGGATGCTATACCAGGTGAGCCAGACAGGTGTTGAGGGCACTGACCCATGCAGTAGTTCATGTGATAGCCTTCGGGTGCAATGATCCAGTCATGCCACTGGATATCTTTAAACTTGATGTAGAAGTCTCTCTTACAGCACACGGTGACATCGTCCCCACAACGCAGTGAGCGCTTCCTGAGTAAGTGTCTGGAGTGATCTTCACGGAGATGCACCTGGGCCACCATGAAGGGCTGGTGGAGGCTGTCAGCAGAGCCGTCAAGGGAGCAGAGGTTCTTCCCATCCTCATCACAGCTGACCTCCAGACGTAGACGATGCTGGCCTCCATCCAGGAAGGTTTGCAGGGTGCGGGTGATAGGGAAGGTGTGCCAGTTACTCTCCTGGACCTCCAGCATTTTTTCTATCACCAGGGTGCGGTTAGAGCCATATGGCCCACCCTCTGCAGTGAGGAAAACCCTGGCTGGGAGGCGGGAATCTCGGTTAGGGTCCCCAGAGGAGCGGGCGTAGATCCACAGAGAAGACTGGATTACCTGGATACTCTGGCCACGTTCCTGCAGGAACTGGAAGGTAAGACTGAGACCAGCTCCATCATCACTCCCCATTTCATCTATAGATCAATGACAATTAAGAACAACACAGACTGTTGATATTGTGGAACTTCAGATAGTATCAGATGTGTTACACAAGCAAGAGTCATGGAAAAATAAAAGACAAGTCAGTGTTTTCCACCTACTTTACGCACTTTTCTACATCACTTTAGAAATCAATTAAATCAACAAAGCATATTTAAAATACAAAAGATTCAATCTAAAGATATTTTTGGCATGAATTTGAATCTTTAAGTTTCATATCGTTAGATGAAACAGAACGACAACAACCCAAAGTAGCTTAAAAGTTACACTGAAACCCTGACCTAATTTGTGTCCGTTTTACGCACTGGCACGCGTAAAGCGATCACAAAATGCACGCATGTGGTGTTTTATTAGCAAACAGAATAACAAAAACACAGCTTTACAGCGTCTTATACAGCGTATGAGATGGATATCAAACTTACTTATATCTGCAAAGCTCACTATTTCATAGCCTTGATCTTTGGTAGGTCTATTGTTCTCTAGATCAAGAGTACCATCCTGTCTGACGCGCCCCGAGTGCAGTTTGCGCAGCGCAGTGAGGAGCGCCTCCCGGGGCACCGTCTGATTGATATTTGGTCTCTCTTTCAGGTGCAGCTTGTCCAAAAGTTGTTGCTTGGCGATTTCTATCAGCAGCCTTTCCTGTGCGTCTTTTTCCATCGCAGACAAGCCGCAAGACGCGCAACCTGGAGAGCCTCTGACGCAGAGACCCTTCAACAAAAAGGGTACCAAAAACAGAAACGCAGGGACTGAAAGAGACGGCGTCATCTTGGACTCTGAAGTAAAACAATGCACTTTTATTCTGCGTGCGTAAAAAGAACAAATAAAATAATCTAATATCTTTCCCTGAGTTGTTCTTTTATGAAGTCACAAGTTCTCCAAATGTTGTCAGAGTGTCTCTTTGGCAGCTGGACTCCGCGAGGGGTTGAAAGAAATGAGTGAAGTTGCACCGTCCTGACGGTTGAAGATATCTGGGGTAATCCACCAAAACTGGTGACACGTTGGAGGGACGCACCAATGAGCGCATCGGGGCACCGAGAAATTACTGGCATCTGTCTGTCACACAACACACGCACTCACACTACACACGAAAAACACGCACCCACACTCAGGGTTTGGTTTACAACCACAGACACGTAAAGTCAAATCAATGAATAAAATTCATTTTAGTTACACGTCTAGAAAAGGACCTGAGACGCTGCTTTGCATCAACAAAGACGTCAACGTAAATAAGATTGGTTTTCATACAGACATGGATAAAGTAGACACTACGAAGTCGACACGCGTAACACAAAAGGTAGTTCTTGTGCTTCCTCGTCCCCTCCATGCCAGCTGCGCAGGACTCGCAACCTGCCGTCACTCTTCCCGATCAAAGTTGAAATGCAGTGCCCTTTTACCTAGATCCAGACTGCTCATACCCACCGAGCAATTGTATTGTAGTTGAAAATGTGTAAAACTGCTAACGGCTAGGAGGGGGGAAGTGCAGAGTGGTATTTAAGAACACGTTCCGTCATGTTACCTGCAAGGTGGCAACATATCATGCAGTAAAAGGATGCCTCGAGTGTCTATATGTGAGAGAAACGACGACGACTGACTCACTCTCTTACCATTAAATAAAATCCTACTTAGACCATAGGCTACTTCTAAAGTGTAGCCTACCGCATTTAATGATTTTTAAAGAAGCCTTTTTTCAGCACCGCGAATCTCCTGGTATTGACTTGTTGGACCAGAGGTGGGAAAAGTAACCAACTAGTGTATATAACTGAAGTGAAAGTGATGCCAGAGTGTAAACATACTATGTCACAATATCTGCATCAGAAAATGTAGGTCTACTTAATCGTTTGTACTTTCATCTACTTAAGTGACGTAGATGAAAGTACAAAAGTATGAGCATCAAATTTAAATCACAAAAACTGAAATATAAATGCCATTTATGCAGAATGATTCATTTCAGATTTGTAACTATTAAAGAGTTGGATTATGCAGGTTATCACGAAAAGATGCAGCCTAGGGTAAAACTACTAAATTAATTTGATAGTGAAGATTTGTAAAGCCCTTTGTTAACCTAAAAGGATATAGCATTGATATTTGACCCCTTTTATCTAAATCTGTAACGTTATTAAACCAAATATATCCGAAAATTAAACAATTTAACGACAGTACAAGGCAATGGGCTACCTGAGTTACTGCCCTTATTTTACAGATGTCCAAATAAAGAACCCTTATTGATACCTATAATACTATCTGCATTGTACTTCTTATAACACTATGAGTGTTTGTATAGATTGTTAAAGGTGGTTGCTAATAATTGTTATCCAGTAATCCCACAAATTTGGGTAGGACGTTTTGGACCCTGAGAAAATGTCAGATTGACAAAGCTAAACACCTAATTCCGTAGGCCTATAATGTGTTAAAAAGTGCTCCATCATAACACGCGTTGTCCTAAAGTTTTCTTTCTGTTTTTTGTTGTTGCTGTATTTGTTGTTGTATAGGCTGAGGGTTATATGAGATTGAACAACAAGGCTTCACAACTGCAAAGAAGTACTTGACTGCCGACATATGGAGAATACTAGGAAGTACAACAGACTGACAAGACGGTTGTAGGCTAGTCCCTGGTATTCTCCACTGGTGCCTTGAGTTAATGTGGAAAATGTAAACAGTTATCACAGAGAAAGAAGAACATTTCGGTCATTAAACCCGACGGCCAATAAAGCATGCACATGCATCATTTATTTAAAAAAAGATCATTGTTAGAGTGAGCATGCTGGAATAAATAAACATATTTGATATGGAATGTAGGCCTAAGCAATATGTGGGTTAGGATTAAGGTCAAATCTTGTGACAGTTTTGATATTTCTTAGTCTAAATTGATCAAGTCTACTGTATCCTGGACGTCTTCCTGTGCCTGTTTGGCACGCTGCTGACGTAAACTCTCAGTGAGGGAAAGAAGTGACGCTGACATACACAGACACACAAGCCGGATCCGAGAAGGGGGAATAGCGTTTTGTTTCTTTTTTCTTTAATTTGTGTCCTTTTATCCTTTGGCGTTTTGTTGGGCTTTAGCTGTACCCCTGCCAGGGAGTCGACTGCCTTGCTCCTCAGCACTTGCTGTATATCGTTCACGTGCATGCCGCTCTCCCCTCACGCGGCGCTATTTTGACAGTCAGGGTCGCAGTGAACCAACTCAAGCTAGCAGCACCATTATATCAACTAGCATTGGTAAGTCATACGAGGAGCTTGCTAACAGTACCTGCTAGCTGCTTCTACTTTGCAACCTGACAGTGGGGGTAGAGGTTTATAACACTGTTCGTCTTACAGATAAGATACTCTCAGTTGTTTGCTCACCAGTTTAATAATAAACGCTAGGTTTGGTCGTCGTTGTGTTGCTAACGTTCACTGAAAGAAAAGGCTAGCTAGCGGGCTAACACAGCTAGGTGCAGTAGGTGGCTAATTATACTCACCGGAGGAAGCGAGCTAAGCCGTGAGCTAGCTATTGTTAGCATGTGGGCAAGCTAATATTTTCAGTCAACTGCACAGCCACGGCTCTGACCATACTGCCATCTGCTTTCTACAGAAACAACTTGAAGGATTCTCCTCACGGACTCTCGACATAAGGCCAGCATTAACGGTGAGCTGAAACCTTTAAGATGACTTGAAATCACTTTCAGTCAATGTTTCTGGATATTCATTAAGATGGGTAACGTTAAGCACCATCTTTAAAAATCAGCCTTAACCATTCCTGACACTAGATAGCCATGTTAACATGTATCCCTTAAGCTTTAGTTGACAGACGTCAATTAATGAAAGTCGATGAATGAATGCGCTGCTAAAGTGAGTAAGAATGAAGAGGTGTGTTTTTGGTTGTGTTACAATCAATTGATTAACCATGTGTGCTGTAATCACGTCGAAAGCCCACCTCAGCTGTTGACAGCAAGGTGTTATTCAAGCACTTATCTCACTCTCTGGTATGTAGCTATGTATGTATGTGTGTCCACTCATGATCAGAAAAGACAACAAAGTGTAGATGCAATTGCAGACAGGAAGTTAGAAACATTAAGCTCTCAATGAATGAATATGAGTAAGTTATGATGCTGAACTGGAGTGAGCTTATTTATATGTCAATCTATAACGATTAAACTACTGTGCTCGGGTTTGTTTTTGTGTATTCTTTGACACCCTTTAAACCAAGGTAATAGTTCTCGTAGGCTGTGGTACATTGAGGAATACTTATATGATGTGGTTTGATGAAACAGCAACTAGCTTGTCGCTAGCGTAGATTTCCAGTGCATGGTTTTTCAAACACACAGCTGAAGAGGATTCAAAGAAGAAATAGGGTTTTCTGTAAATATTTGACAAATGGTCATCGTCCCCGTGTCTTGGCTTTAGCTCTACATTTTGACACTCAGGCTGAAAATAGACGGCAAGACTGTTGTGTCAAACTAGGTGGGATCACAGCACAGCCTGCTGGAGCTGGGATTCAAACATCTGCTATGGGAAAGCAGCATGTGTGTCTGAAAACATAAATATTCATATCAACTGGCACTGACTGGTCATGTGATGCAGAGTTTGCAAGTGACAGGCATGTACAGCCAGTACAGTCGCATTTGATGTTGGGAATGCCTTGAAGAAAAAATTGATACTTTGTCTTTTCCTTTTGTTAACTATTTGAGATACCGCTCCTGAGCAATATCAGCATTTCTTGTTTTAAGTATGGGCATACTCTGCGTTCCTTTTTTTTGCCAGATGTGCCCCTATTATTATTATTTTTGTTTTTTTTTTACTTTGGGAAAATAAGTACATTTCTTTGATAATACTGAGTTCAATTGCTGAGGTGTAAGGGCAGTATCATTGAGAAAAGGCATATCCGTGGTTAGATCTGATGGAGGAGGTGACTTATTGAATCAACAGTCTGCTGTTGCTAAGGTCAGCAATGAGAGAAAGAGTATCCTTCCTCCTTGTCAACACGTTCGCCACTCAGGCCCTGCTACTTGCAAATCTTTGCATTGCATTTCTAAAGAAATTCAGAATCTATTTTGAGGGAAGTCCTTTCAGATTAGAATCGGTCATTGTTTGTTGATGAGTGTAATAATTTATGAAAGGGTTTCTAAAAGCAGCTCATCATTTTCTGCAGTTTGCAGGATGAGTGAATGTAACAGTTCTTTATTCATACACCAGTTGGACATGTAATTTAATGTGTTGGAGGTAACCTACTTCCTATAACTGTCTTCACTTCCCACGATCAAATATTTATACAAGCCAAGATTGTGAATGCAAAAGGTGTTTAAAAGCAATAGTTTTTGGAAATATGTAATAGAGAAATACATATTTTATGCAATAATTCATTATCTTTGCATTAATTTTTTCAGTCAGGTATCCCTATCTTCTTCCATCTCTGAATATCTGTTTGCAGCAGCATAAGCAGAAGAGTGGCTTTTTCTAGAGAGATTTGAAGAGCTATTTATAGATCTCTGCCAGAGCACCAAGCGTGGTGCTGTTGCTGCTGCTCCTTTCTCTCTTCTCTTAACCACTCCTGCTTCTGTTCTCTGTCGCTCTCCATCATTATTCATTCCCTCTTCTTCTTCTTCTGTTGCTCCCTCTCACTTGATGTTTTCTCTCTGTGTTTCTCAGTACTCTTTTCCGTATTTTTCCTTCATTGCTTGCTTTGATGTAAATTATTGATCAGAGCAGAAGGGAGGCGACTGGTTGCAAAGAGTAAGTCTGGTCTCAGATTGGGTAGAGCTGCCTGACAGACTTGATTGTAATTGATGCAAAGCTTGAGGGTTTTTATTTGAAAGTTCAAAGAAAAAGAAACAAAGAATAAATCACATGTTGAAATCTGTGATTGAATCAAACCAGGGTGAGCAAGTGTGTTTTGCCAGTAAATCTGCTGGAAAACTCTTCAAGAATATTTAAGTATCTATTCACTTAATACAATGGTAGTTTAGTTTGTTCAAGTATTTTAAACCTAAAAGGAACATTTATCTTAACATAACTGAATAAGAAACTGGTTTCAAAGCACAACTTCTTTGCAGTGCACGTTGTAACCATTGTCTTCTAAAAGCTTAACCTTAGTTATATGCTGCGTGCAGAGACTGCAGCACCAGTTTATCTGTGATATCTTTGGCCACTGATCCTTGCTCAGCTCCTCCCCTCTCTTCCTCCTGCTCTCTAAGCCCCTCTCTGTCTCCCTTACTGTCCTGGGAAACACTCTACCTGGCTGCACAAATGCAGAAGATACTGCTGGTTAGGGCTGGGAATCTTTGGGTGTCTCGCGATTCGATTCGATTTCAATTCTTGGGGTAACGATTCGGTCCAGAATTGATTTTCGATTCAAAACGATTCTGGATTAATTGATCCATGGATTCAAAGTCTATTTTTGAATTAGTACATACTTCAGGATCTACTCAAGTCATCTGAGAGACTGGCTGAATTTCTTCTTGGTCTATATGGCATTCTACTTATTTAAAGAGCAGGGAGTGACTGATTAGCCTCCCCAAAAAATAAAATCGATTTTTGGAAATTATGAATCGATTTTTTTTACCACCTCTACTGCTGGTGTTGGTTGTAGCCTAAGGTGGCATTAGTGCTTTCCCTTTATCCTAGTCAGGTGGTCCACCAGAGACAAGTCATTTAGAAGGGCCATGCTTGCAGAGTCATCGGTTTGTTTCTTATCTGGCATATTACGCTAAATGTGGGCTTTTATTCATCCATCAACTATCTGTACCTGCAGGAACCATAAATCTTGACTGTGGGTTTGAACCAGAGGGCATTTTGCTAATCCCTGAGCCTTAATGTGGCATGTATGTGGAATGGAAACAAATGAAAGGGAAGTGCATTGTATTTACCAAAACAGAGGACATTCAAACAGTTGGTATGAGTCTCGACAGATTTGAAATCATAAACAATTTTCAACTTTTCAAAAGCTGAGGGAGAACATTGCTCTCCCCGTTATCACCCAGAATCAAGTCTATATTTTCACCATGTAATGTGAGTGGCAGACTGACCCTGACACCTAAGGTGCTTTTACAAAGATGCAGGCCTGTTTACGGCTTCAAATTGTTGTTCTTTGGAGCAGTAAAGTGTCCTTGGAAATAAAGATTGCAAGATTGATGTGCTCAACAATCTAGTATCAGTATGAGGTCCCAGTAACCAGCAGGGTTTTCAGAAAGCAAGACTTTAGTGAATCTACTGAGCAAGAGCTGAAGGTAGTTTGCTTTTAATATACAATGAGGGATAAACAGAGTGTAAATAATAGCTGTTTAAGTCTTTCTGGAATGTGATCCTAAAGGTATAGTATGTAGAATTTGGTTGCTAATGTTTACATTAAATTATCTAACTTAAATTAAAAATTGATTAAACTCATGTTATATATATTTTTTAGTTGAGTACTTACATCACCTCAAATATTTCCAAAAGTTATCAAAGCCAGATAAATCCATAATTTAATAGTTGTAACGGGACGTGTCTTGCAGGCGGCCGCCATTATGAGCCACCATGACAGACACGAAATGTTGATCGTTGTCAAGGAAACACCGGATGTTACGTCAAAGACCGCTGCATAAGCTAGTGCTAGCTGCTACTGAAAGCTGCCGCTCTGTTGCTGTATGTGCTGCTGTGATAAAAAAACGCCATGTAAATTATACTTGGATACATCGTCAGTACACATTTTGTCTTTCTCAGGTCAGTTTCGCCCGTTTGTATTCAAAAAGTTAATTTCGGACCCTAGGCTTATTTCAACATGTTTAACTCCGGTTGGCTGGTGGGAAGCATCAATCTGCACCGAACGCAAAATATCTGTGCTGTAATATGCTAGGCTTGTGACTGAGAGTTAAATACTCTTGCAGTTGTTCACATCTTTAAATTGTACATTCAGCCCATGCTGTTCTCCCAACAACTAACTTTTGGCCCGCTGAAGTCTGACTCTTTGACTGAAAACATGTTATTTCACTTGAGGCTCCCAGTCTAATGCGCAGGCTGTTTAAAAAGCATCCTCAGAATACAATTTGACTATAAAGTCCCTTACTTTATTTTATGTGTCATTTGACACACAAAATAAAGTTTTTCATTATTTAGGAACCACACCATTCAGCTGTGTTTTGCCTGGTATTGTCATCTCTTGAATCTCATACTTGCATGGTGTCTCATTAGACTTAGACTTTCTTTATTGTCATTCAAACTTGTACTTTACAGTGCAGATAAGAACTAAATTTTGTTGCAATTGGCTCATACTCGACATACATGTATGTCTGGACATTATGCATATCTGAAGCATTCATCCATGTAAATGTTGGATATTAGTCAGAGTTGGGTTTTGTTGTGGCACGTCCACCTGCAACCCAGATGTTTTGATGCAGATCGTGCTCCCTCGTTGGGTTTTGTAACTGTTTGTCTATTTCCCTTTCACACCAAATACTTTTTTCTGTACTTCCAATTGTTTGTTTGTTTATTAGTGTTACCGATATATGTTATATTCACAACCAAAATTCAACTAATTACTGAATTATGATTCACTAACTTGTTCACAGCTACTTCAAATTCCCCCACCCAAAGTCCTAAATAAAGTCTGGTGACTTAGTGTCAGCTGAACTCTACTGTCTAAGAGACAGACATCCCTGGCCTTATGCTACCTTACCCAGAGTTTCCTGCTGACGTTTCCTTTGATGCTGAACTTTTGACGGCCTCCTTTCCACTGTGTCTTTCAGCTTCTGCTCGCAGTGTGGAGGCTGCAGGGAAAAGATGCAAATATGTCGTCTTGTGGGATTAAGGTTTTTCCTGGCTAATGAGGTTGTTTTGGCTATCTCCCCCGCTATCTTTTCTCAAAACCCCTCTGGTTTTATTTCTTATTTTTGACCATTGCAGTAGTTTTCTGTTCCACCAGCAGCTGTCAGTACTTTTAGCTCATTCAGGTTGTCCAGACACAGGCTTCATACGTCTTCATGCATTCTGCTTTAATGTGTGAATGAGTGTGTTGAATGGTGACAAGAGTGAATGGCTATGTCTACGCTTATGTCCTTGTTTGCAAATAGAAGAACCATACCTTAAATTCTACTTGTGAAAAAAAAGATTTAATGTAACCTTTTATATAAATATCCTGCTGTTTTATGAAGTGACATACTGGCTGATCCAAGAAGCCCTTTAAACAGCTGGGCTCCCTGCGAGCCCTGGGTTGGCTGTCATCGCAATTATATTGTAACACAGAAGCAGAGAGCAAACAAGATATGTGAGAGAGAGACAGAGAGAGAATCCACATGAGAGGGAGGGTTGGAGGAGAAGGGAGCGGTGCAAACTGTGCGCATGATAGCATAAGAGCAGTAGGCAGAGAAAGAGTCAGCCAGCAAGCAAGGCTTTCTGTTTCCATGTAGTGCTTGTGCTTCATTCAGAAAAAGAGAGGGGGCAGTCAAATAGGAGTTTTCTTTCTTCCCATGAAACCCAGTAATGAAGCAGAGCCGATGGTACCTGCAGACAGGGAGGCAGCAGAGCAAGCGTGAAGATGAAGAAAGTAGAATGAGCTGAAAAGAGTGCCTGAGGTAAACAGCCCTGACACTCCAATACTTACATGCTGCAGGAAATTCATCTGTACCGCTCAATGAGATAAAACTGATGTCAGCTTTGTCTTGGTCCAGAGCTGCTACTGCTTCCATCGCCACTTCTCCTGCGATAAAGTGCTTTTATCTGTGAGACACCTGATCCGACTTGGCTGGAGATCCACAGAGCTGAATTCTAAATACAGTAAGCATGTGCTATGCTTGCATGTGTGTGTGTGTCTTTGTCGGTGGGTGTTAATAATTTGTAGGTGAGATGTGGCTTGTTCATCTGCCTTTCACAACTCTTGAGATTTTGTTTAAAGTGCAGTCTTTGCCAAGGCTATAATTACCTCTTATCTTGGCGCTTTACGTTTTTGGTCTCTGTAAAGTTCCTGCTGCAATTCATTTAATTATACCTTTTTAAAACTGTGAAAATCATACATGAAGCTTGAAGAAGGGTAATTGCATAGCCGTCATTTACAGTTTTTCTAATAAATGTAACTAGATTTATCAGTATGCTAAGGCTAAGAGCAACAAACCTTAATTGATTTTCTTAAGATGTAATTTACACATGTGGCTGGCTTACATATTGTATCTAATTCGTAGTGACTTTAATTGTGTTTGTGTGCGTGCCTAGTGGTCAGTCTATATCCGTTCGTTTGCAACAACACGCGTAAAACTTGTTTAAGGAGGCAAATGCTGAGGTAATGAGGAATTCCCTTCCTCAGTGTCCCTTTGTGGGAGGAGGGAGAGAGGAGGGTGGAGGTGGCCTAATGGGGGTGGAGAGTCACCAAGAAGTGGGCGTCACTCTGCCACACTGTCATACTGAGGAGGCAGGGAGGGAGGGAAGGGTGCAGGGAAAAAGGACAACCTAGGCACTTACATAAGGCTGCATGTGGGAAGTCCTGTGGTAAGAGACCCTGAAGTTTATCCTCAATGATCCTCTTGGCTCAAAGGAGCAGTAATGGCTATTGATTACAAATGTTTATGCAAGCATATGGGATTAGAAATATCTTTTGATCTCTAAATAAAATATAGACATTCACACCTGTATACTTCAGTGTTTTTCCCCCGTTTTTGTGGAACACAATGTGCGGGGAAAAGTGAAAAAATAGAGAGGAGGTGAGAAAGAGGCAGCATAAGCGTGAGAGAAAGCACAGCAGCAGAGCCCTCTTGAATAAAAAATCTGTAGCTATAAATAGAAAGCCATCCTCATTGCCTCAGCACTGTTTCAGGTTTAGAAGACCTGGCTTTTCCCTCTCTTTTTCTGATGGTTACATTGCAACATCAGACTCACAATCCTCCTCATTGTCTCTTCTTTTTGTCTTTTTTTCAGTCAGCCCAGATCTGTCTTGTGCTAGAAATGGGCTCTTTATGTAATGCCGGCCTGTTTGTGTACGTGTGTGCATATCTCTCAGCATTATGATGAATCAAGATGCATCAGTGTCCTAGGCGGTGCACCCTAATTCAACTAGCATGATGTTTCCTCATAAAATGACAGTGATCCCATGATTGTACCACTTTGTCAATTAGAAATGCATGCAAAAGCCAGACAACACTAACCCCCAAATTAGATAGACGTCACCCATTTGGTGTCATGTTGCCAGAGCTCATGCTGTTTTCTTCCTGACGTCTGCCAGTCCGTATGTTAACCCTTTATGGGCAAATACACGGATAGCTATAGTGGCTAAAGCTAGCTGGTAACCCCTAACTGACATAATGTAATCCAACCTTCTGCATTTTGAAATCATATGTTTGGGCATCTTCTTCATTGCATATGATGATTACTTTTGTTTTTATGTGTGACTTCTAGGTTTTACTCCCTAGGAAGTTGTTTTTTCTGCAGCCTCAGTCCTGCATACTAATTGCAAATGCGTGGGAAATAGACTGAGTACGAAATAGAGGAAGCACAAGAGGGAGAGGAAGGGAGGAAAGAAATCAATAGAAACCCCTGGAGTAACTGCTTCTGTAATTGCCTTAAAGTCAGAAGGTTCACACTTCTCATCCAGAGCTTTAAAAAAAAAAAAAAAAAAAAAGTCCTCAAACAGAGGAAGAAAAGTTCTACAAAAAAAAAAAAAACACTGTCAGAAATTGGCCACCTTGTTGTCCCCTCCCTTAGCTCTCACAGGGGTGTCTTCATCCTTATTCATTGTGTTTAATTTTTTTGCCTGCGTGTTTGTGTATACGTCAATGTTTTTACAGCCAAGAGAGGACGTCTTCCAGTTGCCTCTCTTTAGAGGCCAATTAAACAATGTTAATTTGAGCACTTAAATGACAATTAAAAGGTCCATAACACCTCCTATCATTGGCATCAAAAAGGCTGTAGTTTTCAACTTTGGAGACAAATGATTTGTTAAACAACCTATGGGTGCAGATTAACCAAATTTAACCTACCCCAGTACCTATATTCTGTAGTTGAGTTGTTTCTTTCAGCTTTTAAAGAGTTGGTAGGCAACTACAAGTGAACTTGAAGCAATAGTTACAGTAAGTTGAATAAGTGGTGATTTGTGTCTATGAAAACCCTTAAATGGCCTTTTTTTTAAACAAATAGATGCAAAGTAAACTTTTACCTTGCAGTCTGCTTAAGACCTGTTATAGGGGGAAAAAGACTGCAAATAACGCCTGTCAAGCCTTCTAACAGCAGTATGTTATTACGAGACAGGAAACAAGACAGCCCATCTTGTTGAAGTTTCCAGAGACGGACATAGAGAGAGAAGTTAGAGGCATCTAAAGCCAAGATTGTCTTATTTGACACTATTCAGAGTACAGGATTAGAAATAAAGCAAATTACGGTAGAGTTGAGAGTACAGAAGAGGATTTACAACAAGCTATATCCAAACCAAACCAATTTTAGGAGTGGTTGTTTCTGATGTAATAAGAAGGTGATGATGATTAAGAGAATGAGAGACAATAAAGGAAGACAAATGCAAAGAAGGTGGGGACAGATAATTGCTTTTCTGAGACAGGCGTAGGTACTGGGAGTGGTTGGCTTTTACAGGTAAACAGATGGCAAAGCCCAGCAAGACGCTGACCTGCCACCGCTGTCAGGTTAGGTATGTGATCTAGTGATTCACTACCATGTGGAGTTTCTCAAATGAACACAACCGCCTAATCTGTGCTGGAGCTACATTATTGCTCGTAAAGTTAAAGTTTTAATTTTGTTTATTGTCTGCAAAATGAATGTCCTTTGCCAGTCTGTTTAAATAATACACTGCAATACTTGTGGTTTGTTTTAGCAATGTTTTTTATATCGTTCTACAAGTTTTTGTCTTTTGCTACAAGACTGTCAACCTCTATAGCACCAGTGCTATGGGCAAAAAAATTAATGTACAGCCCTAAGAGAGCAGGTGAATTTAATTATAGGAACAATTTGAAATACTAAAAAGGCAATTATTTTTAAACTTAAATGCAGAAAAATGTTTTGGGAAGCATTTTCTTTTTAAAACAGGAGTACTTATGGACTTTGTCAATCACTTCTGTGTAAGTGTGTGCTCAAGACTAAATGTTTTCCAGACATGTAGTGTAGGAGGTTGGCCACTGCATAAGAAGCTATACAGCTGTATAAATATAGCTTTACCCTACTTAATTGAGCTTACAAGTCTGTCAAACAGTCTACACAGTATGCATACCATTTTGTGTCCACAGCTTCCAGAGCCAACAGCAGGCCTGTCATCATCCTCCTATTTTTCAATTTTAGCACAGCGTTGTCATGGTTGGAACGGCGCAAGTATAGTGTAATGGTAATGCAAAAAGAACAGGCAATGTTTTATCGACTGTGCTAACTTGCTGTTGTTGCTGGTTTTTCAGGCCCTCAATATTGATGGGATATGTGATAGAGAGATCCAGTTTAGGATGTGTGTTTGGTTTGCAGACCCTGACCCTTCTAGGCTGACCGGATTTGAAGGGACTATATTTAGCTGGCAAGGTGACAAAGGAGGGAGGAGAGGCACTGAAGAGAAGGGAGACTGAGGATGAGTGTTGGTTGGCTGGATGTTGGCTGGATGGATGTCTGAATGACTGGCATGTTGCCTTCCTGCTGGCTTTTCTGGAGTGCATAAGCCTCATTGTAAGAGAACACACTTTCTGCTGGCCTGACATAGACCGCCTTACTGTGTGACTGGCTGGATGCCTGACTTCCGGGTTAGGGTGGCTTGCTGGCAGCAATAGAACCAGCTGTCATTAAGTGCGGCTGTGGTTAAAGGAGGTGTTTGTGCTGATCACTGAGGACTTTGGTTACCATCTGGAAAGTGCATTATTTAAAATTAACCCAGGTTATAGCCAAAAGCATCTTTTTAATCTTGTTAGCGGATGTTCATACTGATTATGGAACTGCTGTTATGATTAATATGGTAGTGGTGCAACAGATAACAAATCTCACGGTTTGGATCAGATCACAGATTTTTGTCATGGATTGGATCATTTTTTGGAATGGCCCAAAAAAAGGCACTTGTAGGCCGTGTTCACACTTGACTTCTTTTTTCAACTGCCAGCAACTTTTTTTTACATACAACCCTATGGAAAAAGGAAAAAAGACGACGCCTTTTCAAAAAGCGCTGCGCCCGACGCCTTTTTCAGTTGAATTGTTTTAATTCTTCAGAAAAGCGCTGTGTGACGTCAAGCGCCTTTCTGACAGCTTACCAATAACGACGAGTCGAGTAGGTGCATGTGTACCTTTCCTAGTAACCTGCGTCCCTAGTTACCGGTGGCCAAAAGGTGTGGTGTGAATTGCGTGTCCGCTTCGGTCCGTTACGGCTCCGTGCACCCTCGTCCGTCAACACCCACCAGCTGCGTTCACCAGGCACTACTACACTTAATGCACCGCACTACCGCATGTTGTGAGTCAGACAAAACAACAAAGAGGGTGTTTAGATACTTTATCTTATTTAATGTAGGTTATCAGACATATGGCTATTCAAAGCACATGTTGGTTGATTAGTTCTATATGGAATGAATTCTGGGATGTTAATGGCGATGTGAACTACAGTATTCTGTTTATGAAGTTGCATCTTAACAGCTGAATTTTACAAAAAGGCAGGTTATATTACCATATGATATTTTTGTGGGGAGTGAGTTCCAGAGGGAGGGGGCAGCTATGGAGAAAGCTCTGTCCCCCCAGGTTCGGTGCTTGGTTCTAAGTGGGGGAGACAGGATGTTGGTGTTGGAAGAACAGAGGCTGCGTGAGTGTGACGCGGAGGAGAGCCGTGAGGTAGGAGGGGGCCTGGTGGTTAAGGACTTTATGTGTGAGGAGCAGGATTTTAAATTGGATACGGTACCGGAACAGGGAGCCAGTGGAGGTTTTGCAGGACAGGGGTAATGTGTTCACGGGATCGGGTGCGGGTGAGAAGGCGTGCAGCAGAGTTCTGGATGTATTGGAGTTTATTGAGGACTTCTGATGATGTGCCAAAAAGGATAATATTGCAATAGTCGAGTCTGGATGTGATAAATGCATGGATTAGGGTTTAAGCAGCAGAGAATGAGAGTAATGAACAGAGATGGGCTATGTTTTTGAGGTGAAAGAAGGCGGTTCTTGAGAGCTGGGTGACGTGGTGATCAAAGGGGAGGGGGATAGAGTGGAGTTGTCTATTGTGATGTTGGTGAGGGATTTGGGGCCGATGATTATTATGTAGGATTTTGCATTGAGTTGAGTGAGAAGAAATTGGTGCGCATTCATGTTTTTATTTCATTGAGGCAGTTTGTCAGGGTGGAGCGGGTTTCAGTAGGGATGGAATCGGTGGAGATGTAAAGCTGGATGTCTTCTGCATAACAGTGGAAACGGAGACCATGCTGGCGGATGGTGTTACCAAGGGGGAGCAAGTATATGATGAACAAGAGGGGACTAAGCAACGAACCCTGGGGGACGCCTTGAGACAAAGGAGCTATGGAGGAGGAGCAGTTATTGATGTTGATAAAGTGTTGTCTGTCAGTGAGGTAGTCCTGCTGACCAGGAAAGAGCAGAGCAGTGATTTGATGTTGCTTCTTTAGAACATCCTAATTGACTAACATTTGTATGATCTAGTTGTTATAGATAATTATCATCTAGAAGAGTGAGAAGTCTCTGTGTCAAACTCTGGAGCATTGGCACAAAATAAAGATATAATTGTAATGCACATCATTTTCATAGCCAGTAGATAAACTTGAATGCTAACAAATTGTTGGATGCTTACAACACTTTTTAAGGAGGCATTCCTTAGATCAAAGATTATTTTCTTTCAGAAAAAGATACATCTTTTCAAGCCATATAAAAATAATAACACCTTTCTCTTAAATAGAAAACAGGTGTTGCTCCCTTTTATAATAATTTAATTTTCATTTGTGTTCTAGTCAGAAAGACAAGACTGACCATATTTTCACTGTTGTGTAAAGGAGTGGGATTTTTCTTGGTGTGAGCAGAAAGCAAACACAAGACTGGGAGTGGAAGGATTACAAAATGCTCTAAGAGGAAGCAGGAACTGCTGCTTCATTTCGGACTTAAATAGGATTGGTAAAAAGGAAGGTAGATAAAAAAAAAAAGGGAGATATTTGGTAAGTTAGACAGTAAAGGTTGGTGGCAAGATTCTGCACCATACTTGGGGCCAAGCAGTTGACCTTACAAATGCTTGATCCAGAGAAAGCTGCCTAACAGGGTGTTAAAATATGAATCTTAAATTATAGGCCCTTAGAAACAATATCACCCGTTAGAACACACCGAAGGAAAGAAATGTCCAACCGTCCCAAATGAGTGTTAGTGTGGACTGTATTGTAAATAATATAAACAGTCTGTGTGGACCCTCGGTAAGCAGCGGGCCACTAAGTGTGACTCCCCAGCAGCAAACTGTCATCAGAGTTTTCCAGCTCCGTGCACTGAGCTTATGATGGTGAAATGTTTGTCATGTTCTGACAATAAAGAATAATTAAACCATAATTAACCATCTGGTTCCTTCAACTTTCATTCAGGAGCAAAAATCAGCTTTTAAATTTGAAAGAAATAATGATTGACTATTATCCTGATAATTATCTATATCGACTGATATGACATTTTTTTATCGTGATAACATTTTGTGTCATATCGCCCAGGCCTAGGTAAGGCAGTTTCTCTCAACCTCCTGATGCCTACTTCCTTCTTCTGGAGGCCTGTTCTTGTGTCTCTGAGCTCAATCTGATGAGTTCAAAGTTCATCTCCAGCAGACCTGATAGTTAGTCACTGCTCTCATCAGGACAAAGTGGAACAGAGTTGTCGGCAGTCAGACTCTGTGAGGGGAGTCATTGCCAATCTTCACATTTAAATAACTGTGTGTGCAAATGACTCACACTCTGATCACTATGTAAGCCCC
This sequence comes from Tautogolabrus adspersus, assembly GCA_020745685.1. Taxonomy (NCBI): domain Eukaryota; kingdom Metazoa; phylum Chordata; class Actinopteri; order Labriformes; family Labridae; genus Tautogolabrus; species Tautogolabrus adspersus. Next base: position 24,773,197 of record CM036538.1, read on the forward strand.
ATTAAGTCTGTGTGCTTGTGTGTACAACTGCAGGCCATGTTTGGTTGCATGTGTGTATGTTTGTTGTGTCTGTGCGATTGAGCGATTGTTGTTCAGGCTATAAGTAACCCATGATGTTCCTGTGTGTCGTGTGCGTGTGTCCGTATCCTGTTTAAATTGTGTTTACCCAGTGATAAAAACATCGGGCCTTGTAATTGGGGGAAGGAGGGGGGTGGAGAGAGAGAAAAAGAGAGAAAAATATGGGGGTGTTGAGGGATATGGCTGCTTTTCTCTTGGTGACAGAGCCTGTTGCCATGGAGCTGGTCCTCCCATTGGTGGAAGCCTGGTCCAATCGCTTAACAGCACAGATTGTTTCATCATTGAGAAGTTTTTCCTCTCTTCCTGTCTCAATAGCTTGCTTGCTCCTCCATCGTTCTTTCTTTTCTGTGTTCTCCCTTCTACCCCCCGAAAATGCATGCATACGGTGGAGTATGCAATTTTAGAAAAAATCCTAGTGTGATAATGAGTGGGTTAACTTAATGGTAATTGAATTGGGTTTTTTTGTTGTCATATTCAGGTTTGATTTATTCATAGCTTTCACGTGACATCACACACTTATGGAGCGGACCACCTGGTGAGCTATAAAGGCTCCCTACTACTGCACGCTATGGAAAAGTTGCCCCACTCTCCCTTGAGGGAACAAAAGAATGGACTTCTCCTAATCCTGCCATACACATTGTGTTACCTTAAGCAAAATACTACTACCTTTCACTAACATTACTGCCCCAGAACAATGGCTGAAAGTGACAGCTGACAGTCATCCTGATACTATCTTTATGTAACGTATAGTTAATGTAGGCTAATTAGCACTCACCTGTGTTTGAAGATGAATTGCTTAACTTTCAACTCCCAAATGGCAGCATTATTGACCCAGCCACAACAAAAATACATAAAGGTACTTATGTTGACGTTCAGTTTAAGGGTAAGGGTTCTCCGATTAATATAAATGAAAATCACTGAAGTTGTGGCGAGGACGTTTTAAAAGATTGAAATCTGTTTTTCTCTGGTTGTCGGGTGATGTAAACGTGCATCATTTTGAACAGATAGTAAATTAACAAAACTGTGCTTCAGCCTGTTCAATGATGGCCGCTACTTTCCATATCCCTTCTTGCCCTTTCAAGCCTCTGCACCAGTCACGTTACTGAAATGTATAATTTCGAGTTGAAAGATGTTTACATAAAGGGATACATTTTATTTAAATTACTTTGTCATTTTTGAAAGGTGAAACTTGATTGTGTTAACACACTCCCTAAAGGCTACCCTCTGTCAGACACACACACCGGGGAGGAGATGCCTTTGTGCTCCTTGTATAAGACAATTCATGGCCATTGATTGGACCAAAATAGAACTGCATTAAGGAGCAGGATTTCCTTGTTATTAAGTGCTTAGCTTTCACATTGCGGAAGATATGGGTTTGCATGGCCTTGATAACCTGTATGCTATTTGGTGGTGACGTTTGTGTTACTCAAGGATACCACGATGAGGAAATGTTCAGACAGGTTGATACACATGTTACCACTCCGTCAACAATTACAATAGATATTTGATAGAAAAGACAATCCTAGATAAAAGAATATTTGGCTTCTGGCTACTTTAAGGTTGGATTATTGCGTAGTACTCATTGCATTAGTTGTCATTGCGAATTAATTAAAGCACCTTAATTGTCAGTGTGACAACTTTATGATTCTATTTGTTTTATTGGTTAATCCAAATAAATGTTTTCCACAACATAGTTATTCATTTGGTACAAACAATGGAACTATTAGGGATTCACCCATGCATCATTTTAACATCGGTATCTGCCGATACCAATGTACCCTGTTGACAGACATCGGCAAATAATGTGGCATGAACCGATGTCTGTAGCCGATGTTTATTTGTTGTGCCAAATCAATTTAATGCTGGCATCTAGTGCACCTAATTACTGATTTAGAGAAGAGGTTTTTTTGTTGAACAAACTCTGACTTGTTTTCATTGTCAAACATGATAGAAAATGGGGGCATTGTGGGAGTGTTGCACCAAAAAAAGTGATGTAATGAACATCGGTATCAATAGCAATTGGCTAAATTGTTATTTCAAACATCGGTATGGGTATGTGCCCTGATTTTCCCAATCAGTGCATCTCTAGTAGCTATGTAACTAACAATTGTTTTCATTGTCTTTTAATTGGCTGGTTTTTATCTCCATTAATTGAGTTGTTGTTGGTCTATCTAATGTTAAAAAAGTGAAAATATCTTTCCCTGTTTGCCAATTTAAGGGTGATATCCTTAATATTTAGTTTACTCCACAACCCAATGCTCTTCAGTTTAGGGTTAAAGCAGAAATAAACTTGAAAATACTCACATTTAAGGGATGGTTCAGTTTTTCTGAAGTGGGAGTGTATAAGGTACTTGTCAGTATTAAGTGTTTTAGCCAGAGGAGATGCACAGAGGACTGTTTTGTCGTCGTTTCAGTTTCAGTAAGTCATAACAGTATATTGATAGACTGAGCTGCAACAGAGAGACAGTTTAAGGAGCATAAGTGTGTCCTGTTCTCCTCCTGGCTGCATCACTCATGGACTTTTTTTTTCCCTTTTTTCGCTTTTTTGAACTCTGCTGCCTGTCTTACAAAACCTGACTTTGCACATGCAACAAATGGGATTTCAGAGGAGAATGTGCTGCTAGGTCCTTCCCCCAACTTCTAGTATTACCAGGAAATGCATCATATTAAAGGAAAGATATTATTTCAACAAAAAGTCACTGGAATTTTAAATAATTAAGGAAGGGATTACTGTCAATTAACATTTTATTGGTGGGAGAAAAGATTGTTTAATTAATTTTTAGTGTGTTTAGATCAGAATTGCTTTTCACTTTTTGACCCATGGGAATTCCATACTTCTCCCTCACCCACATTCCTGCAATCTTGCCTTTATCAATAATACATACAAGATCAGGATCGCCTTTCTGTCCACTGCCACTCGTTTTATTATGCAGAAGGGAGATGTCGTTCACTTAGCCAGCATCCCTTTCTCTCAATCACCCACTTTGTTCTTGTGTTTCATTCTACAATCTTATTTTCTTCTCTCCATATACCTTCTGTATGTTCCCCCCACACGCAGCAGAGAACTATACATAGGTTATAGCAACATAGAGAGATAGAGAGAGCTGCAGAAAGGTAGGTAGGTAAGTAACCAGGGAGGGAGGGAGGGAGGGAGGGAATGAGTCATAGCTCGTCCCACAGGACTGAGTGGGCCGGCTTAGTGGAGGAGGATGGCGTCAGCAGTAGGCCTGACAATTTAAGAAGACACATTAAAAGAGGAAGAAAAAGGGAGAAAGAGAGAGACAGACAGACGGAGAGCAAAGCCTTAGAAGTGGGTGGATGTAGAAAGAGATATTGACGGGAGGGGTTGATGCAAAGGAGGCGGAAGGCAAGAAGGGGTATCCTCATAGCACAGAGAGAGATAGCGAGGGGGAGTCAAGAAGGACAGATAACGACGTAAATGGAAAAAGAGAAACCCTTTCTTCCGCTTCTATGACCATTCATGTCCCCACATCTGTTTTATAATAGTTTTATTTTCTTTTGCTGTTTCACTTAGCCTTTAAGCTGCATTCATCGCTCTCCTACAGCTCATAGCAGAAAGCATTGACAGTGTACTGGAGGCTCATTTAATTTGCATGTACTCATAGTTTTCCTGTGTCAAAGATGGACTGTTTTGGTGCAAATATTCATGGACGGTTCCTTCAGACCCCAGTGCTCTGCCATCCCCCTCGTCCCCCTCCCTGTGTGAGATTGTGCAACCGACGCAAAGGGGAATCCTCTCTGACACAAACACTGGAACACGCACACTGCTAGTGCTCTGTAGATATATAATATGTGCAGTCACTGAGCGTGCACAAACGCTGCCATTACTACACACAAATACACACCAACCAGCCTCCACTCTGAAGACATAACCTTGCTGCCTTTTGTGAAATGGGTTCTCTCTGACGTCAAATGGGCGAGGTGCGCGGCTGAATACCGAGGAGCTGAATTGGGTCGAACAGTTAGTGTGTGTGTGTGCGTGTGTCACTCCCACTGCTGTCTGTGGGTTTGTACGTGCTTGCTCATTCCTGTTTGCAGCATTCTGTGCTTCCATTCACCTTCATCTTTCATTCAGCCTCTGCAGAGAAAATGGAGAGGCATATCTGCTCCGCATGATTCTCCATTATGAAACTTGAAATAATGCAATGAATGAAATAACTGATAATAGCAGCTCTCCATCATTTTGCACGTACAATTGTAGAAAAGCTCCGTGCTGATTATCTGGTTATATCTCATTAATGACAGAGTGCAAGTGCTCACAGTAGGACAGAAAAGATTGCCTCTAAAGACCAATTTCTTTATACAAAAAATCTGTACAATGAATTTATTCTGTAGAAGATGCATGCTCTCAACAAAAAGCACTTTGTACTAAAGGCAAAATATAGTAATAGTTTTAATTCTGTGTGGGGTTGTTTATTTTGATGGTATTTTTTACACCTTAGGTTGTTTCACCTCAGGAGAAAAATTAAAGATTATTTATATTTAATCTCACAGGGATTTCCCCATACAAGTACAAGTCAAGTCAGTTGGTAATGATCTTTTTAGTGTGTCTTTGGCACAGTAGCCTCTCTGTATGTTAAGATTGTCAAACAGCAAATACTTTTTTAAAAACAATCCCTGATGCTTTGACCTGGTGGCAGCTCAATCAAGGCCTGGTGACCACCAGGCTTGAAATTCACTTGTGTTAACCCTGTAAGTGAGGACAAATGTATTTATCTGTAAATAAATAAATAAATAATAATAATAAATAAATAATTGATAAGAATATAGTAAATTATTAGAAGTTAATTTGCTAGGGTTGCTTAATTTCTCAATTGATTCAAAAGTACGAGCGGCAAATCAGCCCTAAAATCCACATTGAAGAATTTTTCATTGTCTTTCCTTTTTATACACAGAACTTTGTTTTATTAGTATTATATTCTGTTAAGTAAACAAACAATAGCATTCTGAAAATGTAAGCAGTGTAATCAATTGTTATGGACAATTTGTGCATTAGGAATTCCTCTTACTGCTTTGGTTTGCCTTGCTGCTAACTATTGCTGAGACCCTGACCCAGCTTGACCCGGAGCAGCTATATTTGACAGTGAGCTCATACCTGCACAAAATATGTAGTCCGGCTAGCCCACTGTCTCAGGCAGAGATATATGTCCTCTAAGTCTTAACACAAGCACGTCGCACATACTCAAACATACAGTGTAGACCAGACGAATGGTCACTCTCTGTGCCTTTCACTCACTGCCTGACACACATAAAACCCATACAAACATATGCTCCCCTCAGGGCTTCCTCACACTGACGGTCTCTGGTGTGGTAACCTGACACAGTGGGCAGGGCAGTGTGTGACCTGTGTGTCTCAGCTGGTTGCCTGTCATCAGGAGGGCCCAGAGTCTGCAAGAGCAATAATGTGTGTGAAGTGGGTTAGAGTGCCCTGCATTGCATTGTGAGGATGATGATGTTATTTTATTTGTGTGTGTGTGTGTGTGTAGGGCTCATGGATGTGCTTTACCTGTGAGAGTGTTTTGTGAAAACCCCTCAATTTCCTCTGTCATTTGTAGAAAAAACGTTTAAAACGTGTGAAGCTGTGATTATTTTCGTAAAATAACAAAACTAACAAGACATGGAATATATACAACTTGTATACAAGGTTAGCATAGTTCAATCCAATATCATTATATATGAGTGGGATAAAGTACATGAATGATCATAATAATAATAACATTTTATTTAAAGTCACCTTACAAAGCAGAGATAAAAACAACAAAGGAACAATACATCGATAAAAATAACAGACACATTTACAGGATGTTGGAAATAATTTTGTAGAGGATTTATGAGACCGGATGGAGAATGATCAGACTGAATATGCCAGTTTAAAAAGATGTGTTTTGAGATAAGATTTAAAAATGGAGAGAGAGTCAATATTACGGATGTGTGGTGGGAGGGAGCTCCAGAGGCGGGGGCCAGAGCGACTGAAGGCTCTGGATCCCATGGTGGATCATTCTCACCAAAACCTCAGTACATGGAGAAGATTCTATTTTCTTTGTAAAGGCATACAGGATTTATATTTTCTATATGTAAACCTCTGTCTGATGTCTAATATGGGAAAAAAACGACTCTTTTCCTTTGACCAGCTCAATGTATATTCAGCGTGACATACAGGAGAGGACAAGTTCAGGAAGTTAAGATGTGTTAGAGAGGATGCAGACTGATTTTCATTCTTTTTTTTTTTAGAGGCATAAAGAATACTAATAAAATGCAGTCACCATAAAAAGTATCACTTCAATTTGTAGTGTGCGTACTTATAAATTAAAACTGTACTGTTTCAACTTGTGCAAGACCGCTTAAAGGTACAGTATGTAGAATTGCATGCTAATGTTAACATTCAAATATCTAACTTCAATTAAAAGTTGATTAAACCCATGTTATATATATTTTTTAGATGAGTACTTACATCACCTCAAATATTTCCAAAAGTTATCAAAGCCAAAGAAATCAGGACGTGTCTTGTAGGCGGCCGCCATGATGAGCCGCCACGATAGGCTGGAAATGTTGATCGTTGTCAAGGAAACACCGGATGTTACATCAAAGACCGCTGCATAGGCTAGCGCTAGCTGCTACTGAAAGCTGCCGTTCTGTTGCTGTATGTGCTGCTGTGATATAAAACTTCATGTAAATTATACTTGGATACATCGTCAGTACACATATTGTCTCTCTCAGGTCGGTTTTGCCCGTTTGTATTGATTTGTTCGTTTTTACTCCCATAATGCACCGCAAGGAGCGACGTCATCTTTTGTTATTGTTATGATTGAGAGCCCCCTAGCGGCGGATTTGACATACTGTACGTTTAAAGAAACTGGAAAAATAAGACATTTATAATCAAGTAAAATTGTCAAGAGGCATTAATTCAGTAACCATATTTGCTCTAAAACGCCTTATCGATGGCTATCCAGCTGTAATACAGAACAGCCAGGTTTATGCGTGTTTCAAGGCCAGCATGATGTGAATGACCTCTTTGGCTATGATGTAACTGGCCAGAGTCCTGTGTGAATCAGCTTCCCTGCTGCATGTCTGCAGCCACATGTGATAATGCAGACAGTTGGCAGAGAGATGCCAACTTGAGGCCGACCGACACACTGACCGAACTGGGACACACCAGGCACAGAATAGTGCTGCTGCTGCCCGTATCATTAATTACATTGATGGAATCTTTTTTTGGCTCTCTGGTTTAGGATAGCTGACAAAATATAAAAAGTGAGCTGACATATGCGTCAGATCTGAGTTAAAATAAAACTTTATGAAAACCGAACAATGGTAACATCTTAGTCACATCCAACGTCCCAGCACTGTTTTTGTATGGGATTATCATTTGACTGTACACAAGGAAAAAAATACATCTTTCCATGTAAACTACAACTGGTCTAGCTCTATTGTTCATCATTAAAGCTTTATTACAAATATTGAGAGACATTTGATTTTAGGAATGTTACCACAATACTAAGATAACATACAGAAACTAATGTGACAAGTAAACTAGCATCATAACCATTGAACATTGAGAACAAAGGCAACATTTTGTTGATGCAAACATAACGCCTCTTACCACTGCATCATATTTAAAATCCCCGCTTAGCTTATGTCACATTTTTGTTGAAAGGTGTGTTTGGATAATCTGTCATTTTAATATTGTGTCATAGAGGGCATGCATATTTGTATTTTTTTGTGCCATTGTGTTTTATTCTGATGTTAGGTCAAAGGCAAATGTACTTATTGGGAAGATATTGAAGAGGCTTTTAATGACTTTAGTTATTGTGAGATAGCATGAACTAATAAAGAGCAGTAGTGTTTCCTGGTCTCTCGCTTTTCTTTTCATCATGCCCTCGTTGTCTCTGCTTCTGTCAGTCTATCCCTCTCAGTCTTTGCACACTGCAATCCACGTATTTATTTTTAATATCATTCTCCTCCCTGCCCTTCTCCTTGGTACTCGCTCAACACAAATGGCAGCAGTTGAGAATGACGTTACCATCTCCTTGGCAACCCTGTTGGCCGGATTCTGCGTATGTTGAGAGAAGCAGCGGGGAGTGTTGAAGAGGGAGCTAAAGAAAAATAAGAGAGGAAGGGGTAGAGAAGGAGAGAATAGGTAACGCTGGTTTATTCACAAGCCAACTCTTTTCTGGCTCTGATTCACAATTTGTTCTGCAGCCCCTCCCTGCTATTCAGTATGATCGTCCAATCAGCCGCGAGACTGCCACTTGAGATGAATGATTATCTTTGCTTTCTAGTCCAAAGCCATTCATTTCTTTTGTGCAAGACTACACTTTGTGGAGCAAGGGAGCTTTTTTTCCCTCTAAAGAGACTATGTCAGGCAGTTGTATCTGCCCACAGTAGATGTGTGGTTGTATTATCTGCCTCTGCAGAGGCAGGCTTGTATAAGCAGAGCAGGGTTGAGGCATGTGGGTGTCCTGGTCAGTGATGTGGCGTATTGCTGATGCTAGTGCTGATGACGCCTGTGCTGTTGCATTGCCTGGGTCCTCCCCACCCTGGGAATCCCTGCTTTGTTTGTTCATTCATTTCATCTATCCTGAAGTACAGGACAACATTGCACATCTGCATAGATAGGGACATTTACGAATCATACTTATCCATGCTGCATACATTCACCTTGGGATCACGGATCTGATACCTGAATGTGTAAAAATACAATTGTTCTCGCTATAAGATTAACTCTTTAGTACCGCACTTTATTTCTTTGTAGAATTGACATTTGTGGGTGTTGTGCAGTTTTTACATTGCAGGACCCAAAGAAAAGGCACCTGGAGTCTAAAGGCAGGGTTTTATTATTTGAGGCGGATTTTGCATGCATCATTATCCCTCTTATCAGCAGCTTCTCCCCCTGTTACAAATCTCCTGCAGCAACACCAGAGTTTGTAGAGAGGGTTTGTAGGATGGATGGATTTGAGTTCATCTTTTTGCTTGTGTTTGGGTGTAATAGCTAACAAATCAGAGTTAGTGCTTTGGAGCCAGAAGTCACCCCAAAGCTGTTTTTGCGGTTACATTTCATGTTTTTTTTTATGCTGGCAAAATGGATTTAATGATGTAAGTTTTAGGAAATACACAAAGGCGAGGGAAATACAAGTCATAAGGGTATGATTATCTCTAATATTGTTGTAAAAGCGATTTATTGTTAATGGAGATACATGAGCCCAAATGTAAAGGTTTTTTTAAGATCCCTAGAAGTGCAACAAGAAGAGCTTGCAGCTTAAGGTTGCCTGAAGAGATTTGCTAGTTAAACCACAGTTTGTTAGACAAATAATCTAGGCCTGTTTCAGTCTTGTGATAGAAGATAAAGCTGGCGAATACCCAATATCTTAGTGCCATCCTATACTCGCACACATTTCCCTTTCATAAAGAGTGGTGCCCACACGGTGGAAACTTCAGTTTAAACAGTAACAAAGTCAAATAATGAAAAATGTAGCCGTTTAAGGGAGATTAAAACTCACATGAGGGGCTCATTTATAAACCCTGTGAACGAGTATGCTCTGAGCTTTCAGCTGCTTTAGTCCCCCTCCCTGCTACAGTCAGTAGCAGCAGGGGGAGCAGCAGCAGCGATGAGTCACTCAAGTGTGTGAAACATGACGTCATCCGTGTCTTCCTCTTCTGTTATCGCTGTTCAGGACTCCTGACTGGAGGACACACCATGCTGCTGCACTGAGCCAGAGGGAGAGAGAAGAGAGAGGACCCCGCGACGCCTGAGGTAGTGTGCCCCTCCCCCTTGAATGACTGGCTAGCTGCTACCTCCTCTATTCACCTGATTGCAGTAAATATTGCTTTTTGGGGGGGTTGTGCATCATGTTGTGTATTCTTCATATATAATTTATAAATGATTTGTCTTGTGGATCAAGCACCAGACTGATAGCCTCAAAATAGTTCTTGGATTTTGTTTGTTTTTTAAGAAGAGCAAATGAGATCTTTGAAGGAGTTTGTTTTGTACCTCTGTCTCATGAATGGAATGAAAATGTTACAGCTAACGCTAAAACATTATGGCGCTTGAAAGAGAAGAGAAAAAAGCCATTTATAAAAACCCTGCTCCTTGTTCAGCTACCTGCAAACCTGCTGTTGATGTATACCCCCCAAATAAAAAAAAACTTAAATAAAAACAGTGTGATGAATTGCAAAACCTTTTAACCCCATATTTATTTGAAAATAGCACAAAGACATATTGATTGTTAAAACTGAGTAATGTCATTGTTATTGGCAAACTATATGCCCATTTTGATACCAGCAACATGTTTCAAAGAGGTTGGGACAGGGTCATGCTTATTGCTCTCTTGCATTCACTTTCTTTTACCAACTCTGTAAGCATTTTGGAAACTGAGTAGACCCATTTCGGTAATTTTCGAAAGTGGAATGTTTTACCATTCTTGCTTAATGTAGGCTTTCAGCTGTTCCACAGTTCAGGGTCTCTTTTGTCTTATTTTACATTTCATATGCTCCAAACATTTTAAATGGGTGAAAAGCCGGGACTGTAAGAATGCCAGTTTATCACCCAGACTCTTTTACTAGAGAGCCACATACATGCAGAATGTGGAGTGGCATCGTCATGCTGAAATAAGTGAGGCCTTCCCCTTAAAAATAAGTTTGGCAGCCTAAGTTGCTCCTAACCTGTATGTGTGGTTCAGCATTGATGGAGCTTTCACATATGTGCAGGTTACCCATGCCATGTGCAGGTTACCCATGCCATGTGCACCGATGTAGCCCCATGCTATCATGGATGCTTGAATTTGTTGTTTCAGGTGTTTTTTAAGCATTTCACAACTTTTCAGTCTTTTGTTGCCACTCTCCCAACGTTTTAGAAACACATTTTTGGCAAATAATCACATTCTGTTTTTATTTACATTTTACCCAACGTCCAAACTTTTAAGTTAGTTGGCGTTGTATTAAACTGGATGAAACAATCTGCTTTGTTTCATCGTGCAGTGTAAACAATAGTAATAACAAATAGGGCTGGGAATCTTTGGGTGTGTCACAATTTGATTTGATTTTGATTCTTGTGGTCACGATTCGATTCAGAATCTATTTTCGATTCAAAACTATTCTGGATTCATGGTTTCATTGATTCATTGATTCAAAGTCAATTTTTGAATCAGTACATACTTCAGGATCTACTCCAGTCATCTGTAAGACTGGCTGAATTTCTTGCTGCTCCATTTGGCATTCAACTGAGTTAAAGAGCTAGCATTAGCGCTTAGCAGGGAGTGACTGATTTTTGGAAGTTATGAATCTATTAAGACAAGAATCTCGATTTTTACATCAGTCTATTTTTCCCCACCTCTAATAGCAAATTACTAAAAATGTGGCTATACTGTTTGTTCTGATATTTGACATAGTATAACTTTCCTAACTACATCTTACTTTGCAACAAACAATGTATCTTCTTTATCCGTTCATGTTAACCCTTGGCAGTTTTTTCCCCCTTTATGATGGAGCATTTGATTTGCATCATGTTATAGGAAATAAAGGTGAATAACTAATCTGCAAAGAGCAGTCATTTGACTTCTTTCTTTTCTTTATCTTTGTGTTGTTTCCTCACAGCTGCACCTTGAAGGCTAAGACCTGCTATGGACTGTACTTCGCCCCCTGCTGCAGCACAGCCCAGTACACTACCTTAGTGGGTTCCCCTCATCTTCCCGTGTGTGGTTCCCATCTAGACTCACTGTACTGAGTCCAGAACAGATCTGGTACCACCTACAGGTAGATAGTATAGCACTACAGCCTCACATATAAACTTTATGAAACAAAATATTCCAACCCTGAAAAACAATCAGAGACTTGAATTTCCCTTTTTTTTATTTCTTACCTCTTTTCTGTCAGCCACTCCTGGGTTCTCCACCCAACCCCCTCCCCAACTCCCACCCTCTCCCCCTCCCTTAAGAAGATGTCAGTGAGCCTGACAACAGACATCCAGCAGGAGGGAGAGAGTGGTCCACTCATCGAGCCCGGTGGTCGAGGCAAGACGTCCCCTCAACCACAGGGTATCAAGGAAGGGACAGGAGAGGGCCTGGAGCCGGAGGAGAGCTCCCAACAGGATGCACAGGTGAGGGGAAAAGTTAATAAGACAGTAATGTGTATTACACTAATGAATGAAAACAAGTTCAAATCAGGAAATGAGTTAAGCTATACATAATAGTGAGCATTTTCTTCTGTTTATAATGTTTTGTTTTTTGACATTTTTCTTAATTGTTGTAGAGAGCACAGGCTTAAACAAACAAATGGACACTTTTAGTGCACATTTCCTGAATATTTAACACAACTTTTAAGGTAAACTGACTTAGCTGATTGGCTGTTGAAACAGGTGACGTGCCTTATGTTATAAAACCAGCTACTGCTGTTTTAAGGAGCTGGCTCCATGGCAACGCCATCAGCATCTCAGCTTGACTTAATGACTCGAGAGCTGTGACGACCAAGTTTACATAGCTCGTCGTCATCTCACCACCAATCTTTGGTCTAAACTTAGCTTTGGCCCTCCCAGGGGGGCATCTTTTTAACATGATTGGGGTCTTGAATCCACGCATGTGGCAGAACACATTGAGCGAAATGTCACAAAAATGCAGCGGCAAAGTTTTCTTTAATCTTAATTTGGCAAAGGCAAGAAACACAAGAACAACTCTGATTATAAACATTGCACTGTCCTTTGCAAATTCTGACTAAAAGTTGATTCCATTGTAAGTTATCATATTCAACAATTTTAAATAGAAACTCTTTTAAGCTTACTTTTGCTGCTGAACTACAATTTGTGCTTTGATTCTTTCATTTTTTATATAAATATTTGTATAAAATAGCTGCATTTCATTTTCATCATGCACCTTTTGAAATGAGTGAACTCATACATTTCTCTTGCAGAAACGAGCTCCTAATCATAGCCATGGCAGGAAACGGGCCAAGGTAAGTTATTTGTTATGAGTATTTTTTTGAAATGTATTTAACTAAACAAACAGACTCACCTTTTAAAAGTCACCCAATAACTTAATAATCCAGCTCCCTGAAATAACCCCCCTGCTGCTTTGTTGTACAAGATGACCTTCCATTATTAACATTCTAATCTTATCCAAAGGGGACCACCATCTTCTTATCGTTTGGTGTCAAATCGTAAATCCCAGAGAAGGTTTAAAGTAGACGTGTGAGAGTGACCTAAGGAAGTCCAGACACAGACTACCGGAGTTTTTAAAGGCCAACCATTTTGACTTAGGTTGCATCACATACATAAGAAGAATCTCAACAGATGTTCTTGTCTGTAATCTCAAACATACACACATGCTATAAAAATAATGGCCCATTCCACACTCACTCCAGGATATCCATAAGAATGTGTGCGTCCCCTCATTTGATGTCATGGAGTATTAGATGTCAACAAAGTGTAGACTGACGTGGTGCAACAAAGTCCTGTTGAAATGCTTTGCAACCAAAGCAGAAGGCTAAAAGAGTATGAAGAGATGTAGTTAAAACAGAACTGGAGATGTTTTAATATCATTTAATATCAAGTTATTCTGCATGTTTATGTTACTGTCAGGGCTTATGGTTACTGTTTTGTTGGCAACCGGATCAGCTGCTACTTCTCCCTGAAAGCTCGTCTTTGTCTCCATTTATTCTTAATCATAAATAACATGGATGTCACAAATGATTGTGGTGGTCTTGATTAGTCTGCAAGACATTCAGGAGGTTTGAGTCTCGATTCACAAACCTAACCTATGCGCTGGTCGAGACCAGATTTCTCTGATTTCTCTTTGGGACTGATGATAATTAGGCCGAAACTCTTGTTGACTGAGCTTGTCTTAAAGCTACAAAGGAAAGTAATATGTTTAAAACAGGCGATTCAGTCTGTATCCAGATCATTTTAAAACTACATCTGGTATGCTGAATGAATGAATAATGCTTAGCACTTAGACTTTCGCATTTTAAGCATTTACAGCACCTCTAAATATCACTCGATTCTCTTCACATTTTAAAATGCAGGTGAACAGCAGCATTCACCTGTTAGTTATAAAAACTTGTGTTTCAAACCCTCTTTGCAGTATTAGTTTTTAATTTCTACTTTTTTATACGATATTAGAACCAATACTTTTGACATCCAAAGTGTGCATGAGAATGGTCATAAAACAGGCATTTGTAACGCCACAGTTTAGAAGCCAGGAAGCTAAGAAGTTATTGTCACTTCACCCTAAGTGAAGCAAACACTTACAATTGCAACTGACCGCGCCTTACTCTTAACTTGATGATACGTAGAGGTCTTTATTGTTTTCTGGCTTGTATACATCTATAAAGACTTCAGGACAGTGGTTAGTTACACTTGAACATTAGAGACTGACCTCATCACTGTGTATTTTTGGAGCAGCTGTCTTATACGACACCCATGCTTACCCAAAAAAGCCCCCTTTTAGGCGATCAGATCAAATCGCTGTTATCGCAGTAAAAAAACTTGAAATTGGTTCCTCTTTGTTACGATTCTTCTTTGTTTTACAATATAATCTGCAAATGGGCAGTTCAGGTGAGGATTTGGGCTGACAGGTCTGCCAACATCAGCATGGCAGACCATAGTTACGAGTGTTCATTTACACTCAGATTTTTGGGGACGCTTAATGATACATTCAATTTAGATATCACATGAATTTTTAATATTTCAAGTCAGGTATCCAGGGGCTTTAAATTAGAGTTGATTGGTGTCATTATCCTTGTGATGCCAGCAGTGTAGTTAGTTTTACTTCAAGCTGCCCTTTTGCTTTTGCATTTCCTCGCCTTTTTTCTTCTTCCTAACTTCATGATACTAGCACTTGTTTTTAAGCTTTGCTTATGGCAACAGAAACTTTAGTGTAAACCATGATGATTGATAATTTCTTAAAACTGGAAGCATCAAATTATGGATTACTTGTTAAAACAGGGGTCTATCTTAAACAAACTAGGTTAGTCCTTCAGGTAATGTATGTGTGATTCTGTTTCAGTCTAATGCCAAACTGAAGCTGGTACGGAGTCTGGCAGTGTGTGAGGAGTCCTCTGGTCCGTTCTCCAATGATGGACCTCCAGAATCGGTACTGTTCCTGTCTCTAACCCCTAACCCCCCACCATAACCCTTGTCATGTAGTGCAGCTAGGCTAGCCTATAATTCTCATGTATTCATGCAAGTACTGTTTGTGTTGGATAATTTGTGCCTAACAGATTAAACATAAAAAGAAGTCAGAAATGAATGTATTCTTTTTTCATGGCATTGGCGTGTGGTGTCCCAGGATATCATCCAGCTTCACATCAGCTGTCCATCAGACAAGGAAGAGGAGAAGTCGTCCAAGGACGAGTATGAAAATGAAGAGAAGGAGAAGAAGGACAAGACTCCGCGGAAGATGTTGTCACGTGGTGAGATGCAACTTTGGAGCTTTGCTGCATTTTGTGATTTTGGTCCTTACAAATCCTGTGTTGAGATCCACATTGACACCATGCCTTTTTTTCTGATCAAAAATAGTTAAAAAGTGAGTGAGTCAATTCAGTGAACTTTTTAAATGAATTCTCCCTAAAATGAGTACAATGATTGACAGGTGGCCACAGCTAATCAAATGTTTAACTCCAACCATTTATCTGTTAACAAAGATGTTATCTTCAGTATCAGGTAATCACTTCATTCCGTTAATTAACTGAAGTTAACAATTAACATTAACCAGTAGGTTGTTATCAAAAATCGACTAAAACATCAGCTTTTTTCTTTGTCAACAGATAAGAACTTAGGAGGCCATGATGACTTTGAAAACTCTAAGTTACACGTTTCCATATTGAAATCTACAAATAATGGATTTTCTTTGATTGAATACCTCCCATCATCAGCGTCATTTACACAACTACTGTTCTGTATATATCTCTCATGCTATACATCACTAGAAAACCATTTCAAAACCCAACTAACACAGCAGCCATGTTCTACCTAGCTGTCAGACCACCGACAAACAAACAAGTCTTTCTGCTTGCATCGGCAAAGAGTCCCCACGATCCATATCCAGAAAAAGATTGAATCCAAACACATCAAATCTATAGAGATCCGAGGCTTGCTTCAAAATTTCCCTACCCTGTTCCCTATTCTCAACTGTATTCTCTGTACTAATTCATGGAATTTGACCTTTCGATTGACACCTCATCCGACCAATTACTACCTTCCATTCACCGTTCCTAGCTTAATATAGCCAATGAGAGCCTGAGTAGAAATTGGACTTTCTCTTTCCCCCTCTATGGCCGGCATTACACATGATACAGATGTGACAGTTGAAAAAAGGGACGATAACTGTGTCGGTCTTTAGAAAGTCAGGAGAAAATGAGGTCAGCCGACTGAATTCAGGTAATGAAAAGATGTTACCTGAATCAAGATTTACTGGAAGTACAATGATCCGATTATCATTTTTCAAATAAGACGTGTGCCCAGCTCTGATGAAGGCTTAATATCAATGTCAGTTAAATGTCCCCCATTAGTCATCCTTAAATGGTTTTGTCACATTATAGTTGTAACATGTAAATATGATGTCCACTGTGTTAATGATACCAAAACTAATATGATGTCAAGCTAATTTCTCCGTCAGATAATGGGATCCCTCTGACTTCTTTTTTTAATTACCTTGCTCGCTCCTTCTCTCTCTGCAGAGGCCCTCAGGCATCATTACAGTCTGAGAGCAGCTGAGATAAAATGGCTAGCGCTACTGTCTAGTGTTGTGGAAAACAGTGGAAAATGATACCCTGAAGAGTTTGTATGTGTGTGAAGGCATAGAAGAGCAGGGAGCTGCTGTCTCATGCAATCTGCTGCTCATGTTTATCCTCCCGGAGCTACCTGTTACACAGTTGCTATTGTGATGGGGTGCCATTTTAGAAAATATGCTTGGCAGTGTTCTGATTTAACTCTTTCTGCACTTTTCAGAAGTGTCCGTCTCTTTCCCTACACAGTCTCTGAACAGTTCCTTTCTCCTCTCTGCCTGTTTACTTTGTTAATCTTGTCAGACTCCAGTCAGGAATACACTGACTCCACGGGCATCGATGTTCACGAGTTTCTGGTCAACACACTGAAGAACAATCCCAGGTATGAGGTTCCACAAAATGTTGACTTATTTTCACATCTATGACAGCAGGAACACAAATGAACAGAAACGGAACAACATGACGAAACCCAGTTTGAGAAAAGTGAAACTGACATGCATTTTGATTTTGTAGTTTGACTCATGTACTATCTTATTAAAACAGAGGAGGCGGGACTTATGACCTATACCGCAGCCAGTGAGCAGGGGGATCTCTATCTTTTTGCTTCACATGAGTCATCACATCTGTTCTTTACACAATCTATGATATATAGGTAGAAGTCAGAGGTGAAAATTGCAAAATGACTGCATGCAAATCTATGAATAACAACTGGATGAGGATTGAAAAGGGTTGAAATGCTGGAAGAATCAACATTGTAATTGAAGATTAACAGTCATTATTGACAAACCTCACATCTGTGATCTTCGGTTGGTATGCTAGCTGCACAACAGACACTGATCTGCTCCCCACTCTGAACTCTTCCCCCTTTCCTCTCTCCCTCTCTTTGGTCCAACAGGGATCGAATGATGCTGCTCAAACTAGAACAAGATATCCTGGAGTTCATTAATGACGACAAGTAAGCCATGTTCTCTGGAGCTACTCTCTTGAATATAATTTTAGCCAACCCAGACTTATTTATAGATTGGCGAGGTAACTAGATAATTATGGCAAAGTGTAGTTGATATTATGGGGCAAGTATGGGCTGGCAGTATTTCAGGCTAGGACTCCCTGTTCCCCTGTAACCAGAACAGTGTTATGAGACTATAGTATTAGGATTTGAAATCTGTCTGAAAGCGGTAAAAATTCATCTTGTGCACAACAGAACCAAAGTATTTGGTGTCAAAGAGAGACATTCTACTTTTCAAACAACTCAGAAAAACATACCTCATGAGAGGGGAGAGGACTTGTGGGAAATAAGACAGCCGAGGGTTTTACAAAAGTGACAAAAAGATATAATTGGTGTTTTTATTGTGTCCTTTAGAAAATATCCAAAGGGAAATTTTGCTTGAAGCTGGATGTTGTTCAGACAGAGTTGTGAAACCTCTGTTGTAGTGCTGTGAAGAATCCTTTTTAATGCAAATATGTTTTTACTTTAAACAAATAGCAGAGAGTTGTGCTTTCAAAACATTTGAAATGCTAAATGTAGACATAATAATAGACTTCACAGAATACAGGGAAAAAGGAAAAGAAATAAAACACAAGCAATAACAATAACAATAATCGCAGCACGCAGATGAAATCACACTTGCTACTTACAACTTTGTTTTTTGTGCCCCTTCCAGTAACCAGTATAAGAAGTTTCCTCAGATGACTTCTTATCACCGTATGCTGCTGCACCGTGTGGCCGCCTACTTCGGCATGGACCACAATGTGGATCAGACAGGCAAAGCTGTCATCATCAACAAAACTGGCAACACGCGCATGTGAGTTTTTGACTTTGGTCCAGACTTTAACAGCTGCAGCCTTAAAGCGACAGGAAACTCAGGCTTGAATATCTTTTTTTTTTCATATAGGTATGTTTGAACAACACTGAGATCTTGCAGGAATTTAATAACAGTAGAAGAAGCAATGCTTTATTCTGATTTTCCAGATGTCAAAGTGTTAGTGTCATTAGAGGTTATGGTAGGTGATATAGTCATGCAAACACACAATCACAAACTCAATCAGTTCAGATTATTTGAAAAATAATAGATTTAAAAGTCAAGATGATAAAGTACATCTCTCTGCATTCATTTAAATCCTGAATCAAAACACTGGTAAGAATTGCTTTACATTGTTGATATGGACTGAAAAACTGTTTGTAATATAAAATAACAGAATTTAAAACATGCCATTGCAATTAATCAGAATTAACTGTTGAAATTCAGAGATTAGTAACTATTTCATAATTGTATCATTATACATTTTAAAAGCCTTTTGTCCTTAACTTTTCTTACAGCCCAGAACAAAGGTTCTCTGAACACATCAAGGATGAACGTAACATGGACTTCCAGAAGAAATTCATCCTCAAGAGAGATGATGCCAGCATGGATAAAGACGATAATCAGGTAAGCTACATCGATAGAAGGGAAACGGTATCATATTTATTGTAAAGTTTTCTCATTGTTAACACTGAATTTGTATTTAATGGTGCATGTCGTTGACTGTATATAAAGATGGACGATGCATCTCGACTTCTGCAGACATATTGCGCTGGTAACATCATTTGGAGCAAGAGTTGTGCAGTAAAGACTCAACGCTAGTTTTGACATCCTGCCCCTTCCTAACCAAAACACACATTTCACTTAACAAAAAAACAGCAACAATCTCCCAGGTTGCTACAGTCAACAGCAGAACAGATTGTTAAGCAGATACTCAAGGCTAGGGCAAGATCAATGACTCTTACTCCTGCTGTTCCTCCTCTACTCTGCACCAGTGCACACAGCTCCATAGGAGCTGCATTTGTCAACACAGCTGTCAATCATGGCATTTGACACCTTTTTTATAGCATCAGATGACTAATTAAAAAGACATTTCTCAGAAAAAAAAAGTGGACTTTAACACAAATCAGCCTGTCATGACAGAAACAGGTTTGAAAAAAATTCATTTGACATGGGTAATTACTTAATTTGTCCCATCTGTTAAAATGTAAGAGGCGGGGTTTTTAACCTAGCTCCAAATGTTTTGGCCTCACCTTCAGGGAGCTATTGTATTGTCTATCTTTTTATTTTGCTTTTATAGTCAATGATCCACACCTGTGCCAACCTGTGGGTTGTATCAGGGCTTCCCAAACCTTGATGTTTTAACCCCAAATGGTTGAATCGATATAATAAAGAAGTAGATTTTGACCCACTGTGTTTGCTTTGTTGCAGTCTAAAGCAAGTTTCTCTCAAAACAATGTTTATTTTAAGCATTAAAAATGTCCTCAGCACCTGATACTTGTACATTTTGTCACATTTCTGTATCATTATTCTTCAAGTGTTCTATCACGTTTGTTGTGCTAAACCTTCCCACGCTGATTCTAGTCTTCAAAACACTCACTTTGCACAGTTTCCAATCTGTTGTTTTGTTTTGACAGCAGGCAGCTGCTCTCCCTTGCAAACTATTGTTAATATCATGTGACTTTCCTACTTCTCATTATAGCAGTTCACACTAATTGTGGCACTACAAGCATTGACAATTTCAGTATATAGTATATCACAATTTTCTAATGTTGTTGTTTTCCCAAATGTTAGATCCGTGTGCCGCTGCAGGACGGGCGACGAAGCAAATCCATTGAAGAGCGAGAGGAAGAGTATCAGAGGGTACGAGACCGGATCTTTGCCCGGGAAGTAAGTATTGAACAAACACTGAGAAAGGCAGATGAACATCATGTTACAATGAAGTTCACAATCATTAGCTGTTACCTCCAATAAAGTAAAAAGTGTCAGGTCAATATTTCTTCAGTTCATTTAAAGAATAATTTTTTTCCCCCGTCACAGATCATTTTACGAGTTACTAAAAAGTGTGCTAGAGCTAGAAAGAGCTACAACGGCACAGTATTTGACTAAAAGACATCATGGTGCAACTCAGCTCTAACTGCCTTGCTTGGAACAGATTTTCCTTTTTGAAAGAGTTGTACTTTAGTTGATACCAGCAAGTTGTTGTACTTCTCTACCAGAAGCTCCAACCAGAGTCAAGTTTAACCAACACGTGCTGTTTGTTAAAGTCACAGAAGAACCAAGTCATACATCCTAAATAAATGTCAAACTTGAAAACTTCAGGAGGTGTGATTTGCCAAACATGTTTTTGTCTTTTTTTTGGTCATAAGTGCTTTTGAGTAGATGAATCATTTCATAATGTGCAGGTGTCCTTTTTTTTACAGTCCTCTCAAAATGGATACATCAATGACAACAGGTAAGATGATGCTTCCTACTGCAGAGCATAGTGTCTTCTTTTTATAAAACTCCATGCTAGTCACCTTTCCCTCTACTGTAAGCTTCAGTTTGTTGTTTGTTAGGTAGGTAGATAGTTAGGGCACGTTAGACCTTTAAACACAACCAATATGGATACATTATACTGTATATTGATTTTTTTCCCCCACGGATCCAGCCACATGCAAGACTCTATCCCCCACTGCAAGAAATGTTGAATACTTTATTTTTTTCCACAAGTTTTGTATTCTTTGCCAGACAAATGGTCAGTATGCTTTGCAGATGTTTCTTTAGTGAATGATTTGAATTAGGGGTCGACTGATTATCAGCCTGGCTGATGTTAGGCATTTGGCCGATTATCTGTATCAGCGTTTTATTTTATGATAGCCAATCAAATTAATTAATTTGAAAGTGTACTCCTATGGCTCCACTGCAGGTGTGTCTTTTCCTCTGGGTCTGTTTTTACTCAATTTTGACAGAATGATTTTAATTTCTTGTGTAAATGCATATCGGTCTAATGAACTACTAATTATCTGTATCGGTCCTGAAAAACCAATATCGGTCGACCCCTACTTTTAGTAGATAGTTTAATGCGAGACTGTGAATAAAACTTTTGAGAAAGACTGGTAGGTATTGAAACAAACCTTTTGAAGAAATACATTAGCTCATGCAGTGATATCAGTCAGCCTCCATCCTGTAGTGCCCTGTCCTGGTGAAAAGATAGATATTCCTGAAGATAGATTATGCCTAGTGTGCCTTTTGTTTCCTTATTCTTTTTCTTAAGGGTAAAAGTTCAACACTGTACCAGCCTCTACCTGACACCCCTCCTTATTTTACCCTCCCCTTTCCCCCCTCCCCCCCTGTTCTCCATCCAGTCCTGTAACCCTAGCATTTTCTCCAAATATTAACCCCAACAGACTTTCCACTGAGGGCTACTGCTCTAGCTCTCAAAAGAGGAGGCAGATCTTTAGGTATTGGGGTGCTGCTGACCTTGACTTGTGTGTTGCCATGCCCATTTTTTGAAAGTGGTTTGGTGATGATAGTGGTGACTTGTGGTGGTTTTTCTATATCTGCTTGGCGTAGTCGGCTGATTGATGGCTCTTCCAGCACTGCACCGTGGGGCTTCCCATGGCCCATGCATGGCTGCTTTGTGGTTTCACTGGGGACTGATTGACCTACTTTACCCTCCACCCATCAACCTTCAACTACATTTATAAAGTAACTGCATCGCTTCCACAGTAACCTGTTTGTTTTGTGGTTGACTTAGTCTTGTAGTTTTTGTTAACATGTCACCTGTTGCATAATAGCATTGAAAAGTATGTAAGCAGTGCCAGCATAATATCAATGATTTACTTAAAACAACGTTTAGCTAACAAAAAGAAACAAAGCATCTTGAGACTGTAAAGAAAATGTCCGAGTCTTGTTTTGTAGGGTTTCATCAACTTCTGTTTAAATCATTTGACACCACTGCTTCAGATTGTTTTTTGGTCTATGCCAATGTTTTGTTCTTTATTTCAACCATTTTGTGCAAGGAACAAAGAAATCTTCATTATGAGAAAATAACAGAGCAGTTGAATGTCTTTTATCTTTGAATTGCACATCTATCAGAACAAATTCAATCATACAAAAACCTTCAGAAACTACCTTTTTGTTTATAATTCATCACTCATTACTGAGTAGTTTCCATCTAAATTTCCCAAAGGCGATGTTACCGTAAGAGACGTTTTGGTCAATTTGACATTGATTTTGAAAAGTGTTTAAGACAGTCACGATAAACATCAGCAATGCCCAGTACCAAAGTTATTTTTTTGTGTCTTGTTGCAATTTACTCGTCTTTTTATGAAATCTCTACTTTTACTTTGTCATTAATGTAAAAGTGAAAACAATGTAAAAAAAAAAACCCTGAAACTTTACTATTATGTAGATGAAGCCCTCCTTTTGCCCTCACTTTCTGAACCTTCCTGCTTCAGGTATTTTATTGTGCAGCTCTAAGTTGAATCATCTGATTATTTGGCACCATCTGTTCATTCCTTTCTTATTTTTATTTTTGCTGCTTGCACAAAAATCTAAGTTGAAGCCAATATGTACTCCAATATAGTTTCAGTTTTAAGTCATATAATGTCCTTTTTTCACAAATGAAGCATTCATATGAACTATTTTAGGTTCTAAACCTTTCTAGAATGAACATTATCAAACCACTGACTTCACCTCAATGAACCAAATAAAGAAGCTTTTTTTTTTTTTGAAGACAGAGAGGGATGGAGGCACACAATAAAAACAACCTAGCCATCCCTGCCTCGTCTGTAAGTGCACGTGATGGGGAATGCAGTCGTGAGGAGAGACTGGAGATGAATTATCATGTGATCAACAGCAGAGTCCCTCCTCCTCATCTTCCTCCTCCTGCTCATCATGCTCTCATCTTTGTCTGCAGAATACTCTCAGCAAGTGTGAACCTCCCCTTTCCAGAGAACGGCAGAGCACCCACCCTTCCTTAAAATAGCCTGTGCAGAGAGAGGGCTCAAAATAGATCCTCCATTAATTACAGTCTCTGTGAAATATTTATCAGCCGCAGCCACCTTCAAACGGCACTCACCATCACAAGGGATTTACAACCCAAACCCACATGCCACATCCCTGTTCTCATCATCATGGAGATTCCCACAATCAGCCTTACGTGTTTTGAATTCATTTAGCTCTTGCTCTCTCTGCACGGACGTAGTCTGTTCCTATCCCGCTTCCAGTTCTAAGGGCACACTCACACTAGGCTCAGTTGCCCCATACCTTGCTGAAGCACGATTGCCCCCACCCCTCCCCAGTCCCCCGCTGCACTCACATTCCTCTGAGCACGGTTACCTCTGCACATAAATAATCATACCTTTAGTGCTGCCAGAGCGCACCAGAAAGGCGCTCCGGGTTTATTTCTCTCTGTGAGGACATAGAATATTTGCAGTTTGCATAATCTGGTTGAAATTCATATACATTTTTTTTAGTGCATCAAGAGCCAATCATCACTAAAGTGTAATTTAAGAGAGATGTTAAAAACAAACAGAATGGACAGTTAGCATTTTGACATTTAAGGTGTCTTGATTAATTCATGACGTCACCTCGTGCAATAAGTAACACGAAAGAAACACTCCATCTTAAAAAGTCTGGTAACTGTCAAAGACTGTCTGATAGCGACACAGTTTTCTCTAGTCTATCAATGGAGTCCATGACTTATTTTGAGTCTTTTGTTCAGATACAGAACTCTAACACTTCTGGATATCTCGATTATGCAAGGCAAGGATCGATAATAATTCATGTCCACATGGGGTCCCCGTGCTTGTGCTCTTGAATCAGTAACTGTACCGTGCTGAAGCACACCTTTTCCAACAGTGCCAAGGCTAACGAAGTGTACCATGCTTTAGCACGGTATGGAGAACTCACACCAGTCAAACGAACTGGACTTGGGGATCAAACATGCTTGGGCACGGTACGGATTGCCTCGTTGTTAGTGTGCCCTAAAAGGATGGGGAGAAAAAGAAGACATTTGCAGCAGACCTGGCTCTATTTTCTTTGACTCTGCTTCACTAAATGCAGAGTTGTAGGTCTCTGTTGTGTCTCCAGTCAACGTAATGCCATAACACAATATGTTATATTTTTTATTTAAAGTTTTTCAAAGCACAGTAGGACATGTTCAAATGGAACAAAATGATTCTCAATGCTGACCTGTCAGGGATGATGGAGGGGTTTCCTCAGTGTGGCGGTTAAGCTCATGGTGTGATCATTGGTTTTCTTGGCAGCTACCCTTATCCAGGGTGACAGCATCACAGCAACACAATGAGTGTGTATACAGCAATACAGTTTAAAGAACAAAAGTGGTGAACCAGTAGTAGCAAGTGGTTATTTAGTAGTACGTGTGTGTAAGTCTGAGTGTTGATGTACATCTTCCCTTACTGTCTGAGAGTTGATTTGCACAGGAGTATGTGGGTGTCCTGTTCTATATCATTTATTGTCTGTAATACAACAAACTTAAAGTGCATGTGTTACATTTCGTGTCATCACATGTATGCAAGAACTTCTTTAAGTCTTTTATGTGAATGTTGTCCCCAGTCTCCGACTGTTTGTGTGTTGAATTCTTGGGCGTTTGTCTCATCTAGTGTCCCTGTGAATTCCTCCTCTACCCCAGTGTTGATTGTCCGGAGCATCTTATCTCCTTGCATGTATGTTTTCCTATGAGGATGGGTTCCTATGAGTGTTGTGAATGTGTGAAATTGTGTGTGTGGTCATGTTTAAAATTGGAATAATATTGTTTGGTGGTTTGTTGCTTGATTTTTGTATCGTGGTTTCACTAAACCAGCCAAAAATGCATCTGTGTTGAATGCCCCATCCTAAAGCCTGTCACACTGTGTCTTCTTTACCTGTTGATGACCTCGCTGTGCTCCTCTGCTCTCTCCTCTTTTGTCTTCAATTATCCTTCTGTTTCTGTTTCCATCTACATTCGTCTCTGCTTCAAATTCTCCCGTTTATTTCTGAATATGCCTCACCCTATCACGCATATTTCGTCTTTCTTCTCCTCTGACTTCTTATACTTCAACTTTACTTTGTTTTCTTTTTGCTTCTTAATTCTCATCCCTTTATCTCTCCTGTCACCTCTTCTTTTCCCCCTCCTGTGCATGTGTCCCCGTTTTATCCCTTTCATTTCATCTTCTCGTCTCTCTCTTCTTCCACCCTGTTCTGTCGTCTCTCAGAGGGAACCGCGAGAGCTCCAGCCGGGCGTCTAGCAGTCGTCAAAGCAGTACAGACAGTGACATGAAGTGCCTGGAGCCACGGCCTTGGAGCAGCACTGACTCAGACAGCTCCAACCGCACCCTCCGGCCGCCCGTCACCAAGGCTAGCAGCTTCTCTGGCATCTCTATTCTGACCAGAGGGGATAGCCTTGGCAGCAACAAAGGCTCACAAGGAAGCTGCAAAGGCTCTCGCTCTGGTAAGACCTATGGAGAAAAGTTAAGGGGAAAAGGGTTCTTGTCTTTATGGTGTATATAATTGAAGCTAGAATCAGCTTGTTTGTTCCTAAAATGTCATTGCTTATTAGAATTATAACTACTTAAGACAAGCAAACACAGCACAACAAAATACATTGTTAGGTAGGCCACATGTAAAATGTGGGGTAATACCATTGTTTAGATTAAATAACTTGTGTTTGATTAATAGTTATAACTTTTTACAATGCCTCAATACACGACCAGAAGATACTGATTACGAGAAGATATCCTTCATCCACTTGATTGTGTGAAGAGAAGTTTTAAACAAACTAAACACTTAAAGACTTGCTCTTTTGGGAAAGATTATTTTAAAGAATTATTCTCTAGCTGTTACCTTTTGTCTAAATGTCTCAATATGAAATCCTATGCAGCCGGTTACTTTTGGCTGCTTGACAATAAGCTCAATAAGCTAAACTTTAGACTAAGCTAGTAGTTTCTGCAGTTCAGACGTCACTCAAACTCATTCTCACCGATTAGGAATTACCTTTGCTAAAGCGCCACAAAACTCTCAGAGTTAAGTAAAATGAAAACTTAAAGGCCTGACATATGATATATACATGTTATTAACACTGAAAGGCAGAGTGAAAAGTTACCATGGAATAGAAGGCAGGAGCACAATGATGTTGGAATATGTGGTTACTGGTGCTCATTTAAAGTCTCTTTAAGAAGCTATTCATTGTGTTGCTCTATGTTGTAGAAATAGCAGCCCAAGTATGAAAATGACACCAGGATAGAAAAGCTTAAACATCAGCTCCTTTCTAACCTTTGCTCTGTTTGTCTGTTTAAGAAAGTTAAAGGAATTATTGGCATCACCTTAATTTAACCTGAAGGGTGTAAGGGGGGCGAGTTTCTGAAGCTGTTTGTCTCTCCCACAAAAAGTATTGACATAACTGGCAACTTAACTCACAGACACCTCTATAAACCGGCTCCAAGGACTTTGATAGCATAGCAACATTTAAGCTATAAGCATCCACTATCTGTACTGGGGTCACACCAGTTCTCCCCGAATTCAAATAGAAAATCTGAAGTAATGTGGACCCCTTTTTCAAATGCAATATCCAATAAAATAAATAATGAACTCTTTCGACATTGCCACTAAGTTATTGCAAAGAGTAATCATTGTCTACGATAAATAACCTCAGGTCCAAAACAAAGATTAACCTGCCCACAAAACTGACAAAAAAAAAAGAAGAAAACATTGAGACACAAATGTCAAGGACCTGTTTCCCAGTGTGCTCAGAGCACATATAATATAAGAAATTATTTCCTGCATCTATCATGTCTTCTTCTGCAACACTAGGCCTGTCCCTAGTCTGTCCTGATGTGTGTCCTCCACCTGCAGCCTCCCAGTCCAGCCGTAGCCTGCTCCCCTGCCCGACACAACAGCCACAACCCCAGGCTCCGCCTCAGACTGCCCTGCTGCCCACTCCACAGCAACACCCCATGGGCAACCACATGATCGCTCAGGTACGTACCTCCACTACCTGCGTCAGTCGACTGTATCAGTGAAAATGTTCACACACTTTCATGTTAGAGCTTCTCATCGAATCTGATTTTAAGTAGAACATAAGAGAAACACATAGTTCTACTCTGAAAGTGTTGTTTATTGAATAAATCAGTTCGTCCAGGAAGTTGCGATCCTGTCTACACACGCAAAATCAACCAATCCCTGAACCTTTTTACGGGATCTTGCAATTTCCACCAATCTCTACAACTTTTCCACAAATTTGTCCATATACTCATTTTCCCTGCATGTGTTAACATGTACATCACCAGTTTAACTTCTTTGATATTCAAAATATTGACCCCCTTGGTCTGCATTGTTGTAGAAAGCTCGTAGTGTTTACTGTGTTTTTATTATCTCTGAGCCACTGCTTGGTAGATGGTTTTTCTGTGAAGCTGTAATGTTGAAAATAGGCACCGATGTGAACGTTTCTGTCATAAGCTTCATAATCCATAAAGAGTCTGTACTGAGGGTCCTAACAGAAAATACATAATAATCGATAACTAATGTGTTTGAGGTCAATAAATAAATAATGTAGCTTTAGCAAAAATATAAAGACATTATAAAAGTGATCAAAACATACGTTATAGCACTTACCCTTGTCTCTCTGAGTAGTTGTCATTTTCTTCACTTTGTTAACTTTTTTGTTGCTTCTGTGAAATATTTGGAAACTAAATGCGATTTCCGGTTTTTTCCATCTGTTCATTAACAACTTTTTCCTCTGTGTTCTAACCCACATATTTCCTGTCTTAATCGTCTTTATTTACTTCACTCAATTCGCTTCTTACACCTACCTTCTCACTGGCTTGCTCCCCCCTCTCTCTCTCTCTCTCTCTCTCTCTCTCTCTCTCTGGCTTCCGCCTGTTTATTTCCTCCCTCTCTCTGCTGGTGTGTGTAGCCGGTGGCGTCTCTGCAGCCCTCTCAGCCTGTCTCCTACTCCAGCCCTTCCTGCCCCCAGGTTCTCCTGCCAGTTTCTCCTCCCCAGCAGTACACAATGGTACTGACACCTCTCTTAGCTTCCTCTCTTTATATAGATGTAAAGGCTGCATTACTGACACCCTCACACTTCACATTTAGATATCGCTTTATTGTCTTGATAGCTTGCAATCTAACTTCCATACAGTTTTCATTCATTTCAGAAAGGTGTTATCAATAATTTAGGAATTGCTGTCTCTTAGGCTGCAGAAAATGTGGCCCCGATTGAGACTTGACTCAACTCAACTTAGTGGTTCCTTTTGATGTGAAAAATATTACTGACTACTAATCACTATTTATACTGTATACAAGTACCTTTTTTCAGCAAAGGTTTGGTCGTTGTTACTGTTGTGGGTAGTTTACTTTCTCCAAAAGTGGGTTTTATATGATACTACTTTCCATCAATTACATCAGTCCAACGTGTTTCAATTTTTTGGTAATACCTCCCAAAGTACATCCATGAAATTACAGAAATTGCATTGCTTTCATCCTCCCAGCCAAGTGAACCTGAGCAGAAACCAGATTAGTGTTTGTGCAGAACAGAACCATAAAGGACCTTTCCTTATGGATGTTTGGAAATAAACCGTTTTTCTGTAAAAACCACAGTCGGATCCGGATGCAGGCATGCACCCATGGCATAAAAAATCTGCGACTTAGTGCATGCTTTCTGCGGCTACATGGAGGCATTGCTAAATAAACTTGTGGTCAAACATGTATTACCTCAGCTAGGAGCCAACACTGTTGGGAAAACAGTCCAATAACCAATTTACTTCTCAAAATCTGTGAACAATCTGTCAAGTTATCATGACAATCCAGCCAGGTTAAAAATGAGCCACCTTCATGGCTTTGAGAGCTCTCAGTCTTCAATACTATGAAAACAATATTTAAACTAATACTTTTTATTCAATGCAGTTGAATCAAAGTTATTTTATAACATTGTTTCCATCCCTGGCAGGGAGAAGAGCTGCCGCCCCAGTTCAGCCAGATGACGCTGAGTCGGCAGGGCTCTAGTGAGAACCCTGAGCCACCCCCAATGTATCAAGCTCCTCCCACGGTGTTGTCCCAGCACCCTCCGCCTCAGACCAGCTACATCATGGCTACTACAGGCCAGCCTATGCCACCTCCGTCTGGTTACCAGCCTGCCACTGGACACCCCCATCCTCCACCTCCACCACCTCCTCCATCCCAGCCCGTCATGCAGGCCCCGCCGCCCCCACAAGGCTACATGCAGGCACCTCCTCCACAACAGGTACACCACTCTCCAAATGTAGAGCATCAGGCTTTAAAAAATTAAATCTCTTCTCAACATAGATGTCAACGTCTAATGTTAGCACTACTCTAACGGGGCGTCATTGGTCCGTAGCTAAATAATAAAAAAGAAAAATATAATGCTTAAAAAAATCACAAGTGCATTACAAAGACATTTTACCTTCATACATACATGTGAAGGCAGAAACTGTACGTGAACAACAGATGTTGTTAAACAAAGCATGATTGAAAGAGAAACAAGTGTAACATATTTAGTTTAAATGTATTATAAATGTTTAAACTCTACACCTTTCTCTCCTCTGACTGGAGTCCTGTTGGTTTGATAACAGTGATCTGTTGTACTGAAGGGAAAGTATTTCATGAGGTTCATTTAGACCCGAGAAATCATTCCTCCATTTATCTTTCATGTTCTGAAACTAAACATTTTAAAAGTGTTGCATGATCTTGTCTAAATGTCTGCTTTAATGGGTCTGCTCACACAAAAGATATCTTTGAATTGCCATCAGAAATAATACACTCTTTAAATATGTTCCCTAACATGCTATTCAGTGAGGCATAGCTCCCATGAATATCAGAAATGTAACACAAACCTTCTTTGTGATGTGTGATGTATCAGTGATGTGATTCCTTTTAAAGCAGCGCGCTTCATTCTGTTCAGAGCGCCGTGTGTCACCGTCACAAGCTCGGGCTCAGTCAGTCAGCCTAGCCTGACACATCCGTCTGATTGCAGAGGCGGTGACAATAATGAGTTCTCTCACTTTCTCCCCCCCCCCCCAGGATTTTACATGCATCAATGAAGTAGTAATAATAATTCATTTGAGGAGAGCGAACCAAATTGACCTGGCCATTAAGCCCCGATGGGAGACATTAGTGCCCTGTAATATTGCTCTGGGGCGATGCTGTAAAGAATGATCTGTCTGTTTAGCAGTGTTTTTAATTGCTGAAGTGACTTCATTTTTCCAAACAGGCTTGGGTTTTTATGAACGTAATCTCAGGTCAGCTAAAGGCAGCTTGTTAATTAGATCAATGATGGAGAATAGAGGCTTTTACTGAAAGCAGTTGCACATTCACAGAACACAGAAAGATGTGAACCCAGTGATTGTTGTGCTTTCACATACAGTATATGTGTTTATGTGACTTCAAAGTGTGGTACATATTATTGAAAGTCCTTCTATGTGCATTCTTTTTCTGTAAAACCTGTTTAAACCGATCATTCTTGTTCTGCCTTTTTATCTGTTCTACATTATAATTCTCTCTGTGCTCTGATTTTGTGTTTCCAAGCTCTGACTTATATTTACATCCTCTTTTCTTGCCTTTTATCACCCTACTCACCTAGCTATATTACATCTCCACGCATGTATGAACAGAATAGGCTGGGGGGAAAAAGAAACGCTATATTTAAAGTGTGGGTGGTCGAACAGTTTAACCAGAGTTCAATTACTGACACTGCTGCAGCCTCTAGATAGGCTAAATGTTGTCACGTATGCAGATGAAGGTGGAGGCACGAAATATTGATCCTCTAACATTCAACTTCTGCAATGTTTGATGTCTAGTTGGAAATTCTGTTTGCTACATTTAGCCCAGTTGTGTAATCAGCAAGTAGTTCAATCATCATTGTTTAACGATTGCACTTCTGTGTCTGCTGTACCTGGATCGTTTCTTTCTAGAACAAAGTTCAATTCTTCAGGCATCCCATTAAATCTGCCATAATCCAGACTTTTATAACAACAATGGCTCACACGGCTTCCTGATGATAACTTTAACTTATTATTTTGCTTTACCAATGCTTAATTGTTATTTAGCAGGTTCAGCGTCACTGGTCTCTCATGTCAAACCCTCTTAAAACAGACTTCACCAAACACGCAACAAACAAAGTCATCAACTAGCTGGTGAACACGGTGTACTGTATTATCTCACAACAAAAAATACTAATATTTCTTGTGAAGTTTGTTGCTATCAGAGGGTGAAAAGCCCGAGACAAATGTCTCACCTTGTGGGACATATAAAGTTGATTCTTGAGTCTGTTGGAAATTAGAGAGTTAAAATGTTTTGGGCTTTAATATTATTAAGTTAGTGGACATCTAAATCCAAATTAGTGCCAAAGGTGACCGATCAGCTAGATCTAAAAGTGACGTTTAATTTGGGTTTAGGTGAATCTATCAAATTATTCAGGCAACGCTGACAGCATATATGACTTTCTTTATTCATATTAGAAACAATGGATTATAGAATAATGCACAACATAATATATTACATACTTTACAATAAAACAATGATTCAATCTCAATGCAATTAAGAAATGTGGGTATCGTCTTTGTGCCATATTTAAATGTCGATTGACTTATTAGGGGATGAGACGAACAAAAATCAAAGGATGAAAACCGAGAATGAAGACCAGAAACCAGGAATTTAGAAAAAAATATAAGGAATTATGTATTAACAAGTTAATATAAATACATGTATCAATTGATTACAAGCTTTCAACAAAACAATCATAGAGAAGCAGAACCTTTTTCTAAATGAAACACAAACACAACATCTCACTGTAAGAAACATGTTGGCGCCACGTTACAACACCCTCCTTCCACTGAAGGAGGAGGCTGAGCACATCTGTAGATCTGACACACACAATCAGCGATGACCCACTGTCACAGCGCTCTCCTCGCTTTGGACCTTGATTGCTAGTCGGTATCAGGTGAGCTCAATCACCAGCTGCAGTGGAGAGTAGGGAGAGCACCAACCTGCAAAACACAGGAGAGAGAGAGAGAGAGAGAAACAAACACAGTATAATGGCACGTAACAGTTGAAGAATCAAAATCACTTTCACGCATCAACAGTTACATCTCTTAACTTTTTGTGTCTTATTATTCCTCTAAGTATATTTCTTGTTTGTCCTCAGATACAGGTGTCATACTACCCTCCTGGTCAATATCCCAGCTCAGGCCAGCAGTACCGTGTGCCCCAGACCATCTCCCACCAGGTGTCTTATCCTGCCCAGCGCACACAACCCATGCCTCAGCCCACACAGCAGTCAGGTCTGTTCTTTTTGTGACCACTTGTTACTAAAGCATACAATCTAGTTTGTGTTACTCATACTTTCAGATGTCCCCAAACAACGTAGAAAATCATTGTATATATTTACTCATTCAGAGAACTTTCCAAAAAGTACTAATAAGTCATCAACACAAAGGTGCAGTGTACTGTGTGTACTCTGGTGTTCCTGTGCAGAAAACCGCTTTATCGTTCTTGGTTTTTAGCCCACCAGGTGAAAGGCTGAATTTTAACCTTGTCCTGCATTTTTCCGCCAAGTCAAATATGTTTGGACAGAAATAGAACTCTTGCATCTTTACATGGAAAACCTTGACAGCTTTATCCCTCAACCCCCCTCATTTGGAAATCTGTGAAATGCTGGCTGTGTGTGTACACAGTACATGACAGTAGCCATTGTTGACAACCTTAATGGACTCTGGCTTCTAGTAGAGGCCTGCCAAATCCTCATCGATCATGACGATCGCCGCCAGTGAGATCTAGAATCACTTAAAGGTCTGCTGTCTGAAGTGAAATATGACTTTGAGAAATTATATCAAGAATGTGAACTTTGACCTTTGGAAAGTCACTCTAGTCAGGGACAGACACCAACATTTTGAAACACTTGCCCCATGGGGTGGGCACCAAGAGCCTGAGTTTGGTTGCCAGAGCACATAAAGGTGGCCCAAATTAAGTGGAAACGAAACACAGAAGGTTAGTCAAAGCAATTTGATCACAGTTTCCCTAAAGCACAGCACTTCAATAAATGATAATAAATTAATAGAATATTTCTTAATATTTGTAGATTAAAAAGGTAACGGTCAGTAAAATGTCTAACCCTGCTTGTCACACATTTTTAAAACTTCATTTTTTGTACCTGTTAGACATCAAAGTAGTTCCTACTAAACAAAATTGTGCCGTTAAGTGTTTGATTTTGTGCATTTCTGTTTTGTTTTTTCATCTATTGTTGATGTTAAAGTGTCTGATTTTATCCTTCCAGGCCAAACTACTTTCTTCTCTTTTCCCCCCTTTCTTGAACTTAAACTCTTTCACTTTCTCCCTACTCTAAATATTCTCCTCCATTTGTTGTGACGTCAGGTCTTCAGACCATGATGCCCAGCCAGCAGCCGAGCTACCAGGGCATGATGGGTGTGCAGCAGCCTCAAAACCCCGGTCTGCTCAATTCGCAGAGGGCAGGCATGGGAGGACAAATGCAAAGCATAATGGTTCAATACCCACAGATGCCATCATATCAGGTATGGACATTTTTAAAGCGTCTGTGGGAAAGACTGTATTTGAAAACAGGAGATGCTGATTCATTTATATTTGTTACATAACTGAGCCCTAAGTTAATATATAGTTTGATCCTATATCTGATGATATGAATGATGAATACTTTATAAAAAGTCACATGTACTATATCCTTACACCAGAGTGATGCAGTTGCAACTAAGTTAACAAAAAGCACAAAGTAAATGGAGTGAAAATGGTAAAAATGGATGCAGAGGGAGGTGAAAGTAGCAGCAGTAGTTTTGAATGGACTCTGTTGCTAAACACCTCTCTCCTTCAACTTTTAAAGATTTGGAAGCAGTCGGGGGATCCACACTATATTTTGGTTTAATTACATTTGACCCCTTTCACTCTTCCAGGTACCAGTGGGAAATGAGAATCAGCAGGTGGTGCAGCAGCAGTACCAGCAGCAGGTGATGGTGCCAGTCAGCCAGTCTGTCCAAGGGCCCATGCCTGTCTACTACAGTGTTATCACACCCACACAGCAGAATAGCACAAGGTATGGAAGAACTGTAGTTTTCATTGATAAACATTTCACACATGATCACTGTACAAAATAATATACACAGCCATTAGGGTGTTAGTGAGAGAATGTAGTTATTACATTGAAGTTTTCTTCACTAAGTGAGCTCTTTTTCAAATGTCATCCGAGTGAGCAAGTTCTCTGTTATTGAACTTTTTGTTGTTGTTTTTTGTTTCAAAATGAGGAAGCTTTAGAATGAACCCCATTTTGTTTTTACTGATCTATCTGCATTTGTTTTTGTTTAGTTTTTTGAGTGTGCTTCTCTCCAAAAGAAAAAAAAAGAAACATTAAAAAGTAATTTAACCTGAGAAGAGTTACAGATAACTGCCTAATATAGAAACTTGACTCCCTGGTAAACATACGTTACATTTTTTAAGTTGTTCTGTGTGCATATGATTTACCTATTTTAAGTTGATGTATTTTCTCCCCGTTTGTGTATTTCCATCCTGCAGCCCCTCTGTAGGTTACCTGCAGGCCCCCAGCTCCGAGCAGTATCAGATCACACAGTCGCCGTCCCCATGCAACCCTCCACAGCTGCAGCAGCAATATTCAGGTGAGACCTGGAGATAGTAGGTTGTATTGCATAACAGTGCAACTATTTTAGCCAACCGTTTTGATTTTAATCATTTGAACTGTTGTGGACACAAATCACTTCAAATTAATGTCTGAAGTATTTTATATTACTTTTCATATAGTCCAGAATTACTTGTCTTTATTCTTCAAAAACCGTCTTAAGAAGACAGTAGAAGCACAGCGCAATGTGGGTGTTGCTTTCAAAACCTCTGAAAACACAAGAAACATGTTTGAGCCTCTGGGTCACACAAACAAGCTGACAGAAGTGCCGTCCTCTCATTGAGAACACAGAGCTGAGAACAATAAACCCAGAGGCAGTTTCACTTCACTCTTTCATAATGTGGCATTTTAAGACTTGGAGACTCTTGTTCACAAAATTGGATGAAAGGAAGAGCTTAGAAGAGGTACACAGAGTTCACATGTCAAACATGTAAGATCAATGTCTTCATAAAGGAACTTTGAATAATAAAAGTAGTTTATCTCCTGGCTTTAGAAAGCTGTGAAACACAAGCACCCTGATTTTGTGTTCTACAAACTGAAACTAAATGAGTTCGTTTCTCAGATATCAACCTTGTAGTAATTGATAAGTAATGAGTCTTTGTTTAAAAGCTATTCCTAACATGATTCTCTCAATCACTCCTCTGAATGTAAGTGGGTCCATAAAGTTTGCAAACTCAATTTTCTGTTCTTTCCATATTTAACCTTTGTGATAGATAACATTTTTAATCTTTACAACTACCCTCAACACAAAATGTAATAACAAATAAATCAGATGTACTTGACAGATGAAAAGTTAATGTTTTATGACTTAACTCTTCCAACCAAAAGGTTTCTCTCTGCTACAGATATCTTTTGTTGTTCTTCTAAATCCACAGTCATTAATAACTACTATTAATAATCTTTATCTTTACGTTTTCCCCTCTCTGTGTGTCCTCTCTCAGGAGTACCACCTCCTGGACCTGGGGTGATGGTCATGCAGCTTAGTGTCCCAAACGGACCTCAGCCCTCCCAGAACCCCCCTCTAGTCCAGTGGAACCCCTGCAAGTACTACAGCATAGAGCAAAGACCCAGCAAGCCAGGAGAGCTCTACAAACCTGACAACACTCCACAGGTACACACAAACCACGAGACTGCAACTTACGTTAGTCTGTCAGCCCCCTAGTGGTCAACAGGGGGAACTGCACATACATCAGATTAGTACAGAATTCTCATGAATGGACAGTCTGTGTGTTTTATAGAAGCTGTGCAGAGCTGAAAATGTCATCATGTGCTCAGGAGCATGTGTCACATGAGTTTTGTGTTCTCTTTGTGTCCAGGCCAGCACCCAGCTGACGAGTCCCCTGGCCTCCCCCACCCAGTCTCCCACCCCGTCCCCCTCCGGCAGCGTCAGCAGTGTCTGTCCAGGCCTGGGACCATTACCCCTCATTTCCCAGTTTCCCCGGCCAGGAGGACCCGCTCAAGGTACAATGAAGAAGGGAATTCATGGAATCATATCTTACTGACAAATATAACAGTACGTGGGTACAAAAAAAGAAGAGTGTATCTGTGATTACCTAACTGAATACACTTAACACATGTTTTCTCCTCATTAATAAAGTCAAAACACTTAGATCTGTGTTCAGATGAGATTTTTAGCACATGTTCATTGATCATTGGTCCCACTAATGTCTATGTTTGATTAGTTTATACAGTTGTGGCAATTCTTCTTTGAATTGGGCATTGAAACTAACACTTCACGTGTGTTTATTTTTGGTGTTGCCTCCATATAAATAATTTAGATAATATTGATAAGGAGCTGTGTATAGATTTAGAGGTGTTAATGGTGAGGCATCAGATTTCTTCAAACCGAAGCATGTAGGAGAACCTATGGTGGCTGTGAAAAACAGGAAGAAAACCTCTAAAGCCAGTGTTGGGTTTGTTAACTCCTGGATACCTGATGGCAGATACACTCCCTCTGTAGATAAACAATTCTCAATCTAAGGTAACAGAAGTGCAACCGGTCTTATTTATTTAAGACTATACATTAATGGGAGCCTACTCACTAATATGACATGACATTTATGCCTCTTTCTCCCTGTATCTTACAGACAGGTCCTTTAATGACCCTGTTTACACCCAGTATTAAACATGTGGTTTCAGTGATCTGATCACAAGTGGGCAGCACTTGAGTAAGAGCATTCACACTTTGCAATAACGATGTGTCTCTAGCGACCACACGTGTCCAGATCTCACTTGCCTGCTGCAAAACCAAATAAACACCCGTACATCATTTACGTTTAAAAATACCAAATGTCATTTTTCACACAGTGGGAGGCAGCATTGTTCTCCCTGTTCTCAGCAGTGCTCATCAAGATGACGTCACTTAAAGGAGCGGTCCTTAATGTGGCCCAGGACACATGATCCTTCACACTATCAAATGAATGTGGACAAATGCATCCCAGACCACCTCCGTAAGTGGCCTGCGTGATCTGGCCTCAATGTGGCCTAGCATTACAGGTCGCTGCTTGGGATCGGATCACCCAGCACATATCAATGCAAGGTTTAAACAGGGTAAAGTTATTGAATCGTAACCATTAGAAATGATGGCTTAACTACAAAACTAGTGTGAACCGGGTTCACAAAAAAGTATGCTAAAGGTAACAGCTTCAGTAAATAAACATCACCTGATCCTACGAACCCAGATTCACAGACTGGTGCTCTTTCACCCAATTTCAGCAGTGAGTGTCACGTCACCTCTCCTCAGCAGGTTAACGTGACTGGCACTGTGCCACTCGTTAAAACTTTCTGTACACACGCACAGGTTTAACCACATCTCTGCCCTCTGACCTAGATATACTCACACAGACCTACAGTACCTTTCTAAATACAGCGCATATTTGCATCATTCGCCAATCCACGTAGTATCACAACGATGCTGGTCTTTATAAAGAAAAACAACTTGGAGGGGGGGGACATCTTGCTGATTCTATTACCCTCTATTGAATCCATCAACTTTTTTGACCGTGTTTGTGTAAAGCATTTTATTTTGAACACAGATTTTGCTGCCCCTTTATCTTTCTTAAAGAAGAGGTTTTAATGTTAGTGAGGCATTATGTGACCTGGTTATACAAAGACAGCGTAAACAGGGTTATAATATCCAGGGTTGATTATTTCTATTCTAACTTGTTATTTTTGTTGTGTAGGTGACGGGCGTTACTCCCTGTTGGGGCAGCCTCTGCAGTACAGCCTGTGTCCTCCCCTCATGCATGGCCAGTCCTCCTACAGCTCCCATCAGGTCAGAACATGAAGATATGTGTGTACTGTATGTAAGCTAACTCATATCTTCTACATGTTAGGGTTATGAGATTGAATGGTCTTTAGTGATACTGCTTAGAATCAATATCATCTACTTTGCTTTAAGAACACAAGAAAACAAGTTTTGTGCATTTGTTGTTAACGGGAGAAGATAGATAGATAGATAGATAGATAGATAGATAGATAGATAGATAGATAGATAGATAGATACTTTATTGATCCCGAGATCCCGAGAAGAAGAGGGCAATTAACTGAAATCAGGTTGAATCAAGCTGCCCAACTTGTTACCACAGAATATCATGAATCAGTGAGTAATTATATTTTGTGAAGTTTGGATCTAGTCACAAAACTTTAGTCATTGAAAAAGTTTGAACCTTATTTAAAAGGAAAGCCATCAAACACTAAGAGCTGGGATCTTCACCGTTCTCCTCTTTTGTGCCCTCTAGTGTTGGGTTGTTTTGGTTCCAGTGAGACTGAGTTGAAGGCTCCCAGGGATGGCTTTACCCCCATTTAGTGTCTTGTTGTGGAACTGCAATGTGAAACTAAGACTCATAACATGTGTTTTATATCATCATATCTTAACTTGTGATTCTATGTCAATAGGGCCAAGGAGTAATGAAACATGGGGCACGAGGGAAAAAACAAACACTCAAATCAGCATCAACAGATCTGGGCACCACTGATGTTGGTAAGTTAGAGACCAGCATATTATCACATTTGATTTATAACTCCAGGTAACGTAGTACACACTTCCCTGAGGTTTTCTATTTTCAAAGATCTCTACGTGAAAATAACTTTTAAAAACTTGAGTTATACTCTGCTCTCATTTAAGCAGGTTTACTGGAAGCACTTCGGGGAGTTTTTATTTAGCCGAGATGTTTTTCTTGATGGTTTTTGCCATGACGTGAAAAACAAGAGAGTACGTAAAAGTGTCAGGGATTTTGAAGTATAACCTTTAGGTGATCATATTGGTTTGATCTTATTTGTACCACCTCTCTTTCATTGTAA
The DNA here is from genome assembly GCA_020745685.1 of Tautogolabrus adspersus. Classification (NCBI taxonomy): domain Eukaryota; kingdom Metazoa; phylum Chordata; class Actinopteri; order Labriformes; family Labridae; genus Tautogolabrus; species Tautogolabrus adspersus. Next base: position 24,812,764 of record CM036538.1, read on the forward strand.
TAGGACAGGTAAAAAGTTATGTGATGGGCCACTGGTACACTAAAAAAGCTAGATATAAACTCTCTTCAACCAGAAAGAAACACAGAACATGTCGCGCTGTCTTCACTGAAGAGGCATTCACTGCCTTTTCATGCTGCCATTGTTTAGAGTGTAGTGTACATTTCTGTAACCTTCAATAAAAACAGAAGCTAGCTTAAGGCGCAAACCGCTTTGTTGGACACAGCCTCATTTCCCAAAACCCCCCTGTACATTGCAAACTGTCATGTTGAAGCAGACCACCAAACACATACAGTCCGTCTTTTTTTTTAAAGGGCCTCCAGTATATACAACTTCATGTGTATGATGATCACATTTTGTGTCTCTCTTTAACTCCTTGTCTCTTTTGTCCAGTGGTGAGTCGGGTACTCGAGGTTACAGACCTGCCAGAGGGGATTTCTCGTCCAGAGGCTGAGAAGCTCTTCAACCAGCTTTCAATGTGCGGTGCCAAGATCCAGTGGCTGAAGGAGCCCCAGGGAGGCCGAGGAGGAACGGGAGGCTGTGGCCCCTGTCCTGTTGCGGGGCCTCCTGGACCAGGAGCCACCGCCGGGCCTGGGGCCTGCGCGGGAGCTATGGGAGCAAAGGGGGATGGCAATGATCCAGCTCACCTGTACACAGTAGTGGCAGTGTTCCCCAGCACCATGGCTGCACAGAGTGCTTCCTTCAAACTTAACAACAGCGGGGCCAGCCTCTTCAAACTGAGGGCCGCCAAAAAGAACTATGACCTGCGTGTGCTGGAGAGAGCCAGCTCTCAGTGAAAGGAAAAGAGAGGGGGAGGAAACTAAGAAAGTCAAAGAGACAGAAAGAAAGACTCTTGGTAGAGTGGTGGAAAAGGAAGGAGGACTGAGGGGGACTGCTCTTAGTGTACAATTCAAAAACAAAACAGAAAAAAACTTGAGTTAAACGATGTGTCAAATGTATAAAAGGGAAGAAGGTGTGAATCATGAGGTGGCTGGTGTTTGGTTGCAAATATGATTTTGTTGTTTGTTTTTATTCATTGTTTTGTATTTATATAGCAGAAGAGCACACAAGACACGCAAGCATGTGTTTCACTGTTGCCGTGGAATGTGTGCTGCCATTAAAACACATGCAATGACACACACACACACAAACCAGGACACAAACAGTCACACAAATGCAGGCAACAGGGTCACGTAGCACATAACAAAAACACACTGGACAGTCGACCTCAGTCAAACCTTTTCCTCCTCTTCCTTCTCCCTTCGCTCTCCAACCCTTCCTCCTTTTTCCTCCTCTTTCTGCCAACACGTCCTCTCCTTTCTCAGCTCTCCATCACCCAGGCGTCTCTTAATCTCACATATTTATACATTTTCATACGCACAGTTGCGCAATCTCTCTGCTTACCCCAACTGCCCCCCCTGCCCTCTTTTCTTGCCATATCTCATGCTGCCTCCTATCTCTCTCAGCTCCTCCGTCCCGCTCATCTGCTCTCTCACTGCTCTCTCCTCTCTTGCTTTCTGTTTGCCTTACTGCTGTTGTGGGTTTCTGTATTGCGCTTTTTTTTTTTTCTCAGAAGTTTTTTGTTTTTTGGGATTCAATATATTTATATAAGTGATGTAAGGAATAAAAGAAATCTATATATTCAGTGATTTTTTTCTTTCTTTCCCCTGAGTGAAAAAAGTTTCGGCCTTCCTTTCTCCTTGACTCCTTCCCTCTTTATCCTCCTCGCCTCTTCCTGACATTTGTTTTCTCCTTACTACCCTCTACCTCACTTCTTTGGTCCTCTCCTCTCTCCCACAACTGTCCCGCCTCCCTCCCCCAACCACTCCACCCTGACGCCCCATTGTGTTTGCGTTTTTTTCGTTGACAGCTGTGCAGAACGTATCAGAAGAAGTAGTAAAGTGCACAATGATTGCATATGTCTACTGTAAATTTTATTTAATCTGTTATTTTTTGTTTGTTTTTAAAAATATAAAAGTCGAGAAAAATCTATCAAAAAAGATTGGTGTCATGTGGTTCATGTTTGATGTTTCTGAATCTGAATCTGTGTATCTAATCAGCAAAAAAAGTGTTAAAATGCATCTTAGCACCATAACCCCCACATCATCTTTAGTGCTACTAACCATATGTTGAAGTCTCTAGAAGGATGATCATAATTCTTACAGGAGATATCCTCATTGTATAAAAGTAATTATTTTATTTTAGCAATGATAGAGGGAGTGCTGACATTTTAAATATGATCAACAGTGCCAGATCAGCTACTGAATTGTGATCGTTTTGTTGTCCCTGATATTTTCTTCTTCTTGCACATTGTTGGAGAGAGAAACTCTTTATCCAGTGGAGAGCTGGAAATTAGGATAACATCTAACCTAATGTCAATGTTCTTTTAAACATATCACCAGAAAAAGGACATTAAGCATACACCAGACAGAAGTAAATGCTATAGATTTATTTTGGTATTCAGCTTTCACACGATGTCACACACTTATAGAACCGCCCACCTGGCACGCATTTAAGGTGTTCTACAACTGCATGCTACCGAGGAGTCTAATTTGCTACCTATGTGTTTAAACCAGTTTTAGTTATTATTTTATTAAACAATAAAGTTGTTAAATTGTATGCACTAGCCGACATGGGGGCCAAGCCAGGGTTGTACTTCTAGAGAATTCCACCTGAGAAAGAAAACCCAGAGAGGAGATGGTTATTAATGCTAAGCTCCGCTGTCACTTCACGGAACAAAAATATGGACTTCTCCTTATCCTGCCATGAAATATTGTCTAAACTTCAGAATAATATTAGTCTTTTAACTAATATTACTACCCCAGGAAAACGACTGAAAGTGACTGCTTACAGTGATTTTATACAATAGTTAGTTCAAGTTAACTAGCTGATTTTAGCTAATTAGCACTCACTTCTTCTTTCACTAATTTTGTGCATTTCACTTCCCAAACTGCAACAGTTTTGAACCTGCCATATTGAAAATAGATAAAGCTGTCCGTACTTTTGTGGGCTTTGTGAATCACACTCTGGTATGCGATGTCACCCCCTGCACAATTAATGTAGATCCCTCACCCCTACACTCTTCCTCTTTCTATCCTCCTGGTCGGTAAGAGCTTATACCAGATCGTTTCGTCTGACCTTGGTGATCCTCTTGTTCTTCTCTGCCTGTCATCATACTGCCTTATAGCCTACTGAGCACCCTCTTGGTGTTTCATGAGTTTGTCTGTGCAGAACTTTATATTCGTGTGTCGGTGAGCTGATAGGTGAGCGGGGATGAGCACTAGTGCTTCAAAGTAGCCTACGCTACTGAGAAAAAGGCTGAGGGTTTGTCTTCACGATGTTTGATGCTGCATTTTTCTTCATCATTTCAACTGGGCTGTTTCTGTTATCGAAACCAGCGTGATTGCAAGTTGTTTTTTTAGATATTAAAATACTGCATGTGTGCTTCTCTTATCTGACCTTCAGCTTATTCACTCAGAATTCACTCGCACTGTGTTTTTCAGAGGGAAGAAGGAAAAAGAAAAGCTGCCATAATTGAAGTATGGCGTCATGGGGTAGTGGCCAGAAAGACAGAGGCCCGCAGACCAGTATGCCCCCCTGGTCAGGATCCATCCCCTCCACCAGAGAGGGCTTCTGCTGGAGGGAAGGTACCAAGCAGAACCAGATTTGTGACCCACAGGTTGACATCACGCAGTGGCAACTGGAGAATATGCGTAAGACCATTAAATGCATGGCTGCAAATCGGCACCACCCATTTGAACTGACTCCTCCATGGGGCCTCCACATCCTGATGATGTGTCCATTGCTGCCTCAGACTATCTGGATAAGACCAACAGCTCTGGCACTGGCTCCTCTGGGCAGGTGGATGTTTATGATGAGGATGACAAAGTCGGGGCTGAGGCCCAGGGGGGTAAGGACTGTCAGGAATTAGTGATTTTTCAGCTTAATCTCTGCTCTCAAGGGTGGTTCAGGGTCTATAACTCCGAAAGTGAGGGACATGTCTCATTTGGTGTTGCTCTAGCTACATCTCAATGCAGAAAAGAACCACCTGGTCCCAGCCAGGTCAGCCGAGTACCTGGATCTTGTTTTGAATTTAAGAGGAGTGGGAAACAGTCTATCACCCATAGAGGAAACTTCTGCTGCCATCCTGGGAACTCCAATTGATCCTCAGAGCTCTAAGTCAGGTTTGGAGATCGGGACAAGGCTGTCCACCTTCTCTCAGGCCAGGCTTTTCAACCTAAAGTCATGGGTAGGACTTTTGTTTCTTTTATATCTAGCAATTTGATCCCAATTTGATCCTCTGTTGGATCAAACCACGCGGCCTGTCTTTGCGCCCCAAGTGCATCAATGCCGCCCATGACCCTGCATGTTGCCAGGCTTTCTATTTTTACTACCTTTGACCACATTTGCTCAAAGGAACTACAATCACATCAATTCAAAATATAAACATTTATTTATTTTGTTCAAAGTAAGACTATGTTTTTGGTCAAAATGACCTGAGCTATACGTAACAGTCATTTTCTGGACAGAAAACATGGCACAGAAGAAGATGAATGACATGCGGCTAAGTTGCCAGATGTACACCTCAAAGCTAAGGGGACACACCTTTTCTTTAAGACGTTTATTGAAGAGCAGATACATTTATTCAACCAATTTAGCTCTCTGCTGTCATAACCAACAGCACAAACAAATTCAAACACGTGTGCTATACATTTACATGGAAAACAAAAAGCTATACTCCACTATACTTTAATATAATTTTTATTCTTATTTCTGCTTTACAGCGAGTAAAGCAAACTCATTTTCAACGACTAGCTTGGAGAGCTCCTCAGCCTTTAAAGTGCTCAGCTGTCACAAACAGTCACATAGAGGCACACCCACACACATACAGAGGCAGGGCTAGGCCGTGTGGGCCTGCTGGCATTACTCATCCCGATGTCCCACCTGTTGGAGCCTCATAAGGAAAGTTGAGAACGTAAAGGACTGGATAACAGGAATGGTAGAAAAATCAAGAAAGAGTTCCAGGAAGTTTCAGGCTGCAGGGACACCTCCAGTGGAACCAGCACTCTTTTGGAAGAAGTGGAGTCAACGGTAAGTTAATACTTTTTGGCATAAGAAATAATGATCTCTTTTTTTTTCCTTTGAAAAAATCTAACCACTCACTTAAACTTACAAGAAATGTGTTAAATGTTTCTCTGAATGACCTTAACGTATATTTTAGTACTCAGAGCAGGTGTGACCACCCTACATATATATATACTGTCATATATTTTAATCCAGGCGTCCTGTTTTACTTTTCTAAATCAAGTTGACCTGCCAGAACAAACTTCTGTGTTCAAAGTATCTTGGAACATCACAGCTTTTAAGCAATACCTGGTATATTGCTGGTATATATTGGTATATATCCAGAATAACCGTGAATTAAAATGTGATTTTTGTGGTTGGGTCTGATATAGATCAAGTATTATAAACCAAGAAGAAAAGTTGCTCAATCATTAGATTTACTTACAGAGATTTTTGGTTGACACTCTTTAAAAATCCTTTTACAGTAGCAGAAGTGATGCTCATGTGTTTTCTGTCTATAGTGCCATCTACTGGACCAGACTCTGAGTATCTGGAGGAACTAAACCTCAACCATGGCTCATTATGACCCGTAAGTTCAGTTCATAGACAGGCCCAGGACAGAAATAACTTTACTTCAACATGTTTTCTTATGTAAATCACCAATTGATTAATTACAGTCAAATAAGGGAAAAGTCCTCCATATTTTAAGGTAAACTGTGGTCAGGATGTAATAAAAGAACCTTTCAACACTGAAAAATAATCTTTAAAAAAATACACGAAGAAATCACAAATCTGAAAGTGATGAAATGCTAGTAAGTAGAATATAGTAGTAGAGTATAAAGGAATATAAGAAAGTAAAAATAAAAACTTAAATATGACATCTCAGGCAGGCACAGGCCACCATGTGGATGAGACATTTAACTCTAACTATCGATCTGTAGCTTTCAAATGTTTGCTTTTCGATGAACCATTTGTTTCCCGGTGATGACAGGTTGGATGACAAGGACTCTGTGGATATTCATGACAACCCGCCTCTTCCTGATAATGTGGTGAAAGAGGAGGACAACACGGTGAGACATCCAATAACCAATACCATGTAGTACATGCACATCAACAGACTGATTACAAGGGAAATATTTAGAAACCTGACTGCTTAGTATATAGCCAATAAATGTGTAAAGTAAATGTGTTATATGGCATTAGAAAAAGTTCATGTCTGCTTGTGATTAATGCCAGATTCCATGTCCCAGTTTCTGGTCCTGCAGATAATCCATCCATCCAACACAATCTTTTATGTATAAATTAAGAAATTTGGAACTAGTGAAAAACAAAACTAGTATGCCACTACTACTAGAAATGCCTTTCTCTGTACTGCTTGTAGAACGTTGCTTGTAGAACGTTTTATAGAAATGATATGATAAACAGAATTTACCAAATTGTCAAGTTATCAGACAATATAGAAAAGAAAGCGAGGATAACACACAATTCTAAACGTCCCGTATCACTTAACCGACGGTGTTCTGAATTTCACACATTGCTTGAGTTATACTATCGACCTTAACTAAAATGATGAGGGTTTCAAAATGAAGGCAAAACTTTAATATGTCTTCTTTTCCATACTTTGAGTAGAAGGGGACAACATGTATTTCTAAGTCCAAAATGGCACTTTATGGATTTGATAAAACATACAAGCAAAGCAATAAACACAAACTATCTGATCAGTCTTATATCAGTAGAGCAATATATGTTTTATTTTGGGAAACTGAGTAAGCTGGACCTTTGTTTGTTTGAATAAGTCGACAGTGGACTGAAGAACTGAGTCGGTGACTGTTTAGGAATCCTGAAGGCTAAATAGAGTCACTCAGTGATGCTGCTGTCATGTGTGTGAACTGTCCTCTGGATTATCTTCTATTGTAGTGTTAATACGCTGCCTGACTGACACAACACACCTCTAATCCTGCAAGTGACCGAGAATCAGAGACAGTTCAGTCTGTCAGGCGTCCCGGTGTGTGTGTGTGTGTGTGTGTGTGTGTGTGTGTGTGTGTGTGTGTGTGTGTGTGTGTGTGTGTGTGTGTTTGTGTGTGTGTGTGTGTTTGTGTGGTGTGGGTACATGGGTGTATGTGTGTTTTTTGGGTGCATAAAAAAAGCACAGAAAACTCCTAACATCAAGCAGAATTACTTTCTGAACGCAATCTTGGGATCAAATTCAATATGATTTAAGAGACAAACAGTTGTCATGACATGTTATGTTTCATGGGTGTGGTTGTGGGGCTGACATGTTACAGATTGTGTGATCACCAGACAGACTCCACAGTTGTGTGGATCAGTAATAATAGAATCATTGTCATGTAAATCTGTCAGGCTGTGGTTAGTGCATGACACTGGGACTTGGCGAAATCCTCTTTCAGTCAATCCTTCCCAGTGTATCAAAACACGGAAAAATAAAGCCTTAGCTTTGTAAATGATACTTTAGGTAGTCATCAAAAAGTGAAACTTTACATTTTAACCTTATGGAATTTAATTTAAAAACCCTTTAATATTTTGACATTCTTACTGTTTTATTGTTTTTATAAGGAGACTTGTTGTTTTATCTTGCATTTTTTTATGTTTGAACTTAACTCTATTCATGAAGCTTCAAATGCCACAAAATTAGTATAAAATGAAGGAGAAAATTGTGTTAAAAACTAAAATTAAACTGTTGTCGGATCCAGCCTGTTTTGTTTTTTTAGAACTACAAAATCAAGTTGAATTTATTCTTTAGTTTGTTTTACTAAAATCCAACCGGCCATAAAGACAAAGTCCATTGTGTTCCATGTTAAATGTCTTCCAGTATTCATTTCTTTGCTCGTATAATCATCTTTACTTGTTTTAAAGGGGACATATTATGAAAAATCCACTTTTACAGTGTTTTTGAACATATATTTGGGTAACCTGAGTGTCTATCGACCCATAAAATTTGAAATAAATCCATCCAGTCCTTTGTTTGTGGTCTGCATAAGTCTTACAACACAGAGAAAAATGCTCCGTTTCAAATTTTTTCTCAACTTGTGACATCACAAGTTGGATTGTGGTAAAAAAATACCCTCCCCTCCCCTGTTTTCTCCACCCATGGACTCAACCCCCAGTCTAGAGCTAAACTTTTGCGCAGGTCTGCCATTTTTATTCTCGCAACAGAGGAGTGATATCTACCAGGAAAACTCAGGGGGGGCTCATCGCATTTAAAGAGACACACACACCAAAATGCAGCGTTCTGAGAGAGCTGGTTTATACAGGGTCACAAACCTCCTCTGGTGCTTGATTCATGTTATATTTTGACCAAAGCACAGCACAGATGTTTCATTTAGACCACAGGGGACTGTTTGAAAAGGTGAAAAAAGGGGTATAATATGCCCTCTTTAATGTTTGGATCATACTTCCCTGTCTCCAGATGTACTTTATCTATGATGAGGAGGTGGAGGAGGAGGAGAGAGAGGAAGCACCTCATGCAGAACCCTTCAGACCAGTAAATGACAGACCTCACAAGTTCAAGGACCACTACTGCAAGAAACCCAAGTTCTGTGACGTCTGTGCACGCATGATAGTGTGTACGTCTACCTGGTCTCTGTCTGTTTCCTGGAGGACATGATAAGTAGACTTTAATGCATCTTTAGACGGTTTTCTTGATATCTTTTTCCTTTATTTCCTCTTCAGTGAACAATAAGTTTGCATTGCGATGTAAGAACTGCAAAACAAGCATCCACCATCAGTGTCAGTCCTACGTCGAGTTCCAGAAGTGTTTTGGCAAAATAGTAAGCTGAATGTTACGAAATATAACTCAAAATTGCAGTATATACAGTATATGTAAGATATTCACACTGCATGCTCCTCTCTTGTGCTATTTTAGCCTCCAGGATTCAGAAGAGCGTACAGTTCTCCTCTCTACAGCAGTCAGCAGAATGCAACAGTCTCACAGCTGCTGCCCTTCTGTAAGTTTTCTATTTTGGAGAAATTCCCCCTTAAATCACATTTACCATTCATTTACTTAATACTGGAAGCTTCACTTGTAAAAAGTCTTCGGTATGCACAACGTCTCCCTTGCTAGATGTAAAGAAAGTAGGGAAAGCAAGGGAAAGCATAAAAGCATATTGTTACAAACCTCTACTCTGTTTTAGTAAATGTAAATCTCAACATTTCAGTCTGCTTGTTTTTGTTTCCCTTAACAAATACTTTAAACTGACAGATAGACTTTATGCTCAGTTACAATGAAGCCCATCAGATTTGACTTCCTATTGTCAGAAGCTTCAAAGTTCTTCCTAATCACGTTTTCTCTGTTTATTTGTTTGTGACTTTTGACATGCAGCACAGTCAAACCGCACTGACCCTGTGTTTGAAACTCTGCGTATTGGTGTCATCATGGCCAACAAGGAGCGCAAAAAAGGCTCTGAGGACAAGAAGAATGTGAGTGTGAGAACAACTTAAACTTGTGTGTGCACAGGCAGAATTCATTGGTTCATTAATTCCTTGCAATTTGTCTACTTGTCGAACTATTTAACTCCTTTTGAGCCAGAGTGCAGATTTTATTAAACCCTGACCCCAACTCAAGTAGAAGCTACATAATTCACCGGTGTTTTCCTTTATATGTTTTTGCTTTATTTACTGTTAAAACACATTGATTTTCTTACCTTTTCTTTCTTTTGTCTTTATTTCATCTTACATTCTCTTTTTGCTTGTTTAATCTCATTCTAAAAGCAGAATTCAGTTGTAAAAATATGTCATCGTAAGTTGTATAAAAGCATCTCTACAGCTTGTCCCTCTGTGTTCAGATGATGATGATGATGATGGAGGACGATGAGTCCCAGCCCAAACAAGACGATGAAGGAGGTGAAGGAGGTACATGTTTGAGGGGGAATGATACAGTAATGTTGCATCCTCTTTTACATCTGGATTAACTGGATCCTTTGCTCGCTTTTTATTTCTATTTTATCAAGTTAGATGTCAATGTTTCTACGGATATGTATATACAATATAAATACCAGCAAATAGAACTGCACATTGATCATGATATATAAAAGTCATTCTTTTTCTCTTTGTTTGTTTGTTTGTTTGCTTCACACATACATTTATTGTGATGGTTGCCAGCGACCACAGAGGGAGACAAAAGAGGAGACAAGACTCCTGCTGATGACAAGGTCAGAGGAGAAGATGAAAAATAAAGTGATCAAAAAATAAACGACACACCTTGCTAATGATCAACTTTTAAAGATATTGACTACATTGTTCTCCTTTGAAAATGAGATCTACGTCGAGGAAACACTCTTAATGAATACAGGTACTTTGTGTTTTTGTGTTTATCAGAGTAAAAAAGTTCAGCCGGGGAAGATCGGCGTGTTCAGTCAGTCTCATTACTACCTGGCGCTGTACCGCTTCAAAGCTATAGAGAAAGATGATCTGGATGTTCAGTAAGCCTCTCTGCACACCTTGAAGATATTCTCCTTTGTTTTATACTTCTGACTGTCTCATTTGGATCAAATATACCCTTTTTTCTGTAGTTGTTTATGGTTTGGATATTTCAGTCCTGCCCTAAAACAATACTCATGTCCTGTTTGTTTCATAGTGCAGGTGATCGCATCACAGTGATAGACGACTCCAACGAGGAATGGTGGAGGGTGAGTCCTCCACATGTTTTCTCATATTGACATATCTCACAGTGACATCAAGGTGAATTTTAGTCAAGGTGAATTTGTCAGTCCTGAGAGATTGTGATTATTATGAAAAGGCATCCAGGTGGCTTGAGGATAAAACAAGAAGATTTGTTCATAATTTTGTTCTGGGATTCTTCCATTAGTCGGTTATTTCAGAGCATCATGTTGGAGGGAAGGTTCAACACGGCTGCTTTAAATTTATTTTCTTTTTTTTAATACTCATTTCCTTAGAAAGTCAATGGACATTCAAGGGTTAATACATAAAAACAAAAGATGAAATTACATTCTCATAGCTACCATGGAAGAGATTTGGTTCACATTTAGTGTTTATATCTTTTGATCCAGAATTGGAAACATTAGACGTGTTAACATCGTGTTCAACAGTTAATGTTTACTGTTCTGGCTTCTCTGCATCATATGTCAAGCTGTTTTTGTCAGACCTTCAGGTTTCAGAGCCACACTGGACAGTATGTTCATGTCTAACAGATCTAGATCAGTGGCTGGAGCTGCAGAAACTCACTGTGAAAGCTTTTCCTCTTTTTTATTCACACCAGGGGAAGATCGGAGAGAGAACAGGCTTCATACCAGCCAGCTACATCATCAGAGTGAGAGCAGGAGAGAGGGTCTACAAGGTGACTCGCTCCTTCGTCGGCAACAGAGAGATGGGCCAAATCACTCTGAAGAAAGACCAGGTTTACAAACACACACACTGCACACACGCAAACGCACACAACGATGATAGGCTCTCCTATACGGATAGATACACATGATTATATAACCAAACCATTACTAAATTAATTCAATCCTAGTTGTACATCAAAACTCAGCTGAGCTAATATTAAAGACTGAGAACTTAAATGATGTCTCTGTGTATCTTTCTATGGCTGTGAGGAAATTTGATCTATACACCATAAATATACACACACACCTTTGTTGTTTTATTTATACTCAATGCGTTGAGGAAATGTCCACAATAACATGCAACATTTACCACTCTCTGAACAGCTGTCAAATTAATTCTCTATAAATTCTTTTAACAAATAAACCCTTCATTAATTGGGGATGCCGGATGGCCTAACAGTTTTGGTGAGCGCCCCATGCATGGAGGCTGCAGTCAAATCCGACCTCTGCCCTTCGTTGCATGTCATCCCCCACTCTCCCCTCCCAACTTTTTCTCTCTCTTCAGCTGTCCTATCCATTAAAGGCAAACATTTAAGTCAAGAGTCAGTCACCTGCACTAGTCTAAATGAGTAAGAATGCCTAGTCAGCCTCTACTAATCCCAATCACAAATATAAACGGGACTAATTGAAGCATAATGTCGCTTGTGTCCTCAGATTGTGGTGAAGAAGGGGGAGGAGGTGAACGGCTACCTGAAGGTCAGTACAGGTCGGAAGCTCGGCTTCTTCCCCGCCAACCTGCTGCAGGAGATCTGAGGAGGACCAGCAGGCATCTCTCTCCTCTAGCAAGCTTTAGTCGCAGCTTCTCTCCCTGCTGTAGCTGACACGCTTGATTTAGGCCCAAAGCAGCAATAACACTTATATGTGAAATGTAACTTCATCACATATTGTTTTTACTTCTTTTGTAAACTTGAATATAAAGTATGTGTGCAAAATATATTGAATTGAATTTACTCTGTGGGCAGAGACATTTGGTGAAGCATCACTGTTACTGTAAAATAAAAAGATGCTGACATTGTTTTCCATGAAAGTGTTTAGCCATCCTTGGCATGACTCTACATTACACAAGTCACTAGCACTTATGATTTACTTCCTGAGATATATTTTATATTGTTGATATCGTCAGATTTTGGTACTGAGGGGTGCTTTTAGTCTGCCTGACTTGCTTGTAGTTTAATTATTTTGTTTATATATTTGAATTGCATTGAAGCTGTGTTAAACTACAACATACATTTATAGAGCTGTCAGTTCAACAACTCAGGCAAGTATTGTGGTACCAGCCCATACAGTATAAAGTTAAAACATTTTTTAATAATCTTTTAAACTGGCTCCTATAACACGTTACCTATTTGCAATAACCCAACCTCCCCTGTATCAAAGTATAATCATGTAATGTTCCAGAGTTTGCATCTTTCCATCAGTCAAACCCATGAAAGAAGATGTAGATATCACTTCCATATATGTTCATGAATTTAGTTTCTTTCATTACACAGACATGTTACTGTGTGTGTGTGTGTGTGTGTGTGTGTGTGTGTGTGTGTGTGTGTGTGTGTGTGTGTGTGTGTGTGTGTGTGTGTGTGTGTGTGTGTGTGTGTGTGTGTGATTTGAGTGTCAAAGAAAATAATAGGCAAGGTGAAGAGGTCCTGGGTTTGTTATAGCTTAGTTATTAGTGTCATTCAAAGTGAGGGGAAGAATGCTTTTATTTCCTCACATCAGGGGGGGAGACAAATGAGGGATCCAAATGAGACTGAGGCATTTCCAGAACTTCAAAAGGATGCAGAGTTGTTCTCTGAACTTACCCTGAGTGCAGCGTAATTAGTCACAGCACACAGTGTGGGAATAGGTTGCTATGTAAAGGAATAGCTCAGAGATCAGGAATGCAGGGAATGGCATCTGCAGGTCCATAGAGACATACAGGCTTAAATAACATGGCATGCAGACAGACTGACATAGATCGCTAATATTTCCTTTTTCACACGTCTCCCCTTTCAATAGAATATACCTTTTCATTTAATTCTTAAACTTATAACGTATAACATTTCTGTTTCTGTTTTATTTCTCCTGATTCCATCATCTCACTTACTCCTCACATTCGGATGCAGATGATGAGCTTCACGGTCACAACGTTTTCCTTCTCTGTTGTCTGTCAGAAGAAAAGAGCCATGCAGCCTGGGCAGGTAGCACCGCCAGGCTTCAGCAGTTGTCTGATTGGACAACAGAGAACCCTTTCAGACACGGGTCACTTCTTCTTGGGAAAGAGGCTCCGCTTGATGCTGCTCTGGACTGAGGGACTGTGGGGAAGATATCACAGCTGCCATGTTGTCACTGCTGACCTTTTGACCCTGCCACTCCAGCTGGAGGAGGGTCGCAAAAATGTTTGTGGACGTCTGTGGGTGGATGATCTTGTGTGTGTGTGTGTGTGTGTGTGTGTGTGTGTGTGTGTGTGTGTGTGTGTGTGTGTGTGTGTGTGTGTGTGTGTGTGTGTGTGTGGGTACGGTGTGTGTGTGTGTATGTGTGTGTGTGTGTGTGTGTGTGTGTTTGTATGTGTGAGATAGGTCAACGGCATGGAGGGGGGTGATGGCATGATGCTGAGGCAATGAATGTGTTTAACTCAAGAGAATTTCATTTTTACTGCACACCACATCAAAAGCCAAACTAGCAGTCACACTGAAGAAATTCAGTTTTTTAAATCAAGGACAGGACAAAAAAAAGCGTCATACATGGGGCGTGGCTGAGTTGACTGACAGATCAACAGTTGTCGATGTTGGCCTGGAGACTTAAGGCCCTTCCCAACTCTACCTATTTGGCTTTTTCTACATTGATCAAAAGTTCAGTTGAGGTAAAATTTCCAATATGGTGACTGTCGCTGTTGGCCTTCATAATGCCTCTTAAGAAGCCAATTGGTGATGTCACTGAGATTATGTTTTTAATGTATACAGATCGTTTATACAAGATCTAAACCCAAGGTTCACTTCCTACTTGTTTTAGAACATTCAAAATAACAATTCTGTCTTTTACCAGATTTCTAAATATTACTAATAATTTTAGACTTTTGAATCTTTTTATCTGTGTTTGCTACTTGGCACTTTATCCTAAACGAGGGAAACATTTTGAGATGTTATTTATGCACATTTCCATACTAACTCTTGCTGCTTGGGTTTTCATGATTGACTGCTTAAGCTTGGTTTTGAAAGACTAAAGGTGTAACTGTATAAGCAGCTCCATAAGTTACAGTCACAACACTGTTTTGACCGCTGCCAGCAGAAAGATGTTTGGTGGGTAAAAGTGCAACATTTGAATACGCACATCTGTAAAAAGACTTTCCGGAAACATATTAACACACACACAAAAAAAAGTACATTAATACTTAAAAAATGTATGACTAAATGCACTGCAAATGCAACATGAATGCGTTGTGTGGTCTATTACTCTTACCTAAAATCCTGTAGGAAAAAAAGACAATTCATATATATAATATAAATCTGAAACACACGCTAACTTTTAAAACCAGTAGTGTGCTTTTACTCACACTTATAACATGTAAAGATAATTTTACCCAACAGAGGTCCCTGTTGCACTAGATATTGAGCACACTGGATCAACTCAACACACCACAGAAAACCAGTGTGTGTTTGTAGTAACAGCTGTGAAGCTGGGGTTCAGTCTGTGCGGCCAAAGAATCACAGGCCTTCAATGACATTCTTTTTTTTAATGAAAATTTCAATGATCATGTTGTTGTAAATAGTGGCTCAAATGTATTAATACAAATCAAAACATAGGCCATATTTTGTTATATTCTGTCCATACAATCCATTGGACACGTAAAATAGCTGGTCGTCAGTATCGATAGTTTGTATAAAGTAGAGTGGTCAGTTACAATCCAAAGTTCCACATTCCCCCTCCGTCTGAGATGGTTTCGGCCACATTCAGCTTGTTACTTTCCATGCATAACAGAAATGAATGTGCTTTATGTCATTTCCTGCAATGTTTGCTAATACAAATTTAAGAGGTGTCATCGGGCGCTTATTGATGTAAAAGTAAGGCATCCCCTTTTAAGAGTGCAGGCTCTGCATCATCTCATTGACCCACCATATTCAGAAACACATTTAGCATCCAGTCGAAGAGAAAATCCATCTTCCCTCCTCCAGCCGCCGAGAAATGTAGCAATGTGTGAGGAAGAATAATAACATAAAACTATATCAGAGATCCTCTTTGCCCAGCACAGATTGTATTGATTTTGGAGAAATGTTTCAGAAAGTCTCTTCCATGAACGCTGCAAAAGCTGCTTCTTCTCCCAGTCCTCAAAGCAACAAAACAACATTTTAGGCCTTTTTTTTTTTACAAAGCTTTGGGACTGGATTTATATTTAGAAATGTTTTACTCTCTTGCTCTCTGTCTGTCTTTGTTTTTCTGACATGTGTGTGTGTAATAGGGTGAGTGAGTATCAAATCTAATATTTCCTGCCAAAACCTCTGAAGCGTTAGATTAAAGCTCTGACATGATTCTTTTAATAACTGTTGTAGAATAACACCTCTTTTATTTCCATCCATTTTTCATTGAGGTGCTAAAATTCCATTATCTAATCTGATTTGTGCAATTGTTAATCTTCATTGCCCTTATTTACAAAGTGACTGTGCAATCGTATGTGTTACAATAGGTTGGAAATGGTTTAAGTGGTAGTTGTATGATGTTTGGTGATGGTTGGAGGTAGGTTCAGTGCTGGGCAGAGGTTAGACACACAGGTAAGATATCACCATTTAACAATTCAATGCGTTTATAAGCACCAACTGCCAAAAGTAGGCCCACAGGGGAAGGCAGTCACAAAATATTGTCAGTTGACGAAGAGTGCTGGTGGTATTTGCTTGATTTCATGCTTGTGATGCAATAAATTAAAGATGGAGATGACACATGCACAGACATAAAGAGAATGACAAGTTTACCCACTGACTCCCAAGGCCCAGAGAGAGAGAAACACAGAGAGAGAGAGAGAGAGAGAGAGAGAGAGAGAGAGAGAGAGAGAGAGAGAGAGAGAGAGAGCGAGAGAGTGAGGGATGGAGAAAAGGCTGGAGAGAAGACTGCAGGGTTGGAACCAATTAGGCCAGGAGAGGCTCCCTCCACCTGCACTGCGAGGGCCCCCGGGGGAGAGCCCTGGTGACAAGATGAGGGATCATCATCATTACCATTATTTATTTGCTAAGCAGAGGCCGACTCTAGGGCCAATCCTAATAGGATTCCCGAATTACAATGAGCGTCTTTTTTGGGGGGTGGGGGCACTTAGGATGCTTGAGGAGGAAGGGAGGGTTAATATGTGGATAAAAGCCTGCATACATTCAGAAAATCAGCAGCAAATATGTCTAGCTTATGCTAAAATAAATGCCTTTTAATCCATTATGCAGACCTATTACAGGCTTCGAGGCTATCATCAATAATATATGTGATGTCCCTGGTTGTTTTGTATGTTGTGTGAAAAGGTCAGGTCCCCCCTTAACTCTACTTTTTAGGTACATCCTATTAAAGTCACAGAAAGACCAGGTAGTCCATGCTACTGTTAATATTATATAATGTTATTTTGAGTTGCACCCAAAGTTTTTCGTTCAAACGTGTTTGTTCTGTTAGTAATTTCAATTCAGTTCAATTAAATTCAAACTTGATCACAGACTCAAGGTCCAGATACAAGACAACATGATAAAAAGAGAGAGAGCACCACACTAAAGAAATGTACAAAAGCACGAAAACAGTTTATTTTGTAATTGTCATTTTACTGCATCTCACCATGTGGAAAGAAATCTGTTGTTCAGTTAACTCTCCTGAGAATTCCTTTGCTTTTTGAGTTGTTGTTGTTGCTGTTTTCTTAGAGAGTGTTGTCCCATGAATAATCCTGGGATATCAGGCTGTGCAAATAAACAAGCCTGACCACTTGAGAAGCTTTTCACATCATAACATTTTCTGATTCAACGTTAAGTCTTTGACAAAGTGCTGTATCCAGTCAAGAGGAAATGTAATTTAACTTCAAAACTCCTCAGTTCCCATGCAATATGTGAGAGAGCATTCATTTAGAAAATCTGTTGATGTCACCAATTTGCAGGAAACATCTGTGCTTAAGGGAGACATTGGCTGGTAGTGCTCAACATACTGTTAAAGTTAGAGTGACACATTGGTTGGTTGGAGCACTGTGCTCTCAGCAAACTTACTTTCGTGGGATGCAGCCTGGTATATGATCTACAAAATAGTAGGCCTACATGTAAATTATGTGAATCTACCTTAAGTAGCCTACAATACAAAAACATCAACACAAATACATTTACAAAAATCAATATGATAAAGTAGGCCTACAGTGAAAATAGGCAAATATTAAAATAATAATATTGTAAACTTAAGAGATAAAATTAGGGGGGCGGAACCAACGTTACGTATCGTGACGTGACCGGAAGGTTTCTTAAATTGAGGTAGCCTAACTGGAAGATAGCTTACACCCGAAACTTAAGTTAAGAAAAAAACTAAACTCTTGAACCACTTTTAACATCAGCAGAAGGGAGGCCAGTTAGTTCAGCATCGGAGTAGACAGGCTGAGTCGATTAGAGAGAAAAAAAGTGAGGAAAATATACCAAATTCGTTGAGAGAAACCGGCCACGGTTACGCTAACCATACACTTCAATGGCTAACTTGACTGTCGGACCGCACGAGCCCATACCCGACAGGCTCTGTTGTTGTTACCTTGGTGATGTTAGGGACCAGCGAAACCAGTAAACGCGCTGCTCAGGCTGAAGCGCTCAAAGGTACACTCTTTTCTTTTATAAATGAAAGAAAGAAGGATGCATATTGTTAGAGATATAAGCTAGTGTCACGGCAGATGCTACTGCTGTTTTTCTTTTCGCTTAGGCTCCTCTCTGCACATTCATTCATTCCTTTTGTTAAATCTCCATAAAATATTACTGTGTCAACAGCGGATGGACTCGTTACGCACTCTTTCAGAGTGGTCAGTAAATTTACTGATTGACTACTAGATGAAGTGAATACTAGATTTGTTTAACCATAAAAACAACCTAAGGCTATTTATAGGTGTGTTTAATCTATTGGACTATTAGACTACAATTTATTTCTGGTTTCGGACGAAAATGTATACCTGAAATGTAAGTTTAGAATATTTTCTTCTCACATTTTTATTTTGTACTGAAGTAGAGTAAACGTAGTGACATTTGAAATTAAATAGAAAAGAAGTACTGTTGAAATAAAATAAAATAAAATAAAAAAGAAATATAGAAAAATAAAATGAAAAATAAATACCTAGTTGCTGCAGTTTACTAAAGACTTCTTTCCTGACAATCCTCAAGTCAAATAAAAGTGTTTTGATTGTGCTTACCCTGTACCTCCTTCTAATATTCCTTACCACATACTCAGAGTATAACACATGTCAGGGGTCAAAGAAAACAGGGGCAATAAAGAAGTCTGAGTGAATCTTTTCCAGCTGTATCATTAACCAGTGTGGATTAACAGGTTGGCATTTTCTTTTGTTCTGTGTTATATGTCCTCATCTTATAAAGTTATTTTAACTACATCCTTGCCTCTTTGTGAGGTTCATGAAGTAAGCAGAGCAGCTTTCCTCTCTTCAAATGTGAAGGACCTGCGAGAATACTCAAACCCTCTTTTTTCACATTTTAGGTAATTTTGACTGTATATGGACCAGCCACTGCCTACACGCACACTCTTTAGATGGTTCAGCAGAGACACACCCAATCTCCTATATTAATGGTGAGTAAACCTTCATTTTTTTAAACACCTGCGCAATTGAGAATGTGTTAACCTGTAATATCAGGGGTCATTGCTGGATGCATTGTATCTGCAAATGTGAAAAAGCATTCCCTTAGATTATACCATATATTGAGATTCAGTTATGTCAACACAGAGAATCAGATCGCGCGTGTGTGTGTGTTGACAAATATAAGTACTTTTGATCATGTGTCCGCTTTCTTTGCGCACAGGGGTTGGCTTGCATTGGGGTAACCAGTTTCTTTCTGTGAGTGTGTCAGTGTCTGTGTGTGTGTGGATGCCGTGTCTGCCTTCTTTGATTCAGGTGTTGTGGAAGAGTGACTATAGTTAGTCCATACCTCATGATGCTCTCCATTCAGAAGACACCTTAGGGCCTGCATTACACCCAGTGAGACTCAATCACAGCCTACGCTAAATCGATAATCCTGGAGATAGTTGGTGGGAGGGAGACAGCAAAAGATGGAGAGAAAGTGGCTTGAGGAGAGAGGGAAAGGGTGGAGGAGGAGCAGAAAAGGAGACAGAAACTCCAGAGGAGGTGGGGGACCAGAGCAGAGAAGAGGGGAGGAAGAGGGCTGGGATGGGAAGATGAAAGATGAGGGCTGGTTTTCCCACAAACTCCCACAGGCCCCTTTGCTGACTGTGTTTTTTATCTGAGACTGAGAGGACATTGTTGAGCTAAAAGGAGAGAAAAAGAAAGAGGATACCGAGAGGGAGTTGACTGAAACAGAGAAATCACAGCGAATGGAGAGCAAGTAGAGGTACACCAAATCTTAAATTAAAAAGTGTCTTCTGCCCTAAAAAGGTGGCTTTTTTTGTGAGAATGTGCTTACCCTTATTCCATACAGACTTGATTCAGCTTGCCAAGCAATGCAGAGCCATATCTAGATTTGTTTGCATTTGTTTTTCCCCCTATTGAGAATAATATCGCTGGTGTAAAGCTCTCTTTTAGAATTTAGTTCCATTCACATATCATATAGCAATTCCAGCCACTACTTTTTAGTACATTACGGCCATTATCGTCTTAATAACATCAACGTTTAAAAAAACAAACAAGCCAACAAAAGTGAAATAACTGCCTGCCTGAGACTCCGGGACCGCTCATTTCTACTCAGAATGTAGAGTCTTTTTAACAGTTACCGATATCTAACATTTGACATACTAAGTTATTACCTGGACATTGCATTTTGCAGCAAATATTTTTTAAAGCTGCAGTTAACTGTGCACTTGTTGTGGACTATTTTTTAGTTGCTAATGTGGGATTGACTGAGTAGAAACTACAATGCCCATGTTCATTGTGATACAGTTGGTTTGTGACAACACGATTGTGCCTTGAACTTTGAGAATCTTGTTCACACATCTCTAGCAGTCAGTTATGCAAAATCTGAATATTGTCGAATAAAGTGGTTGCCTCTGAGATAAAACGTGCAATTTTCCGAGCTTGCCAGGGACATACATTGTGGAGCAGTCAATATGACATACAGTATATTTGACTGCACAGAGAACTGCGTGTCTGATAAGCCTTGATTGCTGGCCTTCATTTGACATAATGTATTTGGACATACTAAATCTTTTCTTGCATACCAAATAACATTGAAATAAGTATCTGCTAAAGGATTATGTTTTTCAGGGAACACTTAGTGACAAAAAAGTCTCTGAGCCAATATATATGTTTGCAATTTTTATGTTGCTATTTATTCTTGTAAAATGATTTTGAGCAGTAAACTTTCTGTGGGTATTGTTCGGTAAGAACACAGTGGTCAAAGGGGAAAAAAACAATATAGTATGAGTAACACTCAATCTTTGGCTGATGGGAGAAGGCTGGACACTTCACAAGCCACAACAAGCAACGTCAACAGGTTGGCTCAGAGATGGGCAGCGTAAACCAGCAAAAAAAGTCACCCACTGTCTCATCATTTTTATTGCGATATTTCGTCCTCTTTCCATCACCCTGGGCTCTGTCTCTTCACCCTTACTACCTCATTTACTTTCACTCACACCCTCCAATTCTTGTTTTTGCACCTCCAGGTCTCCCCCCGCCCCACATACACACACACTTTCTCCCAACCTCTCTCTCTTTCAGGCGTTTTAGTTTACTGGCCCCGTCTCTCTGGTTTGTCTTCTGTCTCTCTCTCTCTCTCTCCATGACTTGCTGTTGTTTTTGAGTGATGTGCAGCTGATGGCGAACGCTGGGCGATGACAGATGGATGTGACAAGCAGATGGTTTTGCTTGTCGTCTTTAATCACACAAATTCAGTCGGCCATGAAGCCGAAGCTCTGTCTTGTCAAAGCAACACAAAGTGGAGACAAATTTATCCAGCAAGCTATAGATTTTGATACAGAAGATGTGTAGGCATTTGTGAAGAAAAGGCTAAACATAAATGCGAGTGTTCGTGTTGTGGTCGGCTCTGATGTTGTTTTGATGACTGTTGGCTGCCGTGCGGTTGCTTGACAAGATGTTGAACTTTTAATTTGACAGCTGTGACGAGGTAAAGCCGGGTGAAGCAGGATAAACAATAGCCCTTGTCATTGAAACTCTGCTTGACAGTACATGCTGATTTAATGTTTGGTATGGACACACACAGGCTTGTGTAACTTCCATGTGTTTACATTTTATTCACCATCTTTTTATGTGATCAAATATTTTTATTTTCTTTAATGGAGGTTAAATAAATTATAACAGTAAATTGATAGTTAATACATATCTTCTTTTTCCCTCCATTTTGACCCCCCTCCCTCCCTGTATGAGACATGGGTACACACTTAGGAGAATAACTGACATTAATAATTAACAGACGCAGGGTTTTCCCTACATTCAAGTATGAGGGCATACTCTGCTGTTTACGATTGCCCTGCACCCATGTGATGGTGTATAACCAACCCTATTTATAAAAAAAAATCCCCATCCTTTGTCTGCTTATTTACACCCATGAACTGTATGACAGGGTAGGGCTGTCGCTGTAAGCGCCCAAATAAATGGACGCTATATTAACAAGCCAACCACAGAGCATGGAAGTCACCTCACCCCACCTCGTGTTCAGACGGAAACAATGGCAACTGTACTGGTACCTAAACCGAATGTACGGAGCAGTGTGCGAGCAGCGCTGCAGACAGTGGACAGCGCCTGATGCTGACACAAAGCACCGTCACGGCAGAACCACTTATCACCAGGACAGTGTGTTTTCCAATAACCTGTACCGTTTGACTAAAGAACACATAAAGACAATGTCTTGCTATTTTTTTGTAAGCAAAGGCTACAGATGAGGTGATTCTGGTGATAACTGTTGCTGCCTTGCTTTGTTTCAGCACCTGGCTCTGTCCACTGTCTGCAGCGCTGCTCGCACTCTATCCTGTGGCAGCAATGTCAGTAAGTTGTGATAGCAAGAAATACATATTGTGGTATTGATAAACCATATAAGTAAATTCTAAATGGGTGACAATAGTCTCCAGATTAAGATCCTTTAGCACATAACAGAATCCTGGAAGTCCTGTGTTGTTGCAAAGCATCCAAGCTTTTCAACTTATAACATTGCTCGCCATAAAGTATTCAACCAGAGATTAAAAAATGATTGTTACCTTTGTGTTAATTGTTTACAGACTCTGACTCATCCCCCTGCATGAACCATCCAATGTGTGTGAAACTCATAATGTCCAGTAATTGCTGAAGCATCTGATAATGATTCAGCTCTATGGTGATTTTTGTTGTAGTTAGCGGTGTTATTAGATTGCATGATAGTGAGAAAAGTTTTTTAATATACTGTTTCCTCATGTTTGATAATAAGGGCAGAGAAAACTTTGGAAACAAATCTTAATATTGTAGCGTTCAGACCAACAGTATCCCTAATAACCAAATCCAAATGAACTCTGCAGCTACCTATATGACACAAAGAGAACACAAAAAGAATAAAATAAGCTTCAAAGAGACGAGATTTAATACAGGAGCGGTTTTATTGGTTTGCATTGATACAGGTGTACCTGATAAATGGGTTACTCAGTGTTCATTACTTGATTTTTTTAGTTCAGTGTATCTCAAACCTTGTAAACATATATAGTACATTTACATTAGCACAAGTACAAACTTCATTTCTATTTTATTCTGTTCTTTCTGTATATGTTACAATGACTCAGTTCACTGTAACGTAAGGTTCAGAATCATTTTTGATTTGATCAATTCTGTTTCCGAGGTTAGGGTTAGGTTAGGGTTCTGTTTCCCATTCTGGTTCGGAACAATTCTTGATTCTGATTTTTTTCCTATATTTTTGGGAGAGAAAAACAGAAATGTGCCTACCTTTATTGTTGACACATTTAGGCTCTCAACAGTGCATAGCAGATTTTTCTTTTCCCATTTATTTATAAAAATAAACATTACTCTCTCTTTTTAATAATGAAAAACTGAACAAATATATATAAGATTTTTGTCATTATTTTGTCATATCTATGATTTCAGTTATTCTGGTGTTAGCTGTTTCTGAAGTACCAGGATGACACAAAAAAGGCTTAAATCTGTGTACTGTATGTTACTGTGAATAAACAGATATCAATAAAGCACAACTTAAAGGCTGGAGACTCAACAGAGGCAAACGGGTTCTTCTTTTAAGAGTTCTGCAGTGAGCCGACTCTCTGACCGAGTCGGGAACACGTGATCTGTTCAAACGGTCGGTTCAACTTTTCTCCGTTCGCTCTCAGCGTGTCTTAAGTAACTTAACGATTTTAACGTTATCCCACAGCCTGCTGTAGTCTGAACTTCTCCACACAGACTTTGTTAAACAGCGCTGCTTTATATGTCCAAACACTAACGAAAAAGTGCACGCTAATGCATACTCTATCCTCTCAAGATGGTAGCAGGGGTGACCTGGGCACTAATAGCTTTTTTTTAAATAAAGGTAGGCAAAAATATTATTATCAATTCTCAATTTCCTGATCGGCTAAAGTAATCCAATCTGTGACTTCAATCCATGACTCGATTCAACGGAACATAATATCTTATTAACTGAATTAAATGTACTGTAACAAATGTGTAAGTGAAGAAAGAACACACTTTATTATGTTGGCAGGTAAAAATATGCTTGGCAGGTGAATGTTAATCTAACCGCCACCTTGGCCGGTGAGTCAAAAAGTGAATTTCGGACCCTGCCTGCTACGCTGACAACACAGTTGTTTTCTTTCTCAATTGAACCCTCTATATGTAACAAGCTGGCTGCTTCCTTCCTTTGTTCCATAATATAGTAGTGACCTTTATATTATAAGGTCAACACTAAGAACCTACAGTAGGTGTTAGCTGCAAAAGCTTAACTTTTGACAAAGAGAAAAAAACTGTAAAATAAAATAAAACAGCTTTCTACCATCTCAGGAAAACCACCATTGTTTTCTTTTGGCCTGGACTATTGTAATGCCTTGTTTACCAGCCACCATGCCAGAGATGTAACCACACTTCAGACTGTGTAGAACTCTGCAGCCAGACTCCTGACAAAAAACAACAACTTGGAGATGATAAAGTCAAACTCTGAAATAAAATGCATCGGTTTTCTCATTATGGCATCTTTACCCGTGAAGACACTTGGACACACAAACACATACTGTGGCCAAGATGGTTGCCTCACAAAATGAAAACCTCAGCTTAGCAGAGTGTTCAAATGAGAAGTGTAATTAGCACCTAAATGATCAACTCAGCAAAATAAGCTGGCAATTCTGATAAGGTGTGATATTGCACACACAAACAAGCCCCAAAACACATACACTGAAACACATCCCTATCGTCATACAGGCAGATACCGCAAATGATTTCTCCACTGTAGTAGAGATAAGTTGACACAATATTCCTGATTCTCTATTTGGCTCGCTTTTACCCATCAGTTCTTCTACCATCTACCATGGCTCTAATTCTCAAGGTTACGCTGGCAAGGTCAAATTGACTTTAGATTAATTAACTGTCAATTAAGGGAGTAATTGTTTCATAATGTGGTGTGCCCCCGAGACAAGGTGTGTGTGAGCAGGGCCAGCACTGTCAGAGCTGGTTTAGGCCGATAAGGGGGTGAGTGAAGCCTCTCAGAGAGGGAGGGAAGGGGAAGCGTACAGTCAGGTGTATATGTGTGAGGACAGAGGCAAATAAGAGCTGCACGTTTGTGAGAGAGGCACACTGCAGAGATAGAGAACTATAATGAGAGAAACGAGTGATACACCCTCCATTATCCCATAACAGTGGCCAGGCACTCTCCTCTGCTGCCATCAGGGTGCATCAGGTGGGTTGGCCCTCAGGTAGCTGGGAACGCATTCGCAAAAATATCAAAGCACAATTACACACACACACACACACACACACACACACACACACACACACACACACACACACACACACCTGTTGTAGACACACAGTATACAAAAGCTTACACAATGGGGTTGTATTCTTCAACCGAATCAACATTCATCAGCTCATGCAGAGGTGGATGAATTGATGTATCCCTGGCTTCTGTCAAGCAAGGGAAGAGGAGACGAGCCCAGAGAGGGAGAACAGAGATGAAAACGGAATGAAAATGAGAAATAGAGGAGGAAAAACAAAACAAAAAAAAGTAGGAGGAAATGAATAAAAGAGAGAGGGGGGAGAGGCCGTGCGGTGAACGCTGATGAAATGGTGATTGCCTCTTGCTTGCTAATGGTTGGCCTGGAGCGGTGTCAGAGAATGACACGTGCAGCTAAGCTCTTCCCTTTAGATTTGTTTCTCCTCCTCCTAATATTACCAGTGAGCTTCAACTTTGCTGACAATTGCAGACAATCGAGTGAGAGAACAAAGGACGAATCAATAAGAATTTGATATTTTCTGGTGTCTGTTTTTTTTCTTTCCCCTGAAGGTAACCTCATGTGGAGCCTCAGTGTACTGCAGAGTGTAACATTTTTTCAGTATTAATTATCATCATCCCTTTGTCCTGAGACTCTCATTTATATCCGTTTATACTAAAACTACGATTTATTTTTCCAAGCTCATCTTTTATTAAAACTAAATGAAACAAAACAGAAAAAAGGAGAAATAGTTTGAGACACATTCAGGGACTTCAGACAGAATCTGCAGCAATAAATAGAAGGTCTGTAGAACCTTTAATTCAAGCTACTAAACGCTTCAGCTCTGTGACATCCAAAAACAGAAACGATTGATGGTGGGAAAAGAATTTCCCATTGTTACTTTGGAGTCCTTTAGATATTGTTCTGCATAAAATATGGCTGTTTGTGTTGAATTGCTCAGTCTCTTCCTTCAGCTGACAGTTTATACCTGCCTAGATGACTGTGCCACAGGTTGGCTGTTGAAACGTTGCTTACATTCTTAAACCATTCATGGTGACTAAATGAGCTGGGTCAGAGGCATTGACTTCATCTTCTCACCTCAACAGCTGCATAAACTGGATAATGTCACCTTAATGACACCAATTGTTTGCTGTAAGGCTTTGGTTTTGAACTTTGGCCATTATTTTAGTTTTGTTGTGTTTTCTGCAGTCAGAAGTGAGTATATTTAGATGAGAGGGGGCGCTGGAGTAGAATGAGGGGGCGGCAATAGTCACGTTATCAAAGTTAGGTTGTGCTTAATAGATTATAGTAACACGTAGAAATGTTAGAATTTACATAAAAAAGGGAAAACGGTCTTCTTGAAAGATGTGGTATGATCGGTAGATCAACTGTACTGCAAGCTGAAACATTTCAGCCTTTTTTTTTTTTAATTGCATCATCATTTTGAAATATTTCACTCTATTCTATACTTTCAACTTAGTTTTGAAAAGTGTTGATTCTGACAATGTAGTGCCTTGTCCAGTTCATGTCACAGGGCCCTGAGTTTCTGTTTTATCAGCTTATATACCAGTGTGCAGTTTGTCAGCCCAGTTTAGAGTGTGTCTGTAAAATCTCTGCTTTCTACTTCCTGTGTTTCAGCTGTTTCTTTTCACTGTGTACTTTTGTACAGTATTCAATGGCAGTCAACCCTTGACCCACGCATGGTGTTAAATTAAGCTCAGTGCAGCATACATTATAAAGAGGATGTCAATCACTTGATAGGTGGCCTTTTAGCACTACTCTATCCTACCGTGTCAAAAGAGGAAACCATTTCAGCAGAGACTCAAAATTGAGAACCAACAGCAAGGGTGAAATAGCCTACTAATAACTTAGTAAAGAGTTTTTTAAAAACATATTTATTTAATAAAAAAGGTGAATTAGGTTGACATTAGTAAATAGACAACATTTGTGTGTAACAATATTAGGTTTATGTGTGGGTGGCTATTTATCACAGTGATCCAACATCTGTTTTTGTCATTAAAGTTTCATCTTTGGTTAATGCTAATTTTCTTTGACTGTTTGTCAGAACCTGTCGAGTGGTTCTCCTGTTTCCAGTTTCTTTGCTTGGTAATCTGACTGCTTGAGATCGTTTCAGATGTTTCATACTGTATGTGTGCTTCTGGTTTATCTCTGGCTCTAAAAAGTGTCACTTATATGCAAACATTCTGTGTCTAGACAGTTTTACACAATCGCTGCCTTACTGTACACTGCACAGGAGAATACACCTAAAATCTATTTCTATTACAGGATATCTGTTAACTAGTAATCGACTTTGAGGACAATACTCTCCTCGTAATCAGTGCTATCACCCCTGTCTCTGAACAGTGTACTTTGTTTTCTATCAGTGTTTTTAATTGTTTTCCCCTGTTGCTGTAGTTTGCATTTTTCTAGGACTACCAAGTCACAGGAGTGATTACAGCTCGCCTCGTCTATTGATTGAAAACTCCTCTGTTTTCTGTCTGTTTGGAAGTCTAACATATGGCCTCCTGTATTCATGTGAGTCACTTTAAACCACTGACGTGTGGTCTTGATGGAGCTGCTTGAAACTGATGGAAGCGAGCGCGTGTGTTTAGGATGGGTGGACGGATGGATAGATGATAGACAAATGGATGAATGATGGGAAGATAAACCGATGGGTAGATGAATTGCAGGATGGGATGGGTGCACAGACGGATGCGTTGATGGACTGATTATGTGAAAGATGGAGGAGAAGTAGAATAATAGTGGGATGGACAGGGTGGATTGCCATCAGATGAGCTGATGAATAAATGGGCAGACAGATAGGTAGATATCCAGAGAGAGATTAATATGTGCTTTCCTCACTGGGCCACCTGCATCCTCAGCATTTAGAAGAGGCTGGAGAGCAGATACTCACCCGTAATAGGGGTAATGGAGCTCAAAATAAACTCACAAACAACTCTATTTCTGTCTTTTTTTTCTCCCCCTTCAACCCGTCAGCACACCCCAAGTCCCTCTCATCCTCTCTGTTCGAACATTTCCCATGTACCCGGCACTCCATTGACATTTCTGTGAGAGACTACACATGCTCCAAAGTGGAAACAAGCTCAAACATTGGAAACAATGAATCATGGTCTTTAAAAATAAAAGCCCATACAGCAAAATGCCCAAATCTTTCCAGTTCAACATATGCTTTTTTTTTTTGTTAGCTTAAGAGAGATCAGTTTATTGTCTGTGAAATATTATTTCTTCTCTCTTATTTATTGATTACGTTTTTTCTGCCTCCGCCTCCATCAGTCATGAATAACGATTCATGACCGTCACATATTTTGCAGGATTTATGGATTGGCCTGTTAGGATTTGAAAATTGAAAAAGGATTTTATCATGGAATGTGTTACAAAACATGCCTTTATTTCCTTCATTGCAATAGTCTCAGAAGTTACTAGGGGGGCTTTAGGTTTAAAAAAGTTTAGTTTCCTGCCTGTGATGCAATCAAAATATCTCCTTCTTCTTTTTAAAGTGAGTTTACATGTCGAAGTGTCCTTGGGGAAGACGCTGAACCCCAAGTTGTGCGATGTGCCAATAACATCTGTGTGTGAATGTGTAAATATTATTAGTTAATACTGATGGGAACTTTACTCAGCATCCTCTGCCATCAGTGTGAGAATGTGTGTGTGAATGTGACCAGCACTTTGAGTGGTCAGAACACAAGAAGAGTATTGTTATTGTATAGGGTAGTTTGTGCTTATATATTTCACATTTATATTTTTCTGAACTACAGATTATTTTTGTGAGCCTTGCTGTGTTACTGTGATATATAAACACAAACAGCTGTTTATATTCATGTGTGTGTTCATCAGTTGTCTGTGACAGTCAAACAGGATGCTTTATGGTCTGTCAACAGTGACAGTTACTGGTGTAACACCTCTCCTCTCCTCTCCTCTCCTCTCCTCTCCTCTCCTCTCCTCTCCTCTCCTCTCCTCTCCTCTCCTCTCCTCTCCTCTTCTGCATACTTTCATTTTACTGTTCTCTCTCAGCAGATGGGCCGGGCACACACTGATGCGCCGGTGTGTAAAGTAACTGGTTACTGAGGGAGGGTGGTTTGACTGGTCAGTGCATGTGTGTGTGTGTGTGTTGGCGACATTACATTTTTCTCTCAATTTCTCTTTCACTCTCTGCCACGCGATTGTGCTTACATAGTGTTTGCGTGTGCGTGCGTATACAGTGTGTATGTGTTGACAGGTGGCGGTGGAGGTGCTAATGCCGCCAGCCACACACTCAGAATACATTTCCATGTCTCTCACACCCCATCTCGTTTAATAGTCATCCTGGTGGCTCCTGCATTCAAGCCCACTTATGCTAATGTGTTTGTGGGTATAAGGCTGCTTGTTCTTTAACCATTTTATATTAGCTCTATTGACCGTCACTTCGCTACGAATAATTGTGCAGATAACTGTTATCTACTGGCAGGAAATGCAGGACATACAGATGGGCAGAAAAAAAAGTGAGGAGTCTGCAGAATGGGAATGGGGGATAAAAAAGAGAAATCAATAGAACGTAAGCAGTTTTCCCCCTCTTGAGAAAAGTTCAGGAAAACTACCATGATGCCTTTCTGCTAAACACAGAGTCATTCAAACCACTGAAACTAGACCAGTTGTAAAATGCTTGGTGATGAAGACCCATTGTCCTTACAGTAAGTCCAGGTTATTTGTCCCTTTTTTTTTTCTTTTAGAATATTTTTTTCGTTCCCCTGACTGCCGGTTAATTATTATGCATTCCACCCTTAAAGCAGCCTCTTTTACATTGTATTTATGAATCTTGGATTTTTCGTAACTTCTGATATCTCTTATATGTTACGTGGTGGCAGTAGATGCAGCTCTTTGAAGAAACGGAGAAGTGGCAGAAGCAAAGATTGATGGGTAGTGACTGTATTGTTTCAAGTCTTTGTCTTCAGGTAAATCGCTTGTATTGCTGAATGACAGAATGGTGCCAATGATCAACAAATACTCTCTGGAGAATATTTCAGACCTTTACAGACAGTTTCTGAGAGATGGACTGTCAAATCAAACCTGAGGGAAGCAGTTTGTAGTCACCAGTTAACATTGTTAAGATGAATATATGGGACTTAGGGGGGAGATATAAACACGGCTAAGATTGTAAATGGACTTGAGCTTATATAGCGCTTTTCTCTTCTGACTACTCAAAGCGCTTTTACACTCCATGTCAGACCTACCCATTCACACCCACTCACACACTGATGGCAGAGGTTGCTGTGTAGTGAGACCATCAGAAGTAACTAATCCCATTCATAAACATTTATACTACAAAGCAGCGGGAGCAATTCGGGGTTAAGTGTCTTGCCCAAGGACACATCAGAGATGTTTGTTTCACTCAGATTTGTGTTTGCACAACCTGTCTGCAGAGGTAGATGGTATATCTGCGTTGACAGTAATGCTCCTTTACTGTACTTGTGGTAGCACAGGTCATAGCATCAGCCTTTTTATAAAGAACATTTATCAGTTTTTTATTTGTCCTTAGGATTGAAGTATCGTGTGAAAGAATGAAAATGCGTCAATAGTCCAACAATAATATTAGGTGGTAGACAAAGAAGAGAGTTGGATGTCAGATTTCAAACAATGTCAAGATTTCAAATCCCTAACAGGTGTTGTGATAGGAAATTTTGAGTCATAGTCACACCACAAACATTAAAAATGCTGGCCCTACTGTTGGAAGCAACATTATAGAAGATGGAAAGATACAGGCAGCACTTGAAAATCACTGTCTGGCTGCTTATCTATCGCTAAATGTATATGCAATTCTGTAACTTATGTGACTGTAATTTGTAGTAGTCGGGTTATTTTTCATTTCTGTGATCATAGTGTCCTGATATCTTAAACCCCAATCACAGCGCTAACATATTAAAGGGAGAACCCTTTCCAGACCTTTTGCATATCATTTAACCCTGAGGAAAATTATCAACGATCATTGATTAAAATAATAACTCAAGGAACATAATCTGATTTTATAATAATAGAACTGACTGACAGAAACATCACATCCACAGTAATTGCATTAACCCCTACATGTAGTCATAGTACCTTTTATTTACAAAATGTGTGCGATACAGTACATTTCTCTGATCAGTAATGTGATGATGGCCTGTCAAACCATACTGACCTGGTTCATACTGGCATCGTCACTATTTTTCTTTTTCTGGATTGCCAACATGACAGTCCAAGGTCTCAGATCGGATCATTGAGGTGTCTGACCCCAACTAGCTGGTCTCAGATTGCTTTGCAACTGCCTATAACTCACAGAAACCTCATTTACAACACCGTACTGCAAAGTGACACGTGGCTGTCCATGTAAGACTGCCTAATGTTGTCACATTCTAAGAGGTCAGAATATGTATAAATAGGTCTGATGGTAACAAAGACTTTTAAAAATCAAGTACAATTTCCTTCACTTACAGTCACATCTTCCATTCTTTACACACCAATCATGTCGAAGACTGCAGTGTCAGTATTTATACAGTTGTGACCTTCCCCTCTGTGACCTCCTGAATTACATTTGATCTGTTCTCTCTCTCCCTCTCGTTACCTCATGTCCCCAAATACTACAAATACCAACTGAAGGCAGACACTCGATGGGCTGATGGGGGCTTAACAGAATCAATTGATCCCATTGGCAGGAGGGGTAAAAAACCCAAGATACAGCGTGAAGCATTTGTTCTTGTTTCTGTGTTTCTGTTCACTGACACACAGGCATTTGTATACACAACACCTCAGGGTGATAAATTAAAGTGATTCAATCTTTAATGCAAATTTTGATCAACTATTAAATGAATACAGAATACACGTCATGTTTTACCATCAGAGGTGCATAAACTACACATTTTATGGTTTGGTAATGATATATTTTTTTTCCAGACAAAGTGTGTAATCATGAGGGGTGTGACTCTCTCCTTCACAAGATGATCAGATTAGAAATTAGACGACAACTAGATTCATTGACGATTCATTAAAATTAAGAAGGATTTGGTCCAATTTGACTAAATCAAGAATGGATCAAATCGATCACATGCAAAATTGAAGATCGAATCCCATGTAATTTTTTTACTTTCTGGAACTGAGAAAAAAGGGGAAAACAAATGTATCATTTCAAAATAACATGCCCTTGACTTTATTTCTTCAACAAGAGAGAAATATGAAAATGTGTTGTTACTGAAACAGAAATCTTAGTTCCTCTGTACATCTCATACCATGGGCTAAATCAAATCCTTAAAACACAATAATTACTAATTAAAACAACAGTAAAAACTGAATTTTAGACATTTTATCGCCTTTCATAATACCTATAGTGAGTTGAGTGAATCGTTACACCCCTACACCTAAACTAACCTATCACTATCATTGGCTGGGGAAAACATTCAAGCTCCCTGCCGAGAAACGTCCTGTGTCAACCAAAACAAAACATCAAAATACAGGCAGAGGACTGGGTCTCTACACACACAGTCACCAGCTTCATCAAAGCTAACCACGATGGTGTAACACTATGTCCTTTCAGTTTACTTTCTACCTGGTTTACTGCCTCTTGTTGAGCAAGTCGGCCCACCAAGATGCATTCACTACCGTGAATTTATTTAGACTTAGGACATTTTCAGCCACAATGATACTGCTTAAAAGGTTGTTAGGGGAAAGGCTGTCCTTATGCAGTACCATTTCCATTGAGTCTGGGGTCAATGACACAAAATCTTCAAGATGATTCAATAAAAGCCACTGGTTTAACCAAGCTAGAACTCTTGGTTAAACCATTTTAAAGAGGCGGTGACTAACCATTTAACTGTTCAAGTGAAGTCAGAGAAGGAGCTCCAGTGCATGCTAAGCCTCAGGAGATGCATGTTGACAGGAAATAATGAATCAAGAGGTACCCTCTGGAGTTTCAGGAGATGGGGGAAGAGACAGGAAGAAGAATGAGGTGAAGTTTGAAGCAGAGGAGCAGACAGAAGAAGGAGGAGGGTATAGATGAGCAAAAAAATGGTTATGGGCTGTTGATGTAAAAAATCTATCTTACCTGGGTGGCATTTGTGTTGAATGTGGATGTTTTTTTGCATTAATATTATGCATAATGTATACTGCTTTTGTGTGTTCCGCATAATGCTATGTGTGCATCATCAGTGGCAGAGAAGCTCAAATGTTCCCCAGGGAAAGAGTCAGAATACCTTTGAGTGACTTACAGAGAAGTGACATATCGGCATCCAGCTGAAGGGATATCAACGTGTGTAAATCTATTTTTAGTCATCATTTGAAGTTTTCAGAGGTGGGTTTGGCACAGTAATTGTTTTCCAGGAGTAGGTTTGTAACACTTGTGAGAAGTATAGGCAGCACTCTCAGATAAACACACAATATTGAATCAGACAAGTGGCCAAGATAATTAATGCATCTGTCAGGGCCACATTATAAATGTAGACAGTTTACATACAGAGGTGATCATCAGGAAGCTGCTGTTGGGAGAGAGAGAAAAACTGACACTATTTGGAAACCACAGCCTGTTCTTGCTCTTTTGTTGAAGAGAAAAAAACTGATTGTGTGTCTGTATGTGTGGACTAACCCAAGATAAATTCTGTTTCAGGAAAATGAATTAGTAAGAAGAGAGTGTCTTTGTGAGAAATGGATCTGTCATGAAGAGAAGGCAGAACGCTGGCAATAATAAAGCAAAAATGATCTCAGCAGCTTGCGTCATCACAACAAACACAACAACTGCAGTAGATACAGAGAGAATGACTAATTACAACAATTTAACCATTACGTCACTACTACTAGTGTTGCCAGCCCTCTCTTTCTTTGTGTTAGTACACTAACAACTGCTACTATTTTACTTGTATTGCATGTCAAATGCTGGACAGTTCACTGTGCAGAGAAGGAAGAAAAGGTTCAGCATGCTGTTGGTACTGGTGACATATTGGTACCAGTTTGCGGTACCCATCCCTAATCAATTGTGTGTCTGTAAACTCATCTATATTGCTTAAGTGTGTGTGTGATGTTGTCATTTTGTAGTCCAACATTTTTCTCACACTAACCAGATGTGAAAGGCTGACTTCATGTTGTCTTTACTAAAACATACAAGTCTGCTGAATGTTGAGTAGCCAGGCCAACATGCTCATATTCACAGGCATGCTGGTACTGGTTCACAAAAGACATACAGACTTGGCATTGGAACTCTGGCCCCAGTCCTGTTCCAGCTGAGATCTTATCAGCGAGTGTGGTGGGTGGTAATCAGAAGATATAATTCATCAGGCAGCTGGCCGTCCAACCACAATGGAAGGAGCATCACTTGTACAGCCGCGCTGCAGTTGCACTCTATACAGCTGATATGACCTTGAAATGAGACTGAGGTGGAAAAATAGAAGTCCAGTACCCAGTAATGATGAGTTTGGCCAACCCTGTCCATACTCCATCTGATCTCACTGGTTTTTCTTATTCGGCTTGTTTTCCATGGTCAGATTGGATTCCACATGGGGTCATTGTCCACAGCATGGGCCTGTGTGACATCACTGTCCAAATAAAATCACTGAAATATTAATATTCTGTCTAGAAGTTGCAGTCCACTTCTATGATATCAACAGACATATGATGCTTTTTATTGTCAGAATTTTAAATTCTTTTTTTTTAAATGTACATTTGAACAGTATTTATCATTGATAATGTTGGTGACCAACTTTCTTTCACAAGTTTCCAACTATATCGGGATATTCAAAGCAGCTACAAAAAACTAGGGATATTTATTTTTATTTAAATGGAAATTTTAATTCTGTTTTACCCACAAGTCTACAATATAACACTCAAATTTTCCCCCAATTTATTTAAAATTGTCTGCAGGTAAACAGCCTGTTGCTAATGTTAGCGCTAGCACCGCCAGCCTCGATCCTCCCTGCAGCTTAACATCCACATGCCCGTATTTGTTTGAACTATTTGAATAGTTCAGCTCCATTCTTACCATTAAACACATTAATGGCCTTTAAAAAAACAAAACGTTTCTTTAAATGTTCTTAAAAGCTCTATATTACAGATTCATTCCATTTCAAAGCAAAGCGTCCAGGTACCGGAGCATAACACCTCCTCTAATCAGGGAACAGCATCAACATGGTGACATTGTGCTGTGTGGGATTGTTTAATCTAAATTCTTTTATTCCATCTGCTACTGTGGCTCTCTCCAGGGGTCCGGGACCACTCTACTTCTAGCTGTCACTGTTCTGCTCCTTGCCTAAATGAACAGCCCTGCCTGGTTTTCAGGGTCACCTTCCTGAGCTACAAGCCTTCAGTAGCGTTGTCTCATTTTTCCTGCCCTCTGTGTACGTGTGTACGTGTGTGTGTGTGTGTGTGTGTGTGTGTGTGTGTGTGTGTGTGTGTTTAATACCTATTTTTCATCACGTCCCATACGCTTTCTTCAACTTTAATTTCCCTTCCCGAGAAATGTCCATGTAACATCTAAAACTTGAAGGTTGCTGTTAAAGCGGCATTATATGACAGAAACAGCCCAAGTAATGATTGGCCAACAAAGACGCCAGAATACAAAATATTCAGAGCACCTAGCCAAAGAAAATGAATCCAGTTCATGGCTCTGTAGCCTCTAGTTCTGTTAACTAGCCAGCTGAGCTGAACTAGCCAGCTTTGGTGGGGCGAGAGATGGGGTCCACCCTGGACAGGTTGCCAGTATCACAGGGCTGTTATACGCCCGGGGAGAACACATGCAATGGAAGAACATGCAAAGAAATACCCCTTCCAGGATTCAAAACCAGGAGCCTGCAAGGCATCACAGTTACCACTGCATAGTGCAACCCATTTATATTTCTCTCAAATAACAATATTTAAATATGAGGAAGATATTTTTGTTAACTTTGCTGTTATTTGATTAAAGACAAAAAGTCCATGCAAACATTCTGAAAACAAAAAACAAATTCACGACGAAATTGCCGGGAAACCACGATCCAATTAAACTCCTTATACTCACAGTAATTATACTGGGAGTTGGATTCCAATTTCCACCTGAGAACCTTTTGATTGATCAATCCAGCAATTAATCACCTCATTAATTACATCGGGTGCTGATTGTGATCAGGTGGCAGGTCAAACCACACTGAAAGAAGAGGCAGTGTACTCCTTTTAGGAGCTTTCAGTTTGCTCAATATTGGCAACCCCTGTGAACAAAGTGGAACAACTGATGCCTTTGCTGATCTTGTCCTGTGTTTGTGTAATAGTGCTTTCTCAAACTCATCCTGCGCTCTTTCAAGTTAAACATAACTATTACTTAGGGGTGGCCAATATGTCAAAGATATCATATCTCATATCTTTTTTTTTATGGCAGGATCACTATCACAATTACATCATGATTCTTTTCATGCTGATTTTAAGACTTTTTTTTCAAATCACTGCCCATTTCCATTTCCTTTTCCTGCATTCATATTAATTTGTATGCATCAATGTGTGCTTTTTCTGCACCACCTTGTAAATATGACGGTCTAGTCTGTGTCCCCTTTAGTGTCTGTGGAATCTATTTTAGTTTTCACAGGCCACATTTTTACACAATCTAAATACTATTCATATGAAAACATGTGGACTTTAAGACTTCTTGTCTTTCTGAACTATTTTAGCCCTGCAACATTCCTAGACCTGTACCTTTTATAAAAGTAGCCTATCATGTGTTCTTCATATGTAAGTTTGTATGTCATTACTGGATTTACTTCAGTAAGAATGTCAAAAATATGCTTTTTAAAACATAATCCAGAATTGTATTTATTTCTGTGACAATTAGTCATTCAGTGAAGAAGAGATCTTATTTTTATCTTGATTTTTTATTAATATTAAAGACAGACGGAGAGGTAACCTTAGAAACACACTCACACCTGCCTGCTACGCACCGAACAAGAGGAGGGGAGAGAGTGAGCTGTTGAGTGAGATCACTTCAAGCTGTATTAATGGCAGTAAATGACACTGTCCTCATTATGATTTTTTTAAATTATTAGTATTTTTTTGATTAACATCTACGGTCCGGATCTTCTTTACATCATCCCCTCCCTCAGTTCTGTGAGTCACCCAAACAACATAAGTCTTGTTATAAAACGTTTCACTCCTGATGACGGTCGAGCTTCATGTGGAGAGGATAGTTAATGAGAGAAACTAAGATAGTGCAGGAAAACATCGGCAGCCAGCAACAATTAAAACAACGATATATATCCGTCACTGCTGACTTGTTGGTGATGTGGCGGCTGCTGATTGGTTGGTGCATACTACTGAAGATGCTGTCTCTTGATGTTTTTAAAAATGATTTGTTGTGTTGCCATCCAACATGCAAACCATATCTATGCTAACTTTGCAAAAAAACCTGTTTGTGTCTTGTTGGGCGGAGTTCTTTTTAGGGACCAACTCTATATTTGTTTATTTTCAGCCATGAATACCGCTCCATTGTGAATCAAAAGGGAGGGAACTACCCACAGTTCACTAAATTGGTTCATCTATATGTTTGTAGGGAGGGCATGAAACGGATTACCATAGC
Organism: Tautogolabrus adspersus; assembly: GCA_020745685.1. NCBI lineage: Eukaryota > Metazoa > Chordata > Actinopteri > Labriformes > Labridae > Tautogolabrus > Tautogolabrus adspersus. Next base: position 24,850,771 of record CM036538.1, read on the forward strand.
GCGATTTGGCCGAGAATAAAAACCTTTGATGCGTCCGTGTATGAGCATAGAACTGCAAAGGATAGAATGTGCCCTGTTGCCCAATTCTATGATCTCTCTGCTTTGGCGGATCATCGACACATTCTAATCCTTCACAATTTTATTTTGCTCTATTGCACACCCCTATACTGTATATTTGGTGTTGAGAATACAAAAAAAAAGGCTGTTTTTGCAGCGTGCTATTAATCGTCTAGTCTTGACATCTACCCAATGGCAAAAATCTATCTTCACATTGATAGTCTGTTTTGCTTTCGTAGGTCATAAAGAGGCATCAGTATTAATTTCAGTCTGTTTCGAGCTTTAGGCTCCTCAGTGGAGCTTCAAATATATAAAAACACATTCTGTATGTTTTACATCTTCACAACAAAGGAAAACATTAGGACATTAAGATTTCTCGTTTTCTTATCCTACCTGTTATGCTTGTTGGACAAAAAGAAACACTTTTACTGTCGCCATATCTCTTGCTGCGGAACACTTCATAACAGTGAAGTGTTTATCAGATAAAGAACACTGACACAGAGGGCAAAACTGACAAAATCCCTCTGAGATAACTTCCTATCCCGTGCTGATAGCACACTGTTCACCTTTTTTTCCTCTCACCCTAACCTCACTTTGATGACTTGATAACACAGAGGCTGCATCATAGCATTACCCTCCTCCCCCCTTTGCTGTTTCCCCTTTTGTGAAGACCTCATTGTTTATCTAGCACACACCCAAGCAGTGATATTCCCTCTGGGCAGCACTCACTGCTTGTGTAAGTTATATGGTTGTTGGCTACTAATTGCATTAGCCCAGCGGGTTATTGAAGTTTTGCTTCACAACTTGTGGTCAGCACAAGAAAATATGACCTCAGTCACCAACCTAATCAGTAGGTTGAGCATCAGCGTGCGCACACAGGCAGGACGGTGAGTAGTGCGACACAGCGTGGTTCCCATTAGTGTCAGCCGCTCCAGGAAATATGGAGGTTATTTAGCTCCAACACAGGGATGCAGAGCTTGGATCTTAACATTGAACTGTCGTAGTTAAGAGGCCCCCTGCTCTGTGGACTCTGGAGGCTTTGATGACCACTTGTCTCTAAAGTTACATAAAAATCCTTCTTTCTGTATTAACGTGGTAGTGTTGCATGGGAAAAAATCCAGGGTCAGTTTGCTTAACGTCTTTATTTTTTCTTTCAGTTTTCATTCTACAGGCATGTGATGTGACTTTACAATCCATGTGTTTTTGTATCGAGTTTTAAGTTATAGTTTAAACATGCTTAATTAACACGAGCATCACATTGTATTTGGACTGTGCTAGGGATGTCTTTGATTAGCTTTATTAATAACATGACAAAGAGGGGGATTCAGAGGGCATGGTGGTGACGCCGGGTCATTATTTAAGCCTCAGGCACATGCAAACATCACACTTGTACAAAAAGACATATACACTGCACCAGATTGAACACTGACACTCTCACCAATCCTTCTCTTTAGCAGCTCTTTGAATTTGCTCTAATCTTGGGTCAAGCTTCAGGAAAGTATCTCACTTTAAATATCCCTGGGGGAGTTGGTGATGCCTAATGAATTTAAAAAACACATGGTCCACTGGAGGTCAGAATGTCGTCAGCTGTAAGCCCACAGCAGCAGCAACACAGTGTATTTACCAGGACTGTTTTAGACTTAAAGAGGAGCATTTATTTTCATCCTTTCTTTTCTAAATAACTAGCTGTCACTGAACAAGTGGAGGCAGGAGACCATTAACTGTAAAGAAGAGGATATATTTAGTTCCTGACATATGAGGAGATGAATTGGAAACAATAAAAGGAGGAGCAGAAACAAAGTGAAAGGGAACATTGGGTTAACCATGTGGGATAAGAAAACAAAAAGATAGCTTAAACCATCAAGTGTAGTTGCGAGGAAAGGACTACAAATCACTGCACTGTTTGAGTCAGTAACATGATGTATTTGATAAATATAAGGACATGTTCTATTGCTACATAAGTCAGAAAAAAAGGATATAACTCAAACATCATTACCTCTTTTGTTGGCCATTTAAAAATTGAACAAAAAGCCACTAGAGGAAAAATAAATCAGGTTATTTGGGACATGATATCAGGTATGATCATTAGACAGTGCAGAGAATAGGATGTAATCTTTTCATTCTCTGGACTCACTTTGGACGGACCCAGAGAGTCAGGGTGTTGAAGCAATTCCAATTTGTCACGAGGGAGTCGCTCGTTGGTCACCGAGAGTTAATGAGGCGAGGCCCGCAGTTCTAAGTCATCCTGCCACCAAGGCCGATTCCCAGACCTGATTACTTTAATGAAAGGACATTATTAATCAAACAGCACTATGTATCCACATACACACACAGGCACAGATTGAATCTAAGACACACACACAAACAAGACAAACACTTATAATGTAATGGAGAAAACAAGTGACACTCAGTTGATAGAGATAATACATAACACAAGACACAACACAGAGCACACAGTGGAACATTAGTGAATTGTTCGAAGCATTCTTCTAGATTAATAAACTGAAAGTAGTAAATGCACTGCACTGAACATTTTTTATAAAGCCCACACGGAAATGCAACAAAAACCTCCCACTACAGTCTGGATTAGTTTTGACTCTCCGTGCTGCCAAAGAGCCGAGGCTGGAGGTTCAACTAGTTACTAAAATGTAGTGCACTAATTCAAGTGTTTTGGGGTTTGTCCTTTAAACACACAAAAGTATACAAAGTAAAGTTTACCGCTGTGGATTGGGCAAGGTAAGAAATTTGATGTGAGCAGAGTGACGCAGGAATGACTTCAGAAGTGGGAGGCCATCCAGCTGGAGTGTCCACATTGAGATCTGATTAAATCCGATCACATTCTTTCCAGCTTACACCCTCTTCTTCTGCTACTACTGTGCCTCTATTATGTTCATAAGTAAAAACTGCTCTAACAAAGAGTGATATTTATAACAGTAACTGTTTATTGACATTCTTCTGTGTCACTCAACGATGCAACTTTCCCATCTAAGCAAAACTGTGCCTGGACTCCCTCACTCTGTCCTGTAAATAAACCTTCCCACAGAGCGCCCCCTACAGGCCTGGAGTACTTCTGTTAAAAGGCTGAACTTGTAGAGTCCGTCTACTTGCAGTTGTTTTCTGAATATGTTTAATTCGACTTGTTTCGTATGTATTTCCAGCACGTTTTATGTGAATGAAGTTGTTTCGGCTTTTTGCAGCACGTTTGTTTCCTTTGCAGCACATAACAGCCGTTGCATTTGTTTTGAATGTGCGTTCTTTCTGGATGTGCTGCATGTTTGTACCTACCTGCCACCGTAGTAGCCTGATAGAGTGCCAACTGCAAGTTATTATAGACAAACTTACTTACTGATTCTACTAGCTTTACTGGTGTAATTGTCTAAAATGTCTTTTTTTAGATATAATTGGAAGAGCACCTCTGCATCACCAATTTCACCTCTGCATAGAAATGTGTAAAGTCCCCTTTTCCTGCTGAATTCTTCCAATTTGAAGGGTAAACACAATAATATTCAAGAACTAAGAAAATAGTTTTCAGGGCCTTTAAAATGCATTCAAATTTCTGCTTCCAGATTTAAAAATATGCCACACTAGATCTTTTATCTGGTTTCCTGCCCCTCGTGTTGGAAAAGGGACCCATTTTTTGCTGGTTAATTCACAAGGAGGAAGGTCGGAGCTAGTTTGAAGGTAAAATATGTAAAGGTTGTAAAGGTGTCCTTGCAAAATATTAATACTGGACAAAAGAGTTCTCTTTTTTATGGTCTTGTAAAAAGCAGGCACACAAAGCTCAATATTTAACCTGAGGCCTTGTGTGACGCATAATGTACCGTGGAGAAGAATTGACCTGTGTACAGAGCAGACCGTTCGTCCGTCTGCCGCTTTGCTGCTCCCACAGAGAGCGGAGTTATTTTTCACTGAATTATCTCCCTTTAATGACCAAGGGATTCTAATTAAAGGCATGATTAGGGATCGCTCTTAAGCACCTTATTGGAAATTAAGTACAATCCATTCTGCCTGACAGCCAGTTTCTAGAGATACACTTTTGCTGATTACCATGTGAACAGCAGGGGGGAAGGTGCTAAGTCTTGCCTTTTTTTTTGTTTATACTGGCACTACAGGGCAGGCATGCAGCGATTTTTTCCCACAACAAAAATAATGTTGGAATGTGTATGAGAACACCAATATCCCCAAAACTACACAAAAATAACACATTTTTTCCCCTAAGTTTAACCGTCACCTTACAAAAAAGGTTAACACCTTACGTATCATCAACGTTACTTCACAAGTGGTGAGGAAAAGTGACGAGAGGCTTTTTTAAAGATGCAAGTTGAAGATTTTCAGCTTCGGTAACATTCCAACTCGGAACAGAACAGTGCACAACCTGAAATATCAGCCATAATATTAAAAAAAAGAACATCTTCATGCATAATCAGGACAAAACGGGCTGCTCTTTGCATGATGTTTAAGGATGTCCTTGTTCTTGTTCCATGCATTAGCTCAGAAAGAATATTGGAAAAGGCGTGCATGCATCTTTGATAGTCTAAATGTATTCTGATTATCATGCTCTTCGTTTACTCTAGAAATAGAAAACCTTGCACTTTGTAGTGATTGCCCTGTGGCCATTAGTAATAGAAGTAACAATATTGCTGCCATTACATTCTTATGTGCACAGTCCATGTACTGTACTGTGCTGTATACACAGAGACAAACACACAGACACATGCAGAAACACACACTCGATGTGCATGCGTGCGGACAGACTTTAATGATCCTCTAGCAACAGTATCATCTAAACACACAACAACAAAAAACAATTCTATTACTGTCTATTGATTTGCTCCATGCAGCAATAATAACCGTCCAGTATTGATCCCACCTAATTTAGCTTTATCTGAAATGCATTACTTGTGATCTAAAAATGCTTAAACTCATCTTTTCCTAAAGGCGTGTAACTTGTATGTACAACAGATACTTTTACATGAATTTGTATGTATTTTTTAATTTCTCCAGTGACTTTAAACCCAAGAACAATGGTTCAATTTATTACTAAAACATGTACAACTTTAAGAGTTTTTATCATCAGAGAGGAAACCATGATAAAAATCTGTGTATGTCTTTCTTGACCTCTGAGCCTGACCCCTCCTCCAAACACAGGGGTCCATAGTATGAATTTTAAAGATGCATGCTCTGCAATTACTGCATCCTTTACTATTCTGACAAAGTTTCTTGAAAAGGTCACTTCTATCCTGTTAGAAATGAAAATCCTTTAGGAGAAGATTCTCTACCCTTTTGTAACCTTTACACAAGAAATCCCATTGGGTTGACTCATTGTGCTGTGGAGGGGCTCATAAATCTATATCCTATGGAATGGATGTCTGTAATCAATGGCTTTGGGTGCTTGTATTGTCTAATCACTTGGTCACACCCATTGATCATGACAGCTAGGTCAGAACTAGGGAAGCAATTACCAATAACTATACATTCAGCCAGAGAGCCGGGTCTACATGTGCATTTGTGTTATTAACGTGCATACTTGAAAGCATGTAGTAGCTGCATTAATGGCTGTATGTGTTGATTAAGCTGCAGTGGAAGTCTAAGGGTTGTGGCACTTTGGCTTCACTGGTTGAAGTGTGGAGAATGTGTAAGAGTTTGCAATAGTGTGACAGGAAGGGTCAAATGTTCCCCGAGGGCCGCAGGCGCTCCTGACCCTCCTACAATACCAATTTAACCACCGGTTAGTCCATGTGTTGCACAGGGTGAGCTGTCGTCATGTCTGAGCGTGGTGGATGTGTTCAGGTGACATCTTAACTAAGTCTGCTCCTATCAATTAGAGTGAAGAGAGGAGAGGCGGCGGCAGCGAAGGGAGGCCAGAGGTGCGCGAGAGATGGAAGAGAAATACAACCAAGAATCCAACGAGAAAGGCGCAGCGCTGATGAGAAGGAGGTGGGTGTTCTGTGAAGCTCTTCGGCGACTATTTGTGTAAATAGGTGTCACTTCAGGGGGTTTATATAGTTAATAACGGCACAGCATGGTTGCTCAAATTATTATTCAGCTGAGAACTTTGTTCACTTTCCGAAGTTGTTCAAATTAAAGATAGAATAATCTGTATAGCTGTTACATTGTTTTTGCTGTGACTAATTACACTCTGACTAATTATATATTGCAGCGCATGCATCTCTGCTGACAAGCAGAAACAAGAAATGATGTTAGTGAGGACTAGAGGTGGTTGTGAAAACAAATTTGACATAACAGGGAGCACTGATTAGTTTATTTATGTTACTGTTACATGTTTCTCTGTTAGTATCTTGGTGAAATTACTTTGTGGATAAAACAGAAACATTTCTTTATGTTGTGATTAAATTAGCAACTTTTTGATGGAAAATATGACATCTGTTTGAATACTGAAAATGTTAAGCAGTTCTTTTTATTTTGTACATGACCCATCATGGCACAAATTGTTGTCGGTTGCCTCTAGCTGGATGGTCACATTTTTAGTTATACTGACACTCGAGTAGAGTAACGCTCCAAAGAAGGCCTGTCATGTGTAACACAACAGTGCAGGCCTCCAGTTTGACGGACAGCACATGCTTTTTGCAGCAGAATTTGTACGTCATAAAAGGGGCTACATTCAAAACAATGTTTTTTTTAACCATAATTACAATAATAATTGCAACTGGCCTTGTTAATAGTGGTTGGTCCAAAGTGTGGTTCTTGTACGTTAGCTGCAAACTACTTCCTCTTCTTTTGACTTTGCTGCTTCCTGCTGTTGGATCTCATGTATAAACAGACCTCAAACATCAAAAAACATCACCCCCTGTCCCATCCTACTGGCTTTCTAATTTACACAGATGTTGACACAGCTCTGTTGCTGCTTTTGATGAGGATGGAAAACAATTCTCCTCCGTTCTGTATGTCTTACTGTATATAAAATGGCAAGGCGGAATCAAGGTGCAACATTCCTGCCATTAGCAGGAGGTGTGAAGGAAGCCGTTGACTATCCTTGAGTCAGGCTTACTTTAGCTCAGTGACAGCAATGACCCACTAAAAAGGGTCTTTTGTAAAGTTTGTCCTAGTAATTTCTATTTGATGCTAGCAATATGAGGAAAAAGGAATAGGGTTATATACGTTTTAACTTCTTCTTTCTACTTTTTGGTGAGAAAGAGCGAATGAAGGACTTTGACTTTTCTGCTTTTGTTGTGTTTAAAAAAAAAATTGATCTATACATATTTTTTAACTACAGCTATGTTTGAAGTAAAGAAATCCTACAGTCAATCAATCAATCAATTCGCCAATTTAGCCAACATCTAATACTGCATGACAAATATCCAGGCCTGTTTGAAGTGTTTCAAAAGTCACACACTGGTGTTTTAGTTGAATGCTCTCTCTCCAGAAAACAGCACTTCTGTTTAGTCGGTCAGGTCACTTTGTGCTCCAGTCATCAATTAACTCTTAAATGTGCACAGGGTTTGCTTTATAGGCCCAGGATAGTGGATACACAGCATTATATGCTAAGTAATATAAATATACATCGGGTATTCCTAATCCACCCTTGTCCCTGGATATAGCTAGCTTCTTAAGGCTAATTTTAGGTTTTTTCTCTTTCCATAAGAACCTTGAAAATAATTTGTGTATCTCATTGAACCATTTTTGAGGGAATTTTAATGGAATTGCTGAAAAAATAAAGGTCAACCTGGGAAGTATATTCATTTTAAGTACTTACTATCCAGGGCCTATAAAGCAAACCATGCAGATGCAGGAAGTTGGAGATGGCTGGAACAGAAAATTGTCTCTGAAAAGAATAAATATATCTCCTTAGCCTCTTTCTGGTACCACCCCAAACATGATAAAAACATTAAAATCCGTTAATTTAATTTTCAATAGAAGTGGTTAAATTATTACATCGGCGTCTTTCACTGGTGTTTCCATGCCTTCCTGCCCTTGATGGAAAAATACATTATTTACAGCTGGTGGTAAACCTCTCATCAGTGATATATGGCAAAATAAAAACATTGCTGTGCTTGATCAGTTTTTAGAAGATGGAGATATAGTTAACTTCCATGAACTTGAGATAAATTTTGGCTTAAGTAATTCACACCTCTTTCAGTATTTACAGCTGAAATCTATACTGTGCAATTATACACTTAAAAATGTATCTCTGGGCAATAATAAAACATTGGATATTCAACTAAAAGATGCAGCCACTGGCAGAGGAACTGTCTCAAAACTGTACAAATTACTGTGTCATTCCTTTGCTCGGTGTAACACATCTATGCTAGCACAATGGGAGAAAGATTTGAGTGTACACCTCACAACAGATCAGTGGAACGCAATACTGAGTCGTTCAAATCACCTCTCAAAATGTGTAAGATACAAAATAATCCAAATGAAAATCCTGTGGCGGTCATATATCACCCCACACAAATTGAAGAAAATTAACTGTAATGTTTCTGATTTGTGTTGGCATGGTTGTGGGGTGACTGGCACTCTTATGCATCAATTTTGGCACTGTACAGAGGTCCAGAAATTCTGGATCAATGTGAAAGATCTTCTGTGCAAATTACTTAATATAAACTTCTCATTAAATCCAACAGTGGGTACACTGGGAAATAAGATAGATGGGGTAACCTACAAAGAATTACAACACGTGATTGGATTAGCCTTTCTATCTGTCAAACGGATAATACTTATTAATTGGAAGGACGCCCTGGAGGTTATTATGGATATGTATAGGTATGTGTACAAGTGTACGCGTATGTATACGTATGTATATTTATATTTATATGTATGTGTATATGTATATATTCTCTCTTTTTTCTCATAGAGACCCCCCTTTTATAACACAATTTGAAACCAATATGTATGTGGTCAATGAACTTGTTTATTTATGACTTTACGGCCCTTGCCGTTCAGCACCCAGATACGCGATCCCCAATGTAATCAGATCGGAGCATGAAAATGAACTTTATCCAATCAGGCTCATCTTTGGATATGTTGTTCCCTGGGCCTAGTGGATTGCAGGAAAATTGCTGCCATGTCCCTGTGACCTTCAGAACCCGAGTTACACCCACTCATAGAACCCGACAGGGTAAGGGTAAGGGTGGGGTTAGGGTTAGGGTTAGGGGTAATGGGCTAAAACAGGATGTTGGTAGGGGTACAGAAGACTCTAAAACGTGAATAACTTTTGACAGGTTGGTCCTATGAACTCGGAATCAATGGCTATCATACCATTTAGGGGCATGGCCTTTCCAACGGTACCACCCACGAGACTCTACGAAGTCGGGAAATGCTTGAACGTGATTGGTCGAAAGTTGTTTTCGACATATCTCGGGAACCGAAGGTCGTAGAGACTCAGAGACAAGACCAGCGCATTCAGTGTGGCCGATTTATATCAGACAGAGGGTGGTTCGGAGTCTCTAGGACCTTCCGTTGTGGAGTTATAGGCGCAAACGTCCGCCCATCTGAAATGAATGGGGCGAATTGGAAGTGAAATGTACAGAACGGTTCAGTTTAGTAAAAGTGTCAGGGAGGGGATAAATGACGTATACTGGGAAGATGATGTATACTGGGACAGCACAGAGTGTACTGGAGGACAGCAACAGCTCAAAGTGACACAAAGTTTGTCCAAATGGAATGGGATTGAGATATGTTGTTCCCTGGGCTTAGACCATTCCAAATATGTGTGTCTCATGACTGTAGGACCTTCAGAACCCGAGTTACACCGACTCATAGAACCCGATTAGTAGCAACAACAAAAAAGTCCCCCAGAAATGGCTTAGGAGCATGTTTCAGACCATTTGGAGCCCACTGGTATAAACTTTATATGACATGTTTTGACAAAGTTCCTTGGTGCACTGTGGACACTAAAAATTTCCCACTTCAGATTCATGACCCCCAATGTAATCAGATGGGAGTGCGAAGGTGAAGTTTGTTGTATCAGGCTCAGCTTGGGATATGTTGTACAGTGGGGTGAGGGGAGGACCCGAGATACAGCCTTTGAAAGGTCGCCGAGCGGCACCCAGATACGCGAATCCCAATGTAATCAGATGGAAGCACGAAAATGAACTTTATCCAATCAGGCTCATCTCTGGATATGTTGGGATATGTTGCTATGTATGTATATTGATCAATTTGCATTCTTTATTATTTTTGTGAACATGCAATTTAGAATAGGCCCCCCCCATCCCCTCCCCTCCCAACAAATACGAGATAATACAACAGAGATGCCAGTAAAAACAAAGCGTTTCAGTCTAATGTTAATGTTCCCTTCATTTACTGGGGTAAGTCTCCTGTATCAATAACAATAATCACCTTGAAAAAGCCAGAGACAGCAATGCCGTACCAAGCCATACCAAAGTGGACCCTCTTCAGATTCCCTCTGTGTCTCTACATTCCTCCCTGAAGGACTCATATACCCAAAACAGAAACATTTAATAAAGTGCTGTAATTTGACGTATATTTGGCTGATGAAAACCTTCATTAAATGGTCATTAGGGCCCTGCAATGAGAAATCCATACAGGGCTGTATGATAATGAGAGGACCCTGAAGGCCTCGTTTTGCTCTGTCATTGCAGGTTTTAGTACCTGAACACCATTTCCCCTCCCCTTATTCTCCTTCAGCCTTCATAATGTTAAACTCTTTTCCTTTTCACCTTTTCTCTCTCTATGAAGTGAGATAAATCATACAGTTCTTCATGTTGTGTGTCTGCAAAGATGCATGCACATTATGCAGAGACGTTCACAGTAGGCATTTGCCAACACACCTGTGAATAATATGTATGTTTTTGCAATGTAACAGTGTCAGGCCTTGCAGAGTATATGATTAATAAAAGGAAAATAGTCTGATATTGTCTGTTTTTAATCTGAGCTGGAAAGAAAAAAACGTATTTCTTCTTTCTAACGTCTGTCTCTTCATGTACTTCCTCTTTGATTCTGCTTGGAAACACTTGAACTAAAGCTAATTTTGCAAAGTCACTACTAGCATCTGCTGCTTGACGGCGAAAAGCTTACATGCAAAAGAGTGGGGGGGCGGAACTATTAAATGAAATAAAATATGAATAAACAGACCCACACAGTTTATAATATGAAACTTGACATCCTAATACATACTGGCCCTTCAATGGGTGTTCCATCACAATCAGCCTTAGATATAGATGTAGTGGGCCTCTTGTGTATCAGACAGTGCCTCATCAATCTTACGGGCGCTGTTGCCACAACAAAAAGGAGAGGAAAGCAAATTGCTGTATTTAATTAATGCACTGCCTCCTTTGTTACACTGCTGCTCAGCATCTTTCAGTTCACAGCAGGAGAGAAGGAACTAGGGGAACTCATTCACACCGCGGCAATCTGCACACACACACACACACACACACACACACACACACACACACACAGACGGAGCACTAAAAGGGAGAGCGAGAGGTAAAGAGATGGAGATGGAAAGAATGGATGGACAGAGAGAGAGAAAGAAAGAGGGTCTAAAAAAATGAATGGCCGAGCAGAACAGGCTGCATCCATCGGCAAACTTTATAATGAATGCCTTAAGTTTGGCAAGCATGATGGATGAGAGGGGAATGGTGTTTGTCACAAATGCAATCTTCTTTGAATCGCTCTGCTGTTCCCGGGTTCAGGGCGAGGCCTTGTGAGCTGTGCTGAACCAGCTACATCGTTGCCCTAATCATCTCATTAATGCTTAATGATCTAACAATTAACTCAATGACTACAGAGCACATACGTATAATAAATTCCTCATATCAGTGGGTGTAAATGTTAAACTCGTTACACTTGTTTACAGTAATATATTAGAAGATTAAGACAAAGCTGTTGCACATACAGTTATCTTTGAACGATGGGCTCTAGCTCAAGAGCTAAAGTGACGTAAAGTTAATATGGTGGTCATGTCGTGCACAAAATAACAGCTAGTCTGAGCAAACAGCATGTTTAAGGAGGAACAGAACATTTCAGCCCTTCATGCATTGATCGTGGATTATAAACAAAACAACCTTTTTTCTCTAGCAGCAACACAATAGATACAACTTCTCATGTTGCTTTAGAAGAATAAAAATCTCATATTTGTCATTTGTTGCAAATGGTAATGAGGTCTTTATGGAGAGGATTGTTATTGAGTCTGATCTGTCAGTCAAGCATTAAGCCCCTTTCATTATTATGATGAGCTCAGACATTTTGTTGTCTGCATGTCGGCTACTGATTTCTTTTCCTTTGTCTAATTTTTTTCTCATTATTTCTTGCTCCATCTTATCCATCACTTTTGATTTTGTAATTTGTTTACAAGTTGGACTGAAAATCTGAAATGAGAGCATGAAGGCCTCTGGCTTCTACAAAAAAGAAATACATTTACAAAATTGCCCACGTCAAAATTACAACAATCGTCTCCTAAAGTGAAGATTAGTTAAACGTCATAATGTAACAGATCTACATACAAGTTACCATCAGTGAGTTCCTGTATTGAAGTCAATATTAAGGCAGATTAACCTGGACTGCTGCATTTTAACATTTATAAACTTTTGGAATGTCTCACAATCTTGACTACGTTGATGAGTCCAAATACATTCAGTACATAAAGCATTTTTTTAATTGATTTTGAAGTTGGTTTTAACTTTACTGAAGTAGTTTCAAACTTCTAAACAAGGATGGACGTTCACTTGAATAAGTGACATATAGCAGCAGTTTGGACTCAGGAGCAAAAGCGGGTAGTCCACTAGTCACAGGGTTGAGTGTTCGATCCCCACCTACTAATTTCAACATTTGTGAGTGAAATTTGGCCGAATTCTTGAACCAGAAATTGCTCAACCCCAACTTCTCGCTGGTGCCCTGCCTGCTGCCATCACTGCATGTGTGAGTGTGAATGAGTGGCAAAAACGCAGCACTTTGAGTGCTATATAAATCCAAGACCGTTTAACAGTTGTTGACATCAAGTTGAATTTGCCACTGGCCCTCTAAGCCACTGGTCTCTTTAAAGATCACTGGCCCGTCCATTGTAGCCACTGGCCCAAGAACATTACTTTTGATGATTTGTCCTTGAATTGCCCCCCGGGGATAAATAAAGTTTTTTTTTAATTGAATTGATTCAGAAAATAACGTCAACAATCAACTCTTGAACCAATCTGATGCAAAATCTAGTTAACAACTCATTGAGTTCTTCTCATATTTCATAATCTGTATTTTACCCTTATATTTATTTGCTCATGTTACCTGCTGGTAACTGTAGGAGCCTACTTTATCTAGAGGCTGTTATTGTTTGTGTGATCAACTATCTCTCCATCTTTCCTCTCTGCTTCAGAAACTCTTCAGCCTCTTAAAGTCCTCCTCACTGATTTTCACCTTAGGAGATTTCTTAAGGGCTAACATGCTTTTTGAATAACTTTTTATCTTTACCAGGATCTAGTCTTTAATCGAAGGGGAAATTCTTAGAAAATGTCATAAAGTCTTTGTACTAAGAAAGCTTTGTGAATACGGCCCCTGATCTTTTCTAAAGCCCACTCAAGTAAAACTGGACATGTAACACAGAGCACAAGAACTACAAAATAAAACAGGAAACACTAAAAACTAGACTCAAAGATATGACAGTAAATATACAAAGGGAATTAAGGAACACGAGGATAGTAAATGACAAAATAAAACAGGAAATCACAATTTAGCAACAAAACAATGTAAAAACAAACTGAACAAAAGTAAATTATGACACAATGTCAAAAAGCTAGCCATTTAGTAAATACCAAAAAAAACTCAATATTCAGTTAAACCAGAACTCAGATTACACATTTGTAGCTTAAAAATTCATATAACTGTCAAACTAATTCAGTTAAAACTCTTTTCACATGTGAGGTGACACCGTCGAATACTACTGGACATTAAACCTTTAATAAAAACTTCCCACTGCCTCTGCCTGTGACTCCAGGTCAGAAGAATACAGAACGCACGGTCTCTCACAGTCTACACGGTCTAAAGGACGAACAGCAGGGTCCATTTCTCAGAGACGTAGGTGGCCGGCTGCTTGCCCACTCATCAATATCATACAAGTATGTTGCTGTGACCTACCATGCGTGTCCCCTCAGCTCAGATCAATAACACGAACAGATTGTGCACCCCTTCCCCACCTTCACACTCTGAGGGATTAGTGTGTGCCTTCTCAACGTCATTATCATATATCCCCTGTTTGAAAGGGCAGTGTCAGCTAGACTGTTGGATCCCTACAGAAATTCAATTGACAGGATGAGCACTGTAACAGGATAGATAATTAAGAGTAACTGATAAGATGCAGTCACAAAATACTTAAGTGTGAGATTTGAAATTTCCTAATGAATTCATTTGTGTTATTCAGTACAGACATCCATTCAACGAAATATAACTACAGTATATTTTATTTTTAGGATAAGATGGGCTCTGTTTTTTGGGGGACACACACTTGGCATGTGTGCAAAAAATGTAAAATAAAGAACACAACAGCAAAAAAACAAGAAACGGAAAGTCATCACTCACACACATTGGGTCAAAAACAACCAAAGGAGACAGGCCAGGCGCGGCAACTCTCAGTGGAAAAGAGGACACGTGGGATGAAGGGGGAAGAGAAAAAGAGAGGAAGGAGAGGTGTTCACCTTGAGAGTGCTCATCCATTACAGGAAGGCTGAGGCCCGCTCTGTCACCCTGTCACTGTGATGCCACCTCTACACCACCCGAAAGGTCACCCAGCGCTTCACTGCACTGCTTCAAAAACACAAAACACACACACACATACACACACATACAGCCTCTATTTGTGCATTTACAAAAACGCAGATAGACACACTCCCATCTGTCGCCCTATCACTAACAAGACAGTGCTGCTGCCACACAGGCACAAATGAGCACAGATATGCACGCACCTACTATATGTGTGTGAGAGACATAATGTTTCACCGGGCTTTTTTGACAAGAACAACACGAAAAATAGAACATTGGTATTAGCATAGGAACATAAAGTTTGTCTACAACACCTTACCTACTGCCATATACTACCACTAGGGGTGCAACAGATCACAAATCTCAAGGTTCGGATTGGATCACAGATTTTTGTCAGATTATTTTTGGGATTGGCCAAATTTGTTTCTATTTATATTAAAACTGTTCTACTCCTCATCTAGCCATGCATCTAACTTGTTTTTTTAAAAACAAGGCATTTTTTGCATGCCCTTTGATGATGACGTGATCCCCGGCCGCTGCTTGGAGGACATGAGGCGCAACCTAACCGCTAGTCCATCTGAACCAAAAAGTGTGTGCCGCTAATACTCCTTTCCTCACTTATAAATACAACTTAGATAAAGATACTGAGAATTCACGGTGGTGTTTTTTTCTGAATCCATATTTTCCATTTTAATAAAGTCATTTTCACTATTACTTTCAAACTGGAGTAACCAGTGGTAAAAAAAGAAATAAACAGAAGGTAAAAAGTGTGAAAAAGTCTGCGCTGGAAGGAGGTCAAGGTGGAAAATTGGATGAGACAAACATAGGACTTTATTTCAGAAGACCAAGCATCCTTTACGATATGAAACCAATGATCAAGTTGACTTATTATTATTACCAATACCTAATTATTTTCCTTACCAAAAAAACAAGTACCAACAAGAACCAAAATGCAATTGTTGGCCATCTTTTACTACACATGGCTAACGCTGTGATTACCTGCCACCACCAGGTGATATTATATTGTTTATGATTATTTTCTTATGTGCCTGGAGACTGGCTTGGCTGTACATTAGCACATCATTAATACTAAAAAAAAAGACAACTTAAATCCTTGGTATCTTAATTTCTTTGTATGCATTAAGTGCCTAAGAGCACTTTGGTGTTCAATGGTTCTTTCTTTAAATTGTGTATAATGACTTGGTGCAATCAGTGTAAATCAGACAACCACCACAATGGCAAGCTTTCAAAGGGAAGCTGAATACCACAATAAGACATCAACAACAAGGCTTGGGCTTGGTCTGACAGTAAAGTTAACGTTTAATGTGCTGTTTTCTGGCTGAGGCTATTTTTCATGCAGACAACTAGTAACTAAACTGATGACAGGAAGACATTTAATAAGCGTCTGTCATCTCTTTTCTGAAAATAAATAAACAGATGTGTCATAACAAACTCATGTAGGAAAGGTCAAATATATTAACAGCTAAATACTACAGAATAGCCGTCTAATAGAAACAATATTTTAATAATCAAAAGGAATCATTAGTGCTCATTTTTCAACGCACAGTTAAAAAAAAGTGGCCAATAAGTAAAGATGTGCTGAAAGTGCCAATCCAGCCTGTACAAGAAATGGTGATGAACTGCTGCAGATAATCTGTAGACTGTGCAACTTATGGCCAACTTTGTTTCTTGATAATTAACACTTCTATATATGGTTATGGCATGATTAAGTCGATGTAAACAGTAAACACAGCCTTAGCTGTTAAGTGTCTAGACAAAACATCCTGCTTTGCAGTTTTTAGAAAGAGGTGAAAATTAAACAAGTGTCAGTATTCTTCTTGTTTATTCATTTTAAGTTTACACACTGTGTGCACACGTTTAGTACGTGTTACCACAATATGTTTCACATGTAACACTGCTACACCGTATCGACTCATATTTAGCTGCTGCAACTGCCTCCCACACAGCAGTACTATGGTCCTAATAACACTTATCCATTCAAGCACCTTGTATCCAGATACAAACTAGTTGAGATTTATTACATTTTCAATTGCTTTCATGAACAAAAACATTAAGTCAGATCACAAATCTCTTTGCTAGCTGTTCTTTGTTTTCCTTCAATCAGTTCATAGAAATAGAAGAAGAAAACTTTTGAACTACTTCACATAAAACATGACCCATATCTGAATGAGGTGTATAAGAACCGAGACACATTTAGAGTTAAGTTGATTTCTGGGCCAGTCCAATGTACAAATGAACACCTGTTCGACTTCATGCAAACCATCTGAATCAAGATTTGTCATTGCAGAAGTCCATTGATAACATTTAAATACTGTACACTCGTTACAAATGAGAAGAAGCCTACATCTTGAATTTAGTAGTTGTTGAGTTGATCCCGAAGAAAAAAAGGAAACTTTGCTCATACAGCAACATTTTGGGTTTGAAGGTGACAAAATAGGAGATAAGATACACAATGTATGAACACTGAAAGAAAGCAGTTTTCTGCATGTTTCCTTCTCGTCTATTTTGGGTGAAAAAAAGGAGATGTATGAAGAAAATCAAGTGGACTTAATTTGACACTCTAACCATTACAACCCACGTGTTGGTATTTGATGGGACACCTGATACATATTATGTTTATCACATAAATACACATATGGAACCTTGGAAACCTGCTAAGGCCAAGTCCTGATGCTGAAATCAAGTATATTGAGCCAGTTCAGAGCTGGCCTATTTTAAGTCAGTTTAAAATATTTTGCCTTGCCCTAACCCTAGACCATCAAAATGTTGTTAACTCATAATGGTTTAAAAGAGAGTGTCATACAAATGAAAACAAAGCCATGAACATAAGAATCTAAAATGCAGAGAGGGAAGTTTAGGGTGACAAATATGTAGGAGAAAGAAGCGAGAAGTAGTGTGAGGGAGTCAGAAAGGTGAGAGAGAGGGTATGACGGGTGGGCTCACTCTGCTTCTTTAGGATCTGGAGAGAACAGGTGGTGTTATGATATCAGTGCAGTGCTTCAGAGGCTGCCTAGCACAAATGTTCATCTAAGCGTCCAGTTAGCGGTTACCAGAGCAGCTGCTCACAGTGACGAGCCTCACTGCAGGACATTAAAGACCATCAATAACCAAGTTAACCTGCAGGCTTTCTGCATTGAGTTCAACAGGCTGAATTTTAGGATTAGGGGGTCTGGATTAGAGATAATTCAGTGCACAACTAGTTCTGTTTCATTTGAAGTTAGGATTTTTACTTTGGGGGGTATGTTTGGCTTTCTTGGATTGGACATCTAAAGAGAGACAGGAATTGTTGGGAGAAGAGAGTTGGGGATTACACACAGCAAAATGCCGAGGTCACTGCTGCCCTGAACTTGGGTAGAATAGCCTAAAAGTAAAGTTAGAGCAAAGGCAAATAATTCTCTATCAATGGGTTCACACTTCTTTAAAAGACTTTCTATAATTTAAAACCACATGAACACAGATTTTTTTTTAACTCTTATTTTTGTGAAAGGAGGAAGACTCTTGTAGTTAAACAGAAACACTTTAGTAGACGGGGTACACACTACAAGATAATCCGGTTGATTTTGGCCCCATCCATTTCCCCTTTCCACAATCTTAAAGGAATACTTCACCCATTTGCATTAAGCTTTGTATCAGTAGTAAACTTGTGGTTTTATTGAATGGTCTTGCATCCAGCCCTCATTTCCCCCTAAGATGAGAAATATCTGTAATTTCTTTTCTGACAAACTGCCTCCAGTGACGCAAAAATCGTCATATTGCGTCACTGGCGGCTGTTGTGGTTAGCAGGGGTGAAACTACATTGCTAGTTCCTCATGTTTTCAACCACTAAAGCTACAGACCTATCAAAGATCAGTGGGCGGGACCTCACTCCCAAAAACGAAACTTAACATCCGCCATATTGCTTAGTTGGAAGCTGTGCTAACAGGCTCTGTGGAGAAAGCTGAGTAAAACCGACAATGGCGGAAAGTCAACTACAAACTGATATGGATGAAGGGGATTTTGAAGGTTTTGTGCTCGAAACGGATGTTCGTGGCTCTTTCTACGAGCCGCCCGCAATATTGCTGCCAGGTGCCTTCTGCAGACAGACAGCGGCTGTGAGACAGGGAGCCTGAGCCGGCTCAAGCTGGGTGTCTCTATGGCTAAAGCTGAAGGACCGAGAATGGCGAAAAAAGTATGTTTCAACTTCAAACTGATATGGATGAAGGGGATTTTAAAGGTTTTGTGCTCGAATCGGATGTTCGTGGCTCTTTCTACGAGCCAGCTGCTGGTGCCGACAGGCAGGCTAGCTAGCCTAGCTTGCTAGGTCCGCGGCTGTGACAAGGAAGAAGGAGCCGGGGCAGACTTGTGTTGTTAGTGCTGTGACTGTTTGCCTATGGACACAGACATAGAGTCTGTTTTCTGCCAGGAATTTCCAAGATGCCATTTCCTTCTGAAAGAAATCTCGGATTCAGTTGAGGAAACTGCCGTATTATTGTAGTAAATGTCCGCGAGTAATGCTGCATTCAGGTGCTGCTCGGGTGGTCCAAGTTTCTTAGAGAAATCTTATTGTCAAAAGGTATATTTGAGCAAAAAGTTGATGTGCAATATGTGCTTGAATAAAAAGTATGTTAACAAAACACAAAACCGACTTGAGCAGGTGTTTCATGTGCATTTTACAACTCGGAATCTCATTTTTCCAATACCACGTGAATGCACCTCTCCTTCAGCGGGAGTGTCCTGCGGTGCTGTGCATTCTGGGAGTTGTTGTCTCTAATCCACATAAGGCAAAAAGACACTTTCTGCCTTTTCTCGGTCAAGAAGACACCAACTTCAAAATTTATTTCACATTTCTACTACATATATGACCCAATTTCACTACAGATTCATGTTTCAACGGGTGAAGTATCCCTTTAAGCAGAGTCCAAAATGTTTGATGGTTTTAAAGATTATCTTTTAGATTCTCCTGTGATATGAGATATGTTAGGGGAGTCCGATCTGATTGGAAGGACATCGGGAGCGCCCAGATTTCAAATAATAAATATAAACAGGTTCAATATCTATGATCCAATCTCCTATTTTGTTGGGTGAGACCCATGGGAAAACGATCATAGACTCCATGGATTGTCACATGGAACGAAATGATAGACAATTGGGAAGTGAGCTGACTAAAGAAAAAAGAACAATGATGACAGAAATTCAATTTGTTCCCACCTTTCGCATGGGCTGAAGTATAAACAGCCCATCTTCATGCTGTCTCCATCTGTTATCCATAGTTTAACTTTTTTCTTTGTGAATTTTAAGTTAAAATAATCCCCAAACTTTCGCAAATTCTTCCTGTCCATTGTCCGCCATGTTTGTTTACTCTCAAGTCAGGACTGTTTGTTGGTGAACAGAATCTGTTGTGGTGTAATGGTCACATTGTTGCTCTTAGGGGAGGCCAGGCCAAAAGGTCAGAAAAAGAAAACATGTACCGGTACCTGTCTGAAAACTGGCTGACGTTGAGAAACCACTCACGAAAATTATATTGACTCTTTTAGTTGGATAAATTATGACTTATTTATTTCCCTTTAAAAAGCGTACTGTAAATAAGTGTTTAAGAGTATGTTGAGTGAAAGGAACACTCACATACAGATGTCATATTTTGAAATGAGAAGATGTTACAGCATGGATTTTCAAAGAGCACTTTTATGTTGAATTACCCTTCAACATAAAAAAAACACCTGTCACTGCAAGTGCATGCCACATGGTTGAATAAGATATATTTCTGAAAACATTTACAACTTTTGACATTTGAATGGAAAATAAAAACGTACAATTTGACACATCGCAATAAGGAAAATGTTGAAGTAAGACTTCACAGGGAGTTTTGAAACATGTCTATTGCGTTGAAAGAACGAGAGAAGCCTGTTTCTTTTTTGTGCAAATTAGCACTAAAAACGTATTCGACACCACAGGGCATCAAGAAAAAGGGTGGAAGGTTAGAGAAAGGAGGAATTGGAGAGGAATCAAAAACTGTTATATTACAGTCTAATAAGTGTCAGGTACCAGCAGCTGCTGACAGCACCAGTCAGTCAAACCTGAGAGAAAGAAAAAGAGAAGAGGGAGAGATGAGCACTGAGAGAGGAAAAGGTTAATTGTATCCAAGAATACTTACGACTGTTTGCATTTTCCATCATTCGCCAAGGCCCACCTTAAGGTTTCCTGACCTTTTGTTTGCTGCCTAATGAAACCCGTGTAATAAATCACACCATGACACACCTCTTCCTCCTTTACTCCTACTTGTGTATTTACTGCTGCTGGAAGTCCATGTGCCACCTCTCTGTCCCTCTCTACTCCTCCCTCTCTCTCTCTCTCTCTCTCTCTCTCTCTCTCTCTCTCTCTCTCTCTCTCTCTCTCTCTATCTCTCTAATTCTCTCCTTCCGACTGTGTGTCTCTCTCCCTTTTGTGGACCTCGGGCCTGCATTAATAACACTGACACTCCAAACGGAGGAGATAAAGGGAAGTGAAGATGGGAACCAGAGTCTCTCAATATGTGCACTTCATCATATACCAGACAGCTTCTGAGACAAGGGGAGGGGGAGGAGATGGACTGGTGGGTGAAGAAGAGAGAAGAATGTGTTGAAGGAAATGAAGGGACTTAGAGATGGGGGGGAAAGGAAAGCGGTTAGGTCATGTGGTCTGGTATGATTAAAGGTGCAAGGTAGGTAAGGGCAACTTTGGGTAAAGAGGTTGACAGGATTATTACCAGAAATGGTAGGTTGTTAGGAAGGTACTATTTAGGTGCCATTGGATGGAGAGATTTTTTTTAGGCCCAAGAGTTGTGGGTTCTCCCAGTGCTGCCAACTGGGGGAGCTTACCCCAAACCTACAAACCTGCTTAGGCAATGTGCCCATGCATTCGCGCCTTTACTAGAAACCCTGAAATTAACTAGACCGGCTTGCAATCGGTGTAGCAGTGTGGTATACAACAACACAGACAAGGAAATGGAGGATGCCTTGATTGGAGAATAAGGCCTTTTTAAAAAGACAGCTGCAGAATTTAGACTTCAGTGTCGATCCATTTTTGTTAGTCTTAGTCTATATATTATATTAAGGCTACCATAATATGCAATGCTGGTTCTGCAATAGCCTGTGTTCAAACAATTACGATACACTTGTCTGGATCAATCACTGATCATTACACTACACACAGTTTCTCCTATGCTTGAAAAATATCTACTCTAAAGTAGGAGATAAAAAGTACCTCTAAATTGCATAACAAGAACTGTTGATCAGTCCCTGATCTTGCGGTATAAACACAACAAAGGGAGTCCCTCCAACATCTCTTAGAACGATGAAACAGTCCCTCTGCTCTAAAACACCTAATAAGATCCAGGGGTCTCATTTATAAAACAGTGCAAAGAATCCTAACATGTAACTTATAGGTTACATGTGCATAAAATCCGGGAATGGCATGCGCCTAAAATAACGCAGAATTATAAAACCTTACATACGCCCATCGTCATGCAATGTTCCATTAAAAAATAAGGATCCCCCTGGAAATGTGTGCATGTTGATCAGGCCCATTCTGCGCTCTCCATGCCTATATTTAACCATAAACGCTCAATGCAAAGCACCTCATGAATGAAAATGTATACAAACGAGCTGGCAGAACAAAGGTTTCCAGTGCTGAATCACAGGCACAACCAAAAAATAAACTTTCTGCCCCAAAAATGGAGGTGCTTTTGAATTAAGTACTGGTTGACAGAATGAATGTACGCCTGGTTTAGAGTTATCTTACCGGTGCACACATTTTACCGTCTGTTTTTTTTTTTTTTTTATAGATCAAAAAGTTTGCGGGGAGTGTGGCATACGCTGATTTTCAGGCCCCGTTTTGTGCATACGGTTCTAAATGAGACCCTGAGCAGTCGGAGAAGTGAGAAGAGAAGGACAGAGGCAGCATTAGAATTATAAACAAAGTGGCAGGGCTGAAGAACACACTTCTACTAGGATATAATTCATAGTGACTTCTGTATAATTGGAACCATCTTCCATTTTTTTCACAAGATGTAGTTAAGATAATGGTTTGCTTCTAACAAGTAGTAAAAATAGATTAGCAATTAGCACTGGTAGCAACATCTCTTTAATATCCAGGGGCACAAGTCGTCATTTGTACCAACTGGATTTATCATCTTAAGTCATGCACAGTCCGAATATCCAATGCCAAACAGCCCACACTGTCGATAGTGTGCTTTTTTGGCTGCTCTCCAACCAGAATCTATTTATTTACATTTTAAGTATTGTCACTTAGCATCACCGTCCTCTGTAAACCTCCAAATTTCCAAAAAAACGGTACAAAAGTGAAGGGAGCTTCCTCAGTCAATATTTCTGGTTTAACAATGGATCACAAGGCTGTTTCTATCTGAAAATGGCTTTTTGTAGTAGTGAAAGAAGTATCAATAGACTGCAGTTTCCCCAGATCAAGAGTGCTTAAAATCGCCTTTTAGCTATTTGTTTTCTTTACATTATTGTTGACATCTTGTCTGTGCTGCATGAACAGCTTGTTTCGGCTATCCCTAAATGACCCTCAAAACCTGTTTAATGGAGTATTTAGGGTGGTTTCACATTGGGACCCGGATCCGAGTACACTTGACCCCAAAGTTCAGTTCATTTGATCAGTGTGAACACAAACATACCATACTAAGGGCACCATGCCGGAGGAAGTGGAGCCCTATATGACGTAATTGTCGTTTCAAAAGCCGTCGTATACTCGGGCACAGAACAATGTTTCTAATGTGATCCAAGCGGCAACCTTCTGTTGAGATATAAGGCCGATGTGGATGCGCAAAAGCCTGCAGCTTGTCGAGTGTCTCACGCACTTGTGCTCGGGCCTGGTACAAAACAATATATTTGTTTCTTGTTTTTAAACTGAAATACTTAAAATTGATTTAGCTGCAATGTTCTGTGCAACTGTTTAAAAGTAAAAGACAGACTAGATTGTCTGTTTTAGCCCTTTTTTGTGAAACATGAGAAACAACATACACACTATAAGAACCTCTAATTGTACCGAACATGACTTAGGTAGTGCCGAAGAGTAATTCCTAAAGAGACAACTTGTTGCAGTTGTCAGCAAATATGCAGGCCATGTGACAATTTTGTAATTACAGGGTGTGAGGAACATTTTAACATGTATTTGTACACTTTCATCCCCTTACCACAGTTTCCAAAAGCATATCTCCAATGAATCTTTTTTTTTTTCTTTCAATTTTTGTAAGAAAACAGCTGACACCTTGTTTTTCGAAGTAGATTGTTCAAAACTCCCTCCAGTAATTAACAAGCATGGAGAAACAGGGGGAGCGAGAGGCAAAGAGAAAGACAGATCCTCAGTGGCTTTAATTGGAACAACATCTCACACTTCACAGAAGTGTCGTACCGTTCATGTCAGCAACAGACCCGTTTCCCTTCATGCCTCCCAGTGCTCCGCTTTTCCCCACTTTGCTCTGTGCTCGCCTTCAATTAGCGTCAGCCAATCAGTAGCCCAATTAAGTATTTTTGTGACTTCCTGCCTCTCTTCTCTCCAGCTGATAAACATTCAGCCATCTCCCAATTAGAGGGATATTAATGAGGTTTAATGAACAAGGGGTCACAGACTACAGGCTCATCATTTTACTTCGTCTTTGCATTGAGACATTTGGGAGCATCTTTTTTCCTCTTGAAATAGAGATATTGACCTTTAGATACCCACAAAAGGACAGAGAGTGGGTGGATGGTACACGTCATCCATTATATATTGTGGGTTTTTTACATTTCAGCAGAAGTGTGCAGCAAAACAGCCTTGACGACCAATGTAGAAAAGATTCTCCTTGAGCCAATCCCAGCCGAACCCTCCCTCTTCCTGTCGCTCCTTTTGTGCCCCACGTTCCTTCACAAGCAGACAAAGTAGAAGCAATGAGTCAAGGCAGCCATGCGTTGCTCCTGTGTGCGGCTCTGTGAGCTTTGTTTGAGCTCGAGGATGCTCAATGAGACGCAAAGAGTGTCATTTCTCAGGCCTGTCCCACAGGCTCGCCGAGAGGGCGGAGAGGGGAAAATGGAAGTGTAACAAACAGACTGTTCAATTAGGGGCGGAATGGTGTGAAATTGCCTCCAAATGATAAGCCTCTATTATAGCTGTGGCTGTATACTTGCCTGGCAGGTGAGTAGTTGTATCTCTCATAAGGAAGAAAAACACAAATTTAGCAGACGGTATCCGTGCATGCATCTTTGTAACGACGACAAAACCGACATTACAGATATGGAACACTGTGCAAGTCAGAAAATGTGGTAAAAACAGACATTATTTAGTGTGAGGAGAACAGTGCTCAGTATCTTACTGCAGTAGGGCTCAATAAACTCAGTGGAGCTACTAAACCTTTCCCTCAGTATCAGGAATACTACACTCAGATGGTGGTTTACAAAGGGCTTAAACTAATACACCCTTATAAAACTACCCTGCAAAGAACATACTTTAAATACCTGGCTAAAAGAGAAGTGTTGAGTCAACTGTTTAATCATTTCAGTGATGAAGTTTGTAATGCTGTCAAACTGATTTGCATTATTCAGAGAAGTTTACGCAACCCTTCTTGATACAATGGTTTGGACTAAGTCATAGAAACACCTGCTCCTAAAACAATAAAATAAAGGCATCACAAACTGAAGCCTCCACAGTGACATAATACAATAATAATATCATGTGATCATCAGCTCTCAGAAACAGTTTCAACAAAGACCAAACTTTTAAACCTCCTGGGGTGGATATTATCCTTAACTGTTGCATTAGCCTGTAAGCTTTTACTCATGCAGGTGTTCCTTGTAATCTTAACGCCTATGTTTAGTTTTAAGTATGCAGAAGCTGGCACGGTTTTTGTAGCGTTCTGCGATACAAAGCGAGTCACAGTTAATACAGTTTATAACCACATTTTCTAACTTGCATAGTGGGTCAGACCCATGGTTTTTTTTTTTTTTATATACTTTCTATCAATTTATATTCAGTAATAAAGATGTCTTTTCCTGCCTCATGTCTTTTAAACCAAACGTTTGAGGCCCTGTACCAGTGTTGGGAGTCTTGGTGAAACAGAAACATTTTTGGGACCCACCACCTGGTCAAAAAAAAGAGTGTGTTAGTTTTTATTAAGTCGTTATCTTCGAGTAATTATGATTTGATGACTTGATGAAGAAAAGATACCTGGAACCTGATTTTTTTGTGAAACACATTTATTTTCCTTATCAATATATTTACATTTGTTTTTAGGTTAATCACTGTCCATACAATTTACAAAAGAATAGCAAAACATTGTAACAACTTTTACAGGTGACATTTTCAAATTGCCTGATCTGTGTGAATCCGGCAGGACTTCATGTTGGACGATATAATCAGTGTATTTTTTCATAACAAATAGCTGGAATCAGCAAAGTCGAAGTTGGAGAAGTTTAATACTGCACATTTACAAAATTAAGTTTTAATTATTAAAAGCCAATTACAAAGATCAGAGTCCTGTTTATGGCTTTCTAGCTGCTTCTGTGCCACACTTGACTATTCTCTGACATTACGGATGCACAGGCCTGCAGCCACTCCTCTAAGCTCATATATCACCGGTTAAAGGTTAAGGAACAGAACTCTGCTCAGACAATGGGCTCAGGAAAGGGCACGTGCAAGTAATTGTGCAAGGTTTTCTTTTTTTCCTCAAAATGAGGAGGTTAAAATTAAGTATTCAGTCTTTGCAGAGGAGCTTAACTCACAGAGAAAGACGATTTAGCGAGTACTTCTACCACGAGATAAACAGGTTGATTAAGAAACACTGAATATGAAAATCAAGAGGAGTCACAGGGGTAATTTCTTCGGCCGTTTCTTTCGCCATATCCTCACAGGGAGGTCAGCCCTCATGCATAAAGGTACAACTAACAAGAGTTGTGGTGAGGAGGGGTCTCCACAGATGGATGAAAGGAGGTGTGAAGAATAGCAAACTAATAAGTCATTGAATTTTCTTTTCACAGTTTTACTAGATCTAAAATACATGTAAACATATTAATACCACTAGATAAAGCAAAGATTATGTGTCTTAGAGACTAACTTAGCCTTGTCTGGGAAATTCTATCTTTAGGTTTATGTAAAATAAGCATTAGTAATGCAAAAAGATGTCATTGTGAGATGTGATCTACCTAATTTAATTTTTCATATGAAAAAAACCGAAGTCAGACACAAATTGTTGCTTAAATCAAGGTAATTTAAGTCTTTCATCTTAAACGTCTCTGGAGAGAAAATAAAGCGATGGATATCAAACAGCACAGAGCAGCTTTTTCCCTGACATATGAGAAGGGATCTTTTTAAATGTACCTTGAGGAGTTTTAAACCCAAACTCTTTCTCAAACACACAATCACAGGTGTCTATGTGTCTATTCATACCATAGACTGTTATATTAATGGACGAAGCCTGAGTGATGTCACCCGTCTGTTACGGAAGAGGGCTCCGGAGGCTCATCCTCAGCCGCCGCCATGCTGGAAATCCTGTATCAGCCTAACTTTCAGTCAACCTGATGACAGGCTGAGAGCCGGAGCTGAGGTGGGATACATCTCGCCCACCTGTCTATCATGTCAGCTATTGGCCTAACTATGGATAATCAAAACGGAACCGTATAAAATCGCCCCCCGTACAGTGTGTGCCATTGATGACAATAACTAATCAGACCTATTTTGTTTTTTGTACCAGGCTGTAAACTTGTTAATTTCTGCTGTAAAAACTGGCTTTTTTGGCTGTGATGTGTATGTGACTTCCGCGGCTCCTGGAGCCAGCCTCAAGCGGACCCTTCGACAAATTGCAGGATTTTGCACTTTTGCAAAAAAAAAATGTGGCTTCATTTTTCAAGACGGGGATTTGTTGCAGCTTGATTCATACACAACAAAGACCTACACACCTGCACAGAAACTGCACAGTGTGGAAGTAGCTGAATAAGATGGAAATGTCAGTGACGTCACACATTGGTTTCTGAAGAGGTGTTATGAGGCCTAACGATGGCTTGGAATGCTATCTCCACCTCAATTTTGAAATTTTCGATCAATCCAGAAACAGGGAAAGAGGAAGAGTTGAGGCAGGCCTTAAGCCTTCTTGGAAACAGCTACAACACGCCTATCTGTCAGTCAAATCAGCCACATTACAAATATATATTTAGAACGATAGAGACATGGGCTATAGAAACCAAGACAAAACCCGGCTTTTTTGTCCCAGGCTGCAAACATGTTTATTTCTAATGTAAAACATTTCAACATGGGTGTTAATGGGTATCACTTTGGTTTTTGAACCAGCTTCAAGTGGACATTGGATAATTGCCCTTCCTCACTTTTGCTTCATTTTTTAACACTGAAGGGTTGCTGCTTGGTTGAAAGAAATGAATATATCACTTTCAAACATTAAATCAAACAAATTAACAGTCCAAGCAAAGCTGTAACAACTTAATGTGTTCTTTTTTAATACTTTATTCTACCATGAATCATTAACGCTTGGCATTTGTTTTATGATACCATTTATAATACTTCTGCAATAATATTTTTTTCCCTGAGATGTTTTCATGCCTTGAATAAATGAAGCGAAAATGCAGTTTCAGTATCAGCACAAAGTATCCTCACAACATTTTTGTTTTTGTTTGATTGTTTCTGTCCATGAAGGAGGCATACTTTAAAGCATGTTAACACTGACTTCTCAATTCAGCCGTGGGGGCTGCTTCTTGTGCTCGACCCACATCTCATCTACAAGTGTAACAGGGTCAGTGGGGTTTATCCCCAGTCAGTGAAAGCACTGGGGGGAATTAGACTCCACTGCCCTTTTGATGTCTTCACTGCTAGAGCCTAACATCCGGAGTCCTGCTAGGAAGCAGGAAAGAATAATTACATTTTTTATGGATGGCTTTATCGGGCGACTCCCAGAGTAACAATGCCATGCAGGTATGATGTTTAAATCTCTATCATGCTGAAATCAGCAGACCTTACCATTGGTGTTGTTGGGGTTTTGCAGAGCTAATACGCGGGCAACATTTCTGTTGGGTTTTCTATAGTAAAATTTGGTTATCAAATTAACATTAATAATTAACTTTATTTAATTATTAATCTAAATCAACAATGTTATTAAACTGAGTTAATAAACCTATCGGGGCACCACTCTGAAATCAGAGAACAACCAATCTTACCATATCAGTCTCGAATTAATTAATTAAATACTAGTATTATTGATTAATAATCTGTATTTAATAAATTGAAGGCGTGAAATCCGAACACAAAGCCCTTGCACCCAGCTTATATCACAATGTAAATACA
The DNA here is from genome assembly GCA_020745685.1 of Tautogolabrus adspersus. Taxonomy (NCBI): domain Eukaryota; kingdom Metazoa; phylum Chordata; class Actinopteri; order Labriformes; family Labridae; genus Tautogolabrus; species Tautogolabrus adspersus. The sequence continues at coordinate 24,879,814 of CM036538.1, forward strand.
CCAGTAATCACAAACAACTGCTCTTTAAATTATAACAGAGTTTATTTAACAAAGAAACATCAAGTCGATCAATGAAACTCAATCAAACAAATCACTATTATAAACTAAACTACAGCAGACAAAGTATAAGCAAACAGTGGCACGTGTGTGTGTGTATGTGTGTGTGTGAGAGAGAGAGAAAGCAAGATGGCGGCGTACCCACGTGGTTGTCACGTGATGTGTGTGTAAGAGAGAGAGGAAGCAAGATGGCGGCGTAACCACGTGGTGGTCACGTGATGGCGGACACTCGAAACAGGCCTCCTAGCCTGGTCTGGCGGGGCCGAGTTAAGCTCTGTCTCTGTAGCGTCTGAACGACTACAGTGTACAGGCCTATATGTGTGAGTGTGCGTATGTGTGTGCTGGCGCGATCTCAGACTCGGTCCCCAGATGTGCGTCTGCGCCAGAAGGTGTGTGTGTGAGAGTGAGAAAAAGAACAGCGTGCCTGAAGAGGCTGAATCACAGTCTGGAGCTCGCGCACAACTCGGGAATAATTAACTTCAATACCAGAAGCCAGTGGCCGAATTTAAGTTAGACGGTGTTTACACTGGTCTTCCTGATCATGAAGATATTAAACCGGCTAACGCTAGAGCTCACAGAGAAACACACACAAGACAACAAAAGAGGTTTACACTTCGGACGCGGCGGTCCGGGAAAAAGTAAACAAAGAGGTTTTAACCTAATAAAACCTGAGACGCAGTGGTCAAATGACAAACAAATATTACCCCAGTTTCACATTTAATAAATCAATTATTAAATACACTCTCCAAAGCTAACTGCCCAGACCTAATTAAGCCTCACTTGTAAAACCGTCCGCGGTTGATGAGAGGGAAAAAGGTCCGATTATGGATCCAGATCTTCAGTCTGCTCCGGTGCAGTTGAGCGTGATGGCGATGGCGGTTCTCAGAGGATGCGAAGGTCTGCGTGTTCTCCCTTGAGCGAGATGATCTCCGTGAAGGTCCTGTTCGTTGCAGGACGAAACGAGACGTAATCTTTTACAGTCTCTAAATACCGTTTTTAATTCGGTCTATGAATCAGACGCTCTCCGGCGGGCTCCGTCGAGATGCGTTTAAAGGATGATCTGAGCTCGGGATTTCGAACACTGCCTTTGCTTGAAGCCTAAGGATACCTGCGCGCCAAAACTTTAAACAAGGAGCAGCGTGCTTTAAAGCGTGAGGGGGGGGGGGTGTCTCCGGATGGAGAACAGAGGAGTTGTGTCCCCTAATGCTGGTAGCATGTGAAGAGAAAGAAAAATGGGTGACATCTCCTTTTATTCACCCTAAGATTCACACCTATGCGTTAGGTGTTGCAAAGCATGCTGGGAGTATCCCTGCAGTGCATGCTGGGAGTTAGAGTCCTTTTCCTGGTAACTGATTTCCAGTCAGTCTTCTCCAAAAAAAAAAACACAGGCCTGAGTTTTGTCTGGCCTTCTGGCTGGCCCCAACATCCCCCCTTGGCCTGAAGAGTGGGAAGCAGGTCACAGTCTTTAGGGCACTACGGGCCAACAGTCCATGTATTTTGGAGACAAGTGTTCAAAAGATTATTTAGCAAACAGTCCATAAATTCAAGAGGCATTTGGTCTGGGCATTTACTGAGGCAAAGTCTGGGCAGACTGTCTAACTATGTCTAACGATAAACATTAAAACATATTCAGGCATTTGCAAAGCTTTGCTGTTCAAGGTGCATTCTTGAAAAACAATAAACCTCAGAACAAAACAAAAATCAGAAGAAGAAAGGAAGAAGGAAAGGAAAAGTGAGTGTTTAAGGTGCTGATTTGTGGGCTAGACTGAGCAGGAGTAAGCCTGTGGGGTGGTGTTTGACATGTAGGTGTGTAATGTATGTGTACATTATGTGTTTCACTACTTATGTCAGGCCACAAAACTAAGAAACGTTAGCGTCGGTAGAGTGACCTTGGTGGGCTTTTGAAATGGAGGCTACTCCCCGATGTGGAGTCAGAATCTGGTTCTGTGCAAGGGCTGAAGGCCTGCCACGTCTTACCACCTCTGTTGCTGCATCTGTCAAACCACTCCGAATCATGTTCCCCATCTGACTGCTCAAAACGTGCTTCCTTAGGAAGCTCTTGGGAACTCCGGTTATACCAACCCTTCTGTCTTGGGCTTCGGCCATCCCGAGAGTTCCGTTCAAGTCTGTGTGTGATTGGTTCATCAGGCTGGAGCCTACCCTGTGGCTGTCTCCATCCTTCACCCCCCTGGCTCTGTCGTCTTTTCTGCCGGCGACGTGGTCTCTTTGACTTCTTCATAGCACGAGGCAATTTGTTGCCTTCAAGTGCTATGTCACTACTGTGTCTCATAGGCCCAGGACGTATGCGTGCCTCCCACACCGACTGTGCAAAATTCTTGATCTCTTGCATACTGAGCTGATGTGTTCGGTAATGGAGGTCGACATTGTTCCGCAGAGAGCCATGCAGATTGTGCACGAAGATGGACTTGAGAGTCTGGTCTTCGTCCAAACCTGGAGCCTTATGTCCCTGGAAATATGCAGATCTTAGGCGCTGGTAGTAATTTTTGGGGGCTTCATGCTTCTGGTGCAAGACACTGAAAGCATTACTAAGGGCCAGTGCAGGGTCAAAGTAGGTGGAGTATTCCTCGCACAAAGCGTTGCAGAGTGCAGAGTACTGATATCTGACTTCAGGCCGGAGAGTACTCATGAAGTCACGAACACTACTGGAAGTTGTCTTCCAGATCAGCCTGAGTTTTTCTCGGGCGGATGCATCAGGTATGTCACGGAGGAGCAGGTTTATATTTCTGATGTAATCAGCTATTTTTAAGTTTGTGTTAGCTGGCTCAAACTGTTCTACATCCTCCACCAGAGAATCAATGAGCTTTGTGCGCATTATTGGATATCTGGGTGAAAAGGAACCATCAGAGTCATCTGATGTGTCATAACTTCTCCGCTGTGAACCATGTGGTGGGAAACTATAGGTGGCAGAAGAGGGCCTGGTGCTATCTCTGCCTGTGTGGGCTGAGAAGTCACCCCCCTTCCCCTGGGGTGATTCAAACCTGTGAAGGTGTGAAAAAGTGTCATAGCTGTCAGTGGACCGGAGCATTTTCTCAAGGGGACGGGCTCCAGAGTCAAAGTCTTTGTTTTCAGTCCTTGGAGTATCCTGACTGCTCGGTTCTTTACTGAGCTTTTTCAGCAGGGTTGTTTGATCTCTTAAGGGGCTTGGTCCTAGATCAGAGTCATATCCTGACGATGTCTCTTGCTCCATGCTTACCTGTGCTCCCTGAATAAGCTCAAACACGTCTAACACTTTCTGCTTGGCAGTTTGTAAGTGCTGACAAAGGGATTCGTTTTCCTTCTGCAAGGATCGGACCTTTGGCGGGAGTGTCTCAATGAAAGTAGGGGCACTCTGTCTGGTCCGTAGACCATGAGTTAAAGGCTGGTGAGAGTTGTCTGAGTCATGTGAAGACTCACAAGCCCTATGGTTGTCAGGGAGGTCGGTATGTTTCAATGGTAGCAGGGTTAGTGTCTGGCCCAGATGTGGTTGTCTATCGCGGGACAGGTACTGCTCGGTACCTGCTGTAGCCCCTGACTCTTCCGTACCTCTAGGGGGCGGAAATAACCTCCATCTGCGGGGTGGGGGACCCCCCTGCTCGAAGCGTATGGAGTGACTATACTGTGAGACATTACCGCTTGAAGGGGCTTCATGGTCTGGAGAGGTTGAATGGTTTTCATCCCGAACACCCAGACTACTTACAGGGTCATTAAAGGAGGAGTGCGCCCTTGTGCGGTGGTCGACTTGGCGGCCCTTTCTCCTTTCCTCCAGATCTTGCGACATGTCTGTCTCCTTCCTCCAGGGACCTGGTTCAGTATCCCATCTTTCATCTGAGGCTTCCTCAGCTGACCCGGGGGCTGCGGTGCGTACCTGCCCCTCCTGAATTCTGGGTACCGTGACACTTTGTTTCATCTGTCTGGCCAACCTGCAGCTTTCTTGCAGTATTTTATTCTCCTCCTGCAGGGCCTTGCATTCATCCTGCAAGGTCTTAAGTCTATCCTGCATTCTTCCGAAGTCGTCCCGTAGGATCTGTTTATCTTCTTGCACCTGGGCTAGCTGTGCCTGGTGTTTTTCATTCTGCAAATATGATTTGCTCTGATGAAGGAGGAGAAGTTGGGTTACAACATTTGAAACTGTGCACTGTGGTTTCCCAGTTGGATGATTCATATCAACCAACTCCTTTAATTTTTCTTCACATGTGCTGAGGGTGTAGGAGTTCAGACTGTCGACCTTTAAAGGGAGGTGGATTAGACCAGCTACTCCATCCTGAGGGGGTGGATCGTCTGATCCGCAGGGAGCCTTGGTCCCTGCCTGATGTATGTCTTCTGCATACATTATATCTTTGTTGGGGGTGATCCTGGCTCTGTGGTTGGACTGATTACCTAGCTCTTTTAACTTTTTATCACAAATGCTAATTGAATAGCTATTCAGGCGGGCAATCTCCTCTAAGGAGAGGCGCGTCGTCAGACCAGAAACAGTTTCTTGCAGAGCTGTGTGGTCTGACCCAAAAGGAGTCTTAGCTCCTGGCCCACATAGGGTCATGGTACCCATTTAATGTGATAAAACAGAAACCCAGTGGATTACTGTTAGCAAAGCTAAATCAAAATTCAACAGGAGAGCAGAGCTGATCTAAGTATTCAAACTGATCACTGAACTCAATCCTGGAGGCTGCTAAGCTAAATTTAACAGGAGAGCAGAGCCGATCTAAGTATTTAAACTGATCACTGAACTCAATCCTGGAAGCGGCTAAGCTAAATTTAACAGGAGAGCAGATCTGATCTAAGTATTTAAACTGATCACTGAACTCAATCCTGGAAGCGGCTAAAGCATTCACACCTCAAGTCCTCTAAGGATCGGGGGAAGTCACGCCTCTTAGACCGCTGGCTATGCAACAATTATGAGGTTACACTCTCAACTGGGCACATTGTTGTCTCAACAACAAAGAGCACACAAAAATATTAACTACTCAACTCATCAACACACAACAACACAACTAGAACACAACTTGATGTCTGCTTTGCTTAAATAACAAACAAAATGAGCTCTTCCAAAGAAAAGAGAATTTTCTTGAGAAGACTCCCTTTAAGGATTCAAAATTTGGATTACTGTGTATAAACAATGCAACAAAGCTGGTTTATTAAGGACCTCACACGGGCTGCACCAATTATGTTGGGGTTTTGCAGAGCTAATACGCGGGCAACATTTCTGTTGGGTTTTCTATAGTAAAATTTGGTTATCAAATTAACATTAATAATTAACTTTATTTAATTATTAATCTAAATCAACAATGTTATTAAACTGAGTTAATAAACCTATCGGGGCACCACTCTGAAATCAGAGAACAACCAATCTTACCATATCAGTCTCGAATTAATTAATTAAATACTAGTATTATTGATTAATAATCTGTATTTAATAAATTGAAGGCGTGAAATCCGAACACAAAGCCCTTGCACCCAGCTTATATCACAATGTAAATACACCAGTAATCACAAACAACTGCTCTTTAAATTATAACAGAGTTTATTTAACAAAGAAACATCAAGTCGATCAATGAAACTCAATCAAACAAATCACTATTATAAACTAAACTACAGCAGACAAAGTATAAGCAAACAGTGGCACGTGTGTGTGTGTATGTGTGTGTGTGAGAGAGAGAGAAAGCAAGATGGCGGCGTACCCACGTGGTTGTCACGTGATGTGTGTGTAAGAGAGAGAGGAAGCAAGATGGCGGCGTAACCACGTGGTGGTCACGTGATGGCGGACACTCGAAACAGGCCTCCTAGCCTGGTCTGGCGGGGCCGAGTTAAGCTCTGTCTCTGTAGCGTCTGAACGACTACAGTGTACAGGCCTATATGTGTGAGTGTGCGTATGTGTGTGCTGGCGCGATCTCAGACTCGGTCCCCAGATGTGCGTCTGCGCCAGAAGGTGTGTGTGTGAGAGTGAGAAAAAGAACAGCGTGCCTGAAGAGGCTGAATCACAGTCTGGAGCTCGCGCACAACTCGGGAATAATTAACTTCAATACCAGAAGCCAGTGGCCGAATTTAAGTTAGACGGTGTTTACACTGGTCTTCCTGATCATGAAGATATTAAACCGGCTAACGCTAGAGCTCACAGAGAAACACACACAAGACAACAAAAGAGGTTTACACTTCGGACGCGGCGGTCCGGGAAAAAGTAAACAAAGAGGTTTTAACCTAATAAAACCTGAGACGCAGTGGTCAAATGACAAACAAATATTACCCCAGTTTCACATTTAATAAATCAATTATTAAATACACTCTCCAAAGCTAACTGCCCAGACCTAATTAAGCCTCACTTGTAAAACCGTCCGCGGTTGATGAGAGGGAAAAAGGTCCGATTATGGATCCAGATCTTCAGTCTGCTCCGGTGCAGTTGAGCGTGATGGCGATGGCGGTTCTCAGAGGATGCGAAGGTCTGCGTGTTCTCCCTTGAGCGAGATGATCTCCGTGAAGGTCCTGTTCGTTGCAGGACGAAACGAGACGTAATCTTTTACAGTCTCTAAATACCGTTTTTAATTCGGTCTATGAATCAGACGCTCTCCGGCGGGCTCCGTCGAGATGCGTTTAAAGGATGATCTGAGCTCGGGATTTCGAACACTGCCTTTGCTTGAAGCCTAAGGATACCTGCGCGCCAAAACTTTAAACAAGGAGCAGCGTGCTTTAAAGCGTGAGGGGGGAGGGGGGTGTCTCCGGATGGAGAACAGAGGAGTTGTGTCCCCTAATGCTGGTAGCATGTGAAGAGAAAGAAAAATGGGTGACATCTCCTTTTATTCACCCTAAGATTCACACCTATGCGTTAGGTGTTGCAAAGCATGCTGGGAGTATCCCTGCAGTGCATGCTGGGAGTTAGAGTCCTTTTCCTGGTAACTGATTTCCAGTCAGTCTTCTCCAAAAAAAAAAACACAGGCCTGAGTTTTGTCTGGCCTTCTGGCTGGCCCCAACAGTGTTTTTCCTCAAGCAGGTTCCTGACAGTGAAAAATGTACGTGTTCTCAGACTCTGTGTGTGCGTGTGTGTGTGTGTGTGTGTGTGTGTGTACAGTATGTGTGTATGTGTGCGTGTGTGTGTACATATACGTACCTATTTCTATATGTATGAGAGCGAGAGGGAGAGCTGGAGACATAGTGGGGGTAGTGGATGAAAGGTATTAGAGTGCATGCTTGAACCCATAATAAGGTTGCTACTGTGTCACTGTGCTATAAAGACCTTGCAGAGAAAATTTGTCCAGGTCCCTGCTTCTGTTATTCTTGATCAATAGCATGAGGTGACTGCATGGGTCCCTGCACAGTTTGCTGGGGGCCAATCTCCATCCCCTTACCAGCTGGCCCTCAACCCCACCTAAGACGGATAGAATCACCTTAATACATGTTTGTATTGAGCTGCACACACCAACACAGCCGCATTGCCACCCACACCTATCCCACCCACCACACCAAACAGGCTTAAGCAGATGGGGAGGAGGGGGTAAATATCCTGCAAACATCATGCAGCCACTCGATTGGGTAAAGAGTCAGAAGATTAATGGCTGACTAGCTCTTGGTGGTTTGCATTCCTTAAACATTCTTCTCCGCTTTTCCTATGGCCATGTTTGGCATACCTTTTCTTGATCGTGCTGACATAAGCAGAAAAAAGTCATTGTTCTGCTCAGGTTTCTCACTGCTCTATGTTGGTGTCCTGATTAAAACCCCCTCATGAGAAGCTTTGACCCTCCACAGTTGATAATGTAAAAAGAGTCAAGATGCATCCAGGAAGTGTTTTAGTAATGAATTTAATATATAAGAAAATCAAAATGAGACCTGGTGGTTTGAGATGGAGACATGTGGTTGGAGATATTTCCCTAATAAATTACCGTTTTATTCATTTCCTCTGCACCTCTGCTACAGCAGGTGTTCACAGGCTCGATGAGCATTAAAGAGAAACATGTTGCTGTGTGCTACGAACGTGCTTCAATAAAAAAGCCCGAAGCTTTCATTTCCTACATAATACAAAGATACATAAATGTCAGATAATTCAGATTTTACAATCATATCATCTGCAGGTGTGCTTTTGCATTTTTTGCAACAAATTACTATTTTACTCGATTTACTTTTTGAGAAGGAAACCTCCCTGAAAAGTTGCTTCAAAACTATTTGAATGGGTCATTCAGAAACAAGCCACATGGCTTGGGTGAAAATTCCAGATTTGGACTAGCCCATTCAAGATCCAAGGTTATCAACTATAGCGATGTGGTGTGGAGCCCTACCATATGTCGTTACACTTTATTTGAAGGGGTATGCATAAGTCTGACATGACACTGTCATAAGACTGACATGACAGCTAGCATTAACATGAAGGAGGCTTTATGTTGTCAAGTGTCAATCGGCAAATGATGTCACCTTTAATGCAAAGCTGACATCATTTAAGATGTCTTTGTTATGACAACAGGCCTGATTATCAAACTTATAAGAAACTCTTTAGCTGTATCTGTTAACATAACATTAACCTGTCATATTGTATGTGGTTAATTTACCGAATGACACTAAATGACAACATTCATAAAGCCTCCTTCTTGTTATTGACAGGTGTCATGTCAGTCGTATGCTTCAAATAAAGTGTTATCAAATGTAAGAAACAGTTTGCCAGTGTGGTACTTGGATCTATGTATTTTGAGACCAGGGACAAAGCTGACATAGTTGATGAGTTCTGAAGGTATGTGCCCATCTTTCAAAGGTTAAACAAAGTCAACGTCACCAGTCAGTTTTAAAAGTGGTTCGGCTGTCTGCGTCCAACTGCACGCTAAACTAGACAGATGCAGCTAATCAGACTTAGGTCAGCATGGAACTGCAATTTCAAAGACGGAAGAGCCCTATTTTGGAGTGGGTGAATCACCACAGACTGCCAGGGATGAAACTTAACGGAATAAGTTAACTACAGCACTCGGGACCTGTATCAAACAGAGACAGCAACGAACTAGAAATACTGAAAAGTCAAACGCTGTCACATTAACCGTGGATTATTGGAGTTTAGTGAATCATTTTGTACATGCTCTTCTGCACATTTCTTTATGTGTGACAGTGTTAGCCTTTTAACATTGTTTTCCACCTCTAATTTAGGATTTTAGATAAGACTTGTCTAGCAGAGAAGCACTTAAATAATCAATCTAAAAGTACAAATCTAAAGTACATTTCTTTGCATTCATTTGATTCCCAAATCCGACCTGGAGGTCTGCAGATTTTTCCTGCCAACGTTTCTTCCATTATAGGAGGGCGAAGACACATAAACATTGTTTGAGTGTATGCAGTCAGTCGACATTTTACAGCTTTAACCATGAAAGTACAATATCACTTTCACTAACTCGATAGCTGCAGAAATTGCTTGTATATGCAGAGGCAGAGTCATCCAATGGTAACAAAACTCGAGCCCAAGAAAGAGCAAGCGAGGGGTTCACAGTCACCGCTGAGCAGCTAATCACAGACGTGTGATTGTACAGTAATAAATATAACTCTCTGAACTCTGATTACCAGTTGGATGACAGGGGTGAAATCTCAAGGGCAGTAAAACGAGACGGAGGAACAATGATGATGAGACAAGCCATAAATTGGAGTACTAGGCCCATCTTTCTGTGCAGTGCTGCAGATGAGATGGAGGAATAGAGCATTATGGGTCCATTCCTCCCCTGGAGCTGGAAGGTTCAGAGATGACTGTCCACCCCTGTCTATCAGTGTCTGCCAGGTGATGTAATTTCAGATTCACCTCCCAGAACTTTTCCTCTGCTTCGACTCTCGGGCTTTAATTATGCCTTAGGCATGACGAGGCAGCCTCACTCAGAGCATAAATACATAAATACATAAATACATGAGTACAATTAGAAAACCATACAGACAGGCAGGTAGAGAGGCACACAAAGTCATGTGTCACGAACATGCACATAAACACAATGAGATGCACCATAAGAGGGGCAAAGAATTGTGCATTAATACGTCTTTGAATGTAAAAAGGAAACTGTCAGTCTGGATTCTGAGGTCCCTCATACCAGTCAGTCAGTTAGTGGATGTCTGAGCTCCACAGTCTCTGAATATAAAGCTTTATGTTGGCTGTCTGTCTAGCTGCACACTTCTTATTAAAGAGCCCAGCAGCGTGTACGGTATACATATGTAGGAAGCACTATATGTATGTGAAGACCATTATCCAGGGATGGGGATCTGAATGTGATTGTATGAAGAACCCGATTCCAGCACAGGCATGCCTCGCTATACAATACATTTTAGATAGCAGGTACTGTGCTGGCACCACTCTCAGTGACAAGCAGAGGCAAGAATGCTGTGAGACTATCCCCAGATCAGACACAGCCAGGCTTTCCAACACCTTCAGACTCCATCATTACCTATTCAGAGCCTATTCCACCGTTCTGTCATGGGACTCATTACTCCGTTGCTTTATGCGGCTGCAGACAGTCGCGCGGCTGTGCGGTGGGTAAGAGAGAGAAGGCGTTCACTGACCCAGGGCACAGGGGCTGACATGTTGTGTCCATCAACACACACACTTAGAGTACACAGGGTTTGACCTCACTGAGGGAGGTTTAGAGGTAGATGTGTGATGCGGACACTGCACCAAGTGTGGATGTCTCTGCTGGTCCATGCAAGCTGCATTCATGTGAAATTTTTCTCCTGATGAATACTGGGAGAAATGAAAGGGTAAGTTTAAACCTTTTCAGGTGTAGCAAAAAAAAAAAAAGCGCCCATATGATCACAGGAGGAGTTTGTGGTAACTGTGACCATTTCTTTTGGTTCATACAGGCTGTGATCAAAGTGTGAACATTCCTTTCTAAAGCCTTATTCTCACAGGATTAGTATTACCTGGGGAGCTCTGGGAATGTGTAATAATTGCAGAGGACGTTTGTGTTTTTATTCCACTGTGAGTCGACCATGTCTGTAACTTGTAAAGTTAAAATTCCAGGGCACTTTACCTTCTATATTTCAGCTCACACAGAGGTCCTCTGATAATAGTAATCCCTTTGGAATCGTCATCTCAGTAATTTGGGACGTTTTTTTTCCCCTGCCTTTTACAGTATGTTGAGAAAGGCACAGAGAGATTGGGTAATGACATGCGGGAGGGAGCCACAGACCGGATTCGAACCCGGGTCGTCCGCTTGGAGGACAATTGTCTCCGTACTGGGGGCACGCGCACTAACCACCCATAATTTTTATTTTAATTACTTATTTCTGCTTGATGTCCATCCATCCATTTTCTCCTGCTTATCCGAGGTCGGGCAGCAAGTGCAATAAGTCAACCCAGACTCCCCTCTCCCCGGCAACGTTTTCCAGCTCTAATTCCCTTTGGATCCCTTCTGTTCATCATATTTTCATATTTAATCTTCTCTGTGGTTGTTAATGGTTTGTTTTAGTGATTTTTGTTCCTTTACTGTTTCTTTTTCCCTTTGTCATGAATTGATGTCTTGTTTGAACTTTGAATTGCCGTGCTGCTGAAATGTGCTCTATATAAACTTAGCCTTAACTTTAATCACTTTATAAATAATGAAGAATGATGCAAAATCTTAACTGTTGTTGATGACAGGACGCAAGCATCAATCTCCCACCTTACAAACTCGTGTAAAAGTGTGTGACTGAAGGGGCAAATAGGAAAATAAGGGTGTCACTCGATGAACGTGAAGAATTCTTTCACTTTGTTTGCCTTACTCTTCTTGTGTTGCTCTCCTGCTCCTCGTCTCTCCTCCAACAAAGATCCCACAACCTACATGGATAGAACAAACTTAACATTAAGAGTGTTAATAAAGGAAGCTTAAAACACAGAACAGAAGAGATGAAGAGGAGAGCTGAAGAGGAACTAGTACTTGCTGAGAATAATGTACATCAATATACAGAACTCATGTGAAGGCAATCACCAGGAAACACAAGTTGATAGCACACACATGCACACACACACACACACACACACACACGGGGCACTGTGCTATATGATCCAGATAATGGAAAAGGCCTCGGGGTGAGAGAGGATTGTGTCTTCTCTCTAGCTACAGCTCTCCACTGTCCGCTGCTTTACAATCCTTCAGACCTCTGTACTGAAACCCTCAGCAAACCTTTAAAACACTGCTTATTACAGCTGTGTCACTGAAAAAAGAACACAATAAAAACATCATAAAAAGACCATTTATTTAACCTGTCTCTTATCTAAGGGGTAGCTGCTCTGTTGAGTATTGCTGTGACCAAGGTGTTCTTTGCTTTGTAACTTTTATAAAATGATCTGAGGTTTGATTGTTAAAGAACTCTGCGATTCCAATCCGTGTCTCAGAGAGGCTTGTGTGATTGCTGGAGTTGGTAGGGGACTGGACAAGCCTCACTTTAAGCCAGGGGCTATCACAGAATATTTCCAGCGCCATGGATCATATTCCTTTGGTGCTGAATATGACGAGTTCATGATGACATGAAATTAGCCCGCCTCAATTAGTGCTACCATTAGGAGCTCATTAAACAGGTGTGCCATCCCTACATCAGAGACCACTTGGAAATGTCACGATATATGCTCTGTGCATGGTGGAGACCCCTTGTCCCCACTCTTTCTTTTTTGCTTCTCTCACTCCCTCTCTCTTCTCCTTTCATTAAGAAGAGGAAAACATTATTAAGGCCCTGTGTCAGACTGCGCTTTTAGCGCTGGAAGTGCTCAAGACCTCTGTTTTAGCGCGCTTCTCACCATCCCGCTTCTTACCAGCGCTCATTGTTGCTAGGTTACGAAAGTTAACTTCTGCTTCCCCTTGGTAATGCCGGTTGGGTGTGTTTTAGATAACCCTGTTTGCTCAATATTTGCTTTAATTCAAGAAAATATCACCTTAAACATATGAAGGAGTCATGTCCTAGCGTCAGCAGCAGCTCTACACCTGAAAATTGTACCTTTGAAAAAACGAGTCAAACTAGCATCTTCTACGCCATTGTTGTTGACAAAGCTGATGTTTTAAGTCCCGCCCTGTCTTGATTATGATTGGTCTGCAAAGAAAGGTGAGGGAGAAGTGACATTGACGAGTGCGGTGCTCTTCCAAAAGTTGAACTGTTTTCAACTGTGAGCACAGCAACAAAAAACAGCTATACATGATCACAGATAAAATGTATGTCCTAAACCTAATCACCACACACAATGTCTCTGTGGCATCAAGCCACACTCGCCAACAGCACCCACAGCCTCCAACCTAACCCAGTCTATGTGTTCTTGTGCCTGAGATGACAAGAAAAAAAATACCCAAAATATCTCAGCACACAAGGTAAAAATAGAAAACAAGATGGGACAGGCAAAGAAAAGTCCCTCCTCTGCTGGCTGGTTCTGTAGAAGCTGTCGATGGGAAGCTGTTTATTATGTACAGAGTGTAGAAATTCAACACACGAAGGGATTCCAGGGATTCAATAACAACAACAAAGTCCAATTCTAATATATTTATTGTATATCAGTCAGAGGTTTCACATGAGAGAATAAATGAAGGCTTCATGTCTCACTAAAGCAAATCAATGTATTCTGGAGGACAGTATTACCAATACAAATATTTATAGTTGAAGTAAATTTCTGAGCTATGGTCAAGGTATGAAAGTGGAAAATGTGTTTCATCTAGCTGTTTTCGTGACTTTCATTTAAAGGAAGAATGTGTGACTTTTTGACCCAGTAAATGTCGCCCTTGAGCACCAGCATGAAACCAAAACATACTGCTGTTTGGCAACACCTCCGCCACACTGAATCCTCCGCTCTCTCCCAGCGACACACCTCCAACCCCTCTCCATCCAATTGGAACGCACCATAATTAAGCGCTAAGCGCAAGCGCCAGACAAAATTGTCCTTGTCTCTAGCTGCATTGTTGTGTTAGCAGGCTAATGGTAGCACTCTTTAGTTTGCTCCTAGCTTCACATTGCATGTAAATTTACACGGAATGACCGTGATCTAAAAAGGCTTATGTGACATTCAAACAAGCAGTGAGTACAGTTTGTTATTGTCCTTTTCTGTAGTCCCTCACTCAAACATCTTTAATACGCACGGGGATGATCCGGCCAGCCGTCCCGTCCATGTAAACACGGTGTAGATACAGCATAGACAGCATCACAGACAGTGGGACTCGCGTGTCTCACTCATTCAGTGATGACTCAGAGAGTTATTTTCAGAGGATATACTGGATTTCTGCTGTTTTTATGTGTAAAATGTCGCGCATTCTTCCTTTAAGACAGTTTTTTTATTCAAATCTTGGTTTTGCTTTACCATAAATACGGAGAAGATCTAGAGAAACATCATGGTGTCTTGTGGATTGGAAAGCTTTGATTTGTGAATGGATCTTTAGTTGTACTTTGATTCACAGTTACACTGTAATTGGGAATAGTTTACTTATATCTGCGTGCGTTCATGCTGCTGAAAATAATCACTCTTAATGTTTTAGAGCAAATCACATTGAGCTGAGTTTTGACTTTCACACAGATGTAGACTTACATTTGAAATCTTTAGCATAATTGTTCAATACATGGTTGCTGCTCCCAAAGCTCTCTGCTTTTTTCTCATTTGCAAATACATTACAACTATACCTTCTTTATATCTTCTACAAGGTCTCAATCTTCTCCCAACTCTCTGAAGCAGAGATACTTACTGTATACCTTGAGCTGCATTTCAGCTGGCTCTCTACTCATATGCACTTCCTGTCATTCTGATCCCTCTTAAAAATGTCAAACTGTGGATCTGCTCCCCAGGGGAGCCCCTGCCACCGATCCGAAGACCGAGTAAAGCGGCTGAGTACCAAGTGATATGGATGTGGGAAAAGACGCTCATGTGAGAGGAGTGAGACAAACCACTCTTGTCACTGAAGGCTTGATATATAGTTACTTTAGAAATACAGACACAGAAACAGGGAGTGGATGATTGCTGGCAGATGATTGTTTAAAGAGAATGCCTCTTAACAAGCTCCCAGGATGCCGTGCAAGGGGTAAACCAGTGCAGGCACCGAGGAGCTCATTAAAAGCCACGGCCCATCCCTGCTAACCTGCCCTACCGTGCTCCATCAACACCTCAAAATGAAGGACAGGACCTGAGCATTGCATCCTGCTTTAGACAATGCATGCTAATGAAGTGATGCATGTTGAGGGAGTGTGTGGGCAGCTTGTGTTGTTGGTAGGACGGCCGTGCCTTTGTGTGTAATTGCTTATGCTGTGGAAAGACTCTTCTGTTGGTTGTAAGCACCAACACAAAGGGAAATGGCCACTGCATTGACTACAGTGTTTGCAGTGGAGGGTGACAGCTTTGAATAAAGCCAAATAAGATTAAATTAAGTCAGTCCCTCCTAAAAGTTATGAAGTTCTAATCTTTCCACCAATGAGAGGCTTCAATAGTGATGTGTGTGTCAGTGCTGATCTCAGGGAGTCATTGTACAGTGAGATAGTAATCCCAGTCTCTCATCAAGGCTTTTATACTACGTAGTTAAGCAGCTCAAAAAACAAGCAGAACCCTGTAAATTTAATAAATATCATGTAGATTTTTCTTTGATAACATTGTCTGCGATTGTTACTGATGTTTATCAATGATCTCTACAGAAGATTTTTTGTTCTTCTGACTCCTGAGTTTACTTTTTTTTGTGTTTGAAAATACCTCCCATGGTGCATTTCTTTTCGTTGAAAAAAAAACAAGCGTCGAAACATTGCTGCTTGCATTGCAACTTTTCATAAAAGCTGTCACAAAATCAGGCACTTCTGGTCACAACACAACTTCATCCTGGAGGGACTGATTCATGATAAATCCACGGTCTCTTGGGACATATATCACTGGATCAACTACACTGTTTCAGGTGTAGGCTGACACCTGTACATCAGGGGTGGTCAGGGCCGCCATAGCAATCTGATGGCCACCCCCCAATGGGCATCCCAGAATCCTGAATTATGATTGGCTGTTTGCCTTGTCAGAGGCGGGACTTTTGTTCAAATCAACTATTTCTGTATTGCAACAGGCTGCTGGTAGCTTCCTTCGCATTTATATGTCGCCCATTTCATTAGGTTAGTATTTTAAAAAGTGACTTTGGACATTGGAAGCAGTTTTCAGTGGGTCACAAATGTGTGCCTGGGAAAAAAATGTTGTCAAAAAGTTTTTGAAGCGCCTTTTGAATATTGGCTCTATCCCATTTCTTTGTTCTGTCACGTGTTTTGTACGGTCTGAGGTCCAAACTGCCCAATTTTTCATCCTTGGTTGAAAAATATCTGAAGGTTGCTGTGGCTATTTGAGAATCACTGATCTAAATGTTTCCACTTTATTGTGTAGATGGAAAGGATAAATAAATGTTTTTCACTTGTGTGAATGTGTGCATTCCTAACACTTCCACCCCTGCAGACGTCAGTGGCCCGGTTCAGCCACCACAGTCCAAAAGTCTGGCTTCGCTACTTCTGTGCATCTTTGACTGTGGCCAAATAAGGTTAAATTATTAGATACACTTCAGCAGACTTTTCTGCATGTTTAAAATGTTTCCTTTTTTTAACCCCTCTTTGTGCTGCTGTTGGTATAAAAATGAATTTTCCAGTCAAAGGCGTCTTTCCACTTTTGCCTTGCAAACACATTAAATTGCTTGTTCCATATAATGTTGAGTGCCTTGTGTTGTAAAAAGTGACGAGCATAACACTGGAACTTCATTAGCAGTTAGCTGTTGTAAACGTGAAGTGGGTGTTTTTCCCTCTACAGTAATACATGAGCCAGTGAAAAGTCCCTCATACAGAAGTCGTTATCATGTGGACCTGAGGTCAAACCTACTGTTCTGTAGCTGTTGATTAGTTTTACCATGAGAGAGTGACTAACCATTGAACTGTTTACTTTAGTCTTTTTACTTTAATACAGTCTTATAATTAGATCATATTTCTATCTTATGCAGATGTCATTGTTCTCTCAAACAGATATAAACTACCCCTATAGGTTTTGGTGAGATATCTCCTCCACCAGAGAGGACAGGTAAACGATCACAGTGACCTTAACCTTTGACCTGTCATCACCAAATCTAATCAGATCACCACGATTTCATGGGGACTTATGTGCATAACCAAATTCATCCATTTTCTCTACATCAGGCATTGGTGTGAAATTGCAGCATAATAACTGTATGAATAATTATAGCCCAAAATTGTTTTTTTTTATTGACCACAAAGACCTTTGACTACCAAGTTCTAATCTGTTCATCCCGCCAAATAGAGGGTATCCACGTGACATCACGTTGGCGGAGTCACTGTACTCAGAGCCAGTTAGTGGCAGAAAATCATGTACTGGTTTCAGGAATCAGTTAGAGGTGAGCAGTAAACAGCTTTAAATCAGCTCAAAAGTGCCATCTTTTCAGGTATCAGTTCCTGACGATGTTCTCTTACAAATGTTACATGCAGCATGTATCTTGGTCACTTGGCATTTATCTTCACAGAATTCCTGTGTAAGTTAAACCACCTTGACTAGCAGCAAAAAATACTAAAACATGGTAAAAAAAACAAAAAACTTTACCACATCAGTCACAGCTCAGCTCCATCACCCAGAGGCATATTTATACTGGTTTTTAGCTTAGATGGCTAGATTTAAAATGCTAATTTTACTAAGAAAATGTGTACATTGTGAAGTAACAAAGTACTTGGCTTGTGTTAAAATCTCAGCAAAAATGTGGGATCATTTCAACCCAACCAAAGTAAACCCTCCAGTCTCTTTCCTCCCTGCTTGAAGAGTAATAATGAGGACCAGGTTGGCACCTAGACCTGCTTCTGGCTGGCAGCCTTGGGGAGGTTCACACTAATCAGCCTGGTGTGAAGGTATTAGCCTTGCCTGTCTGCTTGGACCGCCTCATTAAACACCTCACCTGATGGGTGCCACCAACCAGAACCTCAGCTTCAGTCCCTCACTTTGACCGTCTCCTCCTTTGAATGTCTCTGACAACCTCAGCTCCTTTGGGCACTGTTCACAAGCTCTCTTGTCCCCAGGAAGTAGTACCTCCTCTGGAAGGATACACTGCAAAGCGCTCTTGTGCAGCAGTTGAAAGACGTCTTTAGCTCTATTGTTTGTGTTTTATGAGGACTGATGCAAGTGATAAAAGATTTGATTTATGCAAACTTAAATTATCTTCTGTCATACAAGTCACTTCACACACTGGACAGAGGGGTAAGACATGAACGCACTCTGTGTTTTCACTGCTCTTAGACTCTCTAGTGAAGCCTGCTTGCTTCTTCAAACAGAATGATTTCACTGCAACAAACCTCTGAGTGTGTGACCATCCAATTCAGGCTCAGCAACTCTAAAGTCTGCACCTCATGCAGACCTATTTGTACTTCTTTATTTTGTCCATTTCTACCTTTGACCTCAGAACACCACTTATTATCTCTGGTTAACAGCAAGGTGCTGCCTTGCATTCTATTACACTGCATTTGGGAATATGTATATAACCATGAGGATAAGTAAGGTAAGGTACGCTTATTTGTACCTGTAGGTAGATTTGGTTTACAGTGAGTGAGTTGGCCTCCCTTTACACACAAAGAATGTCTGCTGAAGCACCTGAACTCAAAGGTGTTCCTGATCAAATACCATACAATACAAGTAATCAATGACTTTTTACAGAACTGGCGTAATAACAGCAGATCATCAGCATATCTGATATCTTGCTGCAGTTAACTATAAGCAGTCATTGGAAGCCACGCCTTACAACCACATAATACATATGATGACAGTCTTAAGTTCATGTAAAAGGGATTTTTCTGCACAATATTATTTTATTGCTGCAGTTTTAAATGTCCTTCCTATTGCTATCATTAAACTGCAGGACTCGATAGTTGAAGAGATCTGGGATCTGTTTGCAGCTAGATTGTAGACAGGTAATGCAACACAAGGATTCAACTGCCTCAATCAGAAAAGGCAAGTCATATTTAACTGAAAAGAAAAATGAATATTAACATCCAACACAGTAAGTGTTGACTCTCCAGTTAACCTTCTTTGCCATGCAAATATAGTTTTCTAGTGAAATTAGGGATTTTTACATTATTGTGTGTTTAGTTTCAATTTGGCAGAATTAAAAGGGTTGAGATTTTGTGGATTAAGTCTCAGGTCGTCTACATGTCAGATTGATGAGTCCTAGTTTTTGCCCTGCCAGTGATGTCATGTTTAGAAGTGCAAATATATTACAATCCAAACAAATGCAATGTTATAATCACTTTAATACAGGCATTGTTAAGCAACGTTGTGGACCTAAGAGGCTATCTCACATACTTTCTTAACATACAAACTAGTTTAGTATTTAAAGATTTAGTGGTAAATGTATTTATTTTCCCTCATTGACTCTTCAGTAGAAGTTTTTGGAAAGCTACAGTACATGCAAGGCAAAATGTTTTGGACATCAAAAAACGTGTTACACTGTGATGAAAGGCTTACTGGTGAATATGGTTGAATAGAACAGAGCAAACATGATGGCAGCCGAACCTCCCATGGCAGATAAACAAAGAGGGAACTCTCAACCTCTTACAAACTCGTGCAATCTAAGGGGAACAAGAATAAGTGTAAGCTTTGCCCCCCCATATGGCTGCTGTGGGGAGCTGAGTATTTGCTTTAACAGCACGGCGGATCAGGAGTCAAGTGGCTGGAAACATTTGTTGGAGTGCAGAGGGAGTGCTCACAGTCATGAGTGTCACGCGGAGAGGAAGAGGAGGAGGAGGAGAATGGGGTAGGAGTGTTAGAGGATAAAGAGAATGGCAAACCGTAGGAGGTGAGAGCTAGATAAGCCCAGAGAGAAAAGAGACAGACAGACGGACCTGTGCAGCAGCAGCAGCACAGGTAGTTAAAGGACGACAGAGAGGCTTCAGTTCCCAACACTCGCAGACAGGCACTTCTCCCCAGAGAATTCTTATCTACAGGGGGCATCTTTGACTTGATAATCCTGCTACTCGTCACTTTTACCACCCTGAACTCCCCACACACAAACACAAGTACAAACACACAGACACATACCTTCACCTCTGCACCCCTGCCCAGGGCCCAGGGGAGTGAAGAGCTACCTGTCAGTGTGCCTGTACCTGCAGGCAGCTTGTGGGGCAGGGTGCTGAGGAGTGCTGAGGGGCGGGGGATTGTCACTGCACCCGACTAAGAAGTCACCTTTCAGGGATATGAATCTTAATAAGGTGGGGGTAGAGGAGGTTGGTGAGGACGCATGTTGCTGCTGTTATAGTTTGTGTGTTAGTGTGTGTGTGTGTGTGTGTGTGTGTGTGTGTGTGTGTGTGTGTGTGTGTGTGTGTGTGTGTGTGTGTGTGTGTGTGTGTGTGTGTGTGTGTGTGTGACAGATGGGGAGAAGCGGAGTGCTGACAGGCCCTGTATGCTTCCTGGCTGCCAGATTATTTTTTTGGAAACTATAACCATTGTTGCTTAAAGGTGCTTCTATCTTTAACGGTTACTGATAGAACAAATCCAGAAATGCTACGGTTTAGTGTATGTTTGGGGGTTGTGTGTTTGGATTTGTATTAAGTGGAGAACAGAGAGTGAAGACTCAAAGAGAATCAGTTCTTGTGTGAAGATATGCAGATAATCAAAGGATCCCTTAAATGTACTAGAGATGTTTGCTTAAGGGTTGAGACAAAATATCGACCTAGCTACAGTTTTACCCTCGTCCTGACCCGTGATACAATTATCGAATCTTTGGTGCAAAATGTCTTTTTTTACATTTTTTATTAATGTTGCGCTCTTAAAAGATTTCACTGCTAATATATCCACATCACTACTTCATGACTGGTCACTCTGGTGATTGTGACATGAATGAGGGTAACATGAATGAAAGTTGACAGCGGGATACAAGAAGAAGAAGACGTCAGTGGGATAATATTGAACTTTTTACCTCGAGATATTATCGCTAGCTTGTACCACATATCTTGTGAGATACCCTGCTCTTCCAACCCCTGGCTCTGACATCCTTTCTGATTCTGATACCTAAACCTGATGCTGAGTACTGATCAGACACAAGAGTGAGACTTAGAAATAACAAATATCTTGTATGGTTTTCATTTGAGCGCTATCAATCATGTATAAATCAATCAATCTTGACGCTGCTCTATTCAGTGTCTCTACTCTGAATAGAAGTTTGATGTTACACAACATCTGACACATTTAGGCACCTCGGTGATGTAATCTGTGGTCACAGAGTGTTTAGAGTCTTACAACATTAGAAGCTCTCAGCCATGCCTGCAAGCTCGAATGGACCGGTTCAGTGCCTGTATCAAAGTGTTATCTGTAGTCTGCACATCAGTCATAACTATTCATGTCCATACTGACGCCCTTTTATAAAACTGGGAGTAAATTTAGTAAATACAAAAACAAATCCAGGAAGGAAAAAAGGATTGTGGTTCACAGAAACACTCAAAAAGCTGACAGATGCAACAATGTCTTAAAGTTACAGCTGCATTAAAAGTAAAGGCAATTCTTAAAAACTCAAAGTGCCTTTAGACTCAAATCTTTGACACGTGACTCAAAGTTCTAGAGGAATTTGATCATAAAGATCATAAAGTATTTGGAAAATGAAAATATTAACCTGATGAAGGCACAAACTAAGGCATAACACTTTTACCAAAGTTCTTAGAATTTATCCCATTTATCTCCGTACTAGAATCAATGAGCGTCACATAGCTGGCAATACTCAAAAGCACGAATGGCAGTTGCATGAGTGACAGAGCATAATGTGTGACCCTGAGTGTTTGTATTAAATGTCGCTGCAATACAACCAATAATTTCTTAAGGGTGTTTTGCAGGGAATGTGGGCAGAGAGCAGGGGTTGACGTGCACCAAACAGCTTCAGGATTGGGAGTTGAACCTGAGACCCATAGCCTCTGTACATGGGGTGCCTTCTCTACCAACTGAGCTTCACCAGCACCTCTAAGATTTTTGGACCAAAGTGTCTGACTTACCAGACATAGAGATTCCCCAGAGCCATGCTTGTAGCCGGCCTATGAATCTCACTCCAGACAATTCTCATTCTTCATGTCGGACAGACTTCACAAAGAGTCCTCCACAACGTGTCACTCTCAAAATAATTCCAGCCACATATTATGTCCTGTCCTGTTCTGACAGACAGACATAATCAAATCCAATTATACCACTTCTCCCTTTGCTCCCCATTAGTGCTCATCTCACATTCTCCTCTCACATTCCCATCCTGCAACAAAACATTTGAATGACAATAGCACAGTCCTAACACCCGCAACAGGCACAGCTCTTGTGCTCACCTCCTGCGCTTCTCCCACCCTCTCTCCCATCCACACGTTCTGCTTTCTGAAATCGATGGAAAGGAAAACAAAATGACAGGGTTTCATATCACTGCTGTGATACCCCGAGACTACACAGGGAAATGACTATTTCCACACACAAAAAGCTCCATTACTGCCAGGTGACCTCTCGTCATTGTGTTCTTTAACCTCCGAGTTAGACACCCCAGGATCTGCACTGCAATGTATGTGTTTGAAGGTTTGTGTGTGTGTGTGTGTGTGTGTGTGTGTGTGTGTGTGTGTGTGTGTGTGTGTGTGTGTGCGTGTGTGCGTGTGCGTGTGTGTGTGTGTGTGCTTGTGTGTGTGTATGACTGAGCAGTTCAATTGTGTATGTACCAGAGCTCCTCTTGCAACAGCAAGGAAGCTGTCATTCATGCTGACTTTTTTTCTCCACATTTTTTTTCCGACATGTTCACAATGTCTAGCCTTCTGTCTTTAAGGAGAATTCCTGCTGTCAAAAGAGTGAAAGGCTGTGATGATCATTATTTCCTCTATTCATTAAGACCTGTATGCAGTGACTCAGAAGTGTTGTACCTTAATAAGGGATACGTGACTTTATTCTGTAGACTCAGGATGACAAATCTGAGCATTTTCCAGCTCTGCAATTGTATCTAATTCTGCATAATTATCGGAGAGTATCCAGCGCCTGAGAGTGTGTAGATGAACACAGTGTCTAATGCATGCTTTCACAAAGAGAAGGATTATTTTCGCTTGTGAACATGTTTTTGTATGCACTGAGATCAAGTTGTTGGGCCTATAAAGTGTGCAGCGAGATTCTCAACAGAGACTGTAGGAACGGAACAAAATCCTTGGCCGTTTTTGTTTCACTCAAAAGTTTATTTTATTTTATTTTTCTACAGATTGACAGAAGTGGTAACATTGAACCAGAAAAGAAACGAATGCCCCTTTTACAAAAACCTAATACATGTGTCCAAAAACCTCTTCTGTTTCTGTGAAGACACTAAACCAAACCTGATATTGTTCTCCCTGTCTTACTACAGCAACAGAAAAAGAAGCTCCTGAGAATCTCACAGATAAGATCATATACAAAGTAATTTCATTGATCTAGCCTCTGATCGGTTAAATTACCCATCCATTGATCTGTATGTGTGAGGGAGCAGCATGTGGAAGAGCCTTAAATGTGATTCATGTATGTGATTATCTTTATGGATATTGCTTACAGTAGCTAGCTTGAGTGTTATTGCCAAACCCATCGATGTAAGTGTAGAAGTGTTATTTTTGCACGGGAGAAACTTCAGTTAAGTGTAAAAAGTGCCAAAGCTATTAAAGCAAAGTATGGATTGATCATGATATAGGATGCTATTTTATGGATTATAAAACAGTTAGTTCCGACCAAGTAATCTGATTGGACACACACATAAATGTGAGAAAAAGAAAGTAGCTGATCTGTTGTAACCATGGACACAACAAAGTAGCAATAGTGATGTTTGGGTTGCTTGGCAACAGTTCAATTTCAGTGAAGTTGTGGAACTAGTTGAGTTCGTGGAGCAACATCATAGAGCCGCCATGTTGGAAATGCTGTCTCAGCCTAACTTTCAGTCAAGCTAACGACAGGCATAGAGCCGGAGCTGACGGTGGCTTTAAGCCTCTTGACGAACCGTTACATCGCGTCCCCCCCCCAGTGATCACAATAACTAATCAGACCTATTTTGTTTTTTTGTACCAGGCTGTAAACATGTTAATTTATGCTGTAAAAACGGCTTTTTTTGCCAGTCATGTGTATGTGACTTCCTGTGATCCTGGAGCCAGCCTCAAGCGGACACTCGAGGAACTGCAGGATTCTGACTTCCGCATTGATTTCATTTTTCCAGACCGGAGGTCTTTGTTTTGGCTTTACTACCTTCTCTCTTGCCTCTTACTGTTCTGCATGCTCTTTGAGTAGACTGTAATTAATTGTCATTATTGATACATTCCTATTTCAATATGTTTGCAAATATTAAATTGATGAACACATGCAGCCTTAAAGTGTGCAGTTATGCTGATGACAGAACTTTATTCTGACATATGAGAAGGGAAAAAAGAGGAACAATAATGTGAGGATGGTATTCGTAGAAGTAGATGCACTCTGCTTTTGCTCAGAGCATGTTCATTCATTTAGGATCACCGTGCATTGACCGAGTGACTCGAAACAGAAGCGTCGCCGCTAAGTGGAACAGAGGAGGGGAGCAGCTGGGAGAAATTCACCTGCCACTTCCAATGTGGATCAGAAATTGCACTCACACCAGCAGACCCTATCCGACAGTGGGGAAAATAGAGAGGAAACAGGAGGACAAGGTGTGTTGTGGCCCTACAAATCACAGACAGTAGATTGAATGGAGGGTGGTGGTGGAAATGGGAAATGGTCAAATTCTTTGAGACCTGCTGTGTTTGATGGACAAGTTTTCATGGTCTGCTTCAAATGAAGCAATGACTGTAACGCACTGATTTACAGCAGCTGGAAGATGGACAGAAAGGGTAACTTATTCTCATGGTGTTGACGAACCCAATGAAGCATTTGTTTATTTTAGTTAAGGAAACATTAGGTATTCATATTTCATATAGGCCTTTTGTGTTTCTCTAAATCATACATTCGACCCTGTCCTCTTTGAAATGTTGTTTTCATACTACTAAATCCAAAATATGGTTCTACCAAACTCTAGTTTGTACTTGTATAACTAAGTAATGTTCATGCAAAGATTTCTATATAGTTTGATAGCACACATAAAGTAAGACTAAGACTGACCACAGATCCGAGGTTTGTATATGCAGTTCAATCAGTGACTTAGTTTTTAAGTACTTTGGTAAAGGTGAGGGAAGATGGTTAATTACATAATCAGTAAACACGCCATGCCTTAAGTAACTTCCGACTGTTCTTACCAAGTCCCTGATTTTTTCTAAAAGAACAGCTGGAAGTTAAACGGAAAAAATAAACATCTGTCACAGTGCTTTAGCTGCTAAAAGTGCACGTATTGAGGTTCACAAGTTGTCAGTGAATGTTCAGGGATGCGTTCATTGGAACAGATTTTGCAAAACAGCAAATACACCCTAGAAAAATGTTCAATGAAAAGGCCTTATATTTTTCTATGGATTAAGAAACAGCACTGGATGCATTTTTTGAATGGTTTTGGTGCTCAAGCTATTTTTAAGACAGCCTATTTAGCAGTTTAGCAAAAGCATCACATTTAGCGTCGGTAAAAAAACATGTACCTGCATAGTTCATGCAATGTATTACTTGAATATACATGTCTGAGTGCATTTACTTTAAGTTGCTTTGTTTAAAAGTAGTGGCAGCCACTGTTTTCATAGCATGCCTCATTGCTATGCACCGTCACTGGTCAGATTCTGTCTCTCTGCTGACTCTGTCCAATGAAGGCAGGAAAAAAAGCCCCCCAGAAAATCATATTTGTAAAAAATGGATATGATATACTCTCCCACTTTAATATATTAATCATATTCTAATTATATTTCACTGTAGAAAAACATTGGAAAATAACTTTTCTTCTTCCTTCTCAGTAGAGTTCATCTCAGTCCGACCCTTCAGTGTTGCTCTCTTGGTGTCTTGCCAGATTTTGTGAAATATGCAATGGCCAAACAATACTCGATGAAAGATGTTTGCATGCTTTAAATTCAGCTTTTTTTGGGGGGTTATAGGAAGTAACCATCAGAAAGTTGTGTGTCACTCCACTCACTTCTTTGCAAAAATGTTCTCCTCAGCACTATGTTTGCCTTTGCATGCAATGACTGTTTGCCTCGCAGGGAGGCAGTGCTGTGTCACAGACAGACTGCAGAAATCCTGCTTTCAAAGACTTATAACAGATTGCTAATATACACATATATGGATCCACACATAACCACAAAGCAGCTCATTTTACACAGACACTCCTCTCCATCTGTGACAGGGTCTCACTGCACTGACCGGCCCAGACTTTACCTCTGCCTCTGAGTCCATCAACAGGAGGAACAGCAGTCCAAAAAGGTGGCTTTGTAAATGCCAGAAAAGGCGAAAAGTGTGAGGACATGCAGCAGGGTAGCTCAAATATCTGATATCTGAAGAAGAAAGCGCTCAAAGTCTGTGATGTGAAGACTTTCATCTTTGGATTCAGGGTTAAAAAGTGTCTCTTGGAAGAAAGACATTGAAAAATATAGTCAAGTTTTTGCCCTTAATACTGTAAATATGAAAGAAAAAACACACAGACAAAAACAAGTGAACAAATAATCAGACAGACAGGTCAACAAGGCGGTTAGCTGGTCAGTCAGTCATGCAGACAGACGGGTATCAAGGGGGGACATACGTCATCATACACAGACAGAAAGTCGAGACAAACATGAAATACAGAAGAGACATCCACTATCTATTCAGCAGTTCAGTATGACTGATTGTCAGCATAATATACCCTACACACACACACACACACACACACACACGGTGATCTCCAAACAGACAAACTGTGTGCATCCCAGATCAGTACATTTTAAAGGTCCACAATCAGGCGAGCAGCAGCTGGGACCGGCCATCAGGGAGAGATGTGGGGCCACGCTGCCCCAATATATCCATGCAACATTAATATTTCAAAATTGTTTTTCTGGGAATTTATAGTCAGGCCAGCTTGTGCTGCTGGCCTCCATCACACACGTTCACACGAACACACACTCAAACAGAGCAGTCAAGGTTTTAGTTTAGTAAGATAATGATTGTTTTTTATTTGTGTTAGACTTTTTGTAAGCCAGACTCACAGAATACTGTAGTTGTTATAAAGACTAAACACATGCGCTGAATCTCAAATGGAGAATCTGTGGAGTCTTTACTCCAGTTTATTCTATCTGCGTACTGTTTGGTTGGTTCTCCTTAAGTGTAGGAATGCAGAGAGAGTGAAGATAACAATGTGTGCAAGTAAAACCACACGTCTGGCGAAAGTTGACTGTCTATTGATAATCATTATAATAAAGCAAATATTCTAAAAATTACACAGACATGTAAATATATTTTGATAAAACGTCAGCGAAATGTGGTATTAAAAATAGAATGAAAAAACATAGCCTCATATCAGTACTTTTAAACAACTTATAAATATGAAGTTTCAAATTGGAAATCGAAAACCCAAATATATTTAATTTGCTATCTGATGTGACAGAGAAAGGTATAATTCTCACATTTGTCAAGCTGAAATAGGAACTGTTTGCCATATCGGCTTCAACAAGCACATTTAAATTATTATTCTTCCATTTGTAAAATTATTACTTCAGCTCTGCAAGAATAATTGAAAATAATACCTGTTTGAGAAAATGTGCATCTAAAAGTCATATTGTAGCCACTCATGGCTTTCTTTCCATTCTAAAACTACACTACCTTAAAGTTTACTTAAACCTAATCCCACACATGAAACTCCTGACATGTCTCTGATTAAGTACTTACAGGAGTATAGTCACCTCATTATCCCCCCCAAAAAAATACGAGCATGCAGCTGTGGTCAGTGTGGTTGCCAATAATCGTTCGCTGCATGTGCGCCATGACGCGCGCGTGGACACCGAGAGAAAGAGATTGAGGGAGGGAGGGGGAGAGAGAGAAAGAGAAAGAGGGATCTCATTTCTCTAAATCAACCAGTCAGTGTCCAAAAACACAGGAAGCGCTGATGATCCTCTCCTCGCGTCCACCCTCCAAACTGACTTCGTCTCCGCGCAAACTTCCAGCAGACGCGCAGCAGCATGAGCGGAGGCATGGATGTGCCACATGAGGCGGACCACAGGACCTGATCACAACGCTCAAAGTTTTTGACAGCACCATCCGCGACTACCACTGAACAAACACACAACTTTACGTGTGTTTTTCTGCTCCCGTAATACTTTTCACCTGTCGTCTGCCTGTTGGGATTGCTTGGATTCCACGGTGCGTCTTTTTATGTCCAGTCGGGGAGACGTGTAGTTTTTTTTTTACGGGGTGGTCTGCGTTAAGGACGGCGACATGCAGGTTCTCGGTTGGACCTTAGTTCTCCTCTGCCAGTGGATCCTACGGAAGGTAAGTTAATTTTAATGAGAAGAAAAAACGCCTAAGAGTTAACATTTTTCACATTTATCCATCAGATCCGGGGCTGTTGCGTTTGCAGGGAAACACCTGCACTCTCAATTCAGAGGGTTCGTATACTCGAATTCCTTTAGCTTAAAAAAGCAACGCTCTGTATTTTTTATCGGCTCAAATAAAGAGTTTTTAAACTAAGGTAGGGTTATAAACTGCACATTTGTCAGGTTCTTTAGATTTCAGCAGAATTTGCAGGATCTCCACAACATCTATGCGCGCCGGAACTTGATTTGAAGTAGTTAAAACTTCACATCAGCTGTTCAGACCACGGAAACACCTTTAAACTGTTCATTTTTTGTATTGTATTTACTATTCTTAATGAACAGCTGTGAGACCTTTTCTCGGTCTACAAAACGAGCAGATTTCTGCTCACTAAGCGTTTCCCCTTTGCTCCCACTTAAGCTGCCCCTCCTTTATCTATATCTATCTATTCGCGCTCCCAGCAACTTCCTCTAATTTTTCTTCAGAAGTTAAACACGCCCGTGGCTTGTTTTATTATCTCAGCATCGCTATGGCAAAGAGTTTGTGCGCCTAGTTCGGCTCTGATGCTTCTGCTGCAGCTGCTGATAATGTGTGGGTAAAAGTGCGCGCACTCTCACCCTTGCGTGTTGTATTAGTGTTTTTTTCTGTTGGCTTTACTCTGGCAGTAGAGATGCAGTCATTATATAAACACATATAACACAATACAGCAGAATACAATAGCAGGCTGTCTGTCCTTGCTAATGCACACAATGTGGAGCTGCTCAGTGTGTCTTTGGCCTCAGTCTGAAATGAAAGAGAATAAAAACATGACTTTTTTTCAGAATCCTCCTCCTCACCTCTGACTCCTTCATTTTCCTCCTTTCTCTTCCTCTCCTCCTCTTCCATTATGGATCATTTTACCACCAACTGATTTTCATTTAAAAACACTGTGTCTTTAACTACAGTTGTAAAATTCACCTGACACTGTGGAAAGACTTAAATATGGCCCTCTTTTCTTTTCTTTTTTTTACTGTTCTCAGGTGTAAAACAAGTCTTTTGATGAACACCACTTGGTTCAGGTGTTAGGGCTTTATGGATTTAAGGAGGGGGGACGGGTGGGAAACCTTCACTTCTACAGTACAGATCTGCTCTGCGGCCCCCACAGTCCCCTGCAATCTCTCTCGTAATGCGAGTAAACGGTGACTGCATGCAGGGTTATTTTAGCGTGAGATTGTTTAAAAATGCCCTGTTGGCTGCTGGCAGATTGGTGTAAAGTAGGATTGTGACAGGTAATACCACCTGCACTTCTTTTGAAAATTGAATGCAAATCATTTCTGCCGCACAGTGTAGCTCTGCCTCCTGTGCATGAGAGTGCAACCTGGGTTCAATTATACGGATCGACTTGGTATCGGATTATTTCACCGGAGCTTTATAGTAACATGCAATGTAAAATTATAATGTAATTTTTCTCTTTTCTGTTTTCTGATTGTTTTTTTCTGAGGTGTAAAAAAAGTGGATGAATGTGTTTGTTTTCAACACCTAGGCGGTGTAGATGACTCAGTGATTTGGCTGACTTGATATGACAAGTTGCATCTTTTGGAACACTATTAGCTGGAGGGATTAATGAGTGAAGAAGAAGTGAGGACAGGTAGGAACATTTCTAAATAGGATAAGAGGAAATGTTGCAGTAAAAGTCATTGTAAGGTAGTGGAAGAAAAGTTAACAATAGACATCTTTCTAACTGAATTTCATGGTCATTTGAACAGAACTGGTCCTCAGTGGTCATTTTCAGTACCTTCAAGGCCTGATTATGTACATGTGGGAGCGCATAAGTGCGAGATGAGGAGGAAAGGATGAGTAGAAAGGAGGAGATTTTCTGCATAATGTCTTTAAAGGCTGACTGCAAACTTGTTTTAAAGATATTTTTTAAAATGTCTTTTCCTTAAATGAATTTGTCTGTAAATACTCAGAGAGGAACATTTAGTGGGTGGGTTCTCACATAAATAAATAAGCTATGTTCCCTGCATATGATGTCTGATGCTGCAATGTTATGTTTTTTTTTCCCACCTTGTGCTTTGAAATGATATCTACAGTAACAGCACTACAAAGAAAGAAAAGATGTGTGAAAAGCTCCTTTGCTATTTTATGCTCCCAGTAGGAACAATAGCATTAGCCGGCATCTCAACCTGACAAAATCCTCTTATCTCCCCCCATAAAACAACTAGCTATATACCCCAGGGATATTACAGCGCCTGAGTCACTTTAATTTCATTATATATAGTCCTACTTCCTTTGCAATCATGTCTCAGATATTCTGCATAGCTTTGCATTTCAGTCTCGGGGAAAATGTGGATGTGTGTGATTCCATGCTCCATGTTTTCCCGTGCCCACATGTTGGGCACATCTTCACGGCAAAAAAATCTGAGCCTTCTCTAGAACAGGATCAGATGGTTTTTTTCCCCACCATGGCTTAAACCAGGTGGTTGGTGGTTTTTCCTCCCACTCGCTGTCTTTTCGTCCACCCATCTGTCCGTCTTTGGATCATCTAAACTGTCAAGCGGCCCAGTTTCACCGAGCAGCAGCAGGAGGCACCACTGGGTTTGTAATCTGTGCAAATTATATTCCCTGTTCACTAACCGATTAGATATGTAATCTGTTGAATCATGATGACAGAAGCAATCACATTAGGGCCGATATCTATTGCCTCTGAAATTGTTCCCAGAGATCAAAGCATTCTTTAACCTAAAAAAAAAGCCACTGATTCATGCAGTATTTTAATGGATTCCAACATGGTTTGCTTAAGGTTAAGCAACGATCCATTTTTATTTAATTTGTTTTCTCCCCTTTCAACAGCCCTCTGCCCCATTTTTGACAAGCCATTACTTTTAAAATGAGTTATCGCTTTCTCGGTGCAGTGAATAGATCCTCCTCAGGCTTTGTATTAGCCGTAAGGAGAGGGGAAATTTCATTTAAATGTGTGAAGATGTCATATATATTAGACTAATGTAAAATAAAACTTCATTACAGACATGTAGGTTCTGCTTCGAACGAGCATTTGTCACCAATATCCAGGATATGGAGCTCATGTAGGGCTGTGTACTCACATTGTAGCTGCTTTCATTAAAAAAAGACACACTTCTCCAATATATGGCTCGTAATGCCACAGCTATGTGACAGTTTCTAGAAGACGGAGTTTAACGGAAGCAGAAGTTTCACCTTTATTTTCAAGAAAATGAGATGAAATGGTATTCATTTTACGGTTGAAAGAAAGAGAAACCAGAACAAATGTAGGAGCCTGAGCAGAGCTGCTGCTCTTGATGCTGAACTGGCCCTTTGTGTGTGGGTGTGTTTCGTTCACTTCCTGTTAGAGATGTGTTCAGGTTAAAAATGTGGACGTCAAAGTTGTGTCCGGGTCCAAGTTAAGCTCGTATATACACGTTAAATCAACTTTTTTGTTGTTTTAAATGATCCTAATTGTGATTTCCGAGTGACCCTTCAGTGTCAATGTGGAGTGAGCAAAGTAGACTATGTGAAGCCTTTTTTTTTTTATTCAATCAGTTTGAAAATACTTCAATACAAGCTAAACGTCTTCATAAAAAGTATTAATTTAAGTACAGCTAGTTTTCCAAGAAAGCAGCACGCATAATGCAGAGTTATTATCCCGGTCAGTTCTTTTCTATTTCACAGTTCCATTGGATCACTGTTACTGATGCATTCATGTGTAAGAAGAATATTAATGCTTTATTTAATGACAAAACTAATATCACCATTTTATACAAGTTTGGGTAAATAAAAAAGAAAGCATCACATTTTGAAAGCTGATAAATGTTAGTAAGTTCAATCTGATACTTTCATGTATTCTATAATGGGGCCGTGTAGGCGTATAAAAAGCACAGGATTTAAATTAACTTTTTAATTTGTTCATTTAAACTAACAGTACTATTAGTACCACTAATATCAAGCAATCAATCAATCTTTATTTGTATAGCGCCAATTCGTAACAAATGTTATCTCGAGACACTTTACAAAAAGCAGGTAAAAGACCTTACTCTTTGCTGTGTTACAAAGACCCTACGAGCACTCAGCAACATTTAGCAAAGCTACAATAATATACAGTACTATGAGCCTGATACCTAAGTTATTGTACCTACATTCCAACACTGAGCTCGTATATTGTTTATAATAGGCTTTTAAGAAACTGTATTTTTTCATGTGTAACTGTACCAGTTTGATTTTTGATATGCATGGATATTGCAGCAGTTCTAAGGCCGAGTTAATTTGTTAAGTTTTGTGTTTTTTGTCACTTTCAGTTCAGAGAAAACATTTCAGGTAAACAGAACGTATCCTACCTTCTTCAAGAGACCGTGACCTCACTGTAGATCTATAGAGACCCGAGGTTTATAATGTCAGGTTAATGATTTGAAAGTAAAGAGGAGAGTGGATTAGTAAGGAAGGATTAAGTTCATGTTAACGTCTAGGGAAACACTTTTCAGATATATCTCAATGTGTTTTCAGGATTGTTCAAATATCTTAAAAAAAAAAAAAAAAGGAACATAGGTGAGAATGAAAAAGGACGTTTCATTTCTGGCCCCCTCAACACTAAATGTGTCAGACATGTTACCTTATTTTCTAAAGACCAGAGATTGTTGAACCAGCTTTTTTTCTCAGCAGTGTGGAGCAGAGCAGATGGGTCTGAGGTTTACATGCTGAGGCACATCACACTTCTGCAGGCAGACAGGAAACAGCTGGAAAGGGAGGGATGTTGTGTTTACTGTCACACCTCGATCTGGATTAGGAGCTGGTTTCTGGGTTGGGTCCTTTAAAACTTCTTAAAGTCACGACCCAAATCAGAACTTAGTCCCAGTCCAGGTCAACGTAGCTGTCAAAATAAGTCCTTCTGCCCTACATTTTGGATGTTGTCTAATATTACAGACATTCATGTTGGAAACCCTTTCAGTGTAATTAAGTGTCACACATTTCAGATGAAACACATTAAAAGCACCACAGACAGGACACAATTGGACTGAAGCAGTAAACTACAATCATCTTCATTTATGACAACAATGTGGTAACTTAGCTTTATTTTCAGCAAATCAAAAGATTTGAAGTGAGCTTTTAACATATGGAATCATTTGGATGAGCTCAGATAATTAAATTACACTGAGTCTAATGCGCACATTGGAGTTTATCCATTAAAGCTGAGATGATTAAGTATACGTGTCTTCAAAATGACAGAAATAAGGCAACACAGTTCCTGTATCATAGTTTGGTCATGGGCCTAAAACTTGTAAATAATTGTATCTATTGGCTCCCTTCATCTACCCGTGTGTTACCTCATCCTGCTGTGCTCAGTTAACAGCGGTATGATTCATATTTTCACTAACTTCCTGCAGTTGAACTTCTTCCGCAGCGCTTTAATGAGAACTATTTGCTCTCCATCTCTCCCTTGTCTTAGATGTTTTCAAATAGGACAAGGTGCTTGCACAGCGGAAAAAGGCAGGATTTTGTGAAAAATCAAGTTAATTTTTCTGTTTAATTTAACAAACTAGCCTCCAGCTGTCTTAAGAGTCTTGCTTTGGTTTGGATTGACTACGCTGTGAATGCCAGATGGTGGGCTCTCACATAACTGCAAATAACACTGGCAATTGGTAGAAGCTCTTGTGTTGGAAGGAAAAATATGGAAATCAGAGAAGCAGAAGCAAACAACTTGAATAAAACGTCCCCGCCTGTCTCGTCTGGGCTCCTCTGCTGTTCCAGAAAGCTCCAGTTAATATAAAATAGTAAACAGATTCATAAAGTAACACTTTACAGCATGATAGCAGTGATCAGATACAGAAAAATGCTTCCTTTGCATTCTTGTTCGAGATTTACTGCCCTAACTGTCTGAATTAAAGGTGTTGAGAGTTTACTTTGTGATTGTGAGGCCAATGAGAACAAATGGTTTAAATCAGGGGGTAACTGATGAGAGTCAGAAATCAAATAATGCTCAAAACGGGAGCCTTTAAATTCCTGCACAGATTGTATGCATAGCTGTGTAGTTACTTTAAATACTCTTCCAGATTCACGAAGCCTTAGTAGATTATTATTTTTTGGACAATGTATGGGAATGCTGGTATGTTGCTGGGGCTGGTTGCCAAGTCACATAGCATCCAAATAAACTTGTGATAAAGCCAGACGCTGTTCTGCATACTTTTAAAGCTGTCGAGTTGGTTAAAGTTAGTCTCTGTTAGAAGGTGTTACGGTTGGACTTTCGCTGATGAATATAAATTCATTGTGAAGCACCTGGGGGAATTTGATGAACTGGAAAGGTAGGGATGCTGTTCTTCATGGTTCACTTATTACCAAGTTCTTTATGTTTTCTTTTACTTTATAAAAAAAACAAATTTCAAACAATAGTTACACACAGACTCCTTAATTTGATCAGTGACTTATCCATGTTTAGATAAAATGACAGTGTTGGCAGAGCTGGTGTAATAATTAGAAAGATACGGATGGGAGATTGTTTTCTGTCCTAAGCTTTGTAAAAGTAGCGCCACAGTGTCGAACTCCTGCATTCAAAGTTACCTTCAAAAACAGTCAGTAAAAATGAAGTGTTATAAGCAGCATTTTGATAATGCGGCCTCATGAGGAAGCATCTTAACCCCCTCGTGTACTGAATTAGAATGAACCTTACTGTCACTATACGAAGGTACAATAAACACGTGTTGGCTTCTCTCCTGTGTTGTAAAGTTTAAAAATATGTAAACGGTGAAATAAAAAAGGTAAAACAGGTAGAGCTAGAAAAATCTTAAAAAGTTGCATTAGTTGCAGACAGGTTGGTTTAAAAACAAATTTCTTTAGAGCAACAGAACATTATCTTTCACCACTTTAAAGTGACAGGTGTGCATGTGCAAATTTAGTAGAGGTGAAAATAATTACATTTTTAGTTATCGCAATTTATACTGTGGTAATAGTCTCTGAGGGGTGGCGATGAGGATGTGTCACAGTATTTGGTATGTGTTAGCCTACGTGTATAAGTATACGTGATTAGTTTAATTGTAATGCATCCTGTTTAATTAGTTAATTATTCATGTTTTCCAATCCATGTGAAATCTTTCAAAGTCACTTTAGCTGTGAATGAAACACAGAGGAGGAAAATTACAATATTTCTCCCAAAAATGTGATGTAGTAAATTTTAAAGCAGAAAGTGCAGAAAAGTAAAGTTGAGAGTCCATGAAAAGTGTTCTTAGATTTAATGTAATTGTTTGCTTTCTGACACTGAACAAGAGACCACCAGTGCAGACTTTATGATGGTGTATCTTACTAGAGATCAACTAATAATAAACACTCTTCAGAACTTAAATTGTGAGAAAATGTAAATACTGAATATTCAGCTTCTTTCTGAATAAAGCTACAAATATGGAGCAGTTATTACTTCCACTAAATTAATAAAGCCTTTGCTGGCAGCAGCTGAAATAATGTGATCAGATTCATGTACTGTAATGGGTCAGAAGGAAACAGCTTGGTGCCCAAGTCACCTTACTTCTTGGTTCTCTGCATTTTGGTCATGTACAGTATTAACAGTCATAGCGAGACACAAATATGTTTCATCGAACACAACCAGAAGAAAGAGTAAAAAAAACAACTATAATTTGAGGTTTAAAAAAAATATCCTTCAAGCCCGGTTGAACCAAGCATAGCAAGGGGAATAATCCTCCAACAGTAAACTACACTTTAAAATAAGACCCAAATATCCCTGACCTGCTGTTAAAAAGCGTACTTCTTGTGCGTTAGTGGAAATGCGGTCAGATAGACACAGAAGCAGAACTCTGGGCTCCACATCAGACCATGCGACCCAGGTTTCACTGCCAGGATCATCTCAGAAGAAGGCCTGTGCACAGCTGCTTCTTCAACCCCGAGAGGGTCGCACATCTCATGGTACATCTGATACATTACATCCACCAGCCTCTGACACAGCTCTCTATGCACCTGCCAGCCTGCAATATGATGATGGAGAACGTCAGAGATTTTTGTTGGGCTACAGGTTGTAGGTTTTGTTTCTCCTTTTCCTTTCAGACCTCCTTGATTTGCTTTATTTGTCTTTCTGTCTCCCCCATTTCCCAGAGTGAAGGGAGGGAGGACGAGGGCAGACCAGGAAAAGCACATACAGGGGGTCCAGGTCAAAATAACCACACCTGATCTGTCTTGAACCGAGCTCTACTCACAGTGCAAAACACACACTCACACAGCATTTTAATGCATCTCCGTCTCCCGGCATGGATGGGCAGCCATTATTTCAACAGCACCGTGTATGACTCACCCAGCTGTATGGAAAATTGTTCCCTGAGAAGAGTTGTGGAGGCAAAAAAAGGGAATGTCTGAGGAGATGATAACGCCTGAAAAGGAATCAATTTGAGAATATTACTCGTAATCCGTTTGCTGCAAAGATATGTGACACAGACGTGCATGCAGAGAATAAAATGAATTATCCCCAAGCACAGACATAAACAGAATACAACTAGGAGGTAGAACTAGGGAATGTAGGGTACATCAGTATTCGATTCTACATGTTGACTACAGTGTGATAGACAAAGAGCTTATCTATTACGCAGCAATTATCGTGGAGGTGTTGGAGGCACAATGGCAGAGAGGAGGAGAAAATGAACAATTATAGCTGAAGCAGATAAACATTAGAGCTGGGTGTGTTATTATGGCCACGTACACTATAGACTAACAGGGCACACATCTGTTGTGGCACCATGTCCTGAACAAAGGAGAAGAGCACAACTTCATCTGTAATCTATCTTTCAAAATTCAGCATGATATTAATTGTTCTCTCTGAGGCATAACAACATAAACACATTTAAAGGTCTACACGGATGCTGAACCAAACACAAAAAACTCAATAATGCAAAAAACAACCCACATGCTTCTTATGTAACTATTATGCTGAATAAAATTGTATTGTCTTTATGTGTTACATCATATTCTGAGTAAACTTGCATCTTGGTAGATTACATTCAAAATATATGCTACATATCCCCCATATTCTAAAAAAGCTTTTTAGAATATATTAAGTTAGTTCTTCCATGGCTGAACTGTTTGAAAGTCTTTTAAAGTAATATACATTTGTAGATATCTCAGTGTTTTTCTCAGGCAAATGCGACACAGTGTTTAGCCCTCGAAATGTACATTCTTTTAGATATTTTAACTTCATGATGTTTCATGCAATGGAAGCAGTGCGAGGTATCATACATCAAAACGTACCGACTCAAACATACGTACCTAAAGCTCCTGAGAGGAGTATTTAAGTGTTCAAGATATTGACTGATATTAGTATAATTATCTCTGTATGACCTACAAAAGCAAGAGACCATCAGTAACAAGACTGATTATTTTTATATATTTATTTTCAATGTCTGAAAATGCTGCTACAGGAGGATACTAGCTGTTTTTTTGTTGAATTATTCATTTGACTGGTTAAAGCAAGCTGGATGATTTATTTTGTAAAAAAACAAACAAACAAAAAACACTACACATGTACAAGATCAGCAAAGACAGCCCTGTCCACAGGGGGCCGCCAAAATCAACAGGGGGGCACTCACAGGAGCTTAAATTGATCTTTTAATGTTTTGATCCATTATCTTCTTTACCAAAAAGCGATTGGAAAAAGCCTGATTTTTTGTCATATTTATTTTAGATTTCGGACTGATTTAAATTTGAAAGCTCATAAATGATTGTTTGCTGTTGGGCATGATAGACAGAAAGGCTCTTTGCTACGGGTTTACGTTAGCCTTAATCCACGGGCTCATACCCAACAACATGCGCAGTTGTAATGCACATAAAGATATTGACAGCAAAATGTCCAGCGGGGAAGTATGCCAAATAAGCAAATAACAAAAAAAAATAGCATGTTAAGTTCCCTAATATGTTTCTCACACATGGACAATATTAGCCGAAAAAAAATCTTCTCTGTATAAGGTCGCCAATCACAATCGATACACTAATGTACCGTCTCTCCTTGCTCTCAGCTCCTCTCTTAAGTGTTTAGGTCGTGTTTGACACCTGCTCCACAGATCAGAGGGAGAGAGATGTCCACTTGTACATCCCTCGATTGACCAGCGAGGTCCCAGACTAAAGATGAACCTTCTTGTGTTGTAGTTATGTCCATGTTTCTCTACACTCTTAGTTTTGGATCATCTTGTTACACTAGGCCATTAACAAACCTCCATGTGAATCAGCTGTTAAATGGAAAATTTCAAAACGCAAGTTGTGTTGCTGTAAATGTACATTCTGGTATGTGGCTATTGAAAGTATATGTCTGGTAGTTATTCAATATGGCCGGGATTCTGGGATGTTAACGGTCACGTTGGCTGTCTGCAGAGTTTATGTTACACTCAAAAATGGTCTAGCGTGAACTGTGCTCTTTGGATGGCAGGATCATTTCATACATCAGCTATTGGAATAATAGAACCGAAGCAATGTACCAACGTTCATGATCACTAAAGATGACCCTTATTATGTATGTTGAGTAACTTCTTTTTCCTCCACCATGAGTTTTAATGTAAGGGCTTTAAGTAAAATGTCTAAAGTACTGTATGATGCATTTGTCATCTGAGTTGAATGACTTCTGGATTCTTATGTTTAATTTAAATCAGGATTTTTTGAAAAAATATCCTCAAAAAAAGGTTTTTGTTAGTGTCCTGAAATGTGGTTTATTGCATTTAAAAAATGTAAAAGCTGAATGTTATTGTTAATCAGAACATTATGCCTTTTTTTGTGGGAGGCAGTGTTTCTTCTGTTTGTTTTCTTTAGTAATGTATTCAACTGTTAGTTTGCCTGAATCTCCACTGGGGCTCTGTTGTTGTCGTCCTCTTTTGCATGACTTAATAAATAAAGCAGCAGAGGGAGGTTCTGGGTGTGAAGTGGTCAGCCCTACTTTGGATTTCTCCACTGGTGTTGCTCCACTTTGAGACGTCCCCTGTCAACTCTGTGATGTGAGAAGTGTGTAAATATCTCCCTGCCTCTTTCTCTCTCTCTCTCTCTCTCTCTCTCTCTCTCTCTCTCTCTCTCTCTTCCTCTCTGTCTCTGTCTCCTTTTTCCTGGCTGTGAGGACCAGACTCGCTTTGGAAATAAATCTCATCAGAATGGACGCCTGGCTCCCGATGATGGGCACTGTGTTGGTTTCATACATGCATGATGAGCAGCTCTGCTCTCGGCAGGGAGACACCAGTCCTGGCATCACGCTGCCGCCCCATTGGTCAGTGTGTTGCCTCGTCTCAGCTTCCCTAGGGTGAAAACACACGCTGGGCTTCATGCTTTTGCTATTTGATATAGCAGTGTGTACTCTGATGTGTTCACGTGTGTTTACTGATGCAAGAGACAGACGTGAACTGAGCACAGCTCACACTGAGCGCACAATTCTTGCAGAATCTTAAAGAAAAAAGTCAGTTGTGTACTTGTGCGTATTTGTTGTTATTACGTGCACAATTTGTAATTACCTAGATATACACTGTAGATGCACTTTAGTTAATCTTGTCTTTCTCCAGCACGTTCACACAGTATTTGTGTATGAGTGTAGCACACATTGTTCGGAGGTATAAGACAACCTTGGGTTCACACAACGTCTTGTGATTAATAGTGACACACCTCGGGGAGATATATAGAATAGGATTTTGTGCATGTAATGAAATATTAAAGTGTAATCCTAGCGACACCAAATATCATAACTCATGTTGCAGACGGCAGAGAATGCTCAGGGTCAGCTCGGTGTGAGGACCCTGCCACAGATGGGTCGGCAGAGGAGGGATTAGTTTTTATCATTTTTTAATATCTCCAGCAGGCCTTGTAATGCATTAATTCAGACATGCATTGAATTTATTGGAGAAACTGAGGCAGGGTGAGAGGGCGGAAAAAACGACACGGGTAACCCAGCTAGAATTGTGACCCTTTTGGTAAGCCTCAGTGTGCAATCATGCTGTCTTAATAAATAAAAGATCCTGCAGAAATCCTCTGGACATACAAGAATCTCCAGGATTTGCTGCTGTTGTGTCTTAAGAAGACATGTAATAAAGGAGTCTTGTTTGCATTCTTGTTCATCCTTTAAGGATTTTCCCAGCTACATGTGATGTATTATTGAGATGAAAACAGGAAAATATGCTTTTACAAGCTGTTATATTAAGAGATTTGTTTTCTGCAGACTGTTTTCCCGTGACAGAACTTTCTTTATATATTGTTTCCTGGACTGAGGCTTAATGGAGAGAGTCAGGAGATTTAAGCTGAACAGCTAGCACTCGGCAGAACCATTTGGTCACAGATCTCTCGCACTCCTCTCAGTCTATTCCTCTGTCTTTCTCTCCCGCTGTCTTTCATCTTACACCTCTCTCACCTGCCACCTGCTTGTCAAAACCTTCACAATTGAGCCTCTATCTTTCTCTGCGTCGCTCCATTTCTCCTTTTGCATGCTCTTTCCACTTCCTCCGCATGGTCATGCCCGGCCTGCAACTACTTTGCCAGTGTGTCTGATTAAAATGTAGCCCTGGAAGAAGTAAAATATGTGAGGAGAATCTCAGCTCTCAGTTCCTCGCGCCCTGGTGGAGACAAGACGTGTGTTTTTTTTCCCCCTTCTTCCTCTCCTGGTGCTTCCTGGCTCCAGTTACCATGTTTCTCTCTGGGTGTTTCTGGATCAAGACATGGCAGTTCTCACTGCTGAATAATATAAAATCTCTGCTTGGTTTTTTAGTTAATTAGCTGCAGCATCGAAGAAGCAGGAGGGGGGAATGGAGAGATTGATGACGAGGGGAGAGGAGGGTGGAGGCGATGGTAGACTTTCTCTCCTTTAACTTGGTCCAACTTGGCCCAGAGGGGGTCAGTAGGGAGGGAGTCTAGGTCAGGTCCGAGGATGGAGAGGATGCAGAGTGAACTGAACTCGAGGCTGTGTGGGCAAATAGAACATCACAAAATCTTTCAAATCACTTTTTAGCTGCCCTCACATTGGTAACTTGCGTTACACTTATCATGCAGAGTTAAACAGGGATGTCTTAGAGGACCTTTATGCCTTTGATGTTATTACAGACTCTGAACAAGGGGATTCTAGTCTGAGGGGCTGTAGCTTTCAGTGAGGAAGTTACTTTTATGTGTAGAAACAGCCCACAGTAATTACAGTGTTTTGACATGGCTCGCTATGTGGTTTCTTTAAGGGGGGTTAAAAAGGAGATGGTGTCGACCAAAACCTTTGATGACTTGATCCTCGTTTATTATTTGGACAGATGTTGCTCTTGGACAGAACTTATTATTTTGTATTGGGGTTTTGGCTAATCATAATTTATGTGGAGATTTTTTAAATAAAATTCGCTATATAACCCAATGATTCATTTATACTAGTTAGAAAGTAAGTAGATATATTCAAGCTGAAGTTCTGACTGGCTGTAAATGCAGTGTAGATATCTTTAATGTAGGTTGGGGATGGCTGGAAAGGTTCAAAAGCAGTGATTCGCCTCCTGTGTCCATCATCATCTTTCCCTTGATAATACACTTTTAGTGAGCTCTCCTTTCTGACTAGTATGAAAAAAACAACCTTGAGCCATCCGCAAGTGCTCGTCCACTCTACTTCTCCAGAGACTCTTTGTTCAGGGACATCCAGAAGCAGCTGAAAAATGGAAGTGACATTATTTTTCAAATAATCCAAGTTGTTAATTACCACAGTAAAGGTCCATTACCTTGACTAAGCTGTTGTGTAAAGTTGTCAAACCGAGAGATAAAGCTTTTGTCTCCTCCTCTCCGTCAGTGACAGTAATTTACAAACAAGGTTGACGCATGCTAGATACATTTCTTTCACTTTGCAGTGCTCTCCAATGGGATAACTACACTCATATCCACGGTCATCCTTACTGGCAATCCTTGAATATGATCTTTTTCTTAAATCTCCCTCTTAACGCCAAGCTTCTTCTTTTGTTATTTTAAACATCAAACACTTTCCTTGGACTCTTCTTGGGTTACTGAAGACTAGTCTGTTTCTCAGTTTGCTCCCCCTCAAAGCTCTGGTGAACTAACCATCCCTGGTTAACATTAAACACAAGTCATTTTGAGAGATCCAGAAAAGGAATGTGACTTGAGGTTCTGACAAATATTCAGACTTCGGCCTTGATAAGGATAATTGAAACTGCAGTCCTTGTCATTCACAGCCGGATCCAACATGCGTGTATACAAATTAAGAAAATGTCTTTCTCTCTGTGAGTCAGTGTGTGGTCAAAAAGCACAGATAGAATCTGTTTCCTGATGCCTGAGTTCACTTTGCTCACCAGATGTCACCCTCCCCTCGGCAAACTCTTGGACCAGACCCCGACCTGCGTGTGTATAGACATGACCAGTCAGTGACAGTGACATAATGTGGCGCCTAGAGAATGAGGACAATGATGGTGTGGAAGTGACAGACAGAGAGACAGACTGAGAAACAGACACATATGTTTCCACAGCGATTGGCCGTATGTCTCACTGCAGAGAGCTGAGCATCTGTGTGTTCAGCTGAGGAGACCGTGAATGATATGATGCAGAGAAAACAAAGACAGACCAGGGAATGCTGATCAAACTCTTCCTCCTCTCCTTACAGTATGACTTTGGGTATAAAAGGTGGCAGCTGTGTTGCCTTAAACTTTAAGTGCATGTCGGCTGTAGTCAAATATGTTGCATGAGTGACCGTGTGAAGTTCAGCTAACTACAGTTAAGGGATGAATAGACTGATCGCTTGAATGAATCAAGTTAATTTGCGAACTCTGCGATCCATTTGACTCTTCCTGTTCACATCTTCTACAAGCTGTAAATGTCTTCACTTCTTACCTCCGCTTTTGGAAACAAGCTTTTCTGTGCTACTTTTTAATGTTCCCTAAACCCTAACCTAACTCTTTAAATTTCACGTTAATTGTTTCATTTGTAGGAAAAATTAGAACCATTTAGATTTCAAATGTTTGGCTTTGAAGACATGTGCATGCTCTGTTCAGTCACACTGCTGTTACCTTGTGTACATAGAAAGACATTTACATTACATTTTTCATTGATGATGATATCAGTAAAGGTTTTTTAGTCATTCAGCCCTTTGTAATTCAAAGGTCGTTCCAAAAGGCAAGTGGACTTTAGCCTGGCCCAGAGGAAAACGCATTGGGAGAT
The DNA here is from genome assembly GCA_020745685.1 of Tautogolabrus adspersus. Taxonomy (NCBI): domain Eukaryota; kingdom Metazoa; phylum Chordata; class Actinopteri; order Labriformes; family Labridae; genus Tautogolabrus; species Tautogolabrus adspersus. The sequence continues at coordinate 24,923,309 of CM036538.1, forward strand.
CTCAAAAAGGTTTTATTTATTTCTCTGAGATGATATGAGATCTGTGTGAAAGCAAAATAAGATTACATGTTTTCTTTCTCCCAATTCACGTTTGTCTGTCAAATAAAAACATGCACAAAATCTCAAATTAGTCCCCTTTTAAGTTTAACAGAGACGTGATCCGAGCATTAGTTTAGTTCAGTTGGTAAAGCAGGTGCCCCATGTTCAGAGGCTACAGTCTTTGACGCACAGATTGCTGGTTTGACTCCTGGCTGAGACCATTTGGTGCACATCATCCCCCACACTCTCTCTCCCCATATTTCATGTCTCTCTTCAGCTTTCCCTGTCCCATAAGTAGGGGCGTGTCCAGACTTTTTTTTACTTAGGTGGCCCAACTGGGGCACCAATTTATGCAGGGGTTGCATAAAGTATGTATACGAACACATATGGCACCCATGGTCACCCCTCTGGACACGCCCATACCAATAAAAGCCAATAAGTAATCTAATAAAAACAAAAGAGAGAGACCTCGTCAAACTCGGAAATATTTCTTTATTTCAAATTTTGTGACTCAAGAATAAACATTTTGTCTCCCGAGCTGTGGAAGGGCAAGCTTTAAGTATCCAATAAAGCTTATAAAGCTGAGTCTGATTCAGTAAATGTTTCCGTCAGGATCGAGCCTTAATCTAGTCCAGTTGTCCTTTGAATCAATATTCATATTTTGTTGTTCCCAAACTTTTTTCCTTGGAGCCTCCCCTACTTGTATCTTTAAATTGGCTAAACTTCAGAAAGTTAACATTCACATTGTCAGCGTTTGCCTCCCAAGCATAAGCTAAAAGAAAAACTGCTTTGAAGCCTCACAAAGTTGGTAGTGTCGTGTACTCCCCTTCACTACTTGCTCCTCTAATCGTCAGTGGTATCCCAACTCTTAACGTTTTCTTGTTGTTCATTTCCTCTATATTTTTTCTCTGTCACTGTGTGGTTAGATGTTTTCTTGTAGTTGAGATAAGGAGTCCGGTGCGATCTCATGTCTTGCTACATCTGACAGTGGTGTATTGAGAGGCCGACATCGTGTCCTGCTGGCCCGCTGAGCCACATAAATCAAGCACATGCACGCACAAGGACAGAAAGAAAGAGATTAAAAAGATATCCAGGAGAGATTGACTACCCTTTTGCCTTGTAAAATAGAACTGTTAAAGAAATCTCACCTCTGTATTACGTACCTGCAGGCTGTATGATACCAAAGCTCCTGTGTAGACCTTGAATGAGTAAACCATGACTCCCAGAGCGACACACTCCCACAATTTATGACACAGTTTACTATCCGAACATCATTCTTGAGATCGTCTTGAGGACTTAACCTTAGAGTAATATTAAAAAATGATGTGTCCACAAATTTTGCTCCTGCATTATCGTGTGCCTCAAGGTTTATCACATCTTACAAAAAATCTCATCAGGCAAAGCAATTTGTATTGAACTGCATGTGCATCATTTGGAGATTGCCACGTCAACTAAAGAGAGATTAAAATGAGATTTACAAATGAATGTAGCTGATAAATGTTTTCTGTAATTTTCGACGATGTTTAATCCACGAGGTCAGAGCTTCAACAAGCCCCCCTTGTGTCACCCATATCAATTCTCTAATTCACATTCCTCCCCCTCCGTTTTCTGCATTTTTACATCACCTGCTCTATTTTGTATTATTTTCTTTACAGGACATGGATTTAAAAGGCTTAAATATTGTGTTTGTGAACATTTCTGCAGTCTTAAATCCAGCTTTATGTACCCGTCCTACCAGCCAAAACACCTCTGTCTGTGTCTTTATGCACATTTGCCTCCACAATGATTCCTATTCTGGTAAGGATTGATTTTCATCCGTGATAACAAATGTTCTTTGTTGAGAAATCAACACAGCCTCCCATTTTCATTTACCACATGAGATGTAGCAAAGATTGGATTCTGCTGCCAAATGGTGTAGTTAATGATTTCATTCTTGTTCTCCATTGAGATATCAAACCACAGCAGCTCCTTTTTTTATTGTAGTAAAGCAGATTACGATCTGTTGCCAAATAATTTTATACTTGTTTTATAGATCAGCCTGAATGTCATGTTAGATACAAAGATGTCAATCCTTTAAGGCCCAGATGTTTTTCTACCTGCAGATGTGGATTTGTGCTACATCAGGACAATCTGCAGAAGTTATACGGCAGGCAGCTCATTAAATTACATATATATTTTACAATGCAAAGCTTTACAATGCAAGGCTATAGTGAAGTAAGAACAATGTTTTGGTGAGCCTGTGGAAACAATAGAATCATAATTTCTAATGATAGAGATTTAAAACAAGGTCCTGCAGGATTTACGAGTAAACTGTTGTGCTTGGCCACTATTGAGCTGGATGATTTATATTCTAAAGGTTTGTTTTTTCTCCAAGTTGTGCTTATTATTAAATGTCCTGGTTTTTGGTTGTTGGTATCAGCCCTTATGTTAAGGCTTTGCAACAACAAAAAGTGACTGCTAAAAAGAGAAATAGTTTTTGCTGAAAGGTTCTCTGTAAATCTTTTAGACTGCACACTTATTTTCAGTTGGTATTTTTACAAACTCTCTGCTTGTATCAGTTAAAGGGGATATGAGAGAGCACATTTTATGGTGCTCTACGAGGTGTTAGCTCTTCATCATCACGAGTGGTTTCACTAATGTTATGCAGCGACTTGCTCAGCTGACAGTTTTATCACTTACTTTGTCATCAATTCAAATTCGGCTCTGAGTTAAATTTAGTTGACATGGTGTAGTCCATTAAGGAGTCTTAGTGGAATAAGATCATTTTAGTGTTTACATGGTTATGTTGTTCAAACTGATTGGTCAGGTTAGGTTTTTTCTGTGTGAATATCTAAATTCAATTTCCAACAAGGCTGCAATTTCCTATTACTGAGTGTTTCTCTGCAGACGTGCAGGAGCATATAACCAATAATAAATACAGAGCTTTAGTACTGATGGTCTGTGACGAGTCTTATTTCCTCTCTGCCTCGATGAAGGTTCAGGGCTAAAAACTAAACTCTGTATTTTAAAAGATCTGGATAACTCCCAGATTTATCCATTTCTACTTTGCATCAAAAGAAGAGGTCGAAGTAATAGAACAGCAGCTGAGGTCATTGTGGAGAAAAGAACTCCCTGTTGCATTTTATTTCGGAGAATTCTCCAGAAGAAGTTTTGGGGTGATTTATGCAGCAGCTTACAAGCAGGATGATGAATTTAGTTTTGGCTTGTCTTTCAGAGTGAGTGGAGTTTGAGTGGTTGTTTAATTATTATTTAACTATCAAGAAGGCTCCTTTTTTCAGTTTATCTTTCAATTATTAGGACATTTTGATAGTCCAGTTGGCCTGTAACCCCTTTAACCAAGACAACAAACAAGCTGGTACGCCAAAACCAAGTGTTACGACATAATCTGACATCTCTGTCATCATGCTCAGGCTGCTGAAAAAACAACAGCAGCGTGTTTAAGATGAATATGTTTCTAGTGAGATGTTAAAGGGAGAAAGAACATAAAACATTTCTCATTACACTTGTGGAAGCTAGCATTTTACTCAAGTAGTGTTTTCTGAGGGGGCCTGTTCTTCACTTGAGTATTTAACTTTCTGTTGTTTTCTACACTACACATTTAAGAGGGACATCAAGTACTCTTCACTCCTTTATTTATCTGTCCATTTATCAGTAGCAATGCAAGTTCAGTTTTTGTAAATCTATGCCGCATCATTTTCAATAAAATGATTCAAACTTGCCAAAAGTGTATGTATGAAATAGAATTATTGTCACCTCTTTCAGCTGCTGTATGAAAGTACAATTTAATGCATCAAAAAACAAATCAACCTGTAAATTGTTTTTGCACAGTGGAGAGGACAAATACATGTTGTCTGCATGTTATTGTTGTCTTCACGTCTATGTATAACTCTAGACATGACAAGAAGACCTGTATATACAGTATATATGAATATATATATCTTTGTCTTCATGTCTATATAATTGTAGACATCAAGACAATAATAACTACTGTATATATGTCATGTATGTTCAGGTCGGTTCAGTATAAATAAATAGGAACTGGAACATCTTTGGACACTGGCAGGTGTTTAGTTTAAGTTGTTGGCAAAAAGAAAAAATCCATTAAGCTCTTAACGTTAGCTGTATTCATCTCTTAACCTGAGCATATGACACTGAATGTTTTGCATGTCTTTATCCCATTACAAGGTAGTAGCAAAATGTGGATTGGGGAATTTGGTTAAAATCTAAATTTCCTATTTTCCGAAAATGTTTCAATTAAGTGTATTTTTTCAATTACTAGGGGACCCTACAGTAGAGAGGTGAGTTGCTAATTGGATGATTTATTGTGATAGACAATGTTTTTTTTCCAAATATAATACATAGAATATTATATTGAGTGTCTCCCTCCTCGTGCTTGGTGCAGTAGTGGCAGAAATCTTATTGCTAGAAGTTTGCTTTTCTGAAAGCCCCACAGTGAAAGATGCATAATGTCATTACTCATTCAGTCAGCAGAGGGGGATGTCAGGAAGGATGGAGGGAGTCGAAGAAGAGGAGGGTGTAAAAAAAAAAAAATTCTCTGCCAAAATTAAAAAATGCCACAAAATGAAATAAAGATGAGTGCTCCAGTGAGCCACAGACTGAATATAAAAGACAATCCTGTGAAATAAACATGGCTGCTGGGGGGAGTCAAGCTGAATGCTAAGCTCCTAACTCTACCTGTAGCCCACCATACGGACCCTGATCCTGAGCTCACTGATCATCCCCAAACATTTAGGGATCAAACCAACTGCTGCGATTTGTCCAATGGAGCGGCTTACTGCTCACCTAGGCAACAAGAGACAGGAAGACATGTAAGAGAAGAAACCATCGCTCATATTTAATAAGATTTGGTGTTATTTTTCCCTGTCTGTAATGCCTTTATTATTGCAGATTGGCTTAGCAGTGAAAGCTATTGATTGTGAGCCAGAGCCCCAACTGGGACTGAAGAGAGGGAGACAGAGATGGAGGGTGTGGGCTGAGACCGGCATGTGATTTGTGTGCATTTAAAAAAAACAAACATGTTTTTTTCCCCTGCCAACTAAGGTGTTATTTTGTATCATACTTGACTCAAACGAGCACGGTGATTTTATTTATTCCCAAAAAATCAAAGCAATTGCACTTCAGTCACAGACAAACTACCTCAGGGACATTTTTGTAACAAGACCTCGAATATAGAGACAATCAAGCAAAAAGTAGTGGTGTTTGGTGCATGTAACATTATGACTAAAACATTTTTGAATAATGCAATATCATCCAGAAAGGAAGCCTAGAGAGGAAGACAAAAAAGTAAAGTTTGGAAAGTGTTGTAGTTGATTTGAATTTCATAAGTAAACGGGTAACTAAGACACATGATCCATAGAAAGTAGGCAGGTTAAATAATATTCTTAGTTCATTTACTGTATGTTAAATGAAAGGCACAGTATGTAAATACGCTCCCAGGGGGCTCGGGAACTCCGAGTTGACCGTATACATGACGAACAGACAAAACAGACCTGAGGAAGAGAATATGTTTACCAATGTTTACCACATACAGCAACAGTACGGCAGCTTTCAGTAGCGATTCCTGCCTCCTCATTTAGCGGCATTTGACGTAACATCCAGTGTTTCCACGGCAACGATAAACATGTCTGGTCCGTCATGGAGGCTTTGTCGTGGCGGTCACTTCCCGTTACAACTATAAAATTACAGATTTCTCTGGCTGACTGCTTTCTTACCGTACAAAGCACACTTACTATTGATGAAAACCTACCACAGCTCCACTTTAAAAAAGAAAAACCTGGACTATCCCTTTAAGTGTTTCAGTCTTCCCAGGAAACCCTGAACAAAAATATTGACTCACGGAAAGATAAAAGAGCTAGAAAGAAAAGATGTATGGAGATGATGAGTGACTGATTGTGTCTGTGTTCCTATTCTTAGCTCTGCAGTGGCGAGAACAGGACTAATGATGCTTCCTGACCTTAATGCCTAGCACTCAAGGTCAGACCTGCACTGATGCATCGTGGGCAAGGTGTCCCGGGCCGCCGTGGTGCACTGCCAGATTGAGTTTGTTGTTTGTGTTGTTGTGGTTTTGTGTGACTTTGCCCCAGAATTTATCACTGCGGTTCCTGAAAGAGAAACAGATACAATCGCAGAACAAGCAATTTATTCAGCAGTGCACACTGAGAGGGGACTACAAGCTCTTGTTCTGCAAGTTACATACTCAGAGATGTTTCAAGTAATGCTCCGATAGTCTCACATTAATGCTAATAGAAAAGTAATTTCAGAGAGACAAAGAAAGCAGGATTTTAAAAGTGATTGAGCAACTTGAGATTAACTACATGGTTAGCCCTAATTTAAGTTTCTTTTGACATGGCTGCATCATGAAAACTATCTTACAGCAACATGGCTGTTCAACACATAAAGGCCAATCTGGCAGCAAATTCAGCACTCCATCAAATTAATGGAGAAGTGATTATAAAAAGTAATAACAGAGTGGAAAATATAGATGTAATTGTGGCTAAAAACTACACAAATGTTGAGAAATACATGGACTGCAGCTCTTTATAATCTGATATCAGTTGCTGCCCTGCCCCGCCCACTCCCTGGTGGTTTGATTTATCATTACCAGCTTTTTGTTCAAAATCTCCTATAAGCTTACCCAGATACTTTCAAAAGAAGTTTTTCAATTTAGAAACATATGGAGTAAGATCCTTAATCAACTGAACACCTTTACACAGAGACTGTAAGCAGACGCGTTTGGATTGTCCCTCATGCACAGTCCCCATTCAACGGTTAAAGGTAGTGTGTGTGGGGCCGGTGCACTAGTGGTTAGTCTGTGCTCCCCACGTACAGAGGCTGCCGTCCTCAAATCGGGCGGCCCAGGTTCGAGGTGCAATTTATGCATCTTTCCCTCATTGACAAATGAGAAACAAGTTTTGTCTGCACACAACTCCTAGAATGTTTTCTCCTCTGTCATGGAAGAGGAGGAGGTGTATAAAAAGACCAAGGGGGGATTAAATTGAAAGAAAAGGATTAAACACAGAAGAAGAATCTAACACAGAGGTAGATGAAACCAGGAGGAAGGCTAAATGTTGACTAGAGGGAGGCAGAGTCAGCCTGTCTCACATGTTGGATCATTAATTTGTGTTTAATTAGCAGGAATGCCACAGTTGGAATGTGATGCCTGCGTAAGGACGAGGAGTGGGTGTGAGTGTGTGTGTCTCGTGTGTGTCGCGAGTGTGGCGCGAGTGTGGCTTGTGTCTGTGACCTGCCCTGGCTCTAAGTCTCCTGGCTTGTTAGAAATGACAGATTGGCACTCTCTTGCACCCCCCACCCACCAGGCCCACCCGACTCCCCGACCCAACCCACCCATCTGCTCTGGAAACACGCCAGATCCTCAGACCTGTCTCGTGTTAGTGTTAGTGCCGTATGGGTGTATGTGTGTGTGTGTCAGTCGGTTCAGTTTTGTCGCCGTAGGTCGGAAGTTAAAAAAAAATTTCTTGTAATGTTTTTGTTGCAGCTGTCATTTTTGCCAAGGCTGAGCTGGTTTTGTTGATTTCAGATGTTGTCCTCTGAAGCACATATTGTCCAAACTGAGGCTGTGTTTAAAAGAATATAATGTCTTGTGTCTTTGCTTAAGATGCACGTTAAAAGTAAAGTCACTAGATTCAAGTGAACAAAAGAACAGTTTTCAGCCCAGTGAGACCATGAATCCAGCAGAGAGTGTTTGAGATTTGCAGCGTCTAACTGTCAAAAGAGTTCTGTGAAAGTGCCTGCATGGACTTCACAGGTCACTATTCATTTCCTGTGTTTTCTCTCCTCATTGTGGATAAACTGTTTCAGCTGAGCTTTTCATCAGCTGTCCTCTGATTCTTTTAAAGACCCAGACGGTGCAGCGAGCGTCCCCAGGGCCTGAAAACATTCATTTAGATAGTGCCAATATCCAATCTTCCAATACGTTTCTCCTGGACATATCTTGAAGGGGAAAAAAATGAGGGAGAGAAATGTATCAGCGTAGATATCCTTTGGTCAGTGACATCACATTTATAAAAGCAGTGTTTGTGTGTTTGTGTGTGTGTGTGTGTGTGTGTGTGTTTTTTACTGAGGCTATTCCAGTAAAGTGTGTAGCCCAGGGACAAAGGAGAGCTGCCCCACGCGGTAATTGAACCACAGATCCTGCTGGACTATTAGTCACAAGGCTCGCTCTGTCCACAGACTTTTATCGCTGTGGAATCAACATGAGCAGAGAGAACGAGAGCAGGTCAGTGATACAAATGTAGCTATCATAGCGGGGCCATCATTTTCCTTTATACAAATCTGCTGCTACAGGTTCTCTGAGACCGGAGAGAAAACGATTTCTTTGTGCTGAAGGCTCACAAAACTGGGCTTATGTTGCAATGAGAAGATAAACATTTGTCAACTGTTATATCCTTTAAAGCACAATTTACATTTAAAACTAAATGATAACAATAGTTATAAGGACATTTTCTCTAGTTAATTGTTCAGATTGGGGTTACACAGGTACTTGAATAAAACGAACTCAAGGAAAGAGCGCTCAGAGGTTTTAACAATACTTCTTTTTAAAAGGAAGAAGGTGAACATGTAATTTAACGTTCAATCTAATGGTCAAGTTTCACACGGGTCCATGAGGGGCGGCAGTAGCTCAGTCCGTAGGGACTTGGGTTGGGAACCGGAGGGTCACCGGTTCAAGTCCCGATGCGGACCAAAAATATGGAAGTTGGTCTGGTAGCTGGAGAGGTGCGTGGTCTGGTAGCTGGAGAGGTGCCAGACCACTTCTCGAGCACTCGAGGCACCGAACCCCCACCAGCTCAGGGGGCGCCTCCCGTGGGGGCTGCCACCGCACTCTGACATCTCTCCATTAATGCATGTCCACAGGTCTTGTTGTGCATGTGTGTGATTCAGGCCTGTGTGTGTGAGATAAAATAAAAAAAAAAAATGATGGACTTTTTGGTTTAGCTCTTGCTTTCTGTTGGTGTGCATGAACACAGAGGAGTACTCTCTTTTTGTTTAACATAACCTGCTTGAATTATGGACCTGTTAACAACATGTCTGGGTTAGCGTTCCTACATCTCAGCAGTGGTGCTACACCTACAACAAGAGGTAACATAAACTGATTTGGGATACATGACAATTGTATTTGTCCATCTTAATCTTTATTTGTACAGCGACAATTCTTAACAAATGGTATCTCAAGACACTTTACAATAAGAGCCGGTCTGGATCGTACTCTTTGTTATATTATTTACAATATAACAATGTCAGCAGATAAGAGAGCTAGAGGTTGCAGATGTGTAAGCTGTAAAGGGGTCTGTCTATTTATAATTGTGATTATTAAGATAACGTCGAACTCTAAAATATTGGAACTGGCCTCAAATAACAGTCATGTTAGATCTATTGTTGGCAGCTGGACTGAAGAACAGTTCTGTCACAGCCATGACATTATCGATGGCTACAATATAGGCTACAAATAAAGTCAATACAGAATCAAACGATATTTGTCCCTAGCTGAAACAACCTTTACAATTGATAAATGATTATAGATTGTCAATCTGAGTGGACCACCGCATTGCTTTGTAACATGTTACCATGTTACCTAGGGCTGCGAATCTTTGGGTGTCTCACGAATCGATTCGATTTCGATTCTTGGGGTCACGATTCTATTCAGAATCGATTTTCGATTCAAAGTCTATTTATGAATTAGTACACACTTCAGGATCTACTCCAGTCATCTGTGAGACTGGCTGAATTTCTTGTTCCTCTATTTGGCATTCTACTGAGTTAAAGAGCTAAAAATATATATATACGTATATATTTAAAAAAAAAAGATTTTTGGAAGTTATGAATCGATTTTAAATCTTAGAAGAGAAGAATCTCCATTTTAACATAAATCGATTTTTTTCCCCCACCTCTAGTGTTACCCCCAGCACTGCTAACGATTAAGGACTATTTCACTCAAAATGCATAATTATGTAGTTATCTCACCCTCACCAGTCTGTGGGCCAGTATGGACGGCAAAGTCTGCTCCTCTTCTGCGGCTAATGTAATTTCATAATGATCCTTACGCCATGAAGTCAAGCAACAGGAGTTTAGTGACAATGTACAAATACTAAAGGCCCATTTGAAAGTGAACTACATAAGAGTGGACTTACATGTCACTGTTTATAACAGTGTTTATACTTTGCTGGATAGGCTGTAAACATTCGAGGCATAAACATTCTATACTAACACATTCTATACTAACTTCTCCAGGCAACACAACACCAGACATCTGTGGTCAAGAGTCTTGTGACTGTGCATGTCTGCTGGTGCATATCTGAGTGTTGTCAGTGACCAAGTGATCAGGCAGCACCCTGCAGGTGAGACACCTTGAGCTAAAACAGAACAGGGAAACAGGCTTACTTAAACCAGTGGATTACATGACAGAAAAAACCCTCAGTGGACCTTATTGTCTGCAGAGTGGCTATCCTGTACTGCATATTTTTGTTCATATCTAATTCTATATTGGGTCTCCAAGTGTGAAACCAAGTAGAATGATGGAAGAACTATGAGTCCAGAGGAGGATGAGTATAGAGAAAAGGGAGGCAGAGGGACTGTGTGAATGAATATTTCGGACAGTTCTGGATGAGCGGAGACACTGACAGCCTCTCTCTTTCTTTTTCTTACTCCCAGCCTTTGTCTCTCATTCATTCCCTTTCACTGCATCATTCTTGCAATATTCAGCCTCTCTCAATCTCCAGAGAGGGTTTTTTTATGAAGTCCTGTCCAAACTAAGCAGTTTTTGGATTGATTAGGTTTCTATCTACTGTATAAACCCACCATCCCCCCCGTCTTGTGGCCCGTCCTGAGGAACAGAATGAGAGCAGGGCCGCTGGTCAGCACTCTGCTTTTCTGGTGTCCAGATGGTGGATGTGAAAGATCCCAGTTAGGGGTCCTGATGCTGTGTCCTTGAAGCCGGGTGATTTATACGCTGGCAAAGGCATCCAGAAGGCAGGAGAGGAGATAACTTACCTTATATTGTGTGCTATAATGTGTGTGGGTTGTCTTTTTGTCATCTCTCTTGTCTGTTTTATTTTTCAATTTACTGTAATCAAATTACAGGTCCAGTTTAACATTTAGCTAATCCTGTGCTTTCTATGCAAATAATACAACACAGATATAATTTTTTCAGCCTTAGGAGCAGGTGTGTGTTTCCATGTGCGCGCATAACCTTGAAGCACACAGGGGGAATGTCGCCGTGCCCTGCTGTCAGCATCTCTAAGGGGTTGTATTCATTGGCACCACCCACTGTTTTCTCTCCAATTAACTCTGCCATCAGCCCCAGTTTAGACAGTCTGCCCCAAGTCAGAGAACCTTGTATCCCCTTGCAGTTTTGAGCTTTGCCTACATTAAGCCCCCACTCTGCCCCTGCTCAGACCTCACTCCGCTAAGGCCCCAAACGCAGAGAGAAAAAATTTGTCACAGCAGGGAAGGCGTAGACACGGAAACGCAAAGTCTATTCATCTTTGCGTAATCAACCTATTACATCCTAAAAGTCGTGTGACTCCCAAAGCAGGGAGAGAGACAGGAAGGCATGGGATTTTGTAGCAGGATGGAAGGGAATTGGAAAGGAACAATTTAAAGAGATGTAATTAAGAATGAGGGGCTGCAGACATTATATCAAAAAATATCAAGACAAAGTCACAGCTGTTGTCACTGGGTGAATAGGTGGAGAAGGATTAAAAACATGTTTCCATGAAATAGGGCATCAGGAAGTAGTTGTAACTGTAGGATTGTCATATTCCTGAATGGAGAGGAAACAGGGAAGGGAAGAAAGAGAGGATGCAAAATGAGGGGATAAAGGAAAATACATACAGCAGGGGTAGCTGTGGCTCAGTTTGTAAGGACCTTGATTGGGAACCAGAGAGTTGCTGGTTCAAGTCCAGATATGGACCAAGTCTGGAAATTGGCCTGGTAGCTGGAGAGGTGCCAGTTTTCTTCCTGAGCACTGTTGTCCAGCCCTCTGACTCTGACATCTCTCCATTAATGCATGTCAGCAGGTCATGTTTGTGCCTGAGTGTGTTTCAGGGCTATGTATGTAGCATGTCTCACAATAATAACAGTGAAAAGTTGAATTTCTCTGGGGATTAATGGAGTATAAAATATTTAAAAATAAAAAAACAGTTATACAAGCAGTTATACAAACCCCAAAAAACTCAATTTATAACTCTTTGTTATACTACGTACAAAGACCCGACAATAATCAACTATGAGCACAGCACTTAGCTACATTAAGCAAAGTTAGGGTGGTATGATAACGAACGATAATTCTAATATGAACATTAGCAACTATTGAATAATGAGAATGAAATGTGAGGGCTGATATTGGTAGTTATAGCAACTGAAGTCGAGCAGCTCTAACATTCACTTTAACTCTTATAATTATGAAAACATGATCTTAATAGTTGTAGCACTTAGAGTCAGACGGGTCCACGGCAGCAGGTCGTCCACACCAACAACATATGAGACAAAGGAACTCAGGAACTCCCAGGAAAATAAATGGTTGGTAACTAAAATGGTACATGCTGATTTTCAATAAGTGACATGCAGTAATATGAAATGAAGGCATACAGATAGAGAGAGCGAGATACAGGAGCTCAATGATGCCAGGTCCCCCGGCAGTCTAAGCCTATAGCAGCATAACTAGGAGCTGGTCCAAGCCTGAGCCAGCCCCAAGTATAAGCTTTATCAAAAAGGAAAGTTTTAAGTCCCCTCCTAAAGTTAGAGAGGGTGTCTGCCTCCCGGACCCTGACTGGTAGATGATTCTGAAGAAGAGGGGCCTGATAACTGAAGGCTCTACCTCCCATAGTACATTTAGAGACTGTAGATACCACATGCAGACAAGCATTCTGGGAGTTTAATGTTTTTGGGAGGTAATAAGGCACTATGAGCTCTTTAAGATCGATGATGCCTGACCATTAAGAGCTTTGTAAGTAAAAAGAAAAAAATTAAATACTAATAATTAACTACTTCCATAAATCAGACTTCTTTTTGCAACTAGTGGAGTCCCCCTCTGCTGGCTTTTCAAATAAATGCCAGTTTAAGGATCTTTCCCATTGGCTAAACTTTTCAGACCAGCCTTTAAACTTTAGCCAATGTGTAAGGCTAACGTCTACTTCCTATACACAGTCTGCCTCTAAGGTCTTAAAACTATTAAGTCATGAATGGGTCGTTTGAGGAAAGGAAGGACGGGTGACTAGGAAAGGTTGCAGATATGGAGGAAAAAGAGAAAATGGATGAAAAAGAGGGAACATTTTAGCCAGAGCTGTACAACAACTTTAGTTATCTTAAAGTTGTGGATGATTGGATGGTAAAGACCTTAAAGAAGTAAGAATGAGGAGTAAAGGGAGGATGAAAGAAAAAAAAGAAAGAAATAGGGAGGTGAAAGGCAAATCAGAGATTGGTATAAAGGAAGGATAGAGAGTGGAGGGGTGGAGGAAGACACAAAGGCAGAATAAAATGAAATGGGTTTCAGGCAGTGGGAGCGCAGGTGGCTGTGTAAAAAGAGGAAGCGAATTGAGGAGAAACGAGCAGGTCTTTATTATGGTGAGTAACTTTGACACGCTCGCGTTGAGCCCAGCGCCAGTCCATCCGTCATCCAGCTCTCCTACTGATGAGCGCTGGAAACAAATCTGAGGAAGCCAGGCTTTATTTTGCCGCCTGGGTGACTTGTCTGAGTCGTCACAGGCCCATGTGTCCCTGCATCCCTCCCCACCAACGTCTCCTGGGCTCCGTTTCACCCGCTGGGAATGTGCGCTTCTCCCTCTTTCTCTTATCTCATCTATTCATTATGCAGATTTTTTTTGTCTTCAAATTTTTTTTATCATTCCCTTGTGTTTATTTTTTCTTTATTTGTCTCAAATGTTTGTGCTGTTTGTCTGTCTGACAAGTGAGTGTGTATATGCGCTTGATAAGTTGCGAACACCAAGGGCATCAATCACTGTCACTTAGCTGCTCAACACGTCGCTCAGGCTGCCAGAACCCAAGTACCCTGCACCTCTTTTCTAGCCTTTTTTTTTTTGCTTAGTCTAACCTCTATGAATTGAAACCCTTTCAATACATAAACATACAAGAGAAAGAAAGAGAGAGAGTGTGTGGGGAGGATTGTGGGTGTTGAGTACAAGCGCTTTGTTGCTTCTGCAATCTGACTTAAATATATGTTTACACATTTACAAATGAGAAATGCAGAAGCGCAACGTCAGTTTTCATACTCCCCCACGCCCATGGCAGCCTGCTTGGCGCTGCAGGCCCCCTCCAGTCGCAGACTTCTGGAACAGTTATTTAGATGAATGATTAAAGTTAAGGCACAGCCAGCCGGAGTCTCACCACTCTTATTTAAGGAAGAATGGGATCGCTGTCATCTTTTGATGCATTGCCTGCCATCCCGCATGCAAACGAGACGCTCTCTCTCTCCTCTTTTTCGTCCCTCCCTTTCTCTTCGATGGGTCCCCGATGAGTTGCCTTGGGTGATTGATCAGGTGCCATGGCATCACTGGAGACAAGTGGGAAGTCTGCCCACCCAGCCACCCACCCACCCAGCCAGCCAGCCAGGAAAAAACACTCCAGCATGCTGATCTGATGTGATCAGTAAGATAGGAGGAACAAGGTTGGACTGCTGCACACCGTTGATCTATGGGCCACTGAAGTCAGGCTCCAGAGAGCAAAATCTTCTAATGACTTTATAGATAAAGCATACTGCAGTTTGTATTCTCTCCCTTCTCTGTCTACCTCTCTGCAGACAACACAGGGAGAAGTTCAATGCAGGACAACAAACACTGGCTGTGTGCTCAAAGTCCTGTTTTGAAACTTATTTTAAAGGACTGATATTGGATTATAGGCAAAGTTTAAAATAAAAACTGCAATTGACAGGGACCAAATACGTATAAAAACCACAGTTTGTGACTTTTTGGGTGGTATTTCTTCTATTTATTGTAATTTTAAATAATTTAAGTAACATATGCTATATAAGCAACTTTATTCCAGGAAAAAAACAACCTGTTGTCATTCCTTTTTATTTAACACGTACTTTTGTGTTTTTGCACTGATTAAACAATCCCAATATAAAACCATATTTAATAGTTTTAAACGCACAAGTAGGTTAACTATGTACGATTCAGACGGAGCAAGTCTACATGTTTTATATTTTAATGTTCAGCTCGTTCTGTTTATGCTCTCCATGAAACCAAAAATTAAACTAAAACCATGATATGTCCCTGAACATATCCAAGTATTTTGGTTACTAAATGCTCTGTAAGTTATTAGGGTTCCTAAACCTAACCAAACTGCAACCATTTTTAAACATGTACGTTGACGGGCAAAGGCACCAAAATGACTGTAAAAGATCAGAGTTGGGTTGAAGTCACTCACTCGTTGTCCCTGTGGTTTTAGCTGCTCTAACCTAATAACATGGGCACTGGGATGAAAACCAAGCAAACCACCGAGTTTCA
Source organism: Tautogolabrus adspersus (assembly GCA_020745685.1). NCBI lineage: Eukaryota > Metazoa > Chordata > Actinopteri > Labriformes > Labridae > Tautogolabrus > Tautogolabrus adspersus. The sequence goes on from CM036538.1 coordinate 24,938,848, forward strand.
ACACACATGCACTACTCAGGTAACCAGTGTGGACAAGGCATTATGTAGAATTTCCCTCAAACAAATGATTTCTGGTCGTAAAGCTTTAGAGACATAAACGCAAATTACAGCAACACAGCCAGGCTGCACATTTACACCTGTTTTCTGTAAGAATGCAACAGTGCTAAGCTAAGCTGACCAGCTACATTTTAGCCCAACTTTTTATCCCCAATGGATTTGGTTGTCCTGTGGATTTAATGATCTCACTCCGCATGATAGCAAATCACCACTTTTCCAAAAAAGTGTGATCTGTTGCTCTAGAAATATGACGAGATTTGCTTTGTAATACTAAAGGAAAGGAAGGTAGATAAATCCTTTATAGCAGCTGTCTCTCAACCTGTCTGAATACTACTGACTTCTCTGTTTCACCTTGGGTCTCTGATGCAGAGTCTCTGCCACTGCAAAAACAAAAGCTAAAACACAAAAACAAAAACAAAACTCAACAGTTGTCTCCTTTAATTTGACCTGCGATAGTTAGGAAGAACTTCTCTGGCCCTTGTTCACAGTTTATTTAAGATGCTCACCGGTGAACATGAAGCGTAAAGAAAATTACAGCTAACATTAAACTATTCAGAGCATCAACGAAGTGACAAAGCAATGCCAAAGAAATGATTCCCATCAAGGTTTGTATTGCTCCGTATTTTAAATGTAATTGCACATGTTGCTCTTCACATGCTACAACCAGGGATTTCCACATTTCCCTCTGAGTCCAATCATAGTGGCATCTGCAATATGTTGCAATATTGTCGACATAAAACACTTAAGCCGGCACACAATAACTTCATAAATCCTCTTATGTCGACTGCAAATGGCAGACAGCACTTGTTCTTTCTTCTTTCTTTCTTTCATGTTTATTTTCTTCATCTTTCTTTCTTTCTTTCTTTCTACTCACTTCCTATCTCTCTTTCATTAAATCGTGATCCAAACAACACTTAGACAAAGCTTCAATTTACTGTTAATGCTACAAAAATATGCTGAAAGTCCAACCTCTGTACTTTATTAAACTTCTGCTCATGTTCAACCAGGATACATTTTAGATTTTGCCTGACACATGAGGAAAAGAAGACTTCATTCCTTTTTTAACCAAAAATTATTTGGGAGCCAGTGTTCTTGAAACAATATTACAGATATTACTTCTCGAGAAACCTCTGATTATTCTCTATGGGGTGAAGTGATTCTCATTTTTGGCTTATTGCACTCATAATCTCACTGCGTGCCGTATATATATTGTCTTTTTACCTTTTCTGTCTCTTTCGTTGGACCCTCTTTTTCATATTGTCTTACAGAGCTCTGTGCTTTCTCTACACTAGTTCTCTTATTCGTTTTCTTCTCCTCCCTTACATTGTTATCTGTCTCAGCTCTATTTCCTTGCTCCCTGATACTCCCTGACTCAGTAGCTTTCATTTTCATGATAATCCAGCGACACCACTGGACTGCGAAATCGCTTTTACTGCCTTTTCTTTTTCTCTTTTTTACTCTTACTTTCTCTCTCTCTCCCTCTGTCTCTCTCTCTCTCTCTCTCTCTCTCTCTCTCTCTCTCTCTCTCTCTCTCTCTCTCTCCCCGTTTTCCCCCCACTGGTTTATCTTTTTTCCTCCTGGCTTTATTTTGCTTTTTGTAATTAAATGTCATTTTTAGTTCTCCATTTTTTTTTTCAGAAGAAGGAAGAAAAATGGTCTTTTTTATTATTATTATATGATCGTTGTCAGAACAGAGCAGAGTCACTGCTGCAAAAATGGAAAATATATGAGCCACAGGAACACCAATATGTTCATTTCTCTGTCTTATTTACCTCACAGTAATTTAATTATAAGAGAAACAATATGTGATCTATGATTATGACATATCCTTTTTCCAAATTGATATGGATTGACTTCCATCATATCTTAAGTGACAGTTCACAGCTTAGTCCAAAGACGTCTGTCCATCTGTTTTCTTTGCTTGATGGCCGGTTTAGCAATGCAGACGATGCATTTTTCTTTTCAACAACGTTCTACATTTCCAAAGGTATTCAGCCAATTCATAAGGCAGGTGGGATGTATAATCTCTGGGATGACATCTACAGGTCTGTCCTGAGATCCAATTGAGATGTAAGTAAGTAAGTAAAGTTTATTTATATAGCACCTTTCAAGAGCAGACGTCACAAAGTGCTTCACAATCAAACAAAAACAGATAATACAAGCAATTACATAAAATCAAATACAGACAGATGTGTTTGTTATGTGACAACAGCTGTAGAACCTAAACTTTCTCTTTTCCATGCAGGTATTGCCTGTTCTTAAATCTCTTCCTGGAGGTCTTAATTCCACTCAAACATGGTGACAAGCCAAATTTCTGGTTTTGAGGATTTGTCTGTTCTTCACTTTCATTTATTCGTGCATAACCTTTTCACATATCATGTGGTGTTATGTGGATCATGTGAAATATTGGTAATATAAGTGAATATGTTGTTGGTGGTTTTCACTGGTATATGCTTTTCTGTTAAAATGTGGATTATATTATTACTTATAAATACTTCTGTGAAGGCAGCTATTTTTTTTGCAGTACTTGAGTCAAGAAAAAAAAAATCCCAAAGGTTGGACATACACTGCAATTTCTGTGCGACTGATTCTGAAGTTGGGCTGAATTTTGACTTGATCACACGTTGTTCGCTGTGGGGTGTACAGGGACACAATCTACTGCTCTCGACTAGTCAGAAGAGTTTATAATATCACACAGTGAACCCAGAGTATGATCATGTATTTTATTTCATTGTTGCAGGAATGCTTTTATATTGTGGTATCACAGTATTGAAAGGGATTGCGCACATACATGCACTGCGCCCCTCCTTCTCCCCCTTCAACAAGCCTCATGGGATATCTCATTTCTGTGTGTGAGATCATGCATGCAAAGAGTAGACAATACAATATGTTCTTTTCTATTCTATTAACATCCTTTCCTTTGACCCCAAGTCAGAGCCATAGCCCGCTTCTTTAAGTAATCTTGGATTTAAGACGATTCCTCAGTTGAAACACACCTTCGGTGTCCATCAGTAAGCAAATCCATTCCACTTTCCACAAATGGATTTCCCAACCCATTCAGGTCAACAATGAATGAAATCACGATATTTGTACGTTTGTGTATTACTTTGTATTTGTGTTAGGACCCCCTTGAAAATGAGATGCCGCATCTCAAGGCGCTATACTTGAATAAATAAATAAATAAAAAATCAAATGTCAGGGTCTTAGCACACATTTCATCTTTAAAGACAATAAAGAGGCATCTCTTTTAACTTCAATGTTTAGCTTTTCCACCAGCACTTTGAACAGATTTATGTTATTTTTTTCTAAGAATGGAAGAAATGATGAAGGAGCATTTGGGGTTGAAAGTACTTTATAGTAAAAAAGTATAGAGCATTCATCTTTACAACATCTCATCCTTCATTAATGTCTTTCGACTGCTCAGAAATGGTTTGTGTCGTCTCTTAGTTGTAGAGGAAAAAAATGGTATATAAAAAAACCGAAGCCATCTCTGCGTCCAATCACAACAACAAGTAGAGTAGTAGAAACAGAAAACAGAAAAAAACCCTCAAAAAACTATCAGTGGCTGGCATCAGAGGCTGCAGTTTGTAGCGTGTTGGGAGGGGTTCGGTACATTTGACTTTTCTCTGTGACAGCAGATCAATGCAGCCTGGCGCACAGATAGAAATGAATTGATTGTCACCAATAAAACTCCAATTAAACAAAGAAACAAGCCAGGAAGAGATCTTCAAGACAAGCAGCTCTCTTCTTTTCATCAGTCCTCAGGGGGTGGGGTCGGGGGATGGGGGGTGAGGTCCATTTCCTCTGAAGATCCTTTATATGAAGGACGTGAGGAAGTTATGGAAGAATGTGAGAGTGAGTGAGCTGCAGACGGATGATCAGTTACCCGATGGACAGCGAGAGAGAGAGAGAAAGAGAAAGAAAGAAAGGGAGAGCAGAGACAAAGGTGCTTCCATTGATCCAGAGCTTCCTTAATGATGAAAAGAGATCTTAATTGTGGTAGCAGATGATGTATCAGGTTTCACTGGTCGGTTCTAGAGCTCACCTGACCTCTCATTTAATAAGACGGTGTAAAGTACTTCACCGTGCAGTCTATAGACCTTTCTCAAACTCAATATCCTTTCCCTATGCATTTCCACTTCGTTTGCACACTCACATGGAGGGTCTCTCCCATAAAGTGCTGTCTCTAACCCCCCAGCCTGGAGGGTAAGTATGCTAGAAAACCCTCTGGAAGGGACCAAGGAGTGAGGCACAAGAAAACAAGTCTTTTTCTATCATTTGTGATCTTCATTTGACAGGGAAATCTGTAGAGATGGTAAAAGTGGAGAGAGAGAGAGAGAGAGAGAGAGAGAGATGGCTTGCATCAATGGGTACCAACCTGGAGTGAAACCAGTGGTCAGTGCATCACGGACTGTAGCTTCTGTACACAAGATGCCTGCTCTGCCAACTGAGCCACATCAACACTCCAAACTGAAAGATACACATTTTACTGACCAACTTTACCCATTAGGCCTATAAAAGAAATAAAAGTAAAAAACAAACAAATACAAAAAATACTTGTGCCCCAATAAGAAGGATAAGCAGTAAGCATTCCTCAGTGATGAATCCCCCTCCCCTCACATTCTGACCTCATGCTTTTGGCCTACACATAATTTACCCTACCTCCCATATGACCCTTAGTGGCCACCACAAACCAGCAAAACCACCTTCAACAGACCTGGTCTCCATACATGCAAGCTCCTGGTATTGCCAATGCTGATACTATACACCCTTTATGGCCCCTTATGCATTTCTTTCTGCTGTATTTTACACTCTTACCAAGGTTGCATGATTCATCTGTAAGTGTGACTACAAAGTTGTGTCTGTCATGAAGTGTAAGAGGAGGGTCTGGTTTGAGACAGGCTCTATTTCTCTCTCTCTCTCTCTCTCTCTCTCTCTCTCTCTCTCTCTCTCTCTCTCTCTCTCTCTCTCTCTCTCTCTCTCGCTCTGTGATTATGTGCTTCTCTTTTCTCTGTCACTCATATTCCCCCTGCTGTCTGATCCACTATCATAACCTCCTCATTGAACAATCCCTACATTTCATTCTTGCATGTTCTTCCAGGCAGGTTATATCCCTCCCTCCTATAAGCAGCCACTAAAAATGCTTTTCTGCTCATATGAACCTCCAAATGAAGTTAAAGATGATTAATGTTCCCCATTCCTAGAAAATGTACAAGATCTCCTTACACTCTCCTCTGCTCATCTCACTTCTCCACTAATAACATTTTCTTCACTATCTCCCTCTATCTCCAAAGCTCTGTAATTTGATTGTTCTACCTATGATTGTGCTCTTATTGAGTTGTCTGTATCATACATATGTATAAGTCCACCACAATACTCATTCCATCTTCTACTGCATCCTACCAAACAGGAATTTCATTCCTGAATGGGGGAAACACTAATGCCTTGTTGACACGTGTACAGCTTCAATATGTGAGGAACTTTAGAGGTTGGGAGCCCAAAAACAGCCACAAGAGGGAATCCAGGATATGACAGGTTAATTTTCAAGTACAATTGTCAAAAGCTATTTTGTGTCCTTGCCTTAAATTTAACCAGATCCAAATAAGATGAAGAATTTTAAACTCATTTCTCTAGCATTTTCTGCCAATCTGTTCCCCAATTTGGTGCAGATTGAAATATCTCGACAACTTTTGACAACATTTTGTTCCGATATTCATGGTGGCCACAGGATACATCCGAGCTATATTCATGCTCCCTTGACTTTTCTTCTCTCTAGGCTCACTTTAGCTCTTAGCGCTAATGAAGATCTAATGAAAGCTCTTAGCACTAATGTTTCAACAACCATCAGATGGATTGACATGACATTTAGCAGACATTTATGTTCCCCTTAGGAGGAATTATATTCACTGTTATGAACGTCAATCTTTTATGTAGAGTGATCATGAACTTGTATTCAATTTAGTACTTTGGTATATGACAAAACACCAACAAGCTAACGTTAATTCAATCAGCTTTAGACCCACGTTGTGCTACTGCTTATTGGCAAATGTGAACCAGCTTTGACATCAGCGTGTTAGTAAGATCAGAGCTCTTTGTGAATTTTACAGAAATCATTGAAAGCTACAGTAAAGACAGACAGAAGATGTGAGGGAGAGTGTGTGGGATGACAATGTGAAGAGGACTGATTTGTATGCAAAGTATTTTTTTAACCTTTTTATTAAGCTTGCATTCATTCAAATAAAATGTTAAATATATTTCCCATAAGATTTTCATTACAAAAGTTGCAGACGATTTGATTCCCAGACAAACTTCTTTAACTAGCAGTGACCATTGAAATTCTGGTGCTAACCTCGGTTTCACTTTAGCATGTCTGTAATTTCTGTGTTAATGCAATTGATACAATTATATGTAATTTATTTGACACTTTGCATTTTAAAAATTAAAATAAAGTCACACCAAAATGAAAGAAAAAAGATTACTGTTAAACAAATGTTAATGAAGTTTAAGGACCAAAATGTAAAATATCTACTGAATTAAATCTTAAAATGACCTGACTATATCATCAGACAATGAAGTGCTGGCTTCTCTGACAACAATGCAGTAACCAGTGTGTCCTAAGTCTTGTTGTCCTGAATGGTCTGTATTTGTTTTGACCAGAGAAGGTAGACGATTTTAAGGAAATCCCCACACGGAAGGTTTAGACTTCCCTCGGTTTGCCAGATATGAGACCAGTTATCCTGGCAAACCACCAGGTGTTGCAGTGATGGAAGTGGGCAAGTGAACTGGTTCAGATGTAACTTTTTCTACCCACCAAAAAAGCCTCATCATTTTTCTAATAAGCTCCACGACCAGAAACTTGGTAAAACTAGGATAAACATTGGAGATGCTTTTGAAAAGTGGAGAGAGGTTAAAACACAGAAAGGTTTCAAGACTGATGCTGAGTTGGCTAAACACTGAAGCTTCCATGTCCACGACATGGCAACATGTGTACGCATCGGTTTTAAGGAGGAGGTGGCGGGGGGAGAATGCTCTCTCCAATGTTTTGTATTGGACTACAATTTTAAACTCTACGTGTCAGAGTTACATTTTGCTCCTTTAAAGTTACAAAAACCATATAAACACGAGCAAGTTTGAAAAAAAGAGTGTAAAAGGAATACAGCTGATGTGATTTACCTTCAATTGTCTTAAAAGTAAAACAATAGTAGATTTGGATTGACTGATTTAATCCAAAGTACATTAAAGGTACAGTATGTAGAATTGCATGCTAATGTTTACATTAAAATATCTAACTTCAATTAAAAATGGACTAAACCCATGTTATATATATTTTTTAGTTGAGTACTTACATCACCTCAAATATTTCCAAAAGTTATCAAAGCCAGAGAAATCCCTAATTTTATAGTTGTAGCGGTATGTGTCTTGTAGGCGGCCGCCATGATGAGCCGCCATGACAGACACGAAATGTTGATCGTTGTCAAGGAAACACCGGATGTTACGTCAAAGACCGCGGCCTAAGCTAGTGCTAGCTGCTACTGAAAGCTGCCGTTCTGTTGCTGTATGTGCTGCTGTGATATAAAACGTCATGTAAATTATACTTGGATACATCGTCAGTACACATATTGTCTTTCTCAGGTCGTATTGATTCAACACAGAGTTTGTTCGTTTTCTCCCATAATACCCTGCGAATCTCGACGTCATCTTTTGTTATTGTTTTGATTGTGAGAGCCCCCTAGCGGCGGATTTTACATACTGTACGTTTAAAGTTCAGGACCTAAAAGAGCTTTGGGTGACACCTTCCACCAAATGGTATTAAATGTGTATTATTGTTCTAATCTAATCTAATCTAATTAAGGTGTCAGCAGTTCAATTAGATACTCTCGGTGTCACTGATTAATACAAACATTCTTCAAATTGTAATCTGCAGGTCTGTCTTATTGGAGCTGCTCTGCTTGTAAATATAATGTGTTTACTGTGTTTTTATGTGTGTGCACCTGTATGTACTCCGCCTCATCACCTCTTCATCACCCCAGCATCATCCCTCTGGCTAATGCTAAAGTTACTTCTCACATATCGAATCCAAACTGAAGAGAGACTGAGGAGGAAGAAAAGTGTGATTCTCTTTTTCTTTTCTTTTTTTCAAACTGTGAATCTTTTGATGGTTTTAGCAGATTCATATGACCTTATAGCAAACATCCACCATTTTGAAAAAGGTCTATAGCTCATAGATTTCATGTCAAGAGAAAATATCTGATATTTCTTCTAACAAATCCTCACCCTTTAAATGGATTAAATGTCCACAACAAAAAATTCATATTCATGCTAATACCAAGTCCGTCTATTTATTGGTTTCTGTTGGCATTTATTTTCTCTATGCCACAGAAGAAGAAGCCCTCTCTCTAGCTCATCTTTTTTCAACTCGATCGATGTTTGTTAAAGCTGCTGACTGTGTACAGTTGCTTGTTCTCCCTCAGAAAGACCCAGGCCGACCTCAGACCCCATCATGAAATCATTTCTGGGCTTCATACAGTTGACCCTGAAGGTTAGGTGGAGGTTCGTGGCGTGATGTTGCCGCTGAGGATGGTTAAGGATTATGATGATGGTGCTAGTTCGAGCTGTGTGCCATCAGCAGGAGAAATGATTAGGACTGCACCAGCAGAGTGTTAGCCTGACAGATGGCAACACACAGAGCTAGCTGACAGCACTGCTGACAGCGCATTCACAGGAAGTCCCTATCTTGTATGCACTGTACACACTGTTTGTTGCTGTCCGTATTTGGATGGATTTTTTTCTGCCATCAAGTGTAGCTTATTCCTACCTGTCACTGCCGTAGTCAGCTCACATCACTAATTCACCAACTTCAAAATTTCAAGACCACTGCATCGGCCAGGCCTGTACCGAATGGCAGCAATAGCGCCAATCAAGCCCTTTTTTTTACCTCAATCAAACCCCTAAAAAAATTTGAAAAATATATACATATGAAAAAAGTATTTAAAAACATAACCAATAGGAGACGTAACCTCTCATGCATTATTTTGTTAGTAGGCTATTCTGCTCAATAAGTTGTAATGTCTTTTGTTAGCCCAGACATGTCAAGCAAAATGAGATTCAGGCCAGACAACACAGAGTACCCCATTCCAAGTGAACCCTTTTAAAACCAATTTTGTGTCTCTTGCTCAATCAAAATTGTGAATAATGTTTCTTGAGGCTTTGGTGGTTGTGCAATATATAGCTTCATTGTGTTCCTGAGCTCCTACCTCTTATCACTAATTGTATATATATATATGTATATATATATATATATATATATATATATATATATATATATATATATATATATATATATGCGGAATGTGTGCAATATTGGCAACGTGCAAATGTGGTAGTCAAAAGTTTTTTTGTTTTAAGTTGTTTTAAGTTGTTTATTTATTACTAATGTTGAAGAGACAGCTCAATGTGTGCAGCATTCAAGTCCTATACAATTTGCATTGATTTTATTTCTCATTTCTCATCCTGTCCTATCCAATCCCGTCCCGTCCAGTCCCATCCTATCCTGTCCTGTCCTGTCCTGTCCTGTCCTATCCTGTCCTATCCAATCCCGTCCCGTCCCATCCTATCCTGTCCCGTCCTGTTCATGTCCTATCCTGTCCTGTCCTGTCCAATCCTGTCCTGTCCTATCCGTCCCATCCTATCCTGTCCTGTCCTATCCCGTCACATCCTATCCTATCCTGTCCTGTCCTGTCCCATCCTATCCTATCCTGTCCTGTCCTGTCCAATCCTGTCCTGTCCTATCCGTCCCATCCTATCCTATCCTGTCCTGTCCTATCCATCCCATCCTATCCTATCCTGTCCTGTCTAATCCTGTCCTGTCCGATCCCGTCCCGTCCCTACCCGTCCCATCCTATCCTGTCCTGTCCCGTTCTGTCCTGTCCCATCCTATCCGATCCTATCCAATCCTGTCCTGTCCTGTCCTGTCCTATCCAATCCCGTCCCGTCCTATCCTGTCCCTTCCTGTCCTGTTCATGTCCTATCCTGTCCTGTCCTATCCTATCCCGTCCCATCCTATCCTGTCCTGTCCTGTTCTGTTGCGTCCTGTCCTGTTCATGTCCTAGCCTGTCCTGTCTTATCCCATCCCATCCTATCCTACCCTGTCCTGTCCTGTCCTATCCAATCCTGTCTTGTCCCGTCCTGTTCATGTCCTATCCTGTCCTGTCCTATCCCGTCCCATCCTATCCTATCGTGTCCTGTCCTGTCTTGTCCTGTCCTGTCCTATCCAATCCCGTCCTGTCCCGTCCCGTCCTATCTATAGTTTCATGCTGTGCCATGCCAATCCGTGCTGTGTCGTGTTGTATCAGTTTCTATTGTATCATATCTTATTTTCAAAGATGTATTTATTACGGCGGTAGAGTTTGTAAATGCCATGCCTCGTTGCATGTTTGTCTTTTTCTAATCTGTCTGTTCTAAAAAAGCAAATGAACTGCCCTAGCATACATCTCTCGCCATGGCAGCAAATTTACTCTGGGTCTGTTAAAAATCTTCAGTGGGTCATTATCCCAGTCACAGGTCATTTATCAACACCTTTCTTTTTTTACTAATTCATTCCTCCGGTGGTCAATAAACTTTCAGTTATTTTCCCCTCAATCAATCTACTTAGAAACCAGCTCTCTGCAGGTATGTTAATGAATGGCCAACAGACATAGATGCATTAATTGAATGACTGAATATATTAGAAGCCGTATTGAGCGCTGCACTGTTGCAATATGGAGTTATTATTAGGTTCCGTGATTGATGAAAGACGAAGAGAGCTTTGGCACAAGCCTGTCGGTTCCACTGCCCTGCATACAAGTGAAGGAATGAGACAGAAACATGAGTAGACACAAAGATCTGATCCTGTGCCTGTTTTTGAAATGCCGTCTTCATTTATTTTGTGTTGTTTGGTTTGTTTATCGGCTCAAAGAACAGTTTTAAACTCCATCCAAATGCATCCTCGGGGGAAGCACATATAACCTCTCTGAATAGTTGCAATACCTCTCACTGTCACTTCATGACAGCTCTGAGCTTGAAGTTTGCATGTGTGCGGATGTGTCTGTGTGCCTGAGTGTGTGTTTTTTAAAATTGCGTGTTTGTACATGTATGCATATGGATGGGAGCATGGCAGTGATGTGATTGATGAGACATGAAAGAGAGCAGAGGAAGATTTCCAGTCAATCAGCCCTGTAAATAAGCACCTCGACTGTGGCTTAAAGGCAGAAAGCTGTCTGAACTAACAAAGGCTCACATCCATTACCTTACATGCAGAGTTGTTTTTCTCTCCGGAACAAGACTGACAACAAAATTAAAGTGTGTTAACAAAAATAGATGGTTTTGTTTTCTTGGATTTGGGAGATGAAACACAGAAACATCTAACAATTTAGATGCTCAAGGAAATAAAAATCATGTGAGAAACGAAGATCTTTGCAGCAGAATGACCTGTACAACATTTGAGATTATGATAATGTGTGTAAAATACAATGGGACAAATTTTTGTTGGTATAATAGGACTAGACCAGACCTAATGTAAATGTCTAGATAATATACCCTCTATGAGGTTGAAAAGGCCAAACAGAGAACTGGTGGCATGTTCAGGAAGAGGGCTGATATTACATCTTATCAAAGTATTATTATTTCTTGACCTTGAACCAAGGTTTGAAACCCTGGAACTGCTACATGGATGCTGAACTGCCAGGCAGACAGCTTTATCCCTTTATCCAGATATTTACCCCAAATGACTTGCAATTTGTGGTTAAATTCCTGTCGGGTTTGTTGTTGATTAATGGTGAACAGTCACCAATCAGCCCAGTTAGTATGCTGCTAAAATACAGATTTAGATTTAAGAAAGCACCTTTCCATTACCTGAATGTAGTCCTGACAACGCCTAGGATTTTATTTTATTTGCAAATGAGTTGATGAGAACATGTCGGGAAAGCTAACGCTGCAAGCTACATACAGTGTTTGCCCAACTTGACATTCTGTTTTGTACGCTAAAAAAATCTGTATGAGTTTGAGTTTATCTGTAAATCATACATTTAAGTCTTACAAAAGTATAGAAATGTGGGCCAGTCCTTCCTTAGCAAGTGTTTTTTGATGCCAGTAACAGTCAGACAGAACAGTTTGATATTACCATCCTAAATAGTAACAGATCACTTTCCCAAAAAGGTTTTAGTGCTGTGATTAAGGTTTGGATATGTGTAGGCTAGATGAAGACTTTAAGGTATGTCAAAGATCATGGTATGGGTTAAAAAAAAAAAAGTAATCTAAGTCAGGAACCTTCATTTTATGGTTGCAATCACTTTGTTACATGAAGCCTACAGTTAGGTTTTCTTGGTCAAAGAAAACCAGCATTGACTGATGGTTAGGACAGAGACCAGTGCTGCTGCTTTAGCTTAGTTGGTAGAGCAGAAGTCCCATGTTCAGAGGCTATATGGTCCTTTATGCACTGGTTGAATTATCAATTCCTGGTCCCGACGCCATTTGGTGCATTTCATCCCTCACTCTCTCCCCAAATGTTCCATCTCTCTTAAGCTGTCCTGTCAAATGCAGACAAAATAATGTATCTATCTCTGGAATGCTGAAATCCTGTCTGCACAACAAATGTACCTCTGGGTGCTAGTAAAGAAACCTTGAACCTTGAAAAATAAAAATAAAAATTGAATAAAAACAAAAGCGAGACCAAACTACAACCTTCAATGGCAAAGTCTTGATCAATCGTTCCTCCCTGACTCCTAACCTCTGCAGATTTTGTGAATCCATTGCAAAATTCCTTTTCCAAAGTTCCCTTTTTTATGGAGGCTGAGATCACAAACACCATGTCACCATGGAGGAAAATGCACTGCACATATTTGAAACAAGTGATGCTGTTATTTTTTGTGGTTGCACAGTCTCTTTGAGAATATGTTAAAATATAAATGTATCAGTCTTTGCACCATTGTAAAATATGTTTTTCTCTTTGTCCTCTCTCCAGGTCCAAGGGTTGGAGAAGCAGGTGGATTTCTCAGATCTGGGCCCAGTAGGGTCTGTGATGAAGACTCTTCCATATGGCATGGGTGGAGGCACGGCAGGGGGAACGACAGGGGGAGTTGTTAAGCCTCCATACCAAACACGCATCTTCTCCACCTCCATCGATCAGACACCCATGAAATCCAAGCCTCCCACCTACAGTTTCTTCAACCCGTATGACTCGGCCCGAAACCAGTCCCTATTCCTAGACCAGACAGGCTACCGCTCCAAGCGTAAGCCCTCGCAAAAGACCTCCATGAAGACCAAAAAGATCTTTGGCTGGGGGGACTTCTACTTTAATGTCAAGACCATGAAGTTCAGTTTATTGGTGACAGGGAAAATTGTGGACCACATCAATGGGACGTTCACCGTTTACTTCCGGCACAACTCATCCAGCCTGGGAAACGTTTCGGTCAGCATCGTGCCGCCAACTAAAGTGGTGGAGTTTGAGGTTCTTCAGCAGCAGCAGCAGCTTCACCCCCACACTCAACAAGAAGTCCAGCTCCAGGAGACCCAGCAGGCCACCGTAGACCCCAAAGAGTCAAAATACTTTAACTGTCGGGTGGAGTATGAGAAAACCAACAGATCCAAGAAGCCCAAACCCTGCCTGTATGATCCATCTCAGACCTGCTTCACAGAGCACACCCAGTCTCACGCCGCCTGGCTCTGTGCCAAACCCTTCAAGGTGATCTGCATCTTCATCTCTTTCTTTAGTATCGACTACAAGCTGGTTCAAAAAGTGTGTCCGGACTACAACTTCCAAAGCGAGCACCCTTACTTAGGATAAATTAGACTGAACTGAGAAGAGCAAAAAATAGAGACTATATTAATGACTACAACGATGATTATTATAATGATAATGAAGGAAATGATAGTCATATTGATTACTATGAAGAAACAGGGGACAGTTTTTTTGCCTCTGAACTGCTGTGAATTGTGGATTTAAATCAAGTATAATCAGAGTTAAGGATGGTTAGAATATTGCAGATTTCTCTGACTTTCTTTCCAACTTTGTATTTGTTCCCCTCTGTTTTAATTTGTTTTGTTTTTTCTTCCTGTAAATATTGTACTCGGCCTCAGCTCTCTTACTGTTTTTAGATATTGGTTTCTCAGTGTTATTACTTTTTTGCATTTGGGGAATTCAGTTGAAAACAGCTGGATTTAGAATTATACCCTTTGACTACAGAAGAAGCCTGGCAAATGGCTATGCTGTGCCGACGCTGTATGACAGACTTAATGTTATGGTAGGCTGACTGTTAATCATCCTCTCAGCTCTAAGTTGCAAACCCTGGATATAAGAGAGTTATATGTATGAGAAATGCTATGCTGGATATGCATACAATATACTGTACGAAAAGCACATTAAAATCTCTTAAACTGTCCGTCTTTTTACTGATTTGTGAATGTTTTTGTTCAGAGCTAGAAGCACAAAGAGCACAAGCTGTGCAGCATATTCATGCTATCAATCTTACTCAGCTAGGACAATAATTAATAAAGTTACATTTCACTCTGATTGGGAATTCATGCCCGAGCTCTCTGTGAAGATATGTAAGTTTAATTTTCTGAAATATATTGAAGGGAAGTTGGTTATGGATTCAATTATAACATGAAACCCAACCGTGAAACATTCTTAAGATGATGGGTGGTGTATGACTCCTTTTGAGGGAGTCTGTATTTATGCTAATAGAATCCGAGTGAGGTATCATTTTTGATCACATTTACCCTGAAACGGAAAATAACTATTGTATTGGAGGTAATACTGCAGACAGATTTTTGCTTATTTGATCATGCAAGCTAGGAAAATACAAGACATCTGAGGAAACATTTTTCAGTTGCACCTAAACCTCCAGGTGGCTTTCTCACATTTTATTGACTGCTGTATTTACTTCTGCCTCCGATATTATATCAGCTACTTGATATTTACTTTTTTTCATTTCTACCTTTATGCCAAATATATGAGATTAAGGATAGGTGAAGCAGCAGGATAGCTATTGCAAAAAAAATTATCTGCATCTGGATTAGAGATTAAATCCACCCACCCACCCACCTCTTTAAACCAAACAAACACACATCATACACTTCCGCCCTCTGACTAACTCAGTGTTTCTCTGCTTTCTCCTTCACAAACTCCCTTTTTTCTCCCTCAGGGGAGAGTCTTTGGCTTTTTGCTCTCCACACTTTTGATGTGACGATAATGGTGCTCAGAATTTCATTAGAAAACACACAGTCGATGCTAATTGAATCTTCATCTCATCCTGGCTCAATACCCTATTATGCTCTTGATCAATTACACCGGGGATGGAGGTCCGGGGAGGTCCATGTATCTTACACAAGTTGCTGTGGACAGTCCATGGCACAGAGATTGATGGAGGCGCAGAGACCTAGATTCCTCTGAGTTCTGCTCTTTGTTACACAGGTTCTCGACAGTGGTTTGATGAAGGATCACCGCACTAGTTGTTCTGGACGAATCATTATGTAATCCACTCCTTTGGGTGTGGCAGTACTTCTGATGCATGTTTCTATGGGTGTGTGACACTGATTATTTTTGCATATGAATGTTTATCCAGGTATATTTACCGGAATTTCTGTAAGACCGTTGGTAACACTAGTCACTTAGTTATTAACATGCATTGTAATAGCAAATGTCCTTTATTATCATGACAAGGGACTAATAAATACATTATTTTTCATGACTATTTTCTAAAAATCTGCCATTAAGCAAGATTTCCTACTGCGTACCATGAGTTTGTAAGGGAGTTCTTGTACATTAATTACCATCTCAAGTTTCTCAGTTTGGACCTGAAGGTGGTCAGACCACTATATTTAGAATGTAATTCATAAACAATAACTCCATTACAAACAATAAACAATCGGCAAACAGGAAGTCTTTATGAGAACTCTTAGTTACAGACCAAGTGTTTGTACTGTCATGCAGAATAATGCATTAAGGAGTTTTTTATAATGGGTAATGAAGAGACATACTTCTAATATGAGTGCTAACAAGAAACTAGTTCATGGTTTATTCTTCATCTTATAAACAATGGAACATTGACACTCTTGTACAAAACATTTTAACACTTCAAAACAGCATAGCTGCATAGAAACATACAATCAAATGATAATATGGTACATACAGAACATCAGCTCATTTGGGATACAAAGCTTGATTAGTGGAAATGTGTCCATTATAGGGCTGGACAATTAATCGTTTTGTCATTTACAAGAAATGCAAGTTATTTATTTTCTACTGTTTTAGAGAAGATCATTTCTACTTTAAAACTCAAATGTGTCATTTTCATTTCAAGTGATGCAGTTTGAAATATTCAATAAATAACCACAAAATAGCTCATCATCATATTCACTCTTTCATTAGAAAACATATCCCAGCTTTAATAGTTGAGCATACTTACAGTAGAGACCATGTCAGTGAACTATGAGGGCAAAAAAGAAAAAAGACATAATCGTTCATTAATCGTAATCGAGGTAAAATGTTCAATTAATCGTGATATTGATTTGAGGTCATATCGCCCAGCCCTAGTCCATTACTTTGGTGAAAAACACGATGGAACCATATCTGTGGGAAAACATTGATGATTGATTGATTTTATTTGATTATTGTGTCACAATATGCCCAGCCCAAAACTGCCTTACATGACACCTTAATTAATACACAGAGACCAAAGTCCAAATGAAGACACTAAATAATAATACTAATTAAATAAACCATCCTGACTTTTATTCCAGGCTTTAAAAACAAAAGTGGCCAGCTTATTAACATTGAAATTTAACAACCGCTCCATCCTGTCATCAGCAGTGCTCCAAAAGATTTTGGGCGTACATTTCATCAATCAAAGGTGTTGTTAACTCGTCATGAAAAGGACAGTGAATTGGAAAAACAATTCATAAATAAGGTATATATATTGACATTGCAATGTGCCATGTCTCTTTATTGTTATTACGGATACACATTGAGTGAGATGGTATCTGTTGATCAACTTTTGCTTATATTGACAACACACAACTGTTGACAAATCCATAAATCAATAGGCTACAATGATACATGTATTTGTTCAGTTGGCTATAACAGGGCATTTATGTTTCATATTTTGGGGTCAATGCATGTCCTTAAAAGTCAGTTAATGGGTTAGGAGGACACACAATAAGAAATGAAAAGGGGGGGGGAGTACTTCTTACTCCAATACATTTAACTGACAGCTATGGGCACAAGTTATAGTTAAATACATTTACAAACATACAAAGAGGTTATGAAGAAGTCTGAGGGCGGCTGTGGCTCAGTGGTAGAGTCGTCGTTTCTCAACCGGAAGGTCGAGAGTTCGATCCCCAGCTGAGCAACATGTCCGATGTGTCCTTGGGCAAAACCGGACCGGCGAGACACTTAACCCTGCATTGCTCACCGCTGGTGGCGGTGTATGAATGGATTAGTTACTGATGGATGATACTACATAGCAACCATTGCCATCAGTGTGTGAAAGGGTATGAATGGGTAGGTGTGACATGCAGTGTAAAAGCGCTTTGAGTAGTCAGAAGACTAGAAAAGTGCTATATCAGCTCAAGTCCATTTACCATTTACATAAACATCTAAATGTAGGAGAAAACAATAATGTGCAACTTTGCACTCTGAAAATGTTTATTTTTCCATCATTAAAAAAAGCAAATGTGCAGTCTATACTAAAAGAGTAAAATCAGTCTGTTACATTTAAGCACAGATGCAGTGATATAATTACAGAGTAAATAAGAATATAAAAGTGGCAGGGGGCATTTCTTATATATGTTCCGTCTTATACGGGCTTATACTACGTCCAGGTTTTCATTGTATGAATTGTGTCATATTCGAGAAGTGAAGCAGAAGTGAAGGCTGCTTTCACTCACGGTAGTCTGTAATAGATTCAGTTACCCTGGGAGCACGAGTTATTGATTTACTAATACAGTTGTAATGTAATTTGGGAATCAGTGACGTGCGAAAATTCCTCACATCTGCCTACAATTCCCATCAACCCTTGCGGTGGGTTTCACGTAACCAGTCGTTGCCATCAACTTCAAACAGCCCTTCGGTGTGTGTCGCCTGGCTGTGCTGCTTCTCTCTCTGGCCTGACAACTGGAAACATGCTGTCCTTCGCTTTGAGACAACTCACACGGGTAAGTTTATGATAAAGCGCAGTTTTTGTGTCACATATTCTTTCATGAGTTGCGTGACTTACCTGGCGTTTATGTACAGGGGGAACTGTTAGCTAGCTTAACGCCAGTGTTGCCCACAACTACCGTCGCGTGGGGGTTAAAGTTGCCCTCGGCTTTCGTAAAATGTGCAGTTTTCACTTAATAAGAGACTATTTCACTTTTATGGCATTTTCTGTCCTGTCGATAATGTATTTTGAAACCCTGACGTCTGTTTGTTAGCTGTTAAGCTAGCAGGCTAGCTGCCAATGTGACATAGCTGCAGCTGTGTCCACGTAATGATGCAACAGCGACGGCTCAGTTTCATCATGTGGAGGAGTGCAGGAAATAATCAGCATGCTCCTCTATCCACCCCTGTTCAGCTATGATGTTTGCACTTTTGTTAAATCGTGTTATAGTTATTCGACACTACACTCTTTGTTTTGAACATACAGGGGTGACTGTAAGTCAAGTTAAAAGTCCAATCATGATAACGTAAGAGAAAGTATTATACAATGATGTATTATTAACTAGGTAGGGGTCCAGCCCCCAATAACGTTCAAAGTACATAATGAGGCTGAAGGTCCAAGCAAATATTAACCTCCTGCTTTGAGATAACAATGTAACAGATAAGTCTGTATTTTAGTCAAACTTTAAAAGCAATTTTCATGATTTTAGCACTGTCAGCAGATAGTTGACAGGAGTATTTATTACTCTGGGAAAGCTGTATGGGCAAATGTGACTGTCCTGATATGATTATAATCCTATCTTTATGTTTTATCTAAACTAGTTAGTTATCATACATTGCATACTTACTTTACTTATGAGGTACACTTCTTCTACAAATGTTAAAAGTTATATTTAGTTGGACAAAATAAACTTTGAACAACTTTTAGTGTTAAACATTTTAATTGTATTTCAATAAGCAGTGACCACAATGAACATTATTAACACTTCTGTTTAGAACTTCTAACTAAATCTGAGTAACATAACACTTATGTCCATAGTAGGGTTGTTTCATTACACAACATAGATTTTTGTTAAGTTAACAGAGTGACTAAAAGTTAATATGTTTTCTGCCAACCTTATTTAAAAATGCACGCAGGAAAAGGGAAACATCTTACAATATATATTAATGAGGAACATCACTGTAAGTAACAAGCTCACATTTTACAGTGAATTTTAATTTCCTGATTTTTCTGTAGTCGCTGTACAGTAGCTCTCTTGATTTGAATGTTTTTGTGACAAATTGGTCAGCCAGTGATCTAATTGTGAAGAGTTGGTTCCTTTAAAGTTTTATAATTTGACAATCTTTTATCAAACAAGTTGTTTAAATAGAAGAGATATCAGAGTGATGGAGGTGTCGGAGGGAAAAAAACATGATTGAAGGATATTAATAGCCTAATTTTGAACTTCCTGAAGTGACCCACTTTTAAGATGATGTGAATTTCATGCAGTATTTCAGAAACAACTAGGCTATTGCAAGTGTGTGCCAAAATTATGTGGCATGTATTCAGACCTAGTTTTAGAAGTCACTGTCAGTTTGTTTGAACTTTAATACTGTACGGACTGCTTCACATGCATGCATGCGGTTCCAATTGGTTCTAATTGTGTAATTGTGTAAGTGTGCATCTTCAATGACCTTTTAAGGAACTCACATGACTCCATCTTTCTTTGGGTCAAGCCATGCTGTGACCTCACAGGGCCTCTGTGAGCGAAGCTTTGTACACACTTGCAGAAAACTCCTGAAGATTTTGGAGTGAGCTGCATGTGTGAACACAAACAACCGAATTTTTCACTCTGACTTTATATGGAGTTTCTCCTGGCAGCCCCCTTGTACTTTTTCCAAAGAAAGTCAGAGTTAGCTGATGGGAGAAAGCAACGGGATATAATCAGACGAAAAATTCACCTCAAGCGGGTGGGAGGAGGTGGTGACATTCATTCCTTGCAATCGGTGCATGAACTGCGATCTCTGTGCATGTTTTGAGAATGCTTCATTACGTTTTCTTTTCTCCAGTATGTTCTTCTCCTCTTTTTTGATGTTTGGATTCTGTCAAACTACACATACCATTGATATAAAGTAAAATATTCTACTTATAGCATTGTATAGTGGACTCGTCCGCCACTTTCACATCGTTCTTTTTACGTCCTCAGAAGACCCCTTGACCCCCATCTTGCCCAACAGGGATAGTCTCAAACTATGAGATGCATGTGTGAACAACCAGATCAGGAGGATTTCAGGGGCAATTCCTGAAATTCTCTAGAATTTTTCAGGAGTGCATGTGTGAAAGCAGCTTGAGAGATAGGTTTGAGTCCATAAGCAGTTATTTCTTGTTGCAGCTGACCTAAAACAATTCTCAGAGTAGGTTTTGGAAAGGTATTAGACAGTCCCTCCAGGATTTCCTGGTAACTTTTTAGCTCCTAACACTGTTCAGGGGACCCATTTTATTCTTCCAGGGGAGGGCTGCTCTCCAGTGCTGGGAGAAGAGAATCTATGTACGAGGTTTCAGCGGCTTACGTAGAGGCTTGAAGCCGTCTGGTGAAATCGGGGAACTTTATCGGGATTAGCAGAACAAGCCGTTCAGCGCCCTCTGCAGACTGATACTGGGATTACTCCAACATACTTTCATACTGTGAAAGGCAGACACAGAAATATGTTTACAATTGTATTATCATTTATCATTATTATAATTAACCTAACGCTCATGTCTTTATACTTTGGGAGGAAACTGGAGCACCCAGAGAAAACCTCAAATGCACACGGGGAGAACATGAAAAACTCCACACAGAAAGACCGGCCGAGGATTCAAACCAGGAACCATCTTACTGTGGGGCCACAGCGCTAACCGCTGCACCGCCGTGCCATCAGTTAGTGATATTAATGAAGAGGGGAATGAGTGGAAAGGAGGGCGGGAGATGGAGCGGGGGTTGGATGATAGGATCAAGAGGGGAGGGAGATGAATGAGGTGGAGGAGGCACACGGGGAGAACATGAAAAACTCCACACAGAAAGACCGGCCGAGGATTCAAACCAGAAACCATCTTACTGTGGGGCCACAGCGCTAACCGCTGCACCGCCGTGCCATCAGTTAGTGATATTAACCCATTTAGAACTAAGGACGCCTAAAAAATCGCTCTCTAAAACCTAATTAACGTTTGAAATCAACCTCCCAGAACCTGAGGGTTTTCATAAAAACTGCACAGAATTTCAAAGTTTACTAAAATCTTTGTCTCTCTATCAGACAGAGACCTTAAAAATAAAACATTTGAAAGCTTAAACCTGTTGGCTTTAACTGTAAATTGAAATTTCCTTTGCACTTATGTTCATGGCCTTATGCGATGTAGACGTCTCATCAGGTCTTACAGGTAGAAGCACGTCTGCGTCTCATCAGGTCTAAATGGGTTAATCAAGAGGGGAATGAGTGGAAAGAAGGGCCGGAGATGGAGCGGGGGTTGGATGATAGGATGAAGAGGGGAGGGAGATGAATGGTGGAGGAGGATGGAAAAGAAGGAGCTACTGTTGCCTGACCTCAACCAGGCTACAAGGAGCCTCCTCCACCTCTTTTTCCTCATCTCTTTTTTTCCAGAACTTCCAGGAACTTCTTCTCCTCATCTTCTTCTGTTCGTCCTTCTTCTGTTCTTCCTCCTCTCTTTGTTTCCTTTCCATCTCTTCTTTTTCATTTTGTTGCTCTTCCTCCGTTTTCCCTTTAACGGTCTTCGACCAGAAGCCTCTCTTCTTCTTCTTCTTTTTGTTGAGACAGAGCTCGAGTTCTTTGGTCTCTCTCTCAAGCTCTTCGATTCTGGCCACCAGGGTCTTTTCTTTGTTGACCAGTTCTTTGTTTTCCATCTCCACCTCCTGAACTCTGGTGATCAAGGAGTGTTCTTCAACAGCCTGTTTTTCAGCGTTCATCTCTAGCACATCAATTCTGGTCGTCAAAGTCTCCCTTGTCTCGACAAGGACTTTGTTCTCCTTTTCCAACTCTTTGACACTGATAAACAATTTCTGGTTCTCCTCTACCAGCTCTGATTTCTCTTGCTCTACCATGTTGATTCTGGAGGTGCAGATCTTTTCTTTCTCCTCCATCTCCTTCGTGAACTTCTCCTGCAGGGCCTTGTATTTATCCTCCTGAGGATCTTTTTGGAAGGATTCATTTTCCATCCTCCTCAGCTGGGCGGAGGTCTCAAAGAGTTTCTGAGAGAGACCCTCCTTCTCCTTCCTGAGAGCCTGGATAAAGTTGTCTCTCTGCTGGACCTGCTGCTTCGCAAGGTCCAATCTCATCTGTGTGTCCTTCTGCAGAGAAGCAGTCCTATGGCTCTCCAGAGATGCCTTAAACATCTGATCTCTGAGATCAGAGTTTATCTGCCTCTCTGTCTCCAATTTTGCCTCCTTCTTCTCCATCTGCTCCTTGTTGTAGCACTTGGCAGCCTCAATCTCATCATCCTTGAACTTGAGACAGGTGGTGAGACGGGAGATCTCCAGCTCTTGTTTGGAGATGGTCTGGATGCTCTTCTGAAGTTCGTCCTTAAAATCACTCTGCCTGAGGTCCATGAGGTCCTGCAGCCGGTTGACTCTGTACCGTCCATTGTGAACCTTATGGCACAGATTCAGCCTTTCTCTTTCCCAGACCGCGTTGTCACTGCATATCTGATCATGAAGGTTCCCAATCTGGCTGTTAGCACCTTGAAGAGCATCATTCAGGTAATGGACCTCATCAGCATACTGAGCGCCCTGAGGGGCAGCAGATGCAGCCTGGTTTCCAGATTCCGGTCTTGAATCCATATCGCTTTCTTATCAGACTTTTTTAGACTAACTAAGTCTTGAGCAGGCTGTTGCAGACTTTAAGTTGTCCAAAGCAGACTTTTTCAGATTGAATTAGTTGTTCACAGGCTGCAGTAGATTATAGTTGTCTTTAGGAGACTGTTTAAAATGTTATCTGCAGTTGATACTGAAGTTGATCCTTCTCAAATGATGAACACGTCTGTGCGGTTAATAGCTGTGAATGTGTCTCTCACTGAGCTGTGATGTCACATTACTCATTGTAAAGGAAACAGCAAAGTTCTAGAATCCTGCAAACATCAAAGCATCAAGGCAGCCCAACATTCCACTGAGTTGTTACCTTCTGATTGGCTCTGATGCTGAAAGAGGGCGGGGCTTCCAGAGCATCTTTTCATCTTGTTTTTTTTCAAAAATGTATCGGACAGAACCAAAGTAACCCATTATTTCAAGTACAAATAATACAATATGTGAAAACTGACGGCATTTTTACATTGGGCACGATTGTTTCGTTCAATGCCCTAGCACGATTGCTCCCCCCTCCCCCTGTTGGTCTGCATTCGCATTAGTAACATCGTTCCGTACCCCAGTGCACTTGGGTATGTGCACAGTACGATACAGCAGGTGGCAGTGTGCACATAGTTGGTTTGCAAATCTGCCAAGAAGAAGAAGGAAGAAGAAGCAACCATGGCAACCACTCACAGGCTGAGTCCATCCTGCTAACTGTGGATGTCTTTGTTAATTCTGAGACGCCAACAACGACAATCTTCCTACTTCCACATCTACCGTGAAGCTCAGAGGATGCACCGGGCCTATGAGACAGGAGACGTTTAGAATTATGTCATTTATCGGTCCACTTCCTTGTTTGAGCACGGTTGCGTTCACATCTCCCGCGGACCATACTCAAGTACATATGAATCGTGCCCGAGTACGGTACGTTTATGTTAACACTGATCAAATGAACCAGACTTTGGGGTCAAGCGTACTCGTAACTGTGCCCAGGACTCCAGTGCAAAACCAACCTAAATAAAGTATTATATAAAACAAAACACCATTTTTGTGTTTACAGTGATGACCTATTTTGTCGACGGAGCCCAACTGGTGACAGAAAGTTAGCTAGCGGTGTTACATTAAGTGTTGAAATTTCAGTAGAAGCTCTTGAGGACCCTTGTTTACCATCAAAAAAATGCTCAACATCCTAACCTGCTGCTGGCCTCCTGATTATGAGAATTTATCAGTGCCGTCAGAGACATTAACGTTACGAGGAAAGAGTTAAAAGTTAACCTGTGCTTCCCTCTGTAAAGTCTGTGTTTCAGCTCTGTGTTTAATGTTTTCTTTAATTAAAGGAAAAATCACCATGAAAACGATGTAAAGGAGGCGTGAAAACCAATTTATCAATATCATAAAAAAAGACCAGCCAAACCACTACATTGACGGAGAACAGCACTCGTATGGCCAGGCTAGTATTACCTCTAAGTTAATTAGTTAATGAATGGTTTATTGTATGTTAGAACAGTTAAAACCTCCATAAGTACTGCTTCTCCGTGTTTCTCTACACTTGCTTTTGCTGTTTGTCTGCCAACACGATGCACGCACAACTAATCCTGACGTTGAGGGGCTGATAAGAGGGTCTTTATGGAGTGACTGAAAGGAAGAGGCTACATCTTCTTTCTATTACAAATCTTCCTTTTGAAAAACACTTTTGTTGATCACTTTTCAACTATAAAGTTTCTAATAATAGTACTTCTTTGTGTGTTTTTGCTGAAGGTTAGTTGTGCTTTGCATTTCTATTTGTGGGGAGCCCTAATGCCCTTTTAGTCTGGTGCATACTAGGACTCCTACCAGTCATGCTTTAGTTTGCCATTCTGTGAACAAAAACAAACAATTGCAGCAATCGTGGTTACAGTCAAAAAGAGTTTTCCTTTTTTTCCCATGACCAACTTATTAGATAGGCTCAGAGGTGTATTCAGGCTTTTGGATGAACCATGAATACACACCCTGCCTCTCTTCATCACCTCCTATCACTAAAGCCAATACAAATCCAATGAAATGCATCGACACACATTGAGTCTTTGAGATAAGCCAACATCAGGCTGTCCTGGTGGAATCTTTTAAACTGAAGCAGAACCAAAACAAATGTTTTCCTGCTCTTTTTCATGGCTTCATCCACTTTGCATAAAGGCTGAGGTTTGTAGTTGGACCAATAAATGAGTAAGACGTTATTTGTTTATTGTTTTACAACTGTTAGGCTCTAATAATACAACAATAAATAAAATAATTCTGGCTGTCAGCATTAACTAAATAATCACAATTAATGAAGGTCGAAATTAGTGCACGAATTGTTTTTAATCGTATGCTATTTTGTTTAGGAGCAATGTGGATAAGCCTCTGTAGTGTCTCCCTGTAGTCACAGTGATGTAAAAGAACGACACTGCTGAATCTTTTAATGTCTCATTTCACTTAAAACTCTCAGACAGCTCAGCTGATGAGTAAAAGTAATATCCACCTTGTGACATCAAACATTTCACTTTGACTGTTCTCTTCAGCGGTTTTCATTTAGCTGTAACAAGTTCCTTTTTCTGTGGTTAAGTTATTGTCGTAACCTTTGATCAACCAGAAGGTCCTTTATTTCAAAATAAAAGCAGGGTGGAATTCAAATGGCAAGTAAAGTACTCTCAGCTTAAGGGACTTTGTCCACAGACCACGCTCGCAGCGCTTGTTTTTCAGCGCTTCGTGAAAAATGCCCCCAGAGGCTGCTGTTTTTTTGTCACTGAGCTGACAGCTCAAACTGTTCAACTTTTGGAACAGTGCCGCGCTCATCAATGTCACTTCTCCCTCACCGACCAATCAGAATAAAGATGGGGCGGGACTTACGACATCAGCTGTGTCAGCAACAATGGCGTAGAAGATGCTAGTCTGACTCATTTTTTCGAGGGTACAATTTCCAGGTGTAGAGCTGCTGCTGATGCCAGGACATGACTCCTTTACATTGTTTTCTTAGTGATATTTCCTTAAATTAAAGCAAATATTAAGCTCACAGAGCTATCTAAAAGACACCATAACGGACATTACCGAGGGATGCAGAAGTTAATTTTTTCGTAACCTAGCAACAATGAGCGCTGATGAGATCCATGTTGTGAGCAGTAAAAAAAATTCCAAATAAGAGCCTAACAATTTATATCTTGATTAATCACAATTAACTATTGAAATTAAGAGATGAAACACTTTTTACAATTTTAATCGTTTCCCCCGTTAAAATAATACATACATCATAAGCCCTGCATAAATGTGCAGGAAGGAGCTTTCTGTAAAAGCATTGTGTGACGGGTGACGATTACAAACAAGAAAATTCACATTTTTTTGTTGACAGGGCTTTTAGTTTTGTTGCTGGAGTATCCAAATATGGCTTACCTTTACTAGTTTCAGTTTGAAGTTTATAAAACCCTCATGTTCTTATATGTTGGAATAGAAATTCCTGATTGAATAGTTTTGACTCGTTAACGCAGCAAAGCTGTGTTCTCAGCTCCACTTTTAACTGCCTACACCTCTTGAAGATGGGCTTGTTGCAGTCATTGCTTAAGCCTCTGATTGTCACTCTGACAACCCTTTGACCCGAATAGAGTGGAGTTGCTCTGGACTCTGCCTCCATCCGTCCCTTCACGCCTCTTCACCCCATCCAGATTTCTCAGTCTGGTGTTATCCAGACGGAATCACAGGGCAATTTGTAACGGACAGCCCTGCTATTAGTCAGTGACAGGGAAAGAGGCGACTGTGTGTCAGACTGACGGATGCTACTGCCCTGTTGACACTTCTTCTCTCTAACCTTATGTATCTGTTTTTTCTGCAGTACCTCTTCTTAGTCCCCTCTGTTTTCTTCTGTTACTGGGCTGATTGTTGTTTCGTACAGCTACTGATGGACAGCAGTCATCTGTAAAATTGACTTGCCTCAGGAGCTGCCACAGGAAATGGGCAAAAATAATACAGAACAAGGATTAATGAAATGATTTCCTTTCTTCCCCTTTGTTCTACTATGCTATTGGTCTTTGGACACAGATGTTTGACGGGAAAGGTAAACTGCCAACATTTACCTTATCATTGTCAAGCAGATCCAGAGCATCTGTGACTCTGCCATTATTTTGTGCGCGAGTTGATGTGGCCCATCCGCCCCTTTTTCTCACAGCAGAGTTTTCATCAAGTTCACCTTCAAACAACAGCGTCATCTGTCGCCTAAAAATAGTCCTGCTGTGACATATTTGGTGCTTGTATCTTGGCTCTAACTTTCTTGGATCAGTTTACCTTGTGTTTATTAATTAATCTCCCATAATGATCAATGCTGACAAATGAGGCAGGAAAGCGGAGCAGGGGACCACAGGGACCCACCTGTGACTTTTTTGTTTAAGCCTGTGATGTCCTTGTTTGGACAACATGGTACTGATATTATCCATAACATTACAGACTAATAAAATGACACTTGTGTGCTACTATTCTGAGCATGTTAGCCATTATGTCTCAAAGGTTGACATGACTGTGACAGGATGAGGATGGAAAAAGGAAAGCAAGGGTGAAGGTGAGGAAGAGAAGGAGGAGCAAGAGGAGGGGGAATAGGCACCCTTGTCTGTTTTGGAGTCGTCAGTAGCGCTATAACCACAGCAGTCTTGGCTTGTGTTGGGTTTTCTGCCACTGCTTTCCTCTGGCATTGGTGTGTCCCAGCAGAAATGCAGACAGCAAAGGACAGTTCCCGTCAAGATTTAATGACCCGTGTGATTTCTCTGCGTGAAACGTGTCCTCAGAGGCAGCCCAACCTGTCTCCCCAGGCCTTCATCTCCTCCAGAACCCAGAGGGGGGGCCCTATCCTCTTTTCCACAATCTCCACTGCCATCGGTGACAGAGGGTCAGAGTAGAGACTGTTAGAAATCCGTTATTAATGTGCCAAACGCCTCCCCTAGTATGCACCCCTGTCCCCTCTGCCACCCCAGGGAGCAGATGAAGAGGCGGAGTAGAGAGGGTGGGCCGACGATGGAGTAGATAAACTATCTGCGGGCTGTTTCCCCAGGATAAAGACTTCTCTTTAACTGTTAGTTTGTTTTTTTACTATGGATGTTGCATTATAAGACTAAGGCTGACCACTTTGGCATTGAAGATCCACCAGTTAAACTTTTATTACTGGTATTTATATCCATTGTTTACATTGTTTAAGTATGTCTTACAATGTGTCAAAAAGTACAGAGTTGGTAATGTTGCTAGATTTACAGTGCAATGAATATACCACAAAAGATTAAGAGCCAAAATGTTTTCTGCACCACATGGAGACACCGTAAATTGCGTTTATTTCATGTGGGTGTCCTCAACCAGTTCTAAGTATTGTGTTAATTGCTTTTTAATGATGCTATTAAAAGGGAGGTTGTCCCTCACACCCCAGCACACCTGTACAAATGATAACTATAGGTAGGCAGTGGTGGGATTGATCTCAACACAGAGTCATCATCATATTGTTGATTAAATGATGGGAGAGACCACATTTGTTACGAGTGCAATCAACCTGTAAAGGATTTTTTTTCTTTTACCTCAAAGTGTTATCCAACATAGTGCTAAAATACAAGAAGTCGTTTGATGACATCACGTGTTTATATTTCATATAATCTCAAATAATGTTTTGTTTGCACGACTACACAAGAGCTTTGGTGGTGAAATAATCTGTCACATATACAACAATATGATTCCTAAAACAGTTATACTATAACAAGCTGAATACAAAATATAAGTTTGATAAACCACATTTTAAATGTAATATTCCCTGGTCAGTGCATCCGTTTACTGCTATTGTCGTTCAACTGACACAACAATAACTATCACGTACAAGGACATGTTTGTCTGATAAGTTGTTCACATCTGCCCCAAGCCAACAGAATAACAGACGAATCAAAAATAATTATTCTTATTTATGAAACGTATTAGAAAAACAAAATTAAAATGACTACAAAATACAGACATTTGAATATTTGTATGAAATCCCCCTAGGCTTTGTGCTTTATTCGAGTCACATAACTTTATTTATCCGTTAGGAACTTTAGTTATGTAAAAAAGCATCAGTGTGCACACAGCTCACATGAATGACAGCACAGCATACACACACACACACACACGCACACACACACACACACACACACACACACCACATATCAACATCCAGAGTGCAATCAAAGAGTACCGAGTGATTGAAGCTAATAAGACATTACAAATGATGCATGCCAGATAAGCAATAAATAATGCAAAAAAATCAAATTTTAAAGAGAGAAGTTATAAGATTGTTGTTGAGTAAATCAGATACTGACAGCACAACTGTATTGTATTCTTTTATATAAAAATGTTTTTGCCTGAAAGATGTTGTACTGCTCAGTCTGTATTTGATTGAAGGAAATATTTTTCTCAAAGTTGGTCAATTATTAAAAAAAGAAGAAGTTGAAAACCATTGATTTGGAAAATAGCCAGTATTTAACCCCAGTAGGCTGAACTATAGGATACATGTTTGAAAAAGAGACAGAGACTCCACACACTCACATGATGAGGCATTGCAGCAGCAGCAGGAGACCTCGCCAGCCCCAGTCCAGATTAGATAAGCAGGAAGTGCTGAATCGTTTCTCTACATGCCTCCTTTGGTACACTGAGGCTGTAAAAGTCAGTCCCTCAGTTTGTAGAAGTGCTGATTGACGCATATTTGAACAACCATGCTGATTATTGATATCATGCAAACACGCCAGTTTTTAATTATACTAGGCTAACCCTTGGACTGAAGAAAGAGCCCTGAAATGTCTCCTAATTTATATAGGAGACATCAGAGTGCTGCCACAAATATGTAAAATAATCAAATATATTATGAAGATGAATAATGTTTGTTTCTTTCTCTACAGTTGTCACATTTTCAGAGTTTTTCTAACTCCAAAAATTCATCGACATGCTTAAATTTTGCCCCCCTTGATACACCCACATTAAAAGAAAATATCGCTTTAGCTGCAACACATCTTAACTGTCTCTGTATTGTTATTTGATGTGTGATGTTGCAGCTTTGATTACATTGCAAAAACTTGGTAGTGATTAAAATTAGGAGTGGAACAATTGCTATAAGGCCCTGACTGCTGACAATTATCACTTGTGTTAAATATCAATATTTTAATTATAATTTTAACTAAAATTCTGTAGAGATTTTCCTGCTGGCAGTTTGACTCACCATCTCACTACTTCATAACGCTTCACAGCGATGCTTATAACTTGAATAAGGGTAACTTGAACTGAAGTTAACTGGCCTAAGATGAAGAAAACGATGTCTCATCATCTCTGCCACTTCTCTTCTGCCCACAGCCATTGTGCCAGCGAGCCCCAGTTCGTCTCAGTGTACGTGGGCAGCAGTCCCACGCTGCCACCCGTGCAGTGGATGAAGATCGACCATGGACAGGCCAAGAGAGTCTGGCTCAGGACGACCCTGAGATGTGGGATCTGCTGCTAAAGGAGAAGGACAGGCAGTGTCGTGGCTTGGAGCTCATTGCTTCAGAGGTAAAACATATTTCACAGATACAAAAGAGGCTTTTTATTTTTTGACTTTTCGTGTTACTGTTTTACAAAGTGGCTATTTTATTGAACACTGGAAGGAGTGAGACTGTCCATAGCCACTCCTTTGGCCTAGTAAGGATGTTTATTTAAACGTAAAATATAAAAGTCTAAGGGAAGAAAGCAGTCAAAGTTGATCCCAATTTATTTTATATGGCTAAACACTGTAGCCTATTTCATTTCTACTTAAAACAGTTCATCACGTTCTTCGGCTCTCAAGTCTGGTGATAAACGTATCTGAAATGCCAGGATAGCTTTTGTGTGCAGCTCAGTGAAAGATAAATATGAACTCGAGATGTTTTTAGTAAATAGTCCATGATTATTTAGAAAACAAACTTTAACATCCTGATATGCAGTAAAAATGTTGGCATTGAGACGTGCTGGCTGTTACTTTGAAGTACCAAGAAGAAGACTTTTCATTCTTAAGGCATTGTGTTTCAGATAAAAAAAAATATATATATATATATTTCACGCCTCTTGACTCATCTCTAAAGAAAGCCAGTGAATTTAAACACTTATTCTATGCCTGGAGGAGCTGGCAGCATGTCCCCTGTACGTTGGCAGTGCAGGGAGATAAGAATGCCTCATCACCTCTGATGAGTCTTCTGACAAATTGGAAGAATGAATAGACCTGTTTGCTTCATGGAGTCTTTTCTATACGTTTGTTTTTATTTAGTATTTTTTACTGCTACTAGCATTGACAGAAAAGGTATCATAAGAGTTAATCAGGGCCCTCCCTGTTGATAAAAACACCATGTACAGCATGTCCACTACAACAAGTGATAAAGGTTTCCATTCAAAAATCATATCCTGAAAATGTGGATTTATTAACTACTCGTTTCTTTCCTAAATCATCCTGCTGTTGCATGTTGCATTGTATAGCAGCACATTTTCTGTGTTTTTATGTTACCTGTCTGCTAGGCCGAGATCACTGACTTTCTGGCTACGACATACACATGTTGACAGAGATATGATGAACTCTGACAAATGTTCTAATTTTAAAGAGCAAATTTATACAAAGTAATTCACACTTGGATCTTAATTATTAAAACGATCACAGCTGGATATAGTTTCTGTAAGCAGGAACAGTTCAGTGTTTATTAGCGGTGTCTCTTGTGATATTAAAAGATGACAATATTTCTTGTTGAGGAGAAAACTGTCTTGCAATACCGTTACATAGCAGCAGCTATCATGACAGAGTCTGACATTGAACTGGAAATTGCCATAAGAGATGCCCTCGTCTCTTTTCAATCATTTATGTGGCAACTAGAAACGGATCACATCTGATCTGTGGACCGTTCGTATCACCCCCCATGGTCCTGTGGCAAGTGATTTGTGGATCAATAGAAAAAAATGTATCATCATTGTGTAAAACAAATGCTAAATCCCTGTACAGAGTCTCGAAAAGAATACAGCGTTTAATTAGATCCGCTGTACGAAGACGCATTGTCATTATCAGGCAGGTATCTGGCAGCTGCGTCGTATAACATCAATCAGAAACTAAACGTGAGTAACGTTACAGTCGGTTGTACGCTGCTGCTTTAAACTGCATCTTGTAAGCTGTAGACTTGACAAAACCAAACTGTTACAGAGCCCTGTGTTCGCTTCGAAAACTGAAAAAAAAATCTGTGATCCAATCCGATCCATGAGAATTGTGATCCGTTGCACTCACCACTGGTGGCAGCATTTTGGGTACGGTTAAAATATCGTCTCATCTCTTTCTCATGAACCCGATATCGTGTATCTTCTCATCTTGTAAGCTCAGTGGATCATCACACCCCTAGTGTTTACAGGATTATTCAGGAAGTCTTTGTTTGTCCTCCCTCAAAAATCTTTACTATTCAAAAGAGCAGACAGGGTTTTATCTTGTACTGCTCTTTCTCTCCCCTCCTGTTTTTCTTCACCACAGTAGTTGTTCAGTGGAGTATATCAGCCCCCTCTATACACAAAGCCTGACCGCTCTAGTGTGAGATAAAGCTGATATCTTCATCCTGCCTCCTCCCCACCGTACTTTCAGCAAGGCACATCACTCTACAGCTTAGGGAGGCATTCTTTGAATGAAAAGACATGTTTTTCTACATAATTCAACAAACATACACACGCCGCTCCTCGCACTTAAAGACGATGACACGTAAATGCATTTCATTTTCTACTATATGTACAAAGCGTCTGCATGACAGACGCAGCAGAGAACTGTTGCTTGAGCTGTTATTCTTGATCTCCTTTTGGCTTCTAGGTGAATCATTAGCATAACCACACACACACACACACACACACACACACACACACACACACACACACACACACACACACACACACACACACACACACACAAACAAACCACTATAGAAGAGAGTGGAGAACTGTGGGCGTTTTCTGTCCAACCTTATTACTAGTGTTTCAGGAGTTTATTTTTTGACTTGATCAAAAAGATTGATAAACTCCCTGATTATTCATTCAGTTGTTGCAACGCTAGTAGTAATTCCAGCGTAGGATTGTAATTCATTAGAAAAGTCTAGCCCACATACATGACATGAAAGAAAACTTTGGAGGATAAATGTACACTTTTGCAGCAAACTTTACTTTCAAAAAATGTTTTCTTGGAAAATGCATTGCAAACAAAATGATAAGCTCTACCTATTTTTCCAAGAATGTGCAGAAAAGTTTCTTGCATTATCTTGTATCTTCCAGCAGTGAGGCAATCAGCATTGTGAAGTGCAGAGTGTTAGTCTATGGAAGTCCAGAGGTTCAATACTGTAATGATTGCCTTTATCTGGAGGGGGATTTCTCACTATCACTTAACAGACTTTAATTTGCAGTCCTTGTCCCTTCTGTCCACTCGAGCCATTGATCCAAGGGTATGTGTGTTTGCTTGTGTGTGTGTGTTGTTGTGTGTATGTGTGTGTGTGTGTGTGTTCTCACCTCAGAATTTCTGCAGTCGTGCAGCTCTGGAGGCTCAGGGTTCCTGTCTGAACAACAAATACTCTGAAGGCTACCCAGGGAGAAGGTGAGTGTGTTTATTCAGTCCCACCCAGCTTATTAACTCTGCTGATATTCACTGCTGTAGGATGTTTGTTACACAAATGCACACATACTGTAGACACTCACAGATTTGTCTGGTGTTATCCTGTCTGCCCTCTGACAGTGCATGCCAACCACACAGCAAACAATCACACAGAAGAAGTTACCTGAGGGGAAACATTGGAAGAATTTAGTGCAAAGGCTAACAGTTGCACATTTACTGTGTTCATTTTCCCTATTTTGTGTTATTTCCCCTCGGATAATTCACAGTAATCTGCAGCAAACAGAGAGCTGACACGTTTTACATGTTTCTCATTTTGATCCCTTTGATTCCTGGAAAACAAGCCTACCGTAAATCTCCCTCCCACTGAATGTGCTATTTCCCCCCCCCCCCCTCCTTCATCCTACTCATCAGCTGTTTTACACTTTAATGTAATGAAACAAAAGAGTGATCTCATTGAATGAGTGGTTTGTTCAGAGGCCATCTGTTGCTCCTTCATCTGTAATTACGCTGAAAAGGTTTGTCAAGCATTTTCACCTGAGATGTCCCAGACCTGCTGTGTGTGTTTCCGGTTAACATTTGTCTTAATTACTCTTCATGTTATGATCAACAGTGCTCTTTGTTGCAGGTATATGATTTATAAAGGCATTGCTGATATTTAATTATTGTAAAGCAGCTCTAACTTAAACGTACAGTATGTAAAATCTGCCGCAAGGGGGCGGTCTTTGACGTAACATCCGGTGTTTCCTTGACAACGATCAACATTTCGTGTCGTTTCGTATAAAATTACGGATTTCTCTGGCTTTGATAACTTTTGGAAATATTTGAGGTGATGTAAGTACTGAACTAAAAAATATATATAACATGGGTTTAGTCCATTTTTTATTTAAGTTAGATATTTTAATGTAAACATTAGCATGCAATCTTACATACTGTACCTTTAAAGTTTTAGAATTAACAATGCATCAAATGAGAATGTGACAACATGTAAGGAGTCACTTTAAATTACTGTTCATTTACTTTTTATGCAACTGGCTTTCTCTTACCCGTTTGATTTTCAGCCACAGCTGTTAGATGTTTCCATCAACAAGCTCCAAAAACCCACCGCTAAGCAAGCTTGTGAACATAGCAGAACATTTAGTAGCTAAACAGACAACTCTTTTCCTTAGGGGGTTTGATGGTGACAAAAACTAAAGTATATAAAAGTAAACAGAACTCCAAATGAACATGTTTTTTTCTTCAACTGCTTAAAATTGACAAAGCAACTATCTGCAAACAAAATTGCTCCCAATTTCAGAGGTGTTAAAATGTCAGTCAGCTCCAACTCTGGTGACTGACATTTTACTGTCTACTGTGTTATTTGCAGTAGTTTTGTGTCTTCTACGAATGACCTCATGGTGTGTTTCTTTTACGCCCGCCCTCAGATACTATGGTGGAGCTGAAGTGGTCGACCAAATCGAGCTGCTGTGTCAGAAGCGAGCCCTTGAGGCCTTTGACCTGGACCCCGCTCTGTGGGGAGTTAACGTCCAGCCGTACTCTGGTTCCCCCGCTAACTTTGCCGTCTACACCGCCGTGCTGAACCCCCACGACCGCATCATGGGCCTGGACCTGCCCGATGGAGGACAGTCAGTAATCACTGCTGCTTTCTTTCTACTCTTATTCCTCAACCTGTCACTTATTTTCTCTTCCCCTAACACTTTTTCAAGCTGACCCAGTTACATATCGGTCAACACTAGTGTGATGTGTGTTTTTCCTGCACATTTCTTTAACTGAAAAAGCTGTTTTTAAGTCTGTTTATATTTTGCTTTTTGTCACCTCAGTCTGACCCATGGCTACATGTCTGATGTGAAGAGGATCTCGGCGACCTCAATCTATTTTGAGTCCATGCCCTACAAACTAAATGTAAGTAGAGAGCATTTGATATCAACTCACAAGTTCTGGACTGTCCTCTCCTACTAGTGATTAACCGTTTTGTTTTTTTTTGTCATGGAGAGAAGCAGTTTCACCAGTAAAATCAGTGGAAGTAGGGCAACAGAAGTTAGAGCATGTTGTATTGTTATGAAAGCTGTAAGCAGATGGATGTTTATTCATGTTTGCAAATACCTAAAACATGGTATCTATGATCTGATATTTCAATGTCGGATGAAAGGACTCCAATAATCCAATTTTGTGACATTCAGACATACGTAAAAGTTTCTCACAGAGTCTCTCACTGCTGGTGTGTGAGGTCTATAGTCTGATGCCTGATACATTGCCCGTTCTGCTGCAAGACTGTAAAAAAAATCCTGCCGTTATCTAAAGACAAACTGTTCCAATGTTTACATATTGTACAGCATTTTTACAGAGCATCTTGTGCTGTCCTTTCAAACAGAATTCACTTTAAAAGTCAATAAGAGAAAAGTAAAAGAATATAAATACTAATTTGACGCTGTACCACAGGGCCAAAGATGTATCTCTCCGTACAATAAAAGAGCTTATTTATAATCGTGTCAGTGAAGAATTGGCGTAGAAACACACTGGACATTTTTATACGCGGAGCGTTTGTAACTGTAACTTTACATCAAATAATCTGTACTTAAAAAATGTTTAATAACAGTTCAGTAATCCCATTTGAGCAGACCATAACATGGTGCATGACATTAACACAAACATATCTATCAAAGTATAAATCGGATATAAGATTCTTGAATGAAATGAAAACGAATATCTGAGGCATTGTGAGAAATCCTCTTGTTTTCTCTTGTGGAACCCCAAAGTATTACAAAGACTTTGGTGGTAGGGATTCAGTGTGCAACTCAAAAAAGAGAAGGACCTTGTTACTCTCAATGCAACCATACAGTAAAACTAGTTAAGTATAATCCATAAAATGGATATGTAGATTTGTGCTACAAGGGCCCCTCACTCAGATTCAACAAGCATGTATTAAAGTTAGCATGTAGATATGATCAGTGCATCAGTTTTTGGTGTGCAGTATTTCATTTCTGGGGTCATAGTCATGTGGTACTTTTGGAAGCGGCTGATGGATAGCCATGAGCGTCTGCATGTCCAGACCTGCTGATGTATGGGCAGGCAGGACCCCTCTGCGAGAGAGATAATGGGAAATCGACAGGCTGGCCAGCACCACTGGCTCTGTCTTCACAATGAGCAGCTTGATGGAGTGAGGGGGCATCCATAGATGTGCTCTGGAGATGGTAGATTATCAGGTTGTCTAAATAAAGCTCTCCATCCTCCTTTCCTCTCCTCTTTTTCCTCACTGTCTCCTGCTTATCCTCCCATCCTTTCTGTCCCTCACTTTGTTATTCTGCTCTATCCCACTCTCTTTCCCCCCTCTGATGCTTGGAGGAGGAGTAGAAAGCTAAACATGGAGAATCAGGCTCAAAACGCACTGGTCATTTCGCAGGCCCAGACTGACTCCATTTCCCATGTCTCTGAAGTACATCCCCCTACCCAATGGATTGTTCAACATGTTTATGAAATTGCTCATCTTACTGTAAAGAGCAGGAAAGTCTCCCCACTAACGTCTCATCTGTTGAGCCTCTTCACCAGTTGAGTAGATCTCTGAAAGGTTGAATTAGGATAAGTAGGGTGCATTAGTGCAATTTCTCAATCTTCTTCCTTGAGATTATATGTTCAAACGTCTCTCTTAGATAAATTCCTTCCCCTTTTAAGGTAGCTGGAGTACCTCAAATGCAGCGGCATCAAATGATTTTCAAATGGAAAAAAACATCTCTCTTCCGTGTTGATATGTTTGCTCTTGATCCTCAAGATATCTAACAACTTTTTTTTCATTCTTTCATGTTCCTTGTTCCCCTCCCCCTGACCCTGACTCTCCCTCTTATATTCTCATTTATTCATTCTCCACTTCTCTCCTCCTCCTCCTCTGCCTCTTTTGACTCTGTTCAATCTGTCTCCCTCTCCGTCTACTTGCAGACCGCAACAGGACTCATAGACTACGACCAGATGGAAATGACGGCCAAGCTGTTCCGGCCCAAGCTCATCATCGCTGGCACCAGCGCCTATGCCCGCCTCATTGACTACGCCCGCATCAAGAAGGTGCATGAAAAACTCTCTCTGTGTTCACAACTCACTCAGCTTTAATCCCATCTTTCTTACTGTGTGTTTGTGTGTGTTTCACTCTTCCTCTCCTGCTACCTGTTTGTTTTCTGCTCCTCATCCTGCATTAGAACGGTCAGAACAGTTTCCTTCTCTTATTCAAAACTCGTTCAACCTTTTTCCACTGAACTGTCACACACACCTGTTTCCCTTGGTGACAGGTAAGACCTAGCAAGGATCACTTCTGTCCAGATCTTTTTTTTTTGGCTCCTATCGGAGATCCTCCTGCTCAACATTCCCTTCTGAACTTAAGTGTTTCACACAAACTGGTTTTCTAGGGTCTTTCACACTCGCAATCAGTCACACAGATGCTTTCTTCCTCTCTTGTCCACTCAAACAAACTAAACATACTGACTCACTAATACACAGCAGCAACTTTTAACAGAACACTTCACTGCTCTCTTTGACAGTGCACAAGAGGCCCCTTTATCTGTTTTGTTATACCCACCCGCTGGTTCACTTCATTCACTCCATGACTGCCTCCCTTTGTTGCAGAGCTCCACTTTAGCTCACACCATCAGATGGAGTGTCCCACCATTACAGAGCTGTGTTTTTATTAAGCACCATAACTACTTAGCCACTAGGCCTGAAGTGGGGCCATCTTTTCCCCCTGGCATGTCTCTACAGAACTGTTCACAGTTTTATGGCAAAATCTGCCGGCCCAGGCCCCTCTCCAGAATGTCACTGTTGTGTTACCTAGATTGGAGCAGGTTTCTTTTTTTCTATCTGAAATTCGTTTCACTATCACTGTTCATCAGCTAGCGTAGATCACCCTGTTGTGTTCTTTACCCCCTACAGTAACCCTGCCATCTATCCTGGCTTTTAATCTTATAAACATGTGCTGATCCAGTTTAGATATGAGAGGAAGGGGTATTGTTATGATAATGCATATTAATTGGAGCACTAAAAAGATTGCTTACTGCTCTGATCATTCGCCAGCAGCTCATTTGCATGTTAGCGAGCTATTTATTGTTTGTGCCTTTTTCAATAAATGCTGGCTAGAGACAGAGGATTTATTGAATTACACTGCAAATGTAACAAGCCTCTGTAGACGGTCGAAGAGTTTAATAACACCAGCTCTGTTCTGAAATATCTACCCTCTGAAAGTGAAGACACTGCTAACAAATGTAGAGTTACTCATCAAAATCTTTACTCTAGGGGAAAATGTAAACATATGAGCACTAAGAGGTTATATCTCACTTATTTGATCTCACATTTATATATAGTCACAGCACTGTGGCATAGATTACACTAC
Organism: Tautogolabrus adspersus; assembly: GCA_020745685.1. Taxonomy (NCBI): domain Eukaryota; kingdom Metazoa; phylum Chordata; class Actinopteri; order Labriformes; family Labridae; genus Tautogolabrus; species Tautogolabrus adspersus. The sequence continues at coordinate 24,977,874 of CM036538.1, forward strand.
ACAGTTGGGTCAGTGATGAGGCAGGTTAAACATGCAAATTACTAAATTATTATTAGTATCATTAAGAACACTGTATATCCAGGGTACATATATATGCAAACAAAGTAAGGTGACAGTGCAGACCTTCTCCCTGTGTTACAAAACACAAAACTTAAAACGAAGCATTGGTTCAAGTCCTGACTTTCAGTTTGAGTGTATCCGTATTAAGTTAGCAGTTTAGGACCCCAACCCTTCCCAACAAAACACTTAATAGGTCATTGACCTGTTGGCAGTAGCTCACTAACACAAGTGGGAAGTACATTAGAAGTAGCCTGAAGACTGATGGCATGAGAATGTCACTGGATGCAGTGGTTTTGCAAACACATATAAGATCACTGCATCAAGCTTTATTCCAGCTTTAACTAATAACTCTTTGACCTGAAAGAAGGAGAGGACTATAATTCTTACAGTGTTTTTCCTGCATGTATTTAAGTATTCAAATTAAGCTGAAAAAGCATAAACATCTGTCCCAGTACATGTCACACTATAATAAGTGGTGACTGCCGAAACACTTGACTGACTGCACTTCATTTCACAGATATCAGAGAGCGATGTCAGTATTCTTACATCAATTGTTCTCCCACATGGAAAGAAATAAAATTCTAAATGTTGTTTTTATTCCTTCTTTCCTGTTTTTACTCTTAGCTCTGCACCGACATTAAGGCCTACATGCTGGCTGACATGGCTCATATCAGTGGCCTGGTGGCAGGAAAAGCCGTCCCCTCTCCCTTTGAATATGCTGACCTGGTCACCTCCACCACACACAAATCCCTCAGAGGAGCCAGGTATGAGAGATTTCAATACAGTCTCAATAGAAGCACTTCACTTTTCTGTATTGTGCTAAAGAGCATCTTAAGAGGCATCCTAGTGGCAGAGCATTTTTGAATTCTCTCTGTCACATACCTTTACAGCATCATGGAAGTGATTTGTCATATTTAGGTAGAGGTTGTATTTTGTGGTGTTGTGGTGACACTTGAGGGGAAATCCAATTATCAAGACTGATACTATATGGGTTTTATATAAAAAATGCCCAAACAAAAGTTTGTATGCCAATTATTTCTGTCCTGTCAAGGGCTGGCCTCATCTTTTACCGCAAAGGTGTTCGTTCAGTGGACAAGAAGGGCAAGGAAATCATGTACGACCTGGAGGACAAGGTCAACTTCTCCGTCTTCCCCTCCCTGCAGGGTGGACCTCATAACCACGCCATCGCCGGTGTGGCTGTGGCACTCAGACAGGTCAGGACAACACACCTTGCAGTGCAAGAGTCACACATTTTATTTGCAATGATGTAACACTTTATTACCCTGGTTTTCGATTTCCAAATAAGGAGGTGATAACTGGAGAATCCAATTTAACAGTGAAACAAAATCTTACTGCTGAGATGCTCTAGCACAAGCTGCTGTATGCTCTGTCTGTCTTATTCTGAATACTGTATGACAATTCTCATTGTGTTGCATGGATGGAAATCTCTCTCATCTGTACAATAGAAGAAAAATGTCTGCTGTTACTCTTACTGTACTTTGTCCATCAGCGGTCAACACTGGAACAAATCATGTTTTTCCTTTCAAGGAAATTGTTAGTGTGTGGAAGTGGAAAGTATTCAACAGCTCTCTCACTGGATGCAAAGACTCATCAGTTAGACAAAGACATAAAAATGTGTATTTCTATGGTTTCTTGATAATTACTTGTTAAGACACAGACTCTTACGTTTATCTCACTCAACCCTTTCTATCTTTAATGTTTGTGTGTCCAGGCCCAGTCTCCCATGTTCAAGGAATATATCAACCAAGTACTTAAAAACTCTAAATCCATGGCTACAGCTCTCCTCAGCAAAGGCTACACCCTGGTATCAGGTAATCAAACGTATATTTAAGCAATCTTCTTTTGATTCTCTGTGAGACGCTGGCTCAGCAAACGGCTGGAAAAAAAACAATGGAAAAAAAAAAACACACCACACGGCCACACAGTCAATGAAGAGAAACGTCCTGTCACGAAATGCAAATTGCGCAACAGAATAAAAGCAGAAAAGCATTTAAATTCATGATGTGTAAATCGGCTAATGTCAGTGTGACTGTCCTGTCAGTCACGAAAATAACAAAACAAGATTAAAGTGGTCACTTTCTGGTTGTGAGCAGATGCTTGAGTCTTGTACTGCATTACATTTTCTGGCCTCAGCTCTTTTTTGATGTATAGCCTTCAATTGATACCCTAAAAACGTGCACTTTTCCTGTGCTTACACTGCACAGTGCGCATGCTTTCTTTTCTCAATCGTTTTATAGACAGTCTGAAAAAAAAACATGGCTTGTAAACCTGTAAAAAGGACTCAAGGATCAGTTAGGAAAGTTGGTCAAACTATTAAATTATCAACTATTTAAATTATGAGAGCAGTCATTTACACTTAGTTGTGAGTTTAAAACAAATGCAGTCTAATGCAACAGTCGTGCTAAAACCTATAAAGGTTGTAACTTTCAGTTAGTGAATCTGCTCTTAAGAGGTTTTGATAGAAAAGATTTTGGAGGATGTAGTTTTGGTTTAATTGTTCTGTACTTTCTTTTTATGTGAAGGTCTTTCTGTAATAAGGTCTACCCTAGCTGATTAAATGAGATTCTCTGTATAATACAGTTCCTACAGTAGCTTTGTGTGCCCAATAAACTGGTCATTTAGAACAACTAAACATGAGCACAGTTTGATGAGAACAATAATTCAATTTGTTAAGTCGGTGTTTCACAGGGATATTTCTGGATGTTTGAAGAAGAGTTTTATGGCGTGCTTATCCAAAGATAAAACCTATGGTAGATGACTTTAAGCATGGCGCCAGCTGTTTTTTGTTCTGGCCTTTTTATGGTGTCTTAAACGTCTTTTCCTGCGGTTTAAATCCACATCAGTACATTGTACTTTTGTCTCCTTTACTAAAGCGAATAAGAATGTAGAAGTGTCACAGAGTAACATGAATCTGTTGTTCTGATAAATATGGACAAATACACAAGAAAGATGAAGATAGGAAGCAATGGAGGCCTGACAGTTAATTGGCCCTTACAGTAACTGCATACATATAGTAAGATTACCTCATCATGTTGAGACTGTCTGAGTAAAAGCTTTAAACTGAAGTATGTGTCTAAATACCAAAACGTTTTCTTCTCTTTATAAGTTAAACTTTTGCTGAATTTTACAGGCGGGACTGAGAACCACCTGGTCCTGGTGGACCTCCGGCCTAAGGGCATTGACGGGGCCCGTGCGGAGAGGGTGCTGGAGCTCGTGTCAATCACTGCCAATAAGAACACCTGCCCTGGGGACAAGAGCGCCCTGACTCCTGGTGGCCTCCGGCTGGGTGAGGAAACTTTACATTTCACATAGGGCTACACATTGCTGGCAAAATACTGACGATGCAATATTTTTTATTTCTGCAATTTTTGAGATGAAAAAAATTATTTAAAATTTCAATCAAACAATCGTACTTTTTATTAAAGTCATTTTCTGATTTCCACTCTAAGCCTCCACCTACTTTGATCACACACTGGGTGCAGCCCTCTGACAGTGACTCTGACACACAGAAGTAGACAACATGTGGAGCGACACGTTTCTTCATAAGTTTGTCAAATAAACTTGATTGTGTTACTTGTATGTCATCAACCATTTTAACGATGTACAAAGTCATGTTTAGTTTGCATGGCGAGTGATTGGATCTTCTGATGGAATGAAAGCTCATCAACTTGTTCTGCCTCTGACTTGCACAACACTTCAGTTTGCGCTTCAGGTGTAGCTGCTAAAAGTAAACAATCAGCTGCACACGCTCTGTTAACGGTCCATAAATACGGCCACAGCCTTAACAAGCAGATATATGGTAGTGGGAATACTCACATTTCAAATCTGCCTCCCATTAATGAGCGTCTGCCTCGAGCTTAATGCCTGTGTGTCTGTGACAGCAGAAGCGTCTTCTTTATGTCCACACTCTACATGCAGGAAAAACACAGACTCTGCATGCACAACGGTCAGTTCTGTGACCACTGAAAGTGATGTCAGACAGACTTTTAATGTAAATAAGTCATGGAAAACGAGAAAACTGGTTTCTGTTTGCATCAAACAACAGGGAAGTGGCAGCATGACGTGCCTTAGGTCGAATACTTGGCATCACACCTCCTGCAATGTGACTATTGCACATGCGCACATTGCAATTTCAATGTTAAAACAATGCATCATTCGGCCCTAATTACATGACATATAACCTGACTCAGACAAGGTCTTGTCCTAATTATTGAGAGCATGATCAGAATTAAAAAAACACCACATGCTCTTCACTTAATTGGTTTTTACTAGCTTTTCCAAATGTAGCTCTGCATATGGAAATTAGTCAGCTACTAGTTAAGCCACAAGCACTCAGCACATCATGATTAATTAAGCTTGTTTGGCTTTTTAATCATCTCTCAGGAAGTTCACGAGCTCCACATCTCCTCTCCCACATTTAGCATTGTCTTAAGGCAAGGTACTACTTCATCTACACAACCAATTACTGCAATCATTTTCTTTTCAATTGTTTATGATTATGTTGAGAATTGAACTACACATTAGTGACCCATAAGCATCGATGTAGTTATGACACAGCTGTGTAGATTCATTACTGAAATGTCAAAAAGCTGCAGGGTGCTGTTTTTTTCTTCCAAAGACCATATGCCCTCTAATTGGAAAAAAAATGGATTAGAGACAGTTGGGCCTGTAAAAATGAAAGCAGGTAATTATTAGTTATTAGCTGGGTGGGAAATTAAACATCTAGCAGCTACTGACAGATTAATGTTCCAATACTAAACTACTCAATATTAAATCTTTATTAAGTTTCTATAAGCCACTTTCATATAAACGTTTCCTCACCTGGTTTTTAGTTAGTATCTAAACTGCATGTTTTTCTTCTTGCTGTCCCAGGTGCCCCTGCCCTGACCTCCAGACAGTTCAAAGAAGCGGACTTTGTGAAAGTTGTGGAGTTCATGGATGAGGGCTTCAAGATCGCCTTGGATGTAAAGAAAAAGACAGGTACTATAAAAATGGAGGTCATAGAAAAATAAGTTGTGCCTCATCTTTTTTGTATAATATATTAAAATGTACTTTAATCATGTGTATTAAATAAAGTACAAAAAAGAAACAACCTGCTGTATGTTAAATAATTGGATTGTTGGAGTGTTCAATTGTTAGATACTGAAACATGAGAGGAAACAAAAAGCATTTCTGTGATAAAACCAAGTGATTCAGGGTGTCTGTTGAGCTCAGTCCCCTTCGCACTGGTCACAGGTTCAAGTCCTGATCCTTATGCTGTTTGGTGCATGTCATCCACCACTCTCTCATCTCTATACCTGTCCTGTCAAAACAAAGACTAAAAAAGCCAAAAGAACAAGGAAACATGAATAAGGAAAGTTAAAAGTATCCCCTTCTCTTCTCTGTTGTCTTCCCCAGGAAAGCTTCAGGACTTCAAGAACTTCCTTCTTCAGGACCCAGAGACAGTGGCTCGCATTGCCGACCTGCGGCATCGCGTTGAAGCTTTTGCCAGGCCCTTCCCCATGCCAGGCTTCCACGACCATTAGGAAAGCCAATAAAGAGTCAGGGGGGGCATAGCAGCCAGGTGGCAGAAAGCTGGCTGGCCAGAAGCATGCACGGAGAGGGGAAAATATCAAAGCAGTGAAATGTGGTTGATGACTCAAAACTTCCCTTTTTTCCACTCAGATCTGGGAAACCCAATCTTTTTATACCTTTGCAGTCAATCATTAATATATTCTTGTAAAGACATGGCCTCCCAATGAGGTAAATAAACAATAACATTTGACAGTTTCTTTTTAGAGCTGAAGAACCTATTTTCTATTGTATGTTTAAAGGTCTTCCTCAGTTGTCTTAATACCAACATGTCAGTTCATCAGACAACGACGACCGCTAACAGCTCTTATTATCACACTCTGTGACTTGATTAGTGTCTGAACAGATCACCGTACGCTCCACAGATGAGTCTTAATGCTGTAAACAGTCTTAATTAATGTCACTTAAATAGATTTTTATATACACATGTGCACGATGACTTTCTCTTGTCCTTTAAACTAGGTACACAAAGGGGTTTACGAGGTGAAAGCATATTCCACCTTGGATTTTGTGTTTGCCATTTTGAGGGCTTTTTTTAAATAAGAAATGAACTCAAAATGTTGTCAGGAGTATCGTTCTAGAAAGTAAGCCCTTTAACTGAGGAGAGTTTTCTGCAGCTTGTCTCTAGTGGAAGGGTCCATGTCAGATTGTAACAGGTGCTGTACTAAATCATTGTAACACCTTGTAGTTCAATTTAGTCTAGTAAAGCAACACTGCAAACTTGTCAGTTAAAGTAAATCCTCTCAAACAAATAACAAATGGAAAAGTATTTTTTCTTAGATTGCATTAAAATAAATTGGTTCGCATTGTGTATAAATCTATTTTTGAATGGTATTTTCGGTTTACACAGATGTCAGTTTTTAATTGCTTGATATTTCGTTATGACAGATAACCAAATTAATTAACAGAAAGCTCAGCCTGGACTATTAAAAAATGTTTCAGAGTTTACAAAGAGTATTTACATTTCTGTGTGTTATTTAAAAAGATTGAACTATTGTGTCCGTCATCATGTCACATAAATCTGAAAGTCTCACTACAAGCTGATGTTGTGATGAGTGTTCATTAGTTCATGGTGTTCAATGATGGGATTCGTAAAGCAGCTTCATTTGATAAAACCTTTTCAGATTGTTGTTGTCCATATGGTTCACAGACAGGAACTGTTTTCTTTGTCACTGCATCAGTGACAAAGTAAGGTTTCTGTATGAGGTATGGTCCCTGAGCTCCATCGACAAAGGGTGTGGGAAATGTGATTTCTTTCTAACTTTGCACAAAACACAGCTTCTAACGTGAACCAAATCATATCTATTCTACTTATCAGAACATGCTGATAGCTAAAGGTCTAGACTTTGCCAAAAAAGTATCCAGTTTATTATTTTATTCAGTGTTCTTAGAATTATTCATGCCTACCTGTTGTCTCTTGAGATGTGTTACCAGCCATTTAACATCAGCACAAGTTTGAGCTAACTTTCTTTTACAGAACATTTTTATTGATTAACATTGAATAAGTATGAGTTGAATCTTAATAAAATATGATGTAATGCAAACATGATTTGTGTTTTGTTTGATATGAATGATACATTTTCACAATCACTGAAGTTTCAAGAACTCATATTTTATGGAAGGATCAGTCAGATAACTTGTACTTGGTCTGTGCTCATTCGTCTTTGCATTTTAAGGAAAATGTGACTTTCAACTCGATATTCTACAGTACTCATTACAAGAATCAATCAGTGGGTATAATCAGAGGCTAGCTAGCAAAGAACATTTATAATTTTATAATTTTACTCAATTTATCCAAATTTTATTCTGTATTTTTTTGTCTATGCAGAGGACTGTTAGTTAAATAAGGTGAGAGTGAGTTCAGTAGGTTACTAGCTATCATTGAACACATGTCTTCCCTCTCCTGTCTGTAATATAAATCAAACACTTTTCTGATAAAGCGCGCCAAACATACCGTTAATTAAGCCCCGCCCCTATTTTGCTAAATCTAAAACTGGCTAAATCTAAAACGCTCTAATAAAAATACCACCACTGCTTTAAACATGAGACAACTTATAAGCAAGCCTTCTATATTATTAAGTTAGTTTCAAGTAGATTAACGTGTTTGTAGTTGGAAATATTTAGGGTTGTTCAGTTTTCTCTTGCTAGCCGAGGTTAGCAGTGGTTGCTATTCCCTAGGGTGTGTAGGCTCCTCGCTTCCGGATTTAACCGCCATTTCAAGCCGGAAGGACTGAAGTGAGGACTAATTTGATTTCTCCCGAAGGATATCCTTTCTGACAGATGCTCGGTATAACTAATTACTACTGCGCCAAGTAAGTGATGGAAGCTAATGCTAAAGCTGCTGTATCAAAGCTGTGTCTGTTTGAATGCTTTACATCTACATCTACTGTAATGTAGTAACTTCTGACTGTGTGCTCATGCCCATTGATATTATACTTGTTTTCAACTTCTATGCCCTAAACACTTAACTCTCCTGTGCTCAATACAAACATCTTGTCTCCAGTGACTAACTAAACTGAATGGCTAGTTATTGGCTAGGTTTGGTATTTTCACCTCTGCATGAATAATATTACTGGGTGCTGTGTTGGGATGTGATTGGTGTGCTTGTCTACTGCTGGGATAGTAGAAGATTTGTTTGTAGTTGATTTAACATAAAATTGGGCAGATGTTTTGTGTGTGGGATATATTGGCACATATGCTCAATTGTAAGCTCTTGTGTATAAGTTCTCTTCACTGCCTGTTTATTTTGGTATTGTCAATGTGTTACCTTTACCTAAGTCATAAATATTTTGTTTCCTTTTTTATGAGAGTGGTTGATAGTAACAGTCCATTTGGCTATATTGTTAAATGAGTAAAATATTATGTTATTTTCAAATGAATACCTTGACATTTTAGCAATGTATTGGGCTTTAAAGGTCCAGCATGTCAAGGTGTGTACACACCTTATGGATATTTCAGAAGTCTTTTCTGAGGAGGTTACCATGAAGCACCGCCATGTTTGTCTACAGTAACCTGGCACTTACAAATTATGTCTCTAGGCTGGCTTTTTGTGTTTTTCACAAGTATCGTGATCATCGCAAGCTCTCACTTGTAAGAGAATGGTGAGGGGAGTGGTTGTCAGCTCTGGTTGCAGTGTGCAACCTCACCACTAGATGTCACTAAATCCCCCACACACTGCTCTTTTGAGGTTGGAGTCTTTGATGAATAGGGTCCAGCTCAATTCACAACAGGCCATTTCATCTTAAGTAGTCCAGCATCAGTATCCTGCAAGCACTGATATGTTAGCCAACTTTGTTATCATTCAGCAGTACTTAATCAACTCTTGTCTGCTGTGCTTACAGCTATAAGAAGACATGAAAATTAAGAGGGACAAACAAGCAGTCTATATTTTTTTTGTCCAGTTTTCAGATCTGCTAACAATGCCTGCAAAATCCATTACTGCTCTGTGCATAGAAGACAGTTGTATTTTTTTTTTGGCATATGCAGATAATGGAAACTGCTGCAAGAAGCTTCCATTTGTATATGAATAAAAATGCAAGCAATGTTATCATGCAGTAGTAATTTGTCTACTAAGGTGGGGGATTTTAAGGCTCCTTACAGTTGTTGTTGGTTCATTATGGAGCATCTCTTCACCCTGTTGGGGTTTTAACACAATTTGCTGTTCCTAAGAAGCAGCACAGATGAGCAATATCTTTTAGCAGCAGAACGGATCGTAAAATCACTCTGTAAAATGAATAGGTCCATACCAAGAAAAAGGTGCAATGAAAAAGTACTCTTCAGTTGTAATTGTCATAATTGTACACAGTATTACCCATCTGGTACATTTCCTCATAATGTGGGTCATATATCAAAGCCTTAAAACTCAGCTCTAATGTGCCCTCTGTTGTCTAGAAACACACACACTCATGAACACTGCAAAGTGAAATATAAAATGAAGAGATGATAAAACTCAGTTCCCTTGGTAGCTGATCTGACAATAAATCACGTCTGTGTAAAGAGGAGAGGGATAAATGACAGTGTCAGCAATTAATTAGAAATGTATCTTCAGTCTGTCGTGTCTGTGTGAGCGCGCGTGTGTGTGTGTGTGTATAGACACTCTATGCGAGAACGTACCTCTGTCACTTCAATGCCTGTCATAATTAAACCTGGCAGAAGTTGATATGATAGTAAAAAGATCTAAAAATAGATAGGAAGAGCTGTCTGGGTGTAATGATGTTCCAAGCCACACTAATGCGCTGTAATTATGCCGTAATGAAACACGAGTGCTCCTCATAGCGTCAAACGCATCATTTCAGTGCATTCCGGAGGTTTTCTGTCTCTAAAATAATCCTGATCCCCGTCCTAATCCTTGCATCCTACTGAACCTGCTGCTAATGCTACTGATATCAATAAGAAAACAGATATTCTTCTCATTCTTTGCTGTGATCTGCTGTAAAAAAAAATATATATATTAAAAAAAGATGTGTCAAAAGCAATGTAATACAATACATAAATAAATACCCTGTGCACCCACACAGGCGTTTTCACTATTTCTGTCTCTTTTTGTGAAAAATGTGCAGAGCAAAGACGTCACGAGCAGGGAGCACATTTTATTCTACTTTAATAGAGAAAAATACTTTTTTTTGTTGTTTGTTTCCAAAAGTAGTTATTTCATAAAGTTCAAAATTAAATCATATTTTTTTTGGATTGTTTATGTTAGAAGTACTGTAGATGTGATTAGTGGGGACAGTAAGTGTAAAATGATGATCCTTTTCACACAAACTTTATGCCACCCCTGCTTTAGTCAGGGCCCCAGTTGGGCCATGCACCCCAATCAAAAAACTTTGGAATAGTCTTTGAACATTTTGGGCCAGGCAGGGCGCCTGTTGGCAAGCAGCGCCTCCGAGTCACACCACCGTATTAGAATCAACAATTCAGGAAAAGTAGCCGGCTGTAATTAAGTGACTAGTTGGCTGTTTGGCCGTCAGCCGTCTCTTGTGGTAAGCCCGGTCTATAATTGATAGAAGTGCTGATCTCTTCCTGTGTATTGCTTGTTGACACAACACAAACATCTTATTCCTTCTTTCAAAGCTTAACTGTCTCACTTCAAGGTGAAAAAGAAATTGTATGTTTTGCGAGCTATGAACAGTGTTTGTGCGTTTGACACATTAAATTCTCATGGCAGAAGCTTTTGTCCAGAGCGACTTGCTGTAAGTGCATCCAAACTCCACAGTAACAAGAGATGTCATAAAAACGGGATAATTGAAAGCTCTACTAAACAAACCACTAAAAGCAATACATAATGTCACAGTAGGAAAAAACAACTGTAGAAAACAATAATTATAACTGAAATCCATTTTCTGTTGCTGCTTTGTTTAACCCTTGAGGCACCTTATGGCCCAAACGGGTACATTTTGCGTATTTTTCATTTTTGATCCTCAATATATCGGTCAATGTTAATGCTAATTGTATGAAACTTGTCCAGGATGTTTTTTTTATTATTAATTTTAAAAATCCATGATCACCTTGTTTGCAAGGTGTATAGAATAGGAGATACACATTTGTGTCTCTCTCCAGCCACTAAGGACCCATTTGGGCCAATCTACTCCCATTATAACCACACATTTTTGATACACTGTAATCCTGACATAATATAATGATTTTCCCATGATAACCTAATAAATCTAAGCATCTACCTTCAAAATACAGGGAAAACAGGTTTTAGGTGTGATGACCCCCCTAAACCACCAGGGGCAGCAGAGGCTTTATCACATACATTTTCAATGGAGGCCTGGTTGTCTTTACTTGCAAAATGCATGGCAATAAAAAACCTGAACATCACAAAAATGGTCTTGGAGTGTTGTGATTGATATAAAAGAGTGGTGTGAATGTGGTTGAAAATATATTTTGTGTGTGTGTGCGTGCATGTGTGCTTGCGTGTGTGTGTGTGTGTGTGTGTGTGAAATTCGAGTCATCAAAGGCCAAATGGGCTCTTGTTTTGTCTTTTGTTTATCAAAAGAGAGAGCCTTCTCTCTCCTATTGGATTTGTGGTATAGAATATTTACGCAGGTGCATCTTTGAAGTCTGCGAGGATAGTTTGCAGCCTTGTCTGGCTGGTCATTTCTCCAGCAGACAGCCATGAAGAGAGGACCAAAACCAGAAGAGGTTCTAGCTCTGAGGAAAGTGAGGAGGATGTAACTGAGGATGTAACCAGCAGTGGGGATTCCGCTGAGAGCCAGGAGGAATCAGAGGAAGTAGTCTTGCCAGGCACAGGGGGGTCCTGCAGCTCGGAGGAGGAGGGGGAGGAAGAAGAGGAACAGCAGGAGGCAATGGAGGACGACACCTCTCCATGGAGATCCAAAAATGGGGAAATCCTTTGGTCTCCAACACACGAAGAGACCCTACGATTCTTTCCCCCTCCCATCTTGACCCCAGGGCCGACTCACTATTCGATTGCCAGAATCAGAAGCCCTGAGACTGCATTTGAACTTTTGACTATTGATTTTTTTTATTTGATTTGACTATAACAAATGCAGAGGGGCTGTGGACCACCTAGACCAGGTAAGCGCAATTATACATCAATTATATTTATCAAAAATAATAAGGATGTGTATATATTTATTCATGTCCCCTGATCTTTTCTTTTTCTTTTGCAGGTTTGTGGCACCTACTCCTGCCGTCGGAGGACACGCAGGTGGCCCATGTGCCTGTTCTACAACATGCTGGACAGTACATGTTACAATGCATATGTCCTGTTCACCGCTGTGAACCCCAGCTGGGAAAGCACCAAGTGCTTCAGGCGGCGCCTCTTCTTGGAGCAGCTTGGCAGAGCCCTTGTCAACCCGGCCATTGCAATGAGGAACCGTTTGCCCAGGGGACCCTCTGCAGCCAGCATGGTCCTACAAGTCCAGGGTCAGGAGGTGGAGGAGCCAGGGCCGTCCAGAAAGCGGAGGCAGTGTGTGCCAACAGCGCAGAAGGGTGTTGTGCCAGTGCACAAAATGTGGAAGAAACGCATGTAAAATGCACCTCACAATGATCTGGGGTTTATGCCTTGATTTGCAATAGATCATTGCTTTGTCTTTCTGAGGTTAATTTGTTGTTCGTTTGGTGCCTGTTTTGACATTATGTTGGTAAAGTGATGAAAAATACTATTGTTAGTTCGTAAATTGTGTTTTATTTTGAAATTGTCCGGATGCTCTGTGCGTTCCTGTCTGGGTTGTCATAAAACAATAATAATAAAAAAAAACTTGACTTCTATGGTTAGGTCTGAAGTTGTTGAAAAGATCTGATGCGGGGAAAGTGAAAAAAAAAATTATATATCACATTTTTATTACACTTTTATGAGAGGGACCCGTTTGGGGCCTTAAGGACTTAAGAGGAAGTCTTTTGAAAAAACTCTCATTGCTCCAAAAATAATAATGCATCAAAATCAATGTTGTTATTAATTATTGACCTAGTCAAGGCTCTAATAACCTAATCCCAAATATTCCACTTTGCACCTCATTTTTGGAAATATTGCATATTTTGTGTTTTCCGATTGAAAAACTCAGGGGTTCTCATGACAAAAAGGGCAAAAAAATAGAAAATAGAAAAAAACGTTACATCTATGGTTAGGTCTGAAGTGTTGAAAAGATCTGATGCGGTGAAAGTGAAAAAAAAAATTATATATCACATTTTTATTACACTTTTATGAGAGGGACCCGTTTGGGTCCTTAAGGACTTAAGAGGAAGTCTTTTGAAAAAACTCTCATTGCTCCAAAAATAATAATGCATCAAAATCAATGTTGTTATTAATTATTGACCTAGTCAAGGCTCTAATAACCTCATCCCAAATATTCCACTTTGCACCTCATTTTTGGAAATATTGCATATTTTGTGTTTTCCGATTGAAAAAATCAGGGGTTCTCATGACAAAAAGGGCAAAGAAATAGAAAATAGAAAAAAAATAGAAAAAAACTTTACATCTATGGTTAGGTCTGAAGTGTTGAAAAGATCTGATGCGGTGAAAGTGGAAAAAAAAAATTATATATCACATTTTTATTACACTTTTATGAGAGGGACCCGTTTGGGTCCTTAAGGACTTAAGAGGAAGTCTTCTGAAAAAACTCTCATTGCTCCAAAAATAATAATGCATCAAAATCAATGTTGTTATTAATTATTGACCTAGTCAAGGCTCTAATAACCTCATCCCAAATATTCCACTTTGCACCTCATTTTTGGAAATATTGCATATTTTGTGTTTTCCGATTGAAAAAATCAGGGGTTCTCATGACAAAAAGGGCAAAAAAATAGAAAATAGAAAAAAAATAGAAAAAAACTTTACATCTATGGTTAGGTCTGAAGTGTCGAAAAGATCTGATGCGGTGAAAGTGAAAAAAAAAAATTATATATCACATTTTTATTACACTTTTATGAGAGGGACCCGTTTGGGTCCTTAATGACTTAAGAGGAAGTCTTTTGAAAAAACTCTCATTGCTCCAAAAATAATAATGCATCAAAATCAATGTTGTTATTAATTATTGACCTAGTCAAGGCTCTAATAACCTCATCCCAAATATTCCACTTTGCACCTCATTTTTGGAAATATTGCATATTTTGTGTTTTCCGATTGAAAAAATCAGGGGTTCTCATGACAAAAAGGGCAAAGAAATAGAAAATAGAAAAAAAATAGAAAAAAACTTTACATCTATGGTTAGGTCTGAAGTGTTGAAAAGATCTGATGCGGTGAAAGTGAAAAAAAAAAATTATATATCACATTTTTATTACACTTTTATGAGAGGGACCCGTTTGGGTCCCTAAGGACTTAAGAGGAACAAGTTTAAAGGGTGCCTCAAGGGTTAATGTCATGTATTGTGCATGCTGAGTCACTATCACTGTCATGGCTTTCTGGTTTACTTGTCCCATGTTGTCTCTTCTTCTTTTACCTTGCAAAATGTCTGCTGTCAAGAAAAGTCTCTTTTCCAAAGATTTTAGGAGAATGTTGTTGGCTTTACTTTTTTGAGTGTTCTGAAGGTTTTCTGTTTGTTAAGATACAGATTAAACACATGCAGTGTTTCCTTTAAATCAAAGTATGTGTTTCTAGCCTAACATCCACACTGTCACAGGTTAACTTCCACTTAAAGGCAGGGTTGGTAAATTTCTCCAGATACACTTTTTAAGATGTTGGTTGAAATTGTCTTTAGGTCCGGACAGAAATCAATAATTCATGTGCTCTGAAAAACGAACAAAGAAAATTTGTCATCTGTAGCAGTTGTAAGCCTGTAAAAACTTCGACCAATGTCCGCCACGAGGTACCAATCTGATGAACCAATCATGTCTCCCTTCTCTACCCCTCGCGTGCACTAGCCTACACTCAAAGCACATCACCGATAATGGAGTTTATACTGAGAGTTTGTCGTTGGCCGTTGTGAGTAGTAAAATAGTCACATATTTTTTTACATGTATTATGATAAAGTTTAGTGTTTAATCAACGCTGAATGATAAATGAGACGACGTATTTTCTACACAATGCAAGCGATGAGCTGAGGTCCGCTTCTGGAGCAACGGCGCTCATGCATGTAAGTGAGGGGCGTGGCTTTTGAGGGAGCACAGAGGGGAGGGGGGTGGGTGTAGACGGAGCACGGAGAGAATGCTACTTTCAAAATCATGCAAACCCTGCCTTTAAATAGTGCTCAGCAGGTAGAGTCAATGAATCATCTGAATAAGTATCAGTGATCTGTGTGAGAAAACCACCTGACACCACCTGCAATACAGGGAAAAGTGTGCGTGTGTGTAAGGCAGTAAAACGGTTCATACCTGTTATACCTATATTTTTTTTATAAAGATTTCCTTTTTTCTACCTATACTGTACCGTCAGTAAACAAACATTTTGTCACACCTGCAGTAAACCTGCACCAGGGAGCCAATAATTGAAACCTGTTTATTTTTCCACCTCCTCTAACTCGATGGAAACTCTCTTCACTCCTGAAGCGATGAGGGACTCAAAGAACAAGACTGTCGATGCAGCATAATTCTTTGTCCTGTTTTTCACACTGTGTGAGCTATTCTCATGCTGTGTATTAAAACATGCCGCTAGCATATTTAGGAGTTCACACAGGCAGGATGTTACCTCGTGCACTGTGATATTTTTAGTGAGATGTGATGTTGTCTGTATGCTCACTGCAGCTTTGTTCACGAGTGGCTCAGTTGTGTTCTGGGTTAGTGATTTGTGTTGGGCTCAATGAAACCTTTTTTTTTTTTGTCTTCATGTTTGGCAGTATTATTAGCAAACAGAAAAGCTGGATACGAAACCATCCACCATTCAGCAGCTGAAATGTGTGAGTGATTAGTCGGATACAACGTAAATATTTGTGTTGTGAAACATTATTATATTACAAGACTTGAGTTTGTTAAACTAAACAGATGTTCTGTATCAAAGATGCAATTTCTTGAATTCTTGTAATAATACATTTTATTTTGTATTTTTGAAAGTCATTCAACTGTCAGTGTAGTTTAGTGTAAGTGTAACTGTGTTCATTTAAGATACATGTTTCCTTAATTAACCCCTTAATGTTTAATGGGACAGTGTGAGCAGAAATGACTCGTGGGCTATCCTCTCGTGGCTGTGAAACAACTTTGCCCTGTGGACAGTATTCTTTAACAAGAAGCTGTGGTTATAAACAACATGATTGGAACTCCTTAACCTGAGTTAAGTACAAGTTCATATTCAAACACCCTTAAGCATTATCAGCGAACCGTCTGATGTCAGCAGAGCAGTGAATTATAGAGAAGTGTAGCAGTGCGACATTTGAAGATCTCTGGAATCCGATCTTTTGAAGACTTAATGATTATATAAGAGTGTATTGTGGCTGACAAGTTAGCAAATAAAACTGAATGTGTGCACAAATCAGTAAGCCAGTCATAATTTGACCCAGAAAGTAGATCTGCAGTAAGAAACATGTTTTGTAACTGAATAACACAGGTTTGATCATTTCAGTTCATTTCAGATTAATAATTGTTTCATCACATTTTTTAAGACTTTTGATAAAAAGTCACAGCTGTGTCCAAATCTTCTTCTTTGGTCAAACCAACAGTCCAAAATCCCCAAAGTCTTCATTTATTTTTGATAAAAATGAGGACTGAAAACTGAAGGATTGAATGAAATGAAGGCATAACTGGCAAAGAGTTGAACATTACTTACATTAAGTGGCTGGAACATGTCCATGTATTATTAAAAAACTTCCGGTTGTACAGAATTTTAAACAAGTGGCAGCTTTGAGTTTTATTTGGATTGACTAGTTGTTTTAAGGTAGAGCTAACATCTGTCACCATCAGGTGAGTGCATGGACTTTGTCTCTTCCTAGATACAATATCTGCTAAGTTAGAAATGAGTCTATTGAAGTCTGAACCAGAGATGGGGACTCGAGTTTGACTCGGACTGGAATTGCAATTAATTCGCACACGGATGTGACTTGAGACTTGACTTGGACTCGAGGTTTGTGACTCGTGCCAAATCTTAAATATTGTATTCCTGGTGCATTACCATTTCGAGCTGAATGTCATTCCAACCCATCATGCAGAACTCCCTGCGTCATGTGTGCGAGCAGACACGTCACCTGGAGCTGCTACAGACGGAGCGTCGGCTCAGGAAGTGCATACACGCTTGAGGCCATCATTCAGGAGAGGCGCTGCCTCAAACCCTAAGAAATGTGTTATAGAAGCCCCGTATATGATGTCCCCCTCTGTCTCGCTCTGCTACTCACTGAAACAGACCGGCTTATTAGGATACCATTACATGTTATTTGATAGGCTAGAGGGATTTTTTTCATATATAGTAGCTTATAAACTGTCAGTTGGGACGCCATGTGTTTATACGGTACGGTTGTACTCAAAACTCTTACAGTCATGATGACATACCTAATAATGGTGGCAGTATTCCCCCCTGAGTAATGTCAGACTATACACATTTTAGTCTTCTCATCTAGGTCTGTATTCATAGTAGGGTTGGGAATCTGTGGGTGTCTCACGATTCAATTCCGATTCTTGGGGTCACTTGAGACTTGACTTGGACTTGCAATGAGAGACTTGTGCCCATCTCTGGTCTGAACTTAAGCACAATCTAACCTAACAACCAGAGATGCTGCTTGTCAACAGGCAAGGCAGGCAACTGCGTGGGGCCCTAGACCAGTAGGGGGCCCCTGAGGGCTCACAAACTTAAGCCATAGCAGTCACCCAAAATGTGCACATTTTGCAACAACAGTAAAAAAAACCTCCCTAAGGGGCCCCCATCTGACAGCACTCACTCTCGTTGCCCTGCATCATTGCTGTGAAAACCAAAGTTTGTCAATTAAATTCAACAAAGAAAAAAAGAGGAGGAATGATCAATCTATTGGAGAGAAAACAGTAAACAGGAAATCAAGAAGATTTTTGCCCAGGGCCCCATGAAACTCTAGAATCGCCACTGCTAAACAACCTGTCATTTAAGAACTGTTGCTCCATTGGGGTAATGGACAAACACTGGTTTGCGCTTTGATTTTCACGTTGCACCTCTGGGAGAAAACATTAAAGGCCTCCCTATCTCCAGCGGATCAGTGGATCTGCCCAGGGCCTCCTGACAGCAACCACACCGTACCCAACACTGCCACTGTCGCCTCCTGTTTTTCAGCATGTCCTATTTACTTATTTATTCGTCCCTCCTCCAACCCACAACTCACTTCTTATCTCACCCATTAAAATTAATCCTCGTCTAAAAATATCTACTCTTCCTTGTCAGGATGTAATCGAGGAGGAGATGGCCTCTCTCAATCTGCCTCGCTCTCGCTGACAAGTGCTCAAGTATCTGCTGAGAAAGTGCTTCTGCTTTAACTTCTGAGGCAGCAAAACGACAGAGAGAACCTGTGTTTGTTAAACTGAGATCTTAATCACACACTGCCATACTTTGTTGCTTACTGAGGCCTGATTGAGATTGCATGTTCCACTTAATGTTTGCCATTTTAAAAAAGGACTGTGTTTGTTGTGCACATACTGACAAGTTTGTCAGTTAAATCTTATTTGTCTTTTTTAATACAAAGCTTCAACCATTTGTTCCTTCTCTCAGTTTAGTGCCACACAAAAGTCCTATATGTCCTAAAACTGCTATTTCATAAGGCCTTAGCTTTTGACTGGTAATGAAAACATTTGCAGCTGACAACTCTCTAAAAACATTTGTTGTCACATCACCTTATTTGTGACCAGTACACTAATGGTGCAGAGGCCCTGTTTGCTTGGGAAATTGGGTGAAAAAGTGAATAGCATTCTTTAGGGGCTACACATGCTCGGAAACTCTTAAGGAAATGTTGGGAGGAGAGAGTGGGGGATGATATGCAGCAAAGGGCCGAGGTCAGATTTGAACCCCCGGCTGCTCCTATGAGGTCTGCAGCCTCTGTATGCTGGGCGTGCAAGACATAACCGTTAGGCTATCGGCGCCCCCCTTTGCTCAGATGTTGTCACTCCTTTGAATGTTTTGGGTCCATGTGGGCTAGGATCAATTCTGTGCATGACTAGTGAAAAAACTGAATTTTATGATGTGGTGTTGCTTTTATGCTTCACTCTCAACCTTAAAGTTTCACACTGATACTAACACAGTGAGGCAATGCAATCACGACGGCCTGTGAAGCTGTTCAGGTTGGGTAATAACTGCCCCCTCCCTGTGTGTGTCTGTGTGTGTGTGTGACCTTGTGATTATACCCCAGTGTGATACTTTGGCCCGGCTGATTACCTGTCAGCAGGTTTTGTGCATCTGACACAAACACACAAATACACACTAATCACCACCCAGCAACAGACAACACCCACTGGGCAGGTCGCTGTTGCTGTTTAAAAGCACAAACACAAACACACACACACACACACAAACACACACACACACACACACACACACACACACACACACACACACACACACACACACACACACACACACACACACACACACACACACACACACACACACACATAAATGGGCCAATGCAAGGTCTGGAACATAGATTGTCTATTAAGGGACATATAAGGAGAACCCAGGGGTCTAACATTGAGACAGTTTGTGTGCCATTAGAACTGATTTTATGTTGTCTGGTGCCCATTGGTACTGAGTAAGAGCAAATTCACATACACGCACAACACACACAAACATTCATCATTCAATGAACTCTGTACCATGGGAGACATGTAACTATTGAGGAATATTTGGAGAAAGTACCAACTCTGCCACTTCACACTGTTCTGCTTTATACTGGAGTTAGAGTCCTATTTTGGTTTCAACATTGGTCTGTTTGGACTTGCATGTTTGAAGTCTGGTTTAAAAGAGCTCTATGACCCGTGCAGATATTCATCCCTCACGATTGATTTCTATTTTTGTCCTCTTCATGTGCAACTTCATATCTCTGCATGATGTGTGTATGTGTAACCTACATGTCTCTGCAGCACTGAATTCTAATGTGATGAGCTCAGTTGATGTTTTTTTTTTTTACCCAGGAATCCAAAAGCTAGATTTTGTGTTTTTATCACGTCTTTGAGTTTTTTGACAATCTTAATTTCACAAAGTTTTCTATATCTTTGGTAGGGCTGGGTAATGTATTGAGTTTTTTTTAATATATCGATATATTTTTAAACAAGATATAGTGTAAGACAATATCATTTTTATCAATCTAGTTAACGTTGCCCCCCTAATATAATGGTAGGGGAAACACTGTATAGGTTTCTTCTAAAGTCTGCCAGTTGGACTATCTCTCTCCTCACTGTTTGTCGCTCTTCGCTCTGCCTCTCTGAGCCAAACTCATAAACCACCAGCATAACAAAATACACAGCTGTATGCATTTGTGTTATTTATTTTGTTTTATTTAAGAAGCATTTTTTTTTATTCATTTTTATTTCACAAACCGGTATTTCATGTTTCATGTGATGATGTTGTGCAGCTGGTTGTTAATGAAAGTGCCCTTGTGACATTTGGCATTCAGCCCAAGTAGATTTGACTCAGACAGAAGTAAATATCGAGATAAATATCGTGCATTACCATCCAGCTTAAAAATACCAAAATATGATTTTTGGTCCATATTGCCCAGTCCTAATGTTTGGTAGCAGGGTTAAAGTGAGCATTGAGA
Source organism: Tautogolabrus adspersus (assembly GCA_020745685.1). NCBI lineage: Eukaryota > Metazoa > Chordata > Actinopteri > Labriformes > Labridae > Tautogolabrus > Tautogolabrus adspersus. The sequence continues at coordinate 24,998,621 of CM036538.1, forward strand.
TTGTCCTTAAGCTATTGTACATGGATGAGGTGTCCTGCACTGTTTTGGCTGATACAATGTCTGTTAAAATTAAGAAGACATTTCTCAAGTTATAATAATTTTTTAAATATTTTTTCCATTTCATTGGTACTTTATTCTCCAGCTTATCTTTGTGTTTTGTCTCCAGAAATTTCACAACTGGGGTTTCTAAAAATGTTCACCTGCCAGGCCGTTCTCACACATATGGGACAGGCTTGTTGTTAATGACGTAGCATTTCACAACTAAGATAGGGGAGAAAAACATTGGCTTTCACATCATTTTATCAGGTCAGGAAATTGAGAAATACCCTCTGAAACCACTCCTGCATTACATCATTACAAACATGAAACACAAAAATCCGTCTGTAATAAATGAGCTTTAATCCACAAAAACAAGCTTTTCACTCGATTTAGCTTTGACTAAGTTTAACACATAAGCAGACTGTTCATCATTGGACGCGTTAGTATCTCTCTATGGCTGCTTTGTGCAGCACGTGTTGGAAGTGAAAAGTGGAGCGTGCATTTAGCGTGCACTATATCAGACAGTGTTTATAACGCAGCCCTGTTTAACAGAGTCTGTCGTTAAGTTACTGATTGTTGATAAATGCAGACACAGTGAGAGGGAACTGAGAAAATCCGAACCGACCGACTCTGTTCGTACGGATCAACTGTGTTCTTTTCTGGTGCCTGGCTTTCGGTTGTGGGTGTCGTTCTGGTGTGGGTTTGTGCAGCAATGTAATGTCAGTATTTCTCAGCATTTTTAAACATGCTTGTTGGGTAAACGTTTACCCGACATATGGCTGATGGCTCTGTGAAAGTTACTCGCCAAATGGAAAATCTACTCGCATTTGGCGTTTGGCGGGTGTACATTTTGGACCCTGGTCAGAAGCGTTAAGTGTATCATCACTTTTAATTAAGATATACTTTCATGTTTATTTAATTGGTTCCATACCGCTCCGTTTGTTACCGTCGGGTCTGCAGCTAAAATATTATGCCTTTAACGGTCAGACACGCCTCAAGAAGATATCTAACAAATGAATTGAAGATATAAACGGCAGATATTACTAAGATCGATAGTAGATGAATGATGGACTCTCAGATGGCAGAGTTAATCAAATAAAAAGGGATAAATGCAAATATTCACAGAAATATACTTGGGTAGCTATTCTCCCAAAGTTAAGCATTTTGTGATGCATACCCAGTATGTAAGTAGCAAATTAACTTCCCTTGTGCTTTTTAACCACAGTAGTGCATTGAAGAACCAGTCTTCTGTCTCATGCAGTCTTTAATAGTTTTGGTTCACCATCCTACATTGCTAATTCAGAGCTATACTGCATTATGTGAGACGGAGAAAATGTTCAGGAAGACATTCTCTGAGGTGACAGAAGGAGTTCATTCCAAACTTGGTATCCCTGCCGTTGCGTGGAGGACCTTTAGAAGTCAGGGCCCTCTTTCTTCAGGTTCTTGTAGTCAGTGTTGACGGCCACAAACTGTGGAAAGCAGGAGGAATACATTTAAATCTGCTTTGCTTAAATTAAGTTAATCAGTGCTGTCTTAAGAAGACTGCGTGGTGAAAAAAGTGGCAGGGCTTAACATTTCTTCCAATACAAACACAAATACACAGAAGCAACACAAACATTTTTGCCTATAATTTCCTTTCTTTATACTTCTTCCAGAACAGTTTGCATACTGAATGTTTTTTTGTGACAGCATGTACATGTTCTTCACAGCCCTCCAACCATGAAAATCCCACATTTTTGCACTGGCAGTGACTATTTCCTCCCTGTGTATTTTTCTTTAAATGGTCTTCCATTAATATCATCGCCTCCCCCCTTTCTCCCACCCCTCTCTCCCACTTCCCCCTCCTCATTAGGATCATTGTTTGGACTTCAGTGGAATTTCGATGCGAGACCTTTGCCTTGCTATCGAGAATTAAACATGCCGTGTCCTGACCTTTTGTCGGCAGCGACTTTCATTCCACTGGCAAGCAACGCGGCCTTGAAACCCCTCAGAAAATCCTCTTTTTCTCTGAAAAACATATCATTCACAGCTCCTCTTCAGGGAGCTGTCAGTTGGTTGTTTTTCTGCTCTATTTTGGGTCAGCGTTGTTAATATTTTCATTAGTCTGTCTGCAGCTCTGGCCTTGTTCAAGAGGTACGGCAAATTATTACAGATCTCTAAAAGCTCCTGGTTCCATCTGCCTTAATTTGCTTTGAAATACACGTTGTTTTCCTTTTGTTTGGACAGGAGGGAGCCAGATAGCAGCCATGTTGATTTGAGATTATTTCTCCTCTATTTGCTCGTCCAAACTTATTTTGGTAGGTTTTTTAGGTTGATGATGGATGTGAGATTGTCAGGGACATGTCAAAACTGCTTTCCTGGCCGACATAATTGCTGTAAGCAGGCATGCGGTGATTTATTGTTTAAATATAATACCTTGTATTGGTAGGTTGGATCAAGCTTGGTCCAAGGCTCTGGGTTGTTCTTTTTATCCCAGAGGCTGCATATGGAAAGATTGAAGACATGAGGAAGAGGAAAAAATTAGAGACAGAAATACAGATGAGCAAATCAAAGGAAGCAAAGAGCAACACAGAGACAAGAAAGACTTGTGAAAGTGAAAAAATGTGTTAGATGTTTCCAATTAGGAGTGAAAAGAGGACAAAGGAGCAGAAGGACAGAGACAAATGGAAATAAATGTACACATTTATCCAATACATCCAATGTATACATGGAGACTCAAGTTTGAAAAAATAAAGTGAGGTGATTATGAGATGAGGTGAACTCAGCCCAGTGACTTGGCAGTGTTCCTCTGTTCATTAACCAAAGTCTGGATTTCACAGCTCTCCACTGTGTCTGTCCACCTCCATCCCCCCCCCCCAACCCCCCTCCCTCCTCTTCCTCCCCCTCTGGCAGCACATAACGCAGCAAATGCACAAACAAAGAGAACGGGAGGCTGATGGCGAGGCAGGCACGTCTCCCTCTCTCCCTCTCTCCCTCTCTCCCTCCATTACCACAAACACTGCCCGGTCTCTGAGGGAGAGGAAACCACTGACCACAGCACTCATCCCCAGCTGGTGATGAGGTCATGCGTTATGGCTGACCCTCAGAACAAGTGCCTCTGTGTGGCCCGAAATAGGATACGAACAGTACATATTTACTGTTTATGTTCAGTCACTGAGTTCACTGTTCATTAGAAGTATTACAGCTTCTGAAATATGGTCATTTTTTAGAAGTTTGTTATAAACTACAATCCAACAAGTATATGGCGAACATGTATAGTATTCAGTTTCCTTTTCTACAAAATCTTTAAAACAGGAATGGTACATCCTTTAATTTATGTTCTCGATCAGTAATTTAAAATGAGTATGAAATGGTAAGAGGCCATATCATAAAAGGCTTTTATTATTCATACACCATCAAAGCCTTGTTATGGACATACCTTACTTCTCACACACGTGCAAAAATTGCAACAAGTCCTTATTCAAAACTGCTTAACTAAAAAGAGTAACCCGCCATTTCCACATAGTCTGTGTGCGCTGCGTACTACAGTGCTGTTGTTCCCACTCTAGTCAATGATTGTGTTTCCACAGCATGCGCCGTCTCTGGAGTGTGCCAGTAGCGCCACTCCGCTCTGCTCCATAAGAGATTGATTTAACGAGGAGATTCTGGCCCCTGAAACCAAAAGAGTGCTGCTTGGTTGGTCTTGATGAACTACCAAAACCCCATGCAAAAGAAAATGTATCTTTGAGAAATTTAGTTGAGTCAGACAACTAACATTTGTAATAGTTTGAAGTGTTTATTGCAGTCACAAAACATTTTTGTGTTTGGCGTCTAGGCTCAGAACGTATTTTAACTCTGTAAAATCTAACAATAACAATGGCAAGTTGGAGGATTACCATAATAACGCCAACTGTAGACAAATGACAGTCTTACGTGACATGAGGGCCTCTTGCCAGACGGATCAGATAAAGACTGGCCCCTGTGATGCCCAGAGTCAGAAAGAAAAATTGTGGGATTAACTGTGAAAAAGGAGACAGGAGAGAAGAGAAGGGAGGGAGGGGAAGAGAAGAGAGCAGAGGAATACGTTAGTCCCAGACCACAGAGACTCATGAAGGTAAACAAACATATTCCATCAAGTGGTTGGATGTGATATGTACCATGAACATACACCTATGAGAGAAATACACACACACACACACTCACACACACTCACACACAGGTAGTTGTTATTCCTGTTTTTCTGCTCCCTGCCCTCCTCCATATGCATGAGGTCCAGGCCATGTGTGCGGCGGCTCACTGTCAGCCTGGGTTGAACGGGCAAGGACGCGGTGGAAGAGAGAGCTGCTGTATGACTTTGTGTGTGTGTGTGTGTGTGTGTGTGTGTGTGTGTGTGTGTGTGTGTGTGTGTGTGTGTGTGTGTGTGTGTGTGTGTGTGTGTGTGTGTGTGTGTGTGTGTGTGTGTGTGTGTGTGTGTGTGTGTGCCAGCCTCTCCTTTTCTACACTATACCCGTCAGACTGAGCGACAGCATCACACACACACGCAAACATGCAGGTCTGAAAGCATGCACAATCGCTCACACACACACACACGAAGACACACTTTTATTTGATGTTCTGGGATGTGATGATGACAGGAATTAAAATAGAAAAGCACATTAAGGGGACAGGGGGATAATGTGATATGTCATCTTAAACAGCCAAAGCTTAGCCGCGTCAATCCTCTCAGTGCGTAGCATCTATTCATCAACACATATTTGCTATTAGAGACTCTGTGTATGAGACGGAGAGAGAGAGAGGGAGAGTGAGTCACGCCACCACTGAACAGCTGTTCTCAGCCCACACAGATCCAGTGAAGCTGTAGAGAGATGACAGTTTGATCAGGTTGAACTGAAGGATGTCTCTGCTCAGCTGTATCCAGACATCTGTCTTCTGTCTGATTGCGTTGCCACTTGCTTTGTAGTTGATTAAGAGAACGTCTTGTGATAAAACTTTGATAGTCACAATCTTAAAGCTGCTGCTGAGAGATGAAGAAAAATTCTCCTCCCTCTGCTAGACACTCGTATCACTCAGAAACAACTATTCGACAACTCTTGAGCTGAAAAAAATCAGATGCCAAAATACAGTTTGATAGCAAGCTGCTGCTCGTATCAGATTTGTTAAGATTCTGAATACGGATGCCACTTACCATTTTTTTGATTGCGGACTGGGGCACTTAACAATTCAAATCCCAAAAAACGTTTTATGTACTTTCTATTGATGTTTTTTTCCCCTTACCTCTGAATTCTTGTTTAATTTCCTGTGAACATGAAAAAGGAAGCAAAGGCAACATCATGCTAAAACGGCCATGGGGGGTTGTCTTAAAACCGCCTACTTCTCTGGTAAAAAAAAAAAATACAGACCATTCAGGACAGGAATCTAAACTCAGAAGAAGGACATACTGGGGGTGCACTGTTGTCAGAGAAGCCAGCACTTCAACATTGCATGTTTCCTTAATGTCTGACATCTTACATATTGCTTCTTTAAATTAGCCTCAGAAAATAAAGTTTTCAATGCATACACACACACACACAAACATATTTACAGAAACACTCATTCACCTACAATGCACACATGTTGTCATACACTGACAGCAGACCCTCAACTTCCTTAATTGAAACCATAAACAGCCACGCTTTAACACACACAAACAACTCAGCTTGGAAGCAACTCAGCTTTGATGACTGACACATGCCTACACACACACCAACTCTCTCTCTCACACACACACACACAAACTGACACACGCTAAGTAAACAGCAGGACAGGCCTGTGTGCAGGGAGCTGTCTACTCTCTGGTGTGAATATCTTCATATCCCTCCACACAAGTGAGTGTTTCACCTTCTACATCTCCGCCTGACCGATATAGGAGGTGTTTTATACTTGCTGGAGTTCGATACTGTTGCTGCCCTTATTACTTTTCTGGTGCTCTGCCAAGCCAACTCTGTCAATCCATGAATTTGGGTCATCCTCCGCATAGCTCTGAGGCAAGAGGAAAAACAAGCACTGACAGCTTATGTCACTTTCTTTTCCTTTCTTTCTTCATTCATTACGACAGGGACAAAGCAAATGAACAGATCTATGATACAATTAAATACTGTGAAGGCTTGATACTTCTGTATTAGATTCAGACAACCAGTAGTTATTTTAATAAATATAAACAAAGAGTGAAAACACAAAGAGACACCTCCTTGCTTTAAAGCTTTCAGCTTCATCTCTGTGTTTTCATTCAATTTACAGAGTTTTATATACTTTCAATGGCTAGTCTGGCTGAAATGTTATAATAATTTTTCAATGTCTGATCTGACAACAAATTACTATTTCATGACTTGCCAGTCTGCCATCATTGCCTTTATTAATCCTTCATTGATAATATTTTTCTTTTGGCTAAAAAGTTTTTGAACTTGGTCGTTTTGTTCGTACATTAAATTCACTAAAAAAAAGTAAAGTTTACAATATAATCTCTTGTATTCAAAATGTAGATCCTCTGGATATAACAAACGTTTTTTTAAACTAGATCAGAAAATCTATTCACATTACACATTACACATATGACGTCCATGCAACCTACCCCTGGATGCTTCTTCGCATGTTGAAACATCGTCCTTATCATCTTTGGTATTCTTCAAAGGAATCAACAGAATATACTTAAAGAAACGTGACAGCTAAAGTTTTGTCAAATAAATGTCTCTGTGTACATATAAAGAAAGAGCTGTTTGTAAGCTGGGGTAAATGATGTTGTCCAGTGCAGTGAAACCTGTTGCCAACTGTCCCCTCCATCTCCATCCCTCCCTCCCTCTGATGACTGAGAGGGTCAGAGGAGACAGGGAGGAGTGGGGGGAGATAGGGTGAGACTGTACTAATCCTCATAATCACATTTGTTGAGGACAGTCTGTGTTTCCTCTGAGACTCATTGGGCACTCAGTGTCCTAAAGTGTTTAGTTACACAACTAAAACAAAGCAGCAGATACTGAAACTCAGCAACAGATACACACAAACATTTCCTCCTGGAAGTGCAGCAGTTGTGCAGCCTTAAAATATCCCATAATGGCTTCATATTTAGACTTCACACCCAGAGTGAAGCCATTGTGCCATGTTATATTGATGATTCTAAAAACAACAAGACCATTTTTATAGATAACCATCACTCAAAATCTTTAAAATCATCCCTCAGCTGCAATTCAACAGTGCTGTGTCTGCAGAGCCTCTTCAGTCTAAATAGGAGGAAACTAATAGCGGCGTCCAACGCGTCCCTGGGGTCGAGACCTTTGTACAGTACATGATAATAGCAATTGATTAGCCAGTGATGCAGCACCTGCAGACCTTTCAGGTTCCTTAACTGCACTTTGCAACCTAATGCAATTAACACCAAAATGCTACGCTGTGCAAAACAGAGGTCATTACTATTCCTTACTTAAGGTGCCCGGCGTGCTCTCATCATTTATCATGCTTAAGTGGATGAGACAAAGTGGTTGCATTTTTAGAAAGAAAGCGTTATCGCTGCAGTGACGGCAAATCAGTCCACCTGTCACTTTGATCCAGACTGAAATGGCTCAGCAATTAGTGGACAGATTGCCCTGAACTTTGTACGTTGACACTCAGGGGGGATCTTCTGACTCTGGTGGTCTTCTAAATTTTGTTTTTAGTGGAATGTCTCAACAGCACATGTAAGTATTGGCATGAAATTTGGTAGAAAACATTTCCTTTCCTAGACGATGAAGGATCCTAATCCAAAACCCCTCAGTGTTAAAGTTGAACATATCCAAAATATGTACCATGTGGGTCAAAAATAAATGATGAATAGACGATGCCAGATGATGTTCCTTCTGGTTTTACTCTAAAATAGTGTCTTGTGTGAAATTTCCCATTGGCAATTGGAAGCATTGGCGTAATACCAGAATGCTCAATCTTATAAAGGATTACTATGATTATATAGAAAATCAAAAGTGTTTTTATCAAGGGCTATTCCAAATGTGCCAATTACAGCGTTCACTTGAGAAATTAAGAATTTGCTCGGTTTTTCTGAATGATTTAGATCGTTAACTCTAATGTGTTTTAGACTTACCGATGATAAACCACAATTCTGACTCTTAAAGTTATCACAAAGTCATTTCGAAGTGGGAAGTCAAACGATTCTCTTGCGGTTACATGTTGTTGCCCAGTGGTACGACATTTAAAGGGACGCTATAGTACCTTTGGTATGAGCCACATTTAACTATCCAAACACTAAACACAGCGTTATCTCCAGTAGCAGCCTGTGGGATGAATGCTTCAGAGTAAAGAGGATAACCATCCTTCAGCCATGTGTAGAGGCTCGGTTTACACAGTCTGTATTGTTCAGGATGTGCACACGTTTCACCAACTTTTCAATTCTGTTTACAACGTCAAAACTGTCTGACATTTGGGATGGAAAAATGCTTCAGTACTCTCATTCTTTAGTCTTATGGGCAACCTTACTTGTTTTCCCTCATGTATGTCAGTGTGAAGAATTCTAGTTCTGTGTACTACATGACAAACGTAATGGATGCCATTTTTCTCCAGCAAGGATAGAGATTGATGAAGGTTGATGGGGAAGGAAAGGTGTTCAACAAAAGCGGATGAGGGGGAATGAGATGCATTAAGATGAAAGAGGAGAGAGAAAAAGTCAATACATGCTCCCCCCCTCCCCCAGTAATCTCTTCCATTGTTCCCACTAAAAGATCACAGACAGAGGGTTTAAAAAGAAGAGGCAGAGTGCAACATCCAAATCTGCTTACCTCTGGTGATGTAGCTAAGAGGCAGAGTGGCTTTTAATGAGATTTTCAGTGTAAGAACGAAAACAGTAGGCTGGGCCAGTCTTTGGTCCTGACCCCACCCCTAATCTACACCACATGTATACTCTTCGTTTAGGTACACTTGGAGCTGCTTAAATGAGCCTTTTACATATTTTCATTTCTTCTCAAGATTAATGTTTCGTATAAATGCAGCTAATTGATCAGATGGCTTAATTGTTAAAACAGACGTCTGTCGTGATTACCTCACTGAGATTTCTCTCCCAACACTATATTTTAGAGTCTTAGTACTTCAATCTGCCATCAACATATTTCATACAGTGTCCTGTGTGTGTTCTGTGGGTTCAGGGGCACGATGAAAGGAGAGAAGTTAAATAAGCCGGCCAGAGTTTGGTCTATTTATGAATAAAGACGCGTAAATAACAATGCGTCAGCGTGCAGGCACATCTGATTTGATTCATGTTCCAGCAAAAACATACCTAAAATCAAGAGTCTTAATCCAACCTCTTTGCATCCTACGCCTCACTACACTAAGCTCACAGATTTTGCGTCGCATGATTAGCGAAATGTAGTCGGACACGCCCAAAGTTACTCTGTGATGTTTACACCGTAAAAATAGGACCCCATAACTTTCACAACAAAGGTTTTAACAAAAGGCCTTAACTCTTACCACGTAAAGTTTTTCCAAAGTTTGACCAACCTCGTGAATTAATGATCAAGTTTTGATTCAAATTGTACATTCAGAGGCTCCTGGCAGTCGTAGTAGTGCAAGTATACACATGTGGAAAACTACACACTTCCCTATAGTTAGGTCACGATACCTGCTGTATCCAAGAAATCCACCCCATGACCGTACACACATACTCAGGACTCCTATACATTTTCAACAAGTTTTCCTTTCATTCCCTCGAGAGTGGTGAACAGTCCCAAGATCCCTTGGTGACATGACTTTGAAACATCCTGGGAGTAAAGCAGTGTTCTCTAAGCCCACAGTGCCACCCCTAACATGTACGTGGTGACCCGACATGTGATCCCAACAGGATAGCTTCAGAATAATAGATGACTGTGTTACACATTTCCGTCTCTTGCAATTTTGGCTCGTGATTGTGCAGAGATTGACTCTGAGTGTTTATTTTGAACTTTGAACCTCTATTTCCACCTCAGATATTGGACATATGACCACAGGTTATTAAATCCTACACACAATTACAATGTGACACAGGACACCAACTCTGCTACATGGTTATGCATTGAATATACAAATATGAGGAATAGCTATCTTTTCGAGTGGAAAGATTTATTTCAACGTTTATTTTCTCAATTGATTAACTTTAGATTAAAATCATTTGTCTTTGAAAATCAATAAGAGACTTTGGCTCTTTACCTGCACTAACTTCCAGAAAAGAGTCAATGTTTGTAGCACTCTGTGAATTTAGTGTGGTACAGTTGTTGCACCTTACATTTTCCCCCAAAAGGAGTTTTATTTTTTTGTCTTGCCACTGACGAAACAAGATCTGAAATTATGCACTGTGTGTTGTTTCTTTATTTCACTATTAAATCAGGTGCTACATTTCCTGAAGCTGCAATATAATCAGTACAGACTAATTACGCTAAAGTCTAAACACTTGTCTCTTTAGGAATAATACATCTTAATATACGGTTTATAATCTGCTGGTTTCAGATTGGAGATGATTCATTGTTCTATTCTACAATATAATATTAGTAGTTCTTGTACTATTGATTATATCTGATAGTAATAATATTAGTAAGTGACATTTCATCATTAAAATATAGAAAACCTTAAGGTCCGGGTTACTGAATTAGTTGAGTTGTGTACACGGTAAAGCAACAATATGTAGGATATCGGTTTGGTGCACTTTGGCGCCCACTAAAGGTCTCCGAGTGCAACTGCACTGTTATAAAAAAGTGCTGTTCTGCCTCCCCCACTACTCCCCATCACAGATAATGTGCATTTTCTTACAAGCAGAGAGGCGGTGTTGTGAAAAGCCAAAGACTCATGTCGACTGACAAGGTGCAGTAAAATTACAGGATTATGTGAAAATATGACTCTGCTAGCGTCTACAGCCTGTTGTAGAGACAACTCTTGATGTAAGATTAATTTAATTATTTGTTTGTTTGTATGCAAGCCTGAGACATAACTTAGATTCATTTCTGCACCTGGTGAAGCTGCTAAACATGTGACAATGATGACACTTATAACAAAACAAACCATGTTACATCACAACCTGTTATAAATGATATCTGCAGGGATGTACACTCGCCTTCTTGCTCTGTCACTCTCTCTTTTTTCTCCTCTTAGCTTCATCCGTCACCATCCTCTGTTGTCTCTCAGCCTCAGCCATTGTATCAAAGCATATCGGGACAGATGGAAAAGTTGCATATTATTGTTGCTTCAACTTAAAATGCTGCCAACTATGTTTACACCTAAAGCAGTGACTTGCACTTGAAAGGTCGGTTTAATTCTAATGAAATAACATGATAAAAATGGAAATTGGTAGAACTAATTATCACCATTACCTCACCTGTAAACATTATTTCTGCATGAATCACAACTTGTGATTATTTAGCAATAAAGTGCAACGTGCTAGGCTACTATAACTTTTGTTGTTTTGATTAAAAGACATAAAGCAACAGAAATAACGGACTGTGTAAGAATAATCCTGATACCTCAGGGTCTGTAGCTATGGGGTTTACATTACTTAATACATGTTACACACTTTGTATGTCACAAAAATGCAACTGTATGTATCCTACATACCAAACTGGCCCTTTGTTATGAAGACTATTTGAGTTCCTATTCATTATTTATTGAGGCTCAGTACTAGGAAGTCAATAACCTTGACTAGAGAGTGATCCCAATCTTAACATCTCTGGCTCTTGAACATGTTACTAAGAATTACCTCGTGGAACAACAATATGAGAAATACAACATGTAGAGAGCAGTACAAAATACTCTGACCACGTCATATAAACAGAGCAGAAGCTTGCGGCTTTATTAAAAATACGATACACACTCTGTTACAAAGTGAGAGTCTTTAAATAGATCACCAGAGCAGGGGGTGTGATGGTTGTGATTGGCTGCTGGCTTGACATGACATATTGTCCTGCAAGAACTAGTTCATTATAATTAAAGCCCAGCCAATATATCAGCATGGCGGATATTATCAGCTAACTTTAGCTTGTCACTGATTCACTGGTGTTGGCTATTCAGCTGCTAATTAAAACACATACAGTGAAGGAAGCTATGCAGAGAGCTCATTGAGGTAACAATCCGAGTATGACTGACACATTTTTGATTTGTTTTTTCTACTTCCTGCTGACCACATCTTGATCCTAATTCATTAATAACCAAAAAAAGATTTTAATCTTTAAAGATGAGAAGCACTTAAAGTTGTTTCTTTATGTTGTTTTTATTAATAAAATATATTAAGAGCTTTCAAGATAAGTCCATTGTTTGAGTAATTCAAAAGAAATTAGCATCAACTTGACGATTGTTACTTGTTTGTGTCTGTTTTCATACAAAAGATCCAACATTTTCTAGATCATAAATGGTTAAAGGTTCGTTTCATTCTAATTGTAAACTGAAAGGGATTGTCAGGCACTTGTTCATTGGGTAATACATTTTATTCATTTGATCAAAAGAAAGCAGTCCAGCAGGATGATTAAAAACACTTAGCATATTAATCTATCATGAAAATGTATGAAATATAGAAACTTGCAGCCGTGCATTTAATCAAAATGTCTGATTAGGCCTGCTTACCCAAACGAGAGCAGGCGTAATAATAGTAGCTGTAGTAGTAACAGCATAAGCTTTGCAGCTTTAAGCACACTTAGAAATGAACTTCTTTTTTTCCAAGTCTTGGCCAAGAATCACGAAGCAGAAGACGAGTGAAGAGTGCGGTATCTGTGGGGAGTTATCCATCTGCAAGTGATTTCATTTCAATTCCTAACCATCAGTGCATATGTAAAAAAAACAAAGTCATAGTCAGGCTGTGGCCGTCCTTATTTGTGATTTCTCTGAGCAGAAGGTGGAAGAGAGAGTTCTTAAAGCAGACGGCATTTCGGCTAATAACCATGTGTGAGTGTAAGCATGAAAAACAACACAATCTGTTTCCAAGTTTTTCGAGAGGAATGGAAAAAAAATACCAAGCACCACCACCGACAAATTGTTTCTGTACACAGCAGCACATGCTCGCACACATACACATACACACACATTTTACATCTAACATCAGGCACCGCAACAGAAATTACAGGCGTCTGTGTTCGCATGGTCTGGCAGGGCACTTGTTTTTATTATTAAGTGGCACAGTAGCGCGTCTGTAACCCTCCACTCCCTTCCATCCTCACCACTGAGGTTTGGATGATGGTCACGACTTTGTGTGCCCAAACCCAGTCCCACGAGCTCTGCAATTGCTTTGATGCATTTTTCAAAAGGGCTGTGACATGAATGCCAAAAAACACACACAGCTCCCAATTCCTCCAGACAGCACACAGTATCCTCCCCATTCCTCCTTTGTCACATTTTCTTTGCAATACTGGAATTGTTGTAACAGTAATATAAGTTCTTTAGAGAAAGTCCTATACTGTACCTCCACACACTGCCAGCCGACAGAACAGTGGATGTGCTGGAGTTCTGTTTTGGTACACTTTGTAATGAAACTCTCTCTCTCTCTCTCTCTCTCTCTCTCTCTCTCTCTCTGTCTCTCTGTCTCTCTCTCTCTCTCTGTCTCTCTCTCTCTCTCTCTCTCTCTCTCTCCCTCTCTCTCTCTCTCCTCTTGCTCTGCTTTTCTCTTTATCTCTGCCTCTGTTTTGTAGGTTAGACCTTATTTTCTAGCATGGTTTGTATCCAGGACCACACAAAAATACAGCTGGAATACCTGGATTCTTCACAATATCCATGTTTATTTACAGTAGTATATAAGGGTTTATCAATCAATCTTTTTTTTGTTTAGCGCCGATTCATACCAAATGTTATGTTATGAGACACTTTACAAAAAGCAGGGGTCCATAGCAGCAGGCAGTCCATAGCAACAATCCCGAATTACCTACAAGACATGAGAGCTCAGGAGCTCCCAGGAAAATATGTGGTTAGTAAGATTTACAGATAGCGACATGCAGTAATATGATGTGAATGCACAGAGAGCAGGTGCCAGTTCCCCCAGTAATCTAAGCCTTTAGTAGCATAACTAGGAGCTGTTCCAAACCTGTGCCAGCCCTAACTATAAGCTTTACCAAGTGTATTTGTTTTAAGTGTATTTGTAAAAGTACAGAGTGTGTCTGCCTCCCGGACCCTGACCGGTAGATGATTCCAAAGGAGAGGGGCCTGATAACTGAAGGCTTTACCTCCCATAGTACATTTAGAGACCGTAGGTACAACGAGCAGGAGTGCATTCTGGGAGTGTAATGTTCTCGAAGGGTAAACCGGCACTATGAGCCTAAATTCACCAAGGGTTTACTCTTGATGAAGTGATGTATTGCATTTTTTTTAACTACTATCACACGCTGTATAAACCAGCTCTCTCAGAACGCTCCTTTTTGGTGTGTGTCTCTTTAAATGCAATGAGCCCCCCTTGAGTTTCACAGTAGACATCACTCCTCTGTAGCGAGAATAAAAATGGCAGACCTGTGTCCTGGGGGTGGAGTCCATGGGTGGAGAAACCAGGGGAAATGTCACAAACTGAGAACATTTGAAAGGGAGCATTTTTCTCTGTGTGGTAAGACTTATGCAGACCACAAACAAAGGACTGGATGGATTGATTTAAAATTGTGTGGGTCGATAGTCACCCAGGTTACCCAAATATATGTTCGAAAACCCTGTAAAAGTGGATTTTCATAATATGTCCCCTTTAATGCAAAGCTCGACGCGAAGAACCGAACTATATAATTTACAGTAAAGGATTCTTAAACTAATAATGTTTGCATGCCAATGTCTCCTCTTTCCAGCAGTTCCAAAAGGTTTTCTGTGCTCAGTCACAGACCGCTGTTTTCCTCCAGAAATAACACATTTCAAACAAAACAAGAGTTGTGTAATCTGTTTTACTTCTAAGAGGAAAACAACCATTCAAGTCTTTTTCTGTGTGTTTAGAAATGGTGACTTCATCTCCTTGGTAAGAATGCTGCAATCCATTGCAAGTCAGAAGTCATGTTGTGAACACAAAGTTTTAATATTCTTACAATTAAAAAAAGATGCGATCACACCGTCTAAGGGTACTCTTTTACACCTTTGCACACTTTTGCAGGTTCATTATTTGCTTGCAAATTCCTCGCCAGCATGAATGTCACACCTTCCTAAGCTGTTTTAAGGAAAGGCAAATCTGAATCTGATTGTGTAAAAGGTGCAGGGGGTTGAGAAGAGGTATCCCAGGAGGAAACCTTTCACTTTCTTCTAACAGAAGGATCCAAGAAGTTTCATAAAAAGTTTGTGAAATCTACCACCACAGATACTTCCTCATCCATGGACGCAGCACACCGCACGTAGGAAGTGTCTGGTATTATCAGTGGGGAAACTCTCCACAAGCATTATGGATTGACTTGAGTGTCATAAATTCTGCCAAATAGCCTCATATCATAATATTAGAGGGGACGTCATATCTGAATATGAGAGGAATAATAGCTTTTCCTCCCTCTGTCTGCCCGTCTTGATGAAAACCTCATTTTATTGCCACAATCATAATGGAATTATCTCCAGGTGTGATGAGGGCATTTAATGAAATCATTACAAAGGATTACTTGCTCTTTTTCATGGGCTTATTAAAAGGGCCTTTGAGATAGGAGGCTGAGTAGGAGAGAGGCTGTGTGTGTTTTTTTTTCTTTTCTTTCCTCTTCACTCTGAGTGATTGCGTGCTTGTCAGGCTGGCAGTCGCACCATTTGTGGCTGGCATAAAAGCCTGCAGGGAGCCACAAGATCTGATTGGGAATCTTAGGGAGTCAAAAAAAAAGAAAAAGGGGAGGAAAAAAAACATTGGCCGCTGCAGCGTTGTATTGATGTGTTTTAACATTGGGCTCTCATTTTCATGCCCTCAAAGCACACATAAAAATGTTTTTTCAATAAACGCTACACTTTGATGCATAGTTTATCTGCCCTGGCTGTAATAACGGTATTTCTCTTGCTTGCTCCCTTCCTCTCCATCTCTCTTTTTGTGCACATCCTCCTCTCCTTTTTCCCCTTTCCTCCTTTTTTTTTTAAACTGTTCCACTTCCTCCCTCTTCTTCCTCTTCCCTTCCTTCCCTACTTCTTCCAGCTAACCCACCTTTATAAGCCGTCATGTGACTTCCCCTCTCTTAAGTATTGAACTGTGTTTAACCTGCCTCTGTAAATCTTATTCCTACATCGCCTGCGGTGGAGACATACTCTATGGATGTTAAGCTTAATGAGCAGCACAGGCAAATCACAGCAGTACTATTGCCATCCATAATTCTCTTTGATTGAGTCCTGAATTGTAAAATCGATGTCTCCATGCCCTCCGTTCACTTGTAGTTAATATTTCTCTCCATGACAAAGCAACTTTGTTTCTTCCCTCATCAACCAGCGGTGGCCTGAGGATCCCCCATACATCAGTGTGTGATGACAGACGGAGCTCAAATCATTCATCTTTATTGTTGTTATTGGCATTGCTGTTCTGTCACTTCTTCCAAGAGGAGAAGTGGTGTTCAGTATTTTCTTAATGCGTATTTCTTCTCATCTAAACTAAAGCCAGTTTCAGACGGGTAATAGATAAGATCATCAACTCAAGGCACTCGTTCACTCAAGTTGTACTCTATCCTTTTGTTATTAATGCGTTTTAGAGGGAAATGTTGAACTTCATTTGGCAGACGTCTTTGTAACCTTTCGTCTATAAAGATATTTGTTAGAGATGAAAAAAAGAATGTTTTTCGCCAACGCTTATTAAAGACGACTTACACTTGAAAACGTACGTACGTAAAAAGTTCTGTATGATAATCTAACAATCATGTTTACTGCTCAATCAGTACTTTTGATTCTTTATTTCAATACTTAACCCCCGATAATAAGCATTTATAAGACATATCTGACATTGTTCATCCTCGTCTACGACATCCTTTAACGTGATCTAAATGGATATTGATGTTCATTAATTTTAAATTTATTTTATTTTTTTACCCTAGGGGAAATTCTGGTTCGCACTCTATTATTATTATTATTATTATTGAGAGACATGCTTCTCACACACACAGGTCTGAATCACACACATGCACAAACACGACCTGTGGATGCATTAATGGAGAGATATCAGAGTGCGGTGGCAGCCCACAAGAGGTGCCCCCTGAGCTGGTGGGGGTTTGGTGCCTTGCTCAAGGGCACCTCGGCAGTGCTCGAGAAGTGGTCTGGCACCTCTACAGCTACCAGGCCAACTTCCATATTTTGGTCTGCATCGGGACTTGAACGGCGACCCTCCGGTTCCCAACCCAAGTCCCTACGGACCGAGCTACTGCCGCCCCCTTCATTAATATGTATGTTTCAACCTAAGTGATGTTTGCTGTATAAATAGAATTAATTACAATGAAGTAAAACAGGCTTGTATTAATATTCTATATGTATTCAGATAAATACCAAATTAAAGAAACATCCTGTGAATTAAATTCTAAAGAAAAATGTAAATGTATAAAATACAAAGAAGTGCTTTATAACTCATAACTACCTCTGAGTGACAATTTGTAATAAAACATGTATTACATGGAGTTATAATATTTGTTTTCTGGTTAGATATTCTAAATAAGAGAACTTGTAACAGAGCACTTCACATCTTTTTTAACAAAATGT
The DNA here is from genome assembly GCA_020745685.1 of Tautogolabrus adspersus. Taxonomy (NCBI): domain Eukaryota; kingdom Metazoa; phylum Chordata; class Actinopteri; order Labriformes; family Labridae; genus Tautogolabrus; species Tautogolabrus adspersus. The sequence goes on from CM036538.1 coordinate 25,016,249, forward strand.
TTAAAAATGTAGAAGTTTCTCCGAGCTACAGGATCTTAATGCTTCTCTCACGACTGTAGACAAAAAAAAGACCTGAAGATACTAAACCTCTACGTTCAGTTTTACTTTTAAATCTAAATTGCAGTCCTCCACTACATGACGCAGGCTTTAGATTAAAAGAAATCTTGGAGGTGTTCAGCAGCGAGCCGAGTGTCTGAGTCTCACTCTGCAGGCCATCACTAGAGCTGACATGGAGGGTGAACAATGGTTCCGTTCACAGCTGTTGTCAAGCTGTGATGAATAGCTCGCCTTACTACTAATGCTTAAAACAGAACATGAATCCAAGTCGTGAATAAATGTATTAAATATTTGTGTTGTGCCTGGTCAGCACTGACTCCGGTTAGCTTAAAGTAGAAGGAAAAAAACCAAACAAAGAGCGGACGAGTGGTACAAAATCAAGCACTCAGCAGCTCCACAACAGCCCATTAGTCTTCATTTTCAGCAGGACATGCAACAGGGCCCTTACGTCTTCAGGAACAAACTCAAATTTATTGGGTCGGCCGTTTCGGGCTAATTGAAAGAAATTGTGTGTCTGTTTTCTTTCCATTAGGTTTGTAGAGGGTGGTGGGCCGAGGCGGGGCGCTGATCTGGGGCCCGAGCTTGTTGAACTCTGCTCGTCACTCCGACCTGCTTCCCTGTTAATAGTTTGATCCATGAGCGCCCTCCACTGAGCAGACAGTCTGAGCTGTGGGTATCATTTAAGGAGGAATCGTTAAGGGAGGATTTATGAGATGCATTCATTATGAAGTGTGTACAAGCCAACACTCTTCGATCGGTAATGGCAGCTCAGCAGTGGTTTACAGCGCTGCTTCTGCACGTGTTGTAGTTTTGGTTCATTCCTCTCTCCCAGAGTGCAAACATACTGATTACAACTGATCATCTGGGCTCTTTAGCTTTGATATATTGCCGTTAGATTTCACACCACGATCCTCCATAAATGTTGATTTGGAATTATCGCTGCTTTTACTGCAAGTTGTTATCGGCATGTAGCCTATCATTGTTTTACGGTCCAAGCAATTAGAGGGAACCATGATCTCTGTGGACTTGAAATCTGAAGGTCACACATGCAGTTTCCATCTTTGTCAGGGTCCTTGAGCAACTCAGTGCAAACCTTTGACCTCATCTTAATGAGCATCTATTGTCCCTCTGTTAAGGAGTAAGGTAGTTCGATTTATACGAATAGAACATTGAATATAGAAGACAAAGAAATCCATCCTCATGTTTTCATTACGTTGGCCATTATATGAAATGTGATTCACTAAGACCATAGCTGTCATGAAGATGACGTTGAAGACGTACAATTTTATCTGCAGCTTTAAAATCCAAACGAAACATCTGTCAACAGATAATCACCTCTGAATTTGTAATCATTGCTCTTAACATATTCTTGCTGCAGATGTGTTTGTGATGTACCGCTCTGTGTTACTTTGTGGTATTTGCGAGTTGTCTCGTTTATCATGTTCTAACTGCAACCTGCTGAGGAAGTGCAGAGGAAACTTAGCTTCAAGCTAACGCTGGTACAATGCATTAAATGGCATTATAGTGTAATAGTTTATATGCTCTCTTTACTTATAAATATTTAAAAAATAAAGAAACATCTGGAGACATTTTGGCTTTGTATAATGCACCCAGCACATCAATAAAAAACATAATGACACCTTCCGAAGCTCATCCAAAAACTGTGTTTTCAGCATTAAACGTTCTTTAAAGGTTTTCATATCAGCACATGTTGGAAATCATCTCCTGGATACCAATATTACCTATTTATTTTTCATTAGGCCCATATAGGCTGGCAGTATTGGCATATGACACATTCCAGTTGACCAGTTAAAAGGGATGTGAGTTCAACGTATTCTGGATGGAAACATTACTATAAATGTTTTTGGCATGAACCCGATCTTCATGCGTAAGCAGTTTTAAAAACCCTGTTGTGGTTTGGACAAACTTCTGGTTACAGTTTGAGCTGAGGTGAGTCGTAGCGTGTGATAAGACGACTGTGGCATTAATTGGACTGAGAAGGATTGAGAAGCTCTTTATTATTGCTCGTCTCGGTTCACTTTATCTACTATTCTGAAGTATTGCATGAGCAAAGCACAAACTGAATGGCTCAGCTGCCTGTTAGACGGCTGACAGGCATTCAACTAAGTTAAAGTAACAGACAGTAAAAAACATAATCCACAACTGCCAGCAACACTTTGACGACTTAAACCTGCTCCCTCCTCCACCTCCTCTTCCCCTACTCCTCCTTCACCAGCTAGATCCACTCCCTGCCTCTCCATCTCCACCTTCACCTCCCTCTCTGCTCCGTTATAATTGCTCACATTTAACAGCTGAGTTCTGAATCCTGAGGAGCAGAGAAAATAAGGAGGGGGCGGCATGTACAAAAAAGAATTAAATATATAAGAGCACGCATCTCTGGTGGAAATTGACTGGCACCGATGTTTAAAATAATAAGATGCAGCTGTTGATAGTAGCGACTGTCTCCAGGTTTACTTCCCTGTTGCCCCTGTGGCAGCAGAGGAGCCGTGATGAAGGAAGACAGCTGACAGGTGCTCCAGGATGATGCTGCCATCAGGTGCATCTGCTAAACCTAACTCAGCGACAGGAGAGGAGAAGGGGAGAGAGAGAGAGAGGGAGGCGAAGAGAGCGAAAGGAAAAAAATGCTCAACGTCTAGTGAGAGTGGAGGAGGAGAGGAGTGGCCAAAAAAAATATGAGGGATAAGAGGTTTAAAGCATAAAAAAAAGAGATGGAGGAGGATGAGTATGTAAGAGAAGGAATAAGTGTGTGTGCAGTGTTTGATTGCATGCACCTTGAAACTTTATGCCAGCCCTTTCCTGCAAAGAAATTCACAGGCTGTCTTTGAACCTGTGAGGTTGACAGGATAGGTCCCTCTCCGTCTAGACTGACACACACTCTGAAGGGCTAACAAGTTTGCAGAGCAGGTCAGGAGATTGAAAGGAAAGGTGGATGAAAGGGTAATAAGTGGAAATAATGAGCAGGTGAAGGAAATGACAGAGAAGTTGTAGGAAAAATTAAAGAAATATATACAAAGTGCATGGGTGAGTTTGAGCTAGTGTGCTGTTGCCATATGTATATATATCCCTGCATGCATCAGCACTTTGCAGCTACGACACACACACACACACATGCCTTCCAACTACTGTGTCAAAAATGCAGCCTGAATATACAGGAATAATGGATTCACTCTGACAGAGGCACCACTGACGGTGTTTCTGACTTTAATGAAAAAAGGTGCAGCAGGCAGAAGTCAGGAGCTGAGTGAGGGATTTGAACCCCCTTGAACCCCTCATGCTGGGGGAGGAAAGAAGGATGGAAGGCACACCACCCCCAATCCCCCTCCCTCCTCATAAACACGATGAAGTGCTCACTTGTATCATGACTCCGTTCTAGGCCAAGCAAAAAGGGGAAGAGGGAGTGTGTCCAAGTAGCCCTCTCTTTCCTTTTCTCATGTGTGTCTGGCTTTATTTCTCAAACACACACACACATACACGGTCCACACAGCCTGACAGAGACCAGTGCATCGCAGGTAGCCCGACAGAGTGGCTGGGAGCGCTGTCACCAATTTGTTCCTAGCCATGGGGGACATGCAGGGGATGGAGAGGCGATGGCAGCTCCCTGTCCTCATCATGGCTAATGAGGCCCAGGCTTCTCCTGCTTCCTGTGTGTGTGTGCGTGTGCGTGTGTGCGTGTGCGTGTGCGTGTGCGTGTGCGTGTGCGTGTGTGTGTGTGTGTGTGTGTGTGTGTGTATATGTGAGATCAGTTTGTAGCAACTTGTGTCAGTGCTGCAAAAGCTCCTATTCCAGAAAACACCAGGGTTGTTATCTTGGCACAAACCACCAAGCACTCTTAGTTCTCATCACAAAAATCTCCTGGCTGTATTATACACCAAGCCAAGAAACACTAAAACACACACACACACACACACGGAGAGAGAGGAGAGAAAATGGCAGCTACCATACAATGAACTGCAGATCTTCAGGGACACCTCCAGCTGAGGGTGGCCTGCTGGGCTGACTGACCCATCAAACCTTCAGGGGAAGATCAAGGCAGGACAGGAGAGAGAGGAGAGCGAAGGCACCAATACCTGCTGTTATAAACTCAGCCAGAAATAATGAATTGGTATGAAAATGATGACCTAACCCCTCAGGAAACAATGAGCAGCACCATGACAGAGCTTTAGTTAAGCTCTAAGTGTTTGGCAATAAGCCAGGTGTTTCAGGTTAAAGTATTATTGAGCACTCTTTATGGTTTTGTGTTTAAGGTTATTTGACACAGTTTGAAAGCTGACTTTATGTTCTTCATACGTAGTTAAAGATCTGTCATATCAAAAGAAAAATGAATCAAGTTTAACATTTAACTTGATCATTTCTGTGGGATTCAATAAGAAGCGACGTTCCTTCCTGTGATAAAAAGCTGGTGTTTGTTTTGAGGACATTAAAAGTACGCAGACATTCTATCTCGTACAAGAACTGAATGAAGTGGCCGATGAAAGTAATGTAGAAAGAACAGCGTTGTATTTGTAGTTCAGGAGCTCCTCAGTGTGGTTTATAGAGAGAAGTGCAACTGAAGGGAGGCTTTCCAAACGGTGTTTTCTCCCACGCATCTGCACATGCAGAGTCAGTACCTTTTAAAAAAAAGAAATATAGACTTATACAGAAGTCATGCTGCTCAATCATCATTATGGGCCACCATACATCCTCTGCCTGGATTTTGATGTTTTGATGTGTTTTGGTTGACTCAGGATGTTTGTGGGCGAGGAGAGGGGGTGTGTTTCCCCCAGCCAATCAACATTGCAGATGCGGACGTAAAAGAGAAAACATAATCATAGTGAGGAAGAAACACGAAGCGGATAAATGTGTTCCAAAACGAGAAATCTTGTGTTGGCTTTCAACCGTGGAGTTGGTCTGCTTTCTGTTGGACAGGCAGGTGCCAAACACTGGCACTTAGCTTGTGTCTTTCCATAACAACATAATATTCTCAGGTACTAGCTTGCAGTGCAGCTACAGGCAGAATAAATACATGCCAATCCTGCAGTTGGCGTGCGTTCTGGTGGCGATGAGCCCAGGAGGAGGGAGAGCCCATTTTTAAATGTTTTGTTTACAAGCTGCAACAAACACTTCTACTAATTCTACCTTTAAGGTTGTAAAATATGAAAAACATGAACAAATCTTTAAAAAGTGAAAAAAATCAAACTTGATCTGTTTTTTAGTTATTGGCATGTCCTACACACATTTGTCAAAGACCAAAATGGCATTTATCTCCTTTGTGTTTACTGTTGGATGAATATAGATGAAAGAAAAAAGTTGAACTTTGCAATATCCCAAAAAATTCAGATTGTTTTTTTTGGGGGGGGGACTCTGCTGAAAATGAATATTTGTACGGCAGAACATGAAAACCTCTTTGGTCAACAGGTTTATTTCCATTACAACCTTCAAAGATTGAGTCTTGACTTCCTGCGCCGACGCGAGTGGCCGCATATCCAGTAGCTCCGTCCCTGTCGTATTCGTTTTAGTATTTTATTGTGTTTAGTGCTTTTTGTTTAGTGTTTTTTTGCCAACTTTAATCTTGTAGTACACTTACGGTGTAGAACTTCGTATATCCTATGGATACTTTTTCTCCTTTTCGGGAATATAGCAGTGGAAAACTTGTTTATTCAAGGGAGAAGCTGCTCTCACTCCGAACAACGGGACAAGCCGGCATCGTTCACCCCATACCGGAGGAGCTGAGGCGGAGGTACAGAGGCTGCAGAGCCTGAGCCAAGGTAAAGGCTAGGCTAGCGGCTAAGCGGTGGAAATACAAGCCCTCTGTTCTACTTGAATTTCCCTCGGGATCAATAGTCTGTCTGTCTGTCTGTTTGACTGCCACCAACCAGATAAAAAGTATGCTCACTTTTGAAATATGGCTGGAATGTAAGCGAACAGGTGTTTTCTTTTTCTACAATGACATAAAAAGATCAAAATATGTTCATTTAGAGGGGTGTATCTGGTCAATACTATCTATGGTTTTGTGCTGGGCTGTGTACAGTGTGTTTATTAGAGCCAAAATATGTCTTGAGTGTAGTGAGAGTGAATCTGAACAGTTCAGAGGCGGGTTGATTAGCTCCCTAAATGTAGTTAAAGGGTAAAGCTGAGGGGAACTTCAGAGGCCATCATTTGGGTTTGTCACAACAAGCAATTTTAGCAGCTTGAAACTTATTTCAAATATAACCTTAATGACTGATGATGACAGTCATAAGAAAAACACAACAAATATAAAAGACATCATTTCTTTTTAATAGTTAAATAAGGTCCATTCAATCAGAAAAAAACCATCAAAGACCATTTTTTAATAAACCACAGTCAGCTTCACTCATTGGTTAATGTGCTTGAAGTAACTCCCTGGGCGGTTACATTTTCAGAATTCAGGAATAAGAGGGAGGGGAAATAGAGATATAGGAAGGGAGCAGCAGCAGGGAGATATAAGGGGAAGAAAAGATGTTGAGGAGAGATATAGGAGGAGGGTAAAAACAACAGCAGGAAATAAAAACAGGGTAGGAGAGAGAGAAAAAGAAAGACAGTTCAGAGACAGAAAGAACCCGACTTATTCTGCTGACTCATAACATCTGAACATGGCCGAGTCAGCTAACGGCAACAGTGGAGGAGGAGAGATCAGCTTTTTCCACTTGCCCCTACTGGGAACTTTCACAGCATTAAGACAAACCTGCCTACTGACAGAAACAAAAAAATCCCTGATCGCAACTTCTGATTGTAAATAAATACTTTGGCTTTTTCTGCCCTTGTTTTCTGGACTTTTAAAACCTACAGTAACACAATTTAAAACTTTGATTATGTTACAACTGATACTAATGCAGGAACTGTTTCACCTGGATTCACAACAACAACAGACGAGGCATCTCAAGATGAAGGCAATGAGTAAAGATATACAGGCGGTTTAATTATGGCCATTAACAGTCACAATGTTTGTTGTTTAATGAGGCAGAGGAGGGGGGTCCATCAGGGTGCAGGTGTGGGTGGTTTAAAGAGACCAGTCTTTCTGAAGTAGCGCACAATGAGAGGCACACACACCAGAGTGATGCTCATGCGAACTGGAGCAAAGAGCTTGTGGATGGCGTATGCCAAGACGAACGTGCTCGTCCCTGCCGCCATTTTTGAGCGAACAATGGCCTCACTGAAGCCCACTTTGCACAGCAGAGCCGCCATGTCGATCCCGCTGAAGAGACAGAGGACACAGAAAGCAGGTTAGAATTCACGTTTTGCAATCACTCTCTTTTCCTCCTTTATTTTGTTATTAAATGATCGGCAACTGCCCATAATCACACACGCAGCTGTAAAAACTCTCAAAAAAATGAATGACCATCCCTCAATAATTCATGTCATCTGAATGCACCAAGTAACAAAATATTATTACTACTTTGAAAAGGAATAAATAAGACTAAGTGAAATAATTTTTGAATTCCATTATGAGACTTTCTAATTTCAAGAAGCTGTATGTGTGTTATAACAAAAATAACATTAAAATAAATGTGTGCAATCTAAATCAATTCAAGCCTTTAAATGACTTTTCAACACAAAATATTATCCCAACATTTCCTAAAGACATAAATCCTAAACACTTCGAGGATGTAGTTACATAAAGTCATAATTAGGATTGTGTTCCTCCCGTTGCTCCCTTTCTGCTGAAGTGGCTAGAGGAGCAAGTCTCTGTATGTCCACCAGAGGGAGCTGTGTTCAACAGAGAATGTTGTATAATAGTTTATTTTGCAGCATTTTGACCCATTTAAAATGATCGGCATGGGAAGCTCTGCAAGAGAAGAAAATCACACAAATGTAAGAAGATTCAACTGAAGCTCCATGTGTCACTGTCTTTGTGAGACTCTTAAGTAGAATTGTGTTGTTTTTATCTGAGCTATTCAAGGGAAAAGTCTGCAAAGAATATGCTAACACGAGGCTTAGAGCTGCTTACATCAACACAGCACCACTCTCTCTCTCTCTCTCTCACACACACATTCACAGTTCTGTTTGCAAACTTTAGTCAGCTAAATATAAAGATCCATCTGCCCCCTGACAACTGTTTACACAGCACACAGCTCTGTATTAGCAGGCCACATGCCTGGGCTCTGTGGACACACAGTGATAATGCTCTATGGTTGGTAGCTACAGAATCACTTTTCACTTCAAGGGTTATTATCGGCTATGAGGAAATCTCCAGGCTGTCAAATAATCCCTGCCAAGTCTCTCTGGTATTCCAGCTCCTGGCACATGGCCACATGAGGCTGGGAAAATGCTCTTGAATGATACACTTGCTGTCCTGGTTAAATATTTTAACTGCCTGTCACCATCAACAGAAAGTTACAATAATTGATGAGAGTTTGAAGTGTCAAAGACTTTCATTGTGCATCAGTTTCTGATCATTTCTAAAACAAACTCACAAGATGAGAAAGTGAACTCATGTTTTATTTAAACGTGTTTTAAGTGTCTGTGTCTGATTCAGCCAGCAGCAGTTTTTTTTAACATCAGGGCTGGTATAATGTCTGACAGACTTGAGTGGACATTTTCCAGAGCCAGTACTTTAAATTGCTCTTTCATAACTGCTCCATTTGCTGAGGATTTGCATCAGATATTCTGCGTTCCTCTGTGTAAAAGCAGCCCACAGTTCATTGGCTGCATGCATTTTAAGGTCTAAAGGAAATTTCACACTCAGTTCCTCTTACATTGCTGTTTTACTGCATATCAGTGAGTCGTTTTTTGAAGCATGTCAGTGTTATTGAGTGATTTATTGAGTTTGTTGTCATTTTGCATTTCACTTTCCGGTTGTTTCCCTTCAGGCGGCATCCCTTAATATGTTTATTTTCCTTCAGTCAGATGTTTACTACATTTCCCACAATACTCAGCTTCACCTGTAGAGATTCAGTATGTCCAGAAAGATGCAGTTTCTCTTTGATTTACTGGGAGTAATCCAAAATGTGTCATGATTTCTGTCACTGCTTTAGAAGTATCATGAATTTAAAGAAAATATTCAGACGATCAATAAAAAAATATCTGATTTTACCAAACATGTTTCTTTAAGATGTGGGTTACTAATTTTGCACCTATAAATTCATCTGATCTTTCTCTTATCTTAGTTTCAAAAATAAATAAGACGAAATATTGTTTCAAAGAATCAATCCAGCTGCTAAAAGCTGCAAAGAAAAAGCAACAACCTGATGTATTTGTTACCTGGATATGAGGAGGTAGAACATGCCAAGGGACATGAGCGAGATCCCGACGTGAAAGCTAACTCCCACTGCGCCGTACTCCTTGAAGACTTTCTTTAGCCGCTGGGCTTTTGAGGGTTTGACCCCCTCTGGCTCTGGCTCCTCCGTGGTCTTTACAGTGGTTGAGGCAGCGGTAGATTCATCCTTTAAATTCTGTTCCTCCTGGCACATGAAAAGAATACAAAAAGTGAGCAGAACAAAATGAAAAGGGAGGCTGAATTACAAATCAATCCCTGGAGAAAGGGTCAGTGAGAAGACGGACTGAAAATCTAGACAAAAATGACAAAGAGGAAGTTGATGAGCTAGCAGGAACTGTTTCCACTTGTCATGACTAAACTGGATGTTTTTGACGTTAGTATTCAGAGGACTCTCAAACAAGCTTCACAATGGAGACATCAAATAAAGTGTTGTTATTTGATGTCATGTTTTAGTGGACATATGATGCAGAAAAGCATTTTATCTTTTTTTTTAAAAGGACTTAAGATGAGCTGAAGATGTCTTGTGTTAGTACACTGTATACTTTGCTGTGTTGACACAGATCATGATGTATCATTTTGAAAAACATCGTCTTTCCTGTGAAAGGACTAAAACCCTGGAACTTTCTACCTGATCCACTGAACCTTACTGTGAACTTCACCACTTTTAAGAGAGCCACCACATCCTGGTTAGTTCAACAACAGACTTGTACTCATGTTTAATCGTTTGTAGCTATGGCACAGCTAAATGTGTGTCTTATTTCTTTCTTTGCCCAGTTTACTCTTTCTTATTCCTTTTTAATGGTTTAATCTTTTATTTACACAAAAGCCCTTCAAGGGACGAGTGTTGCAAATTAGCATCTGCAGTATTATCACTATGACACATGCATTGGATTACTGTTTTCAGTTTGTCAGTGCATATTGTATCTGTCCCTATCAAAGAAACCATGAAACATCAATAAGCTACCTGTGTCACCACAAAACACAAATACCTTATGCAGCTTTTTTATTTCTTTATAGGTCAGGTTTAGAGAAGCATGAGTCATCAAAACATGGGGAAAACTGTGTCATGATTGTGTGTCATGTTGTTCAAACTTGATATTGTCCATGCAGGTCCAACAAAGTCTGAATCGTAGAAATGTTTTCATACGAGCTCTTTGTGGTCATTGTGTAGTCAAATCAGCTGATTACACGGGCCTGACTGCTGCTGTGTGCTTTAAGTAGTTCACTTTATCACTCACCCTTTCACGCACTAACAAAGTCCAACACTCTGTCTCACAAACACACACACAAAGGGCCTCTCATAAGTGCACAACCACACACACTTTACTCTGTGCTCGTGACCTCCAGCAGACTACTCTCTAAGATGAACAAGCAGCAGACTCAATCCAGCCGTCTGACATGCAGCGGGGAGCAGCGGGTCACTCCAGTGCACGCTGACAGTAACACAGATTAGCTCAACTACAACAGACTAGACAACAAAAGAGCGTTACAGCAGAGGACAAACTGCAGCGAAGTATGGATGGTGTAAAGGTCATGCAGAGCAGCAAGAGAAGCAGATGTCTAGAATAAACAAAGCGAGCCTGCCGTGTGTAAATGGTACAGCATGCAAATAAACACAATGCTCTCTCTTAATGATTCCTAAAGGACAGAAGTCATGTTTAATGTAGAGTCTGTGCAACAGGCAGAATAATGTATAAAGCCCTATACCATTATACCTCCTAGATACAAATACAATACCTGAACTTGAGTCACAGCTGATACTAAATACCAATACCTGTATAATCAAGAAAAGTACATATCTGTAATAGTACTAATCCTTGGCCAACCTATATTCTTACATTTATGCAAAACAAAACTATCTAAAGAGGAGAAACTGGTTAAGACTAAAGATCTCTTTTTCAAGAGTGCCAAGACAGACAGACTGCAGCACAGTTAACGTTTGTGACAAACAATGAGTAGTCATACATATTTCACTAAGACAACACATGATTATAAAACATGAAACAGACATGGAATAAGTCAGTATTTATCAAAATCATATCATCAGGCAGAACATCAACGGCCGTGCATTCCTCAAAGTCATTTTAAATCCCAAAGCTAATGTGACCTATGTTTTCATGTTGGTCTATATTTGATCTTTCTTTAGAGTAAATTAAGAATGAAATGCACAATGTGAATTAAAAAAAAGGCCATTGCAGTTGTATATAGTAAAACTTCTTAAGATCATACCTAGTTAGTTCAAAAGCTGCTGGACCATAAACAAAAGACAAGCTCAATCCCTAAAGTACTTTATTTAAAGACTAAGACTCAGGAATTCAAACGTTTTTACTTTAAGAACAAAACAGCACTGAGAGTGACGGGTGTAAAAACTGTCAGGATGAAGAAGAGAGACATGTTCAGCTCATTTTTGCCACAAAATAATGAAATGGACAGCAAATCTCTTCAATCAGGAAATATCTGATGAAAGTGAAATTAGAGCAAACACTTAGAGCCACAGTTCAGAGCGTTTTGGTTTCTGATGACCAGTTTTATGAGCACGAATCTTTGGTTGCTTAACGTTGCTGCTGTGGTAAAGCTATCTTAAACTATCTTTTATGGAAGCTTTCAGGTTGATTAGAGGTTTTATTCCGATTAAAGATCCTGAAGGAGAAGATCATTTCAGCTTTATTGCCTTTTTTTTAAACGTTTTTTTTTGGGGGGGTCGTTTTGATAATAAGGGCTTTAATGAAATTAAAACAGTAAAAAGAGCAGCAGACAGGAGGTGCGTGTCTGACTGCTGAGGAAATAAAATCCTTCTCTGAGAAAAAACAGGAAGTAGCTTGGGCCTTCATGGAATGACTTATTTTAGGGTGATTTATTGAAATTCTAGACACATCTTATTAAAGTGCAAAGAATACCGCCTGGAGTGACCTCTTTAACGGGCTATTTCTTGTTATAGTAGACTATCAAGTCAAGGTCATCTGATACAGTGAAGAGTACAAAATGTAGGCTGATGGAAATAGTGTGCATGAGCATACTTTTCCTGATAGAATAACAGACACATTGAATATAGAGACACATGCATGAAAAGAATAATTTAGTTTTTTTCAAAATGGAATAACCAAAAAACTTGGACTACAAAGCTAAAGCACTTTAGTGAAGTTGTTAAATCTAAAAGTCTTAACTGCATGAAGCACATATGTTTGAAAACATGTTCCATAGTTTGAAGTGTGGTCACTTGATTTGCAAAGTGCTGCAGGGGCTCAAACAGCCGCCTTGTACAGTAACGCCACATTCAGTCAGATCTTTGACATGTTTGCCTCGGTGACTTTTAGCTGAAAAGATCTGAAACCAGGACTGTAAAACCCAGATGAACCCTGCTGTTGATTCTACACACTGTACAGCAGTTTGGCCTAACATACAGAAATCTTTATTCATGTCCTTTACATCCTATTATGCTGCACTGACATGCTGCTGGCTTCAGACAGTGTTTCATTGTAGGAATGAGACAGACAACTAATCAAGAGGGTCAAGACAAAGCTGAAGTGGGGGACCAGGAGAAAACAAGCTGATGTTGTGTTTTTGGGGCGATTTGTCTCACTGAATTTAGCCAAGACCTCCAGGATGAAGCCATAGCCTCTGTGACGTATTCACTGAGCGGCCAACAATGGACAATAGACAGGCCAGAGTGGGCGAGGGAGCCGGCCTTTGCTATACAGGGGCGACTCAGGCCAGGCTTGAAGAAAAAGCAGGCAGCAGTGTGGGAGGGTCATGTGTCCAAGCGGCCAAAGGGAGTTGTGCTAGAAAGGCTGTTATGGGAGGGGAACAGAGAGACTGCTGTGTCTGATAACAGCTTTTCAGAGGCGGAAAACACATGCAGATCTGCAAAGTCACAGTGGCAGGACAAATGCACACAGACAGCAGGAGCTAAAACTTACTGCGTGTCTGGACTTGAAAAGAAACTGTAGCAGGCTGCATACTGCAAAAGAACCATCTAATTTATGTTTTCCTGTCAAGTCCTGAAAATCAGCTATGCATATGTGAATACAGTTTTGTCTTTTATGGCTCAGATAGACTTCCCCAAAGTCTGACGCCACTTGAGTCAGCATCTGTTGGGAAAGAAATCTACAACTTTGCAACTTTGTTAACAAATCTGATGAGTTATAAACAAGTGAGCTTGTAGACGTTTGTAGCATGACAGTTTTGGATGGATGATAGTGGCATGATGACCAGTCCATCACTTCAGGCCAAACTGTAAAATTTCAACGATGACTGAATTCAAAATACTTCTTTTTCACTGATTTTGCCTCTGGCATCAGCACCTGCTACATGTTTTAATACTTTGGTTTAATCATACATCTTCAAGGATAAACTTACAATTTGATCAGCTTGAACTTTACTCTGCTTTTAATGAGAAACGTTAGCATGCCAATATGTCTCTGACTTTAGTGTAAAAGATTCTGAGAGAAAGGGGGAATTATCTGCATCCATTTTCTAATATATGAATATTTTTGTTTGTGTAAAAGATTAAACCGCTGTTGTGGACTGAAAAAGTTATTTGACAACATCATCTATAGGGACTCTCTAATCAACATTATAAGAAAATATTGGAAAATTGCAATAAATGATATCTTTAGTAGGAAGTTAGCATAGTGCAGTTAGCATTACACATCAAGAACTACTGTAGGCTGCTTACATACAGTACAGGCTAATTGTAGCCTAGCTTGAGACCAAGTTGTAGTGTGATATTACAAAATAATAACGAGAAGTGAACTACAGATAGCCTCACATAAATGAAGCAAATACAGGACACTTGTAAAAAGAACTGTTTTGTACCTTGTATGGGCTGCTCATTGTGGTTGCATTGCCAAGTTCACCCACATTTTAAAGTAGGCTGCTGCTTTTTCACATCACTGTGTTGACTCACCACAAACAGGGCACATGCCACACTGCACACTGAATTCATGTTGTATTCAAATTAGATGGACTACTAGCGTGAAATGACTCATTCCTATTCTGACTTTCTATGAAGCAGGCAGTTAGCTTCACAGTTTGAGCAGCCATGTGTGTGAGTAAAGGTGTTGAACTCAGCATGTGAACTGTGACTGACACTTCTGCTTGCTCTGAGTCAACTTGTAAATATAGATCAAATAGTCACCTTCTACGCTGACTTCCCTGCACGTGCATACGGCGCACACTTACGTCGCCAAAGAATGTTGTGTAACCAGCCTGCCAGCTTACATTACCAGGCCCGGGCTGCTTTTTGCATATTTTATGATTTCGAGATGAATCCTCCCGCCGCAGGGACACAGAAACCAGTAGGCTACGGGATGTCCCCCACCAGTTGAGCACTATGTAGATATAGACCTAAAGCTGTGAGCTCGTATTAACTGGTCACAGGGGTTAAACAAACACTCAAACTGAACAAATTACCAATAAATTACCCCTTTGTTGTTGTCAGCCGTCTGCTCCTCTCCGGCGCTGCTCGTCTTCTTCGCGGCCACGGCGGTGGACAAGGATCTGGTCTGCATGGTCGCGTTTGAAACCCTCCAGTTACCTGTAAACAAACCATTACCCGCGGGCTCTCCTCTGCTGTAACAGCGCCTGTTCGGCTGCCTGATAATATCTGAAACACCGCCTTCACTTTGCACGCTTCTCGAAAGAGTCACAGCTATAGCAGACACCCGGTCCAAGTGAGCCCAGTCCGTGATTACAAAACCAGCATGCGTGTCCCAGTTTTGGGCTGGTTGCGGGTCTGGATTCGGTTTCCCAAAACGATCAGGAGTTGAAAAGACACACCGTGCTGGTAGGCAGAAACACCGGTAAACCGTGTGACCCTTGCGTAACGTCAAAGTGCCGTCCCCAAGCCTGTGTGCTTTGACTCGCACCAGAGACGAGCCCGCGGACTTGAAAGCCTGATCCAGAGCCGCCGTGGACAGCCTCCCCGCGCGGCACAGAAACATCGTCGTCAGCCGCCCTGGAAAGAGTTTGCTTCTCCGGAAAAAACAAACTCTTCTAACGCTGATAATCTTAGAGATCAACTAATTATGTCAGTAGGCTGTAAACATGCTGCACTGTGCCCTCCTGCCTCCCTACGCTCCGTTTGTTGACCGATTATCACCGACAGCCAATGAGGACTGACGCGCAACCGCAGATAGTAGGACTGAAGAGAAAGGGAGGGGGGATTTAAAGGTGTAACCGTGTTAAACGCCACAATCGAGTTATATCACAAGGCATCACTCAAAGCCTGTAACCTATCCCGGTTAATGCATGTCAACACTCAATCTATTGTCAATTAGGCTATAGCCTCAAATCACTTAGAAATCCCATGGTACTTTTATAAAGAGCAGGCCTAGACCGTAGGCTACATTATTCTATATTGTATATTTTAGGACCAATATTTAACCACTAATGAGCAAGCAGAAGAAAACTTCATTTTAAAAGGCAGAAACAGTAGACAGCCAGGACTGATGGGCCAGGAAAGTGTTAGCCTATAATATTAAGGGGAGCGATGGAAAGAGACGGACTATCAAAGCTAGTCAGTTCTGACCTCTTAATGTTTAAAAACTGCATGATCAATTATTAGAAACTACTTTATTCAAGTTAATGAATAAACAAAGTATACTTGGATCAGCTTTTGACCTACAGAGCTCAAAACTGAAACAGCATATTGGAAAATGTACACTGAATTTGTACTGAAGTCAACATCCTGACTTTTTAAAGTTATTTTTGGGCCTTGCCTGTATTAGATAGGACAGTCATGCGCCTCATGTATAGAGGCTATGGTCCTCATCGCACCGACTGTAGCACTGTAGCCTCCATACATGAGGAGCTCAACATAAACGCTATTGGCTATCTGGTGCCCCGGACATGCAGCTTTTGACTGTAAAGATCTGCAGAGGATGAAGGAGGTCAAAGTTGCACAGCATTAAAATACATAAAAATAAAACAGACAAGTCAAATCATGGCATACCATGAAAATTAAAAAAGCTGGACATCAATAATATATTTACAAAACAACCCAAATGCCAGTAGTTCATATGCACCACAGTAGAGAACAGAATAGTTTTCATTGTTGGCCAGTGTTTCGTTGGATGTCACTGTGTGTTGTGAGGAGATAAGCCTGAACAACCAACAGAAAGAAAAGATATCAAAAGTTTTTAACTGTTGGCATGAGCTTCCATAACTGACCATATGTCAAGGTCAAATACGTTCCAACCGTGTACAACATGCATTGTTTATTGCATTACTTGATGATTTCAAAGTTCTTCTGGTTAGAGAATTATTGAGATAATTACTCAGAAGAAGTACTAACACGTGATTAAAGGTTTGGAAGTTGTAGCAGTGTTTTTAAAAAAGTAAGATGTACCTCAAATGTACTTATAATGTGTTAAAAGAGCTCTGGAATCATTATAGGACTAATAAATTAACAAGGCATTACTGTTGCATTCTCAGGTTCAAGCTGCCTGCGCTTAAACTCATTTAAATACGTCAAAATACTGTTGAATATTTAATTGAAAAATGTATCATCATTTATGAGATCATCTTTATTTTATTTGTAAAATCTGATCTTCAGAATAAC
The DNA here is from genome assembly GCA_020745685.1 of Tautogolabrus adspersus. Classification (NCBI taxonomy): domain Eukaryota; kingdom Metazoa; phylum Chordata; class Actinopteri; order Labriformes; family Labridae; genus Tautogolabrus; species Tautogolabrus adspersus. The sequence goes on from CM036538.1 coordinate 25,033,102, forward strand.
TTTATCTGGATAATGAAGTAGGGTGTAGAATAATGATTAAGCATAAAATGGAAAAAGTCAAGCACAGTTTATAAAAGTGTACTCAGATTCTGTACTTTTGTAATTATGCATATTTTTTTCTTTGTGTGTTTTATGTAAATTTTATGAGCAAATGTAGTGTAGGAAACCAGACAGACGAGTTAACAAAAGCCTAAACCAAAAAGGAAGTGGTTGGAAAACACAAGATGGGAAATTTTGTTCCTTCTTCTCCTTAATATGAGAGAGTGCAGCATTAATCCTCAAAACTCACAGCTCAGCATTCCCTCACTTATAACAACGTTTGTGGTTGTTTTGGCAGCATGTGATAAACATGATCTGCTTTCAGATGCCCAAGAGTAATTCTTTTCAGTGACATTTACAGCTTTTAACTTACGTATAGAAATGCATAATGTGACTTCCTGCCCTCTCTGCCTGTAAGTGGTTGGTTTGGTTTATCTTCCTGGCTCAGCAGCCAATAGGCAGAATCAGGAGGGACATCAGAAAAGTGTGTACACCTGAGTTAATCAAGCCTCATCTTATTTCTGTGGCTTCCACTCTAACATCTCTCTCTCCTCTCTCCAGGCCCGGTTCTAGACCAAAATTACTTAGGGTGCATCTGAGATTAAAGGGGGTGAAGCTGTGACCGGCAAAAGCAGTGAAAAATAGCCTAGGTGTTATGGGTCCAAGTGTCTCGCATTTGTTCTCCAGTGAACAGACAGGTCACATGCACCTGCCATGACCATCAGATCATGGATGTAATAAACACGATCTGAGTCACTGTTGTTATTTGAAAGCCTTGATTACTTGTATAAAAAAAAAAAAAGCTATCTTTATTTTTTTACATGGATTTAATTGAGGGTGCAGAAATTTAAAATAAAGGTGCAATGCAACCTTTTGTGCTCTCGTGGAACTGGGCCTGCCTCTCAGGCCTCCACCAGCTGGTCTGGTTTTGTTTTTACTTCACAGCACTCATCCATACATTGCATTCATGGCTGATTTATTAGACTTGCATAATTATGAATGTTTTAACTTTAGTTCATAATAAATAAACTTTAAACCTTGTTTCAAGTGTGATACCCTTCGTTGTCACTTACTTTGAGCCAGTTCGTGACTATAAACACAGTCATGGTAAGAAGTCAGAGAGAGAAGAGAGCAGTAAGAGTTAGAAGATGTGAAATAAAGACGAGGGTGGATGTTTGGCAGGAAGCCACCAAAAACGTCTCACAGTCAGCACAGCAGCAGAGATTCTGACCTTTACCCAGTAAAGATCAACATGTGGGCTGATTTGAAATAGCTGCTCAAGTCTATCCCTGTTCATATTTGTGGCTTTGATTCAAAAAATACATTTGATTAGTTCAGAATTCAACATTGCTCTACCACTGGGGGAGATACTGAAAGTGAATGTTTTAAAATGGTTGAATGTTGTCTGTGAATTTATTACAGCAACTAAAGGCAGCAAAGTCCATCAGAAAGAATCATTGGAAAAAACATCAGGTACAATCCAATATTCATGAAACTCAGTGTTAGGCTGCAGCATGAACCAGAGAAGAACACATTAATGTTGGAGCTTATCCAGATTCAACTTCTGAACTAGTTAACAATAACTTGAGTCAAAACCATAGACTGTAAATATTAATTGATGAAGCCTGAGTGATGTCACCTGTCTGTTACTGCAGGGGGCTTTGGAGTCCCATTGATGGCGGTCGCTATATGGGAAATGCTGAGAGCTGGAGCTGAGGCTGTTTTAAGCCTCTTGACTAACTCTTACATTGTCAGCTACGTGCCTTATTTTGAACTGTTATCCTTCATAAAATCAAAACAGGCGGGTTATCAAAAAATTCACCCCCCGTACATTGTGTGCTGATCGAGTCCTTTTTTGTACTAGGCTGTAAACATGTTAATTTCTGCTGTAAAAAAACAGGCTTTTTTTGAATGGGTGTGTATGTGACTTCCAGTGCTTCTGCAAGCAGCCTTAAGTGGACACTCAACAAACCGCAGGATTTTGCACTTTAGCATCGGCTTCATATTTCAACAACGGAAGTTGCCTCTTGGTCAAAACGAGGACCAAAGCCTTGGCAGCAGTGCTCTCCGAGTGTCTTTCTGTTGTGTTGTGTTTGCTCTTCTGTTGCTCATCATGTGAAACCTCTGCTACAAAGGGAAGGGACATGGAGTCAAATATTTAGACTTCTTGATTAAACTTAGCCATATCAGGCTTACAATTGAAGGTGTTTCAGGTGTTAACAGTATATAATTAAATCAAAAGGTTTGAGTATATTTTGCCATGTTAAGTTTAAACAATATATAGTAACTGAAAAGCTCTTAGGACAGCAATTGTACAACTGTTTGTTTCATGATGATGGTTAAAATATTGAAATGGTAAAAATCACATATTTACCAGTATTTCCATATATTTATTTTGTTCATTCAACAGCCTGTGATGGATTAGGATTCTTGGTTGAACGGCTTCTTGTCTGTTGACTCTACCAGGTGTCGGAAGTAGGCCATGTAACCTAGAGTTTCCTTTTTCTACTAAATGTAGCTGCATGCTGAATTTGGTGGTAACTCATGTACATAGAGCTTTAACATTGACTCTTAATAACTCATATCAGAATGCAGAACAGTCATCATCACAAAAGTGCTGAGTTGACATTCTGTTGGTTGACAGATTCCGTCACCTCAGCTGTTTTCACACATGCACTCCTGAAAATTGACATCATGCCCCTGAAATCTTCCTTATTGACACAGCTGCAGCGTACACTCACAGTCTATTCATGACTCACAATTCCTTCCACAAATGTAACATCAGCTTGATCTTTGACTCATCAGTTTTTAATCAATCAATCTTTATATTTATAGGGCCAATTCATAAACATTTTTATCTCAAGAAACTTTACAAAAAGCATTACTCATTGCTATATTATCTACAAAGACCCAACATTAATCCATCATGAGCACTTCAGCAACATTTGGCAAAGTGACAGTGGCAAGAAAAACTTCCTTTAGGAAACAGAAGCCTCGTGCAGAACCAGATTCATGATGAACAGCCGCCTGCACAAACTGTGCTGGGCTAGAAAAGTGGGATAGATGGAGATACAGGAAGAAGGATAGGGACAAACAAAGCAGCAACAACAACAACAACAACTATGGACAAGATAGATTTATAGCTACAATGTCGGTAATAAAGGTAAAAGTATATGTATTAGCAGTGACAGCTAAGTATGATAATTATAGAGGCTGAGGTATGTTTCCAGTGTTATATTCCATCAGGGCTTTGACTGCTGACTCTTAGTTGTTGTAGTGTGATGTAAGGATCTGGTGCACCGTGACTCAGCAGCAGGCCGTGTAGCTAAGACAGTTAATGATGCAGAGACAGGAAGACATACTGAGAACCGCACACAGGGTGGGTTATGTATTTAGCACATTTTACAGGTCGACATGTTCCGTTGCAGGAAGAGAGGAAGTGCACAGCTCTGGTGTCACACTCAGAAAACCAGTTACTCAGGTTTATCCACATATAACTGTTGGTGTACTCCAACGTTTAATCCGTGTTTGTTAAAAATGCAATTGTTTAGAGTCAGGGCCAGTAAGTGTGTGTGGTGACTCCAACTAGTGTACCTTTAAAGTGGCTTCTCCCATTCCCAGAGTGTTATACTTCTTTATTTTTTACTTTATTGAAACAACATTTTCATGATTGCGGTAAGCCAAAATTGCAATTGAAATAGAAACTGGATTAATTTCCCATCCCTAGCCTACAGCTCTGTTATCCTGTACATACGGGTAGCACGACTGATCTTAAAGCTAACTACAGCATGCTGATAGGCTTACAATGACTGTATTTGTACTCTGACCCGGATGGGAACATCCAGTTTAGGAGCAGAATGATTTGTTGAAAACCTGTTAAATGCTACGTTTAAAGAGATTCAGAAAGTGACTCACACATTAACCAAAGGACAAATGTGAATGAAATTCCCATGATAGCCATGTGTTCACTTGTTTGGCCATGTTTGGTCAATGTGATCATCATACACTCAATTTCACTTCATCTGTCTTGCCTACTCATCATTATAATCAATAGTTTCAGATGATAACATGTCCACACTCCTGCACTTTAATATCAGTATCATTTATTGCACAGCTGTTCTGCTCATGTAAAGTTTACATATTATCCCTGCACTCAACTTCACTTAATTTGTCAGTCTACTCATCATTATAGTCAATAGTTTCAGATGATATATGTCTACACTCCTGCACTTTAATATCAGTATCATTTATAGCACAGCTGTTCTGCTTATGTAAAGTTTACATATTATCCCTGCACTAAAGTTCACTTCATTTGTCTTGCCTACTCATCATTATAGTCAATAGTTTCAGATGATAACATGTCTACACTCCTGCACTTTAATATAGGTATAATTGATTGCACAGCTCAGAATTTGCACAGCTCTGGACAGCTCCTTATATCAATACTGCTCTTTTAATACTGTTATCACTGTTTATTACACATGTTCATCTACCTCCTGGAAAGTCTGTTTACATTCAGCTAAACATGACTTACAAATGTTGCATCTAATCTTCCACATTCCAGACTAGTAGTAATGTTTAGTTAAATCCTGGATGTATATATTTCTTCTGAACCCTATTTTTTGTTATTCTTATATTCTAGTGCTTATTCATCTTGTATTTAATATTGTTTTAGTTACTAACATTGTGTGTTTGATAACCTGCTGCTGTAACGCCACAATTTCCCAGTTTGGGATCAATAAAGTACATCTATCTATCTATCTATCTATCTAGAAAGTGACTGAAGTATTGTGCTGACTGATACTTTGAGACCCTTTGCACACCAGTCCTTGATTTAAAAAAAAAAACAGCTTGCAAGCACTAAAACTCTGACACTTGGAATTTTGTGCAATCGTGATTTAAGTTCAAACTTGTATCTGCTTTAGACAAGCACTGATTTCTTTAGTTACTACAAGAACTATACTTCTGTTGCCTTGAGCCATGCTGCTTGTGCAGCTTAAAATAATCAACATTTGATAACTCTTTTAATACATTCCTAAGCATTCAGTCAAATTGTCAGTAGCTGTTGTACTGACAGGGTATCTTATCCGTGAGAGTAAGTAAATCACTTGTCTGAGTGGAAAGGACAGACAGACATCGACCCACTCCTCTCACACGTCTTAAATTCAGGTCAAACAGGACACTGCAGCTTTGTTAAGTCCAGCAGATCCTGGGAACCAGGCACAGGTTCTGACCCACTGAGCCATCCCTCCATCTGTCCACTCTATTGAGTAGCTTTTCTATTCGTCTTCAGACACGCTGGCAAGATGGTCAATAGTTGTGGCTTCTTTACAACGCAATGCTTTCAGTCCTGCCATCCTGCCTTCATTTGCATGCCGTCTTTATTTCACCCCCTGCCTTCCATCCCTCCATCACTGTCTATAAAAACTCCTGGCACTGGTTCATTTTCCTACTTTATCCTCCCCTCTCCTCTGACTGCTCCTCATTGCCTTCCATCAGCATCCCTCCGTTTTTGCATCTTGCATGGTGGTCAGTTTGTGTCTGTATACTCTCCCTGGCACCAATCCACTTCACCCTTCACTGAAGAGGACTGAAGGACTGGGACCAGAGCCAGCTGGCCTAGACTCAGTGTAGCTCAGGCACAATAGTAAAGTCAGGCTATGCAGACGAGGTTTATGCAGTCCTGATCATGTGCTCTCAGCTCCATTGTCCTCCTCTATGTCTATATGCTTTAGACATCCTGAGCGTGCACAGAGGGGGATTCACATGAAAAGAGGGGTTACTCCTTAAGTTTCCTCATGAAGCTGAGACACGAAACTGTAACCTAATGTAGATGCTTGTTGAATTAGGTCATGATTGTACTCTTGGTGTGTTCTTTGAATCTCTTTGTCAACAAATAGGTTGGACAAGCTGTTTTATGAAAGTGCTGAGTTATTTGAGTACTGATAAGCTTCTCCATAAAAGACAGGCAACTATATCTGAGCCAAATGGTCAGCCCCATAAAACAAACAGCAATGAAAGAGAAGATTAAAGACACTGAGCAAACAGCCCGTGGCTTCTGGTTTTCACTGAGAAGAAAGTGAAAGCAGAGGGAGTACAGTATTATAACAAAGCTAGAAAAAGGAAAGGTCAGGTCCAAATGTCCCCACAATGTAGCTCAGAATCAAGTTTGTGAAACATCCTACTTTTACAAGACTGTCTTCTTTCCTTGTCTCTCTAACCCAACTGCTTTCATCTGAGCAATGACCGCTGGGCAGCCTGAAGAAAAACACTGACCTCACTGACCCTGCAGACAGTGAATGAGAGGAAGGAGTTCAGAAAGAGAGAGCAGCAGGAAATCAAAACAGAGAATCATTGAAGGAAGCAATTGATGCAGGGCCAAGACCCTGACAGCTGTGTGTTGAAGGACGGTCCAGCCTCTGCCGAGTTCAGAACAGAGAGGAGCTGTAGATGTAGGACAGAGAAAGCAGACATCTCAGGGTGAAATAAAACGTAAGCGACTTTCATATGGCTGTTGATGATGATGATGCTTATATTAACTCTCTGTTACCCTTTATCCTTAGTTTAAATAACAAACCAGATAAGCTATTCATAGAAATAAAACATTGAACTGGAACTCCTTGTTGTGCTCATCTGACATGATCAATGAACCACTGAGTTGGTACACATCCTTAAAAACTAGTTTAAGAGATGAAGTTATCCTTAACTCAAAAGTATTCATTAAATAGGAGGTGATACAACATTGCTGAACCTGACTGACTTCCTGATCGACAGGTTGCTATTGTCACAACTTAATCACAAGGTAGCCTCTCCCAAATCGCACCCTGCTTTTTTCTGCTTCTCTAGACCTCCTGTTCTGGTTTGGAGGACAGATGGACACCAGCGTCATCAAGGAAATTAAAGTTCCTTTGGCACTAAGTGATTTCAAAAAATGGGGGTACCCAATAGGGGGAGCAATCAGAGGCGCTGCCTGTCAACTGGCAAGGCAGTCAACTGCTTGGGGCCCCAGACAAGTAGGGGGCCCATGAGGGCTCACAAACTTAAACCCAAGCAGTTGCAACAAAATGTGCACATTTTGCAATGTCAGTAGGAAACCTCCCTAAGGGGGCACTGTTTGACAGCACTCAATCTTGTTGCCCTGCTAAACTTCGCATACTTATTGCTGTGAAAACTAGTTTGTCATTGAAAGTCAACAAACAAGGAATTAGCTGTCTATAGGAGAGGAAAAAAAGAAACAGGAAAAAAGAGAAAGAGGAGTAAGCGTTGGCTGGCAGACATAATGGTCATTAACGCTGGTTGGAGGCCACCCCAAAAATTGTTTTGCCTCGGGCCCCAACAGACTCTGGAATCGCCCCTGGGAGCAGGATTTGAGTGGTATGTGATGTAGGCCCATCATTCAAGAAGGAGCTTAGTCTTTCTTCATCAGAAGGCTGTGTCCACTTGTTTAATCCAGTCTCTGTTTTATCCAACAAAGAGTAAAAAAATACAAGCATATAAGCAATCAAACTTTTCTGGATTTCTGGTTTATGTTAAAGCACGCAGAGCACAGTCTTATTGTAAGAAATCCATCGTATACCTGCAAACAAAAAACCTTAACTCACTCAGAGGAGACGATATAAAATTCTCAAAATATACAATTTATTCAAAATATGTTAATGCAACCATCAATATATTCCAGTAATTACAAAATCAGTAGTTTTTTGTCTTTTTAACACCTTATCCTTAAAGTCAGCAAGGCTTGCAGACGAACAAAAGCTTTGATCTGTTTATAACATGAAACCACAGGGTACTTTTCAACAGGTGACGTCCCTTTACAGCTAACACTGACCAGGTAGTAGTTAATAATTAATACCTAATGTTATTTATTAGTAAGAAGGCAGAATTTCAATTGATTTGATTGCAGCGGGCAGGACCGACATGTACTTGGGTAACTTCAATGAATTTCAGCGAACTCAAAAAAAGATGATGTCACTAACTTCTTAATACTTCTTAAAATGAAGAAGGAACCAGAAATAGGGGAAATAGAACTCTCTTTGACTGTGACTTAATATTCAGTTGAGTAACAAAATTAACAGACACATTTTCAAAACGGACTTCTGCAGAAAATTCCACAGAAATAATCAACCACAGAAACAGAGGAGGAGGAGAGGGAAAATGATCCTGACACCTGGATGCATCAATTTACTGTTAGACTTCTGAAATACTTAAAGGGTTTACATAGAATCACAGTTTCCCCTCAACAACGTCACGTCTACTCACACTGTTCGTTGTGTTGGTCAAGTTCCTCAACAGTATCAACACAGACATGTAAATTCATGGGAACAGATTAGGGGATACTGATACAAACAGATTTACAAACACACCTGTACAAATATTTGACACTGTACAGTCAATGCTGTGGGGATAAAGTGGGCGTTGCATTGTGGGTAATCACATGTTTAAAAGAAACACAAATGATTTCTACACTGGGAGAGAAAGCCTTTCCCCAAAGGCTTCAAATGTCCTTCAAAGTTATTTTTGAAATCATGGAAGACTCTTTGGCACTCACAAGGAGATTAAAGAAGCTGTTCGGAAAAAGGAGTTCAACATTGTCGGCAAAAAGCATTCTCTCTTGCAGAGAGTTAGATGAGGAGATTGATACCACAAGTGTATCTGTCAGATAAAAAGACTTAATGGAACAGAGCCATTAGTAATATTAGAAGTGTCAACTGTTCGTTCTGTCCTATATCAACATTTCTGACAAGAAAATGTATGTTATTATGTTATAAATATCTGGTTTAATCTGTACTAACAACAGATATCTTACAGCAGGGTATGTGCCAAATGGGTTGCCAGGCAACCAGTGCAGAATCAAGGAAGTTAATGAAGATGCCATGAAATAAGTTGATGATGGGAAGAGTTTGGTTGTGTTCTAATACCCTCACCTCAATGCAATTAAGCACACTAGACAAAGATCCAGTGTGTCCTGAGACATGTACGTATGTATATGTAGCCTTAAACACCAGGATGTCCTGTTACATCCAGTCTATTCGTCTGTACGACGGACGGTAAAGTTTTTGATCTGGTCTGCAGCTACAGGCTCCAGTTACATCGTTAGCGTATGGATAATAGAGTAGCATCAATCATCTCGCGTAACACCAAGCAAGAGAGCAAATAGCATATTTCCCCAAATATTAAAAAAAAATACTTTTAATTCAGCAGAGAAGCTAATTCTGGTCCTTATTTTGGGTAATGGTAAGTCTATATTTTCTGTTGAACTCATGATGCATTCAGGGACACCTGTCACAATGCTATGGGCTCGCTACAAACCAAATGTGTTTCAAAAAAACAAAATACTGAGGCAAGCATAGAGTCTCATACTATACTTACAGTTCATTACATAACATTTACAATTTCTGTTAAAGAGACAAATACAGTGACTGGAAGAAGATAGAGCCACACAATGGCCACCAAAAAAAACAATAAAAACAAAATAATACATCAACAAATAACACTGTTATTTGTAGTGACACAGATCTGAATCCATCCCAGCAGGATGGTTATTTTGTGTGATTTCATAACAAGTACATTAAGCAGACATTAACCTTTATCTACTTCATCTGCTGAACGTTTGATTCTCGCTGTCAGAAGGTGCTTCGCTGGAAGACTCCCCAGCTCTTCTTATATTGCATTCACACTCTCCACTCACCATCCAAATAATAAATACACTCAACTTTAGGAACCATCATATGTTTGTTTTTTACATATTACATTAATTTCATAAATAAAGAAATGATCATTGTAACCATGTTTGCTTAAATTATCTTAACAAGAGAGCACATTATGCATAAAATGATCTGTCAGTTCAGCTCTGATATGAGAGGACGGTGAGGTGACGTATTCTACTAACTCACTACTTCTATCTTTCCTGTCATCTCTCGCTGTACAAGTACACTTCCTGAATATTAAAATACTGTTTATGGCGTTCCTTCCCTTTGCTTATGCAGGCGTCATTTCAACATGAAAAGAGACATCACTCATCTCCTGTTGCTACGCTTCGATGTCGCTGATATCATGAATAACACAAACATCTGGACCCTTCTGTGATTGCATTCCTGCTCTTCTGAGAACAATAAGAACGTGGCTGAAAAGCAGAACAATGTGGTTTGACAAAAACGCGAGTTTGTCTTGCAGAAAAAATCTTGTTTAGTTACATGATAACCATCCTTATGTGGGGTAATAAGTCTCTTCCGTCGTCAGTCCTGAAGGCAGAACATGCTTTTTGTACCTTGCGACTTTTGCTGCTCTCTTTATCACATATTCTTCACTGTTTCTGGGTAAAAAGTTTAAAAAACTGTCCACACCTTGATTCTTAAAGGTGCACAGAGACAAGCAGAGTTACAGCTTCTCGCACTCTTTCTATCCATTTGGCATTTCTTACGGGGAGGCTCCATATACGAAAAGGAATTTTAATCCAGGAGTCATCTGAAAGAAAAAAGTGGCACTGCTCCATTTCTTTCTTCTTCTTCTCTGCTACATTGAAACATGCCTGCATTTGGGGAAAGGGTCATTTGATTCTATGTCTTCTTCAGGCCGACCATCAGTGCCAGGAGAAGTTTGAAGGAGGGGACGAGGGGACATTCAAAGATAGGAAAACACCCCTTTTCCTTCCTTCCTCCTCACAGCTTCGTCCTCGTTTCCTTCCTCTCTGTGCAAACACTTCCTGTTCTGTCAAGTGACCAGCTACGACACGCAGCAGCAGGTCCCCGTCTTCGGAGGCTCCTCCTCTATCGGCTGTTTCAGTTTAAGCAGGGGCGGGTCGCCGCTGGCAGGCGTGTAGTAAACTGCGCTGCCATTGGAGGAGACCAGCGGCATGCGGGGGTCATCTGAGTTGATTTTGGCATCAGAGAAGGAGTCTGTGGAGCCGTTACCTAAGTGACCATTGAACAGCGGGTGATTCAAAAGTTTGGCGGCAGCCCTCTGTTTCTTGAGCTCCGACAGAGTCTGAGCGCGCTCCCTCGGCAAGGTTTCCTCCTGAGTGGAAACGACCCCGGACTTATCGGACGATGGTGTGTTGCCATTGGATGGCTGCTGTGGCGGCACAGACGTCGTAGTGGAGATGAGGCCGTTCTGTTTGCCGTTGCCGTCTTTGAGGATGGTGGGCAGCATGGGCTTGTCCAGCAGCTCCACAGCTACAGCTGGCTTGACCTGCAGGACATCAGTGATGATTACTTCAACCCCTCGATAAGAATTCTCTTTAGGATGTTTAAATGACCAAAGGACAGATTCTGTACAAACAAGATCACATTTCTTCCTGTGGCAAGAATATTTAACTGAAAAATGCCTTTTCAAAGGTTTTACTGCGAATGTTAAAGGGAGTCATAGTTCATTGTAGTCAACGGTTTCTTCAGTGAAAAAAGATTGAATTTTACAAAAGCCTCCACACTCCTACATGTCAGAGCTTGGATTATAACGTTTAAATTGTTTTTATATTGAGTCAATAATTGCCTAACTTTGCTGCAGTCAGTGTGTGGAAGTTTAACAGAGCTGCTGAGACTCCTGACTTCAGAAGAGCGAGACAGCATTTGAAGTAAAGAGTGTGAGGGTTGTCTTTCTTCTACGGGCAGAATATAACTAAGAGACTTGGCTGCATTCATATGTGCTGGCTCTACTGTTGTAAAAGATTCTGTGTGACTTATTTTTCCATTGTGGTTTCTTACTGTTTGACTGTCTTTGAGGTACTTTAAAAAAAACATCTCTGACACACCTAGAGCAGAATGTGACATTTAGACTCCTGATGTGCGATGTGTGTGGGGGGGATGATTATGTGCCAGACATTAAACACCTTTCTGCCTGTGCTAAAATTATCTCAGAGTCGTGTCAGGTCTCATATCATGCAGGTTATGTACAGTTAAAAAAAAACATAATCAAAGGGAGGATGAATTCACCAATGTAATGTATATGTAGGGTTGTCATAACACCAGGATTTTAAACTTGGATACTAGTTTACCAACTTAATATGCTTCCCATATTCTATGTAGAACACAAGCACCAAGAAAAAATGAAACCTGAATACTTACATTCACCACCTGGTTGTTCTCCTGATCGGACTCCTTCTCTTTCTCGTCCTCCTCCTCCCTCCCTCCCCTCCACACGATGGCCTCCGTCTCGTACTCTTTACGGCACAGGTTGTGTCTGTCCGACAGGCTGGCTCTCCGCACCACTTTTCTGTTGACACAGGAAAACAAACATACCAACAAATATAAATTAAGCCTTCTCTAAGCACACTAAATATTATACTCATGTGCTTATGGAACATTTCAAAACTGTTGCATTTGAAAAAAAAATCTATGCAAAAATCTATTCAGAAGCCAGATTAGATAACTCCCTTCACTGATAAATCATTCTGTAAGACTGATATTCAAATTAAATGAAGGGGTAGCCATCGCTTAATTTAAAAATACCACATGTAGTAGCAGTTAGCAGGTACACCAGCAGAGGTCAGCACTTACCCGCGGCTCCCTGCACTGGATGTTCGCCTGCATAGAGAGGTCTTGTGTTTGAGCTGGGACTTCATGATGATGTCATGTTTGTGTTTCAGGTCAAGCAGGATGGCTCTGAACTCCTCATCCTCACACAGATCTGAAGATGAGGAGGATGAAAGCAGAAAATGTCAGCGTGTATTACGTTTAAATGTAAACGTGCATATTGTGTTTAAATATTCTAAGAGATATGAATAAAAAAAACCCAGATATATTTATATTTGTTTGGAAATTAATCTGTTTGATTGATTCCAGTCTCTCCTTCTGACTGTTAACATCAGCTTAGGTTGTAAAAGATCACCAAAATTATTACATCTACAACAACTAGCAGTGCAAATGGCCCAGCATAGGTTCAAATTGTGGGTTTGTTCTGTTTAAATTCTGATTGAAATTCTGTTTTAGGTAAATCTGAAACTTGCATTGACTCAACAAGCTGGAAATGAGACCCTGCTGGGACAAGACATGTTGTTTTCTCAGCCCCCCACCAGGTGTATTGATACGTGTGAGACTGAGGAGTGTCGAGGTGTTAATGTACCGATGGGGGTCTCCTCTAGGAAAGTCTTGGCATTGAGACTGGCTCCATGAGACACCAGCAGCTCTGCCACATGCATCTGAAACAAAACAGCAGCAAATGATGTTAAGGAAACCTTAATGTGAGTTTGCGTGTGTTTATCTGTTTCCGGTTTCCTGTTGTGTTCACCTTACCTGACCCCAGCAGGCTGCAGCATGAAGAGGCTGCCATCCATCCGTATCTCTCAGGTCCATGCGAGCCCCCCCCTCCAGCAGCAGCTCTGCAGCTTGCACGTAGCCGTTTGCTGCCGAAATGTGGAGCTGCAAGGACAGAGCAGGAACAAGGATTACATTTCTCCAGAGCACAAAATCTGCTGTAGACATGCTCTATGCATAAGAGAGAGGGTGGATTTTACTCTAACGTGACAATTAGGATTTCAAATCATACTTTAAAATGCCCATATAATAAGGACACTGTGCTGCACCTGCAAAAATCGACTTAAGATAAACCCTTGTCTCCATGTTTGGCACATTCATTCATGAATGTTTCCTCCACAACATTGATAAATGCTCTGCAAGTTGAGTAACAGCCATTAAAAGATATAAAGTGATCCTGCTGGCCTTGAGATAATCCGCTCTGCAGGTCACAAACTCACATGTACTGAATAAGGAAACAATTACACAAGGAGCTGATAAGATTAAATCACTGCAAATCTTCTTTTGATCATATCTAGTTATCAGATTATTAACTCTAAGTCTGTTTGTGCTCAACGTCTATATTTGGTATGAAGGGGAACAATGGAAGTGGATCTGATCATATGAAAGTCTGCTACAGACATTCAAGTCTCTTTCTTACAACACAAGTTCTGTTTTGGAATCCACACAAGGACATTTAAATTTTCTCTTATGCACACGTATACGTCTTTGAACCACTTGTAAGTCAGCACATCGTGTTATCTGCATCGCCCTCTATCCCACTTTCCAAGCCCCGCACAGTTTCGGCAGATGGCTGTTCAACATGAGTCTGTTTCTGCTCACAAAGTACAGATAAGTGATTGGAAATATTTAAAGTTTTAGCATTACTTAGTCATAAACATTAGTAGGCTAGTGAACATGCTCTTTTTTACTACCTCATGGTGGCACTAGAGGAGAAGTCAGTGGGTTTATTCATTTACTTGTTGAGATATTTCTGTCTGGACCAAAGCGGAGGAATGAGGGCCAAGCTGCAAGCATCACAAATGCCAAAAACCACAAGTTTCATAATGTCTGGATTGTGTCACCGTGTTATGGTTTCCTCAGGGTTATTCAGTTTCCTCTCGCAATACCACTGGCAGCCTGACTGAGAAGTATGCTGAGATGAGCTCTCTCTGCCTTATCCAGTTTTTGGCCTAACGGCTAAAAACATGCATGGTAGGTGTATTGGAAAAGTAGAACTGCCAGTAGGAGGTCTGAGGTCTGGGGTTTGGGTCTTACATGCACTCCTGAATATGTCTAGAAGATTTCAGGACAGGCTGCCCCTGAAACCTTCCTGAGTTGCCTGATCAAGTATGCACCTCACAGCGGGAGAGTTTCCTTTTTAGGACGGGGAGGGGATCTCAGGAGGCAGTACAAGAAAAGGACGACATGGAAATGACAGACAAAGCAACAGAGCCCGACCCTTTGATGACAGTTTTTTTGCCTTTATTTCAATGCTACATGTTACTGACTACATTTACAGTCTAAAGAAATGTGAGGTCAAGAACATACTTGCTAGCAGTAAAGAGGATTAAGCAGTCTCACTATGTGCAAGACGATCACACCAGTCACTCACCAGTGGCCCGATATAAACGTCATCTTAGAGCCCTGGCAGGTCTACTCTCCATCGTATAGGACTAGTATATAATGGTAGGCCTGGGCAAGTAACTTAATGTTCTGGTACACATCACAGCAACATCATTGTGACCAGACATCTTCATCTTGTCAGAGGCCTCAAGCCAGCACGCCTTGATAGACTTGATTAGCCCTGGGAAGACTACATAATATAGACTTTTGAAAGCTAGCTTGCCAAGTACCAGGGTCTTTTCTGAGGAATGAATCAGGGGTGGCGAGAACACTGCCATCCAGTTGAAGTATAAGCTGCAGAAGCTTTGCAGGCTGCTGTCTCCACAGGCTCTACGCACTGCTGGGAATGAGAAGGCTGCTTAAGAGAACAGCCATTAGGACTGCAATAGAGGCAGCAGAGAAAGCCTCCAGGTGGCTGTGGATAAAGAGGGGGGATCCATTAGCACCCATAACGGTGCTAACCCTGGATGGGTCACCTTGGTGAGGGTGTATGATGATTTTTGAGACCCAGAAACATCGCCTTGATGATGCATCCCACTTTTCTCTTGGTACCATTTTTGTCCAATTTTTGCAGTTTGTCGCACTAAAACACTATAGGTTGTAATTCCTTATTTTCTCTCTCTCTGTTAAAGTGAGGGATTGTTTGTTTGCACTACAGTTTGATCAGCAACTACAAAAGATCATAATCTGTGTTCCTGGCTGCACATCAAAACTGGAACGCAGATTGTATTTCCGCAGAAAACAAAAGATTAGCTTTACATAACTTCCTACCAGTTCCAGGTCTCTTCCTTTCGTCTCTGCCAGCAGTTTTAATAAGGCATGCTCCAGTTTGCTTCATCATGCTCGAATAGAGATTATCGGGACACATAGCGCAGAGAAACAAGCAGCTCAATCAGACAATCTGTGGTAAGACTTTAAAGCTTAACAGGTTATTTTGGGCTACTACCATGTAATGTCCCCTGGCTATTTTGATCCAGTGATCTGTCACTGTGTTTCTACTGCAAAGCTAAATCCCTGATAACATAATAAAGACTTCATTAAGGCATCTATGCTTGATACATTTTATGCAGATGATTTTTTTGTGCCCTACTTCAAAATAATCAGGTCACTGGCCTAAAAACAAAACTAATTCACTGACCACTTAAGCTGGGGCTATTTCCCAAAAAATAAAAATGAATAATCCCCGCAGAAACATGGGGCACAAAGGAAAGTACTTGAATATCATCTACATAAATGCTTGGGTCATTTTCTTATATACTTCTGATAAAACAAGAGGGATAAACGCAGTCCCCAAACCAACAACATGATTGACCCATTGATTTTAAATGAAACTGTTCGCCAGTTTATCACGTTTGCATGTCGAAAAAGGCCTCAAGAATTTAGTGCATCTAAGTTTGACAACAGAGCACCATGTACACCTAGTAGTGATTGACTCTAATATTGTTCTAGTGTGAGTCTAACTCAGGTTAATGAAATAATATGCAGAGGCCCATCGCCCCTAAGCAGTCACTTTGGTACACACAGGGTGAGCACACAGGAAGTATCCAGCATGCCAAGAGGTGATGAAGGTTGTGAGTGTGTGCAGTAGCTGGTAGCAGAAGGGCTTGTAGTGCTGGATGATCTCAGCATCAAGCATGTACAGCTACAGTAGATGAGGCCAAGATTAACAACTTCTGCACTGCACAAAGCTTGTTTAACTCTGTCGGAAGACACAAGTAAGTTGTGGCATTGTAATGTTTCCATTTAGCCTGATAGCAGTCACAAAGCAGCTTCTTACAGGACCAACTCAAGGCATAGCCACGTTTCGGTGGCTTGAGCCATGAACTCAAGAACTATTTTAAATGTCAACCAACAACCTGTTTTTCAACTTCATTATAAACTGCTCTCCGTAAGCAGTCATTGTTGTCTCTCTCACCTGCTCAACCACTTCCTGTCTATGCGATGCCTTACACAAGTAACCGCCGGATGAGTGGAGACTTCATATGGTGTTCAGGTTCAGATGGGACCAGCCCTGGTTTCTTGATAGACGATTGCTCATTATAAACACAGATCATTTCATATCAAATGTTTTTATTCTCGGTGCCATGGTGTTTTGGTGCCATAATTATTTTGTACATATTGCGATCATTTTTGTTTTGTAACTACGGGTCTCTCTTTCTTCTTAATCTAAGCCAAGTTGATTTTAATTATGAATCCTAAAATAACAAAGATCATTTGGCCTCAGACGGCTCCACAATCTGTGCAGTGTTGTGCATCCATTAAAAAATAAATGATCATAAATGTGTTTCCACATAGTTTGAAGTATGACTGCAGGTGTATTCAGTGCTCAGGAACAGATCACTTTTATATCTGCAGTGCATTATGAAATCACACAGCTGATTATCCTTTAAGAACTCATAAAGAGTTTCTTAATGCCTGATTAGCTTTCAAGGTTTTATAGCCTCATAAAGCAGCCTTAGATGAGCACACATGATCATTAAAAGGTGGAGCTACAATCATTAAAATCCTCTAAGTATGAACAAACTATTCCCTTATTTTCCTCTCACTGAGCGTTTCATAATTTGATAAGAGGTGTGAGCACTTCGGCTGCTTTTTGTCACAGTAAACACAACGCAACAACCTTAATCCCTTACAGAATCAGCCGGCCTGGAGGCAGACATGATGGAGCTGTACTGGTTTTTAAACCATGTTTTTTTGTCTGATAATAAACTGATGAACGTTTATGACTAAGGATGTCATGCATGCATCAGTGAACAAAACTGCACAAATCTCAGTCAAAACAAGCGGCTAGTTTTGCACCTCTGAATTCAGTGAATTGTATATATAGATAGTATCTTAAAGGTCACATTTTATACTCCTTTTCAACAAGTTTAAATAGGCTCCCTAAAACATGTCTGTGAAGTTTCTCTGATCCTGTATTTAAGCAGGTCTATAAACCCCTCTATGTCAGGCCTGCTCAAAACAGGCCCCTCAAAAAGGGGCTGTGGCTCAGTCGTATCTCAACCGGAAGGTCAAGGGTTCGATCCCAAGCTCCTGCAGCAACATGTCCGATGTGTCCTTGGGCAAGACACTTAACCCCGAATTGCTCCCGTTGCTTTGTCGTCCATTTACCATTCTGTGTCTGTAGCTTTAAATGCAAATGAGCTGTGTCTGACCACGCCCCCTCTCTGGAAGGGGATGTTGCTTGGGCTTTCTTGCTCCATGCCCTATTGTTTAATGTAGAAACACACACTCTGGGGGCAGAACAAACACCTAGCTGTGAGAGTGTCACCCACCTGGGGGAGGGGTTACTGCTCTTTGTGATGTCACAAAGGGAAAATCTCCATACAGCCTCTTTGAGCACACATTTTCTGAAAAGTGGAGCAGGCAAAGGATGGAGAGGATGGCCTTTTCACATAATTGGGGGTTTGTAGACAGACTAGGGACACATTAGTGCATATTAGTATGGGACCTTTCAGAGCAACGACAGTGGCAGTGTTGGTTGTTGCTGGTTATGTTGCTTTGTATCGGTGGAAGTAGAAGAAAAGCAAAACCCAGACTAAGTCCTGTAGTGGCTTCAAAGTAAAAGCAAAAACCAAGTTTGACACTTACTTTAAAGGAATCATCAGGAAAGTGTAAGTTTGTATTTTATATAACAGTATGCACTTTCCTTTTTAGCAAACTCAACTGTTTTTATGTTTTGTGTGATGTTTTGCCAGTTTTCTATAAATCCCGAGCCCAGGAGAGGAAAGTTTGTGATTCAGTAAAACTTTAAAGTGTCTCATTTATAAAAAGAAAAAAAAAACATTCAGTCAGCTTATTGTAGATTCAAATTTGTTAAGGAAAGTCCTGACAACCCGAGCACAAAGTCTTACCAGCGTGGCTCCCTGGGAGTCCTGCTGGTTGAACTCCTCTCCTTGTCTCAGCAGTTCCTGAATGTCTCCCAGCATCCTCCTCTCTGTCGACGCTCGTGTCTCATTGATCATCTCCTGAGTGATGCCTGTCAATCAAATGCACAAGCAGAACCTCCGCGTTTATCTTGAGGGAAACAATTGATATCTGATCTGACACATTATGAGTGAAAGAGAAGGAAGCTTAAATACAGTGAAGCATGGATCTTTGACATAAACCTTTGCATGAATCTCTTAGGGAGAAAAAGCTTCCTTTTTTAGACCGACAGCAACATTGTTTAAAATAATGTTGGAGGTTTATCTTAAAGCAATGGTCCATGGAGTCCTAAAAATAAAAACAGCTTCTCTGCTTGTATTGAGAATATCAAGGAAAGTAGAAGCAAACATATTGCAGCTAGTTATAAAGGGTACTAATGAGTCATCTAGTCCCAAAATTAGACAATAGTAATCTATAAAAGTAAAAAAATAGTTTAAATGGTAATGGACAAGACAGTCTTCTCCATGCACAATGCCGCCTTTCTACTCTCTCTTTGCAGACAGAACAGTTGTGTATGTCTACGCTGAAGCTCAGGTGAGTCTGTCTGTCACAACCTCTCTAAATTCCTCTTTTAATCCAGCACCTTACTGTCAGGTACAACTCAACCTGCGACCGACACACTTCTTCTCTCATACAGTAGCTCAGCAGAAACACACTTTATTTTGCAGCACTGTCAGAACTGTCACTTCTCTGTTATTATGTCTCTGTGAGACTAAATATGAGAGTGACTCAAAGGACGAACAAGGCCTCAAACTACTGTACTACTGCTGTACATGTTGAAACGATTGCCTTCTTCTTCCTTTGTATTAAAGCAGCTGTAGGGAGTGGAGCACATTATACTGTTTCTCGCCACTTTCAATCAACATAAGAAGTAGATGTACACTAGCCTCACCTGACTGTGCATGCATTAACGTCCGTATTTCAGCCCTGCTACCTTTCTCGAGTCATAAATTGAAACTGTGTGAGTGAAGCTGAAGGCAAATCTATTCTCTCAGCCAACACTGCAGCATCCAGACCATTTCAAAGTCCTGTTTCAATGTCCCTGTCTTGTTTTGTCCATGGCCCACACTGACATGTGACGGCCTTAGATTTTAAAGGAGGTGATAAAAAATGTTGCAAAGGAAAACTGTTTTTCCCCTTCCTCACTCTGCATTCACAATCACAGCCAGCGGTTGTTTGAAGACACAGGAATCAGGACGATGGCAGTCCTCTTTGTCTGCTTTAATGAAGTGAAGCCCCTCCAGCTTCTGGTTTCCTCTGTGTGTGCTTTCTGTTGTTTTCACTGAAAGCATTAGTCTCTGTGGTTCTGATGCCTCACATTTTACTTGCCTTGTTTCTGTCAAATTCTGATTTGGTAACATTGATGCCCCAAAGCTAAACAATGTCCTAAAGGATTAATGAATGTGAAACAGAGCAAATATTCCTCATTTTCCCAAGCTATAACAAATGTAGTAAACAAAACACAACAAAAGATATCAGTAAATCTTCACATCAATAAAGAGACAAAGGCTATTGCACTGGCCTGTGTTCACCACCTTAACTTTAAGTTAAGCTGAGTTCTACAACAACCCACCCACCCCCCAAACAATACACATTGTAAGACACATGGCTGCCTATCAGCGCATTTGCAGTACTCAGGAAGTGAGCTGGCATCTCTCCAGCAACCAGTCCCAATTTCCTGAACTGGAAACTGAACCAGTGACCCTCTGGTTTCCAACCCCAAGTCCAAACAGGCTGAGCAACTGCCGACCCCAAATCAATCACGCTTCGGGGAGTTTTGTTGATTGACAGTTGTCCTGTCTAATAGATTTAGCATCACTAATAGGCACAAATGTCATATCTCATATTGTTGCCGTCTTCCATATTCCTCTAATGATTGAGACATTTGCTAACTGTCAAATTTCAATGACTGTTAATAATTATTTGGTATTTCACTCAACGAATTGCCTGAACAATTGATTCACGTAGTCATTTACAAAGAATGCCAACTCTTCAACAAACATGCTTCAGAAACTAAGAGCTAAGATGACAAATGCTACTGCCCTGTTTTTTACAGTCTTTCTTCTAATTGTAATTCTTTTCCCCTCCATCAGTGGGGGTAAAAATGACATTCTCTTATTTTGCTCTGTGTCCACTGGGCCTGACTCGCCAGCATCCCCAGCTCTGTTTCAACAGTTCAATCCCTGCTAGAGTTCCCCTTTTTCACTGCAGCTCATTACACATGAACCGGGCTCTGCAGGGGAGGATCAAGGAAGAGTCAGATCAGTCGGTGCTGCATATGAGATGCTGTGTGTGTGTTTGTGTGTGTGTGTGTGTGTGTGTGTGTGTGTGTGAGAGAGAGAGAGAGAGAGAGAGAGAGAGAGAGAGAGAGATTTTGTGCCAATCCCTGCGGTGTCTCTAAAGAGAGAAGTGTCATTGAGCAGAACAGAGCTGGAAACATTACGGTGCAATTAGCAGCACCACGCTCCCTTTGATCGGCTTAATAATCATTCCGCTCACCTACTGTACCGCCGTCTGCAGTCTGCTGCTCCAGAGACACTATTGTACACTGAGAACATCATTTTTGTCTTTCTGTGTTTTCTCTCCCCACATCCTCATCATCTTTGTTTATGTGGGTTTGTCACATTGTCTCACATCCAGGATAACACCCACACAATGAGGTGTCAGGTGTCTATTTGCACTTCCAAAATCTTTAACCCTGCACTTGTATATGATAGAGCACATATTATAACAGGTGTTGTTTGACCTTTAATTACCAGAGGAAATGAGCACTTGTGATTCTCTTCAGCCTCACACTGCCTCCACACAGCTCCTCCTGTTAATCACTGAGCAGCTCCACTGAAGCATGTGGGATGTAAGATAAAGTCGAAGGGCACCTTCTTCTCTTGTTTGCTACCTTTTCTAGCCTTTAAATATCCTTATTGGACAGTTCCTCTTATTTTCAAATTAAAAAGAACCTTTGTGGAGACGAGAGCTCAGTGAGATTTGTAATAACTCTGAAAAAAAGACCTTTCAGCTGAAGTTAATGGTAGGTTTTTTGGTGTTTTTTTAAACAAACTTATATAGCTTATGTAATTTTTCTGGTTTGAGCAGCATTTAATCCCAATCTTTAAGCCTCCACAAGACAAACATCATGACTCATGGCTCACATAAACAGGCAAAACCAGGGTAAAATCAGACAGCTCTAAAAACATCATCACAAAGAGCAACCCGTTACATGTTTGAAGACAGCAGAAATGATGGCTGAAATCAGAAGAAGAAGAAAAAGAATTTGGAGGGGGCCTTTTGGAAATGATCTGCAAAATAAACAAGTAAGTAGAGCGTATCCAATCACCATGCTCGTTTATTTTAATAGGAGTTTAAAGGTGTTTTTGTGTTCAAAAGTAATTATCTTCAAATGTGATCAATCAATCACAAAGGGCTGTGTTTGTAATGCCAGGTGCCGGGTGCTGCAGGAAAAGCAGCCTCAAATTGCCAATTGAACTTATTTAGAGACAAATGAAAGAAATGCAGATCGATCATGGAAAAAAGGCTTTCTATGCATGTAGCTAACAGCTAATGCAGGTAATTAACTTCTGTTTGTACTTTCAGTCTGCCTCAGACACAATCCAGCACTTTCAATGGGGTTTCAAGACCGACTATTTCATGACTTATCTGTTCTAAAGTGTCAACCACAGCCTGCCAAGAAATTGTCAACATAACCCGGTAAAAACCACAAATGGAAGTTTTGACTTGCAGTTTTGGAGCTTGGCTTTAATCATCTCATCTAACGCTCGACCAGAGAGAGCAATAAGCATGTTTTCCAAAATGTTGAGCTGTCTTTTCAAGAATCCACATTTCAGAAGCAAATCTTGGCTTTCATACTTCAGTATTTAACTCAAAGCCCCCGCAGCCACAGATTTCACTGCTTTGTTGCCAACTGTGTGCTCACACGTCTGCCTCTAGATGTAACTGTTAGTCCAAACCAAAAACAAAACATTACAGGAGCTTATGCTGAGAAGGTTTAGTGTGATTCAATTCCAGTGTAAATAAAGCTGTGTGTCACCCTGACGTTCTTTGTGTCAGCGTCTCTTTCTATCGCACAAAGCCGTAAATGAAAACACCTCTAACACACAGCAGGAGTCCCCTCTCCTGCTTTACTGATGTGCATTTATGAGCCTGTCATCGCTGATCTCTTGAACTCTTTCTAATAGTTCACATCACACAGCCAACGTTGAAACACCATGAATATATAATATATAACAATCTGTATAGGGACTGAGAGTACTGTGAATATCTCAGAGCTCCCTGAAGTGTCGATCCTAAAACTGTGCGGGACACTGAGCTTTCTGAGGTCACAAACCTGCTGCCATCTTCCTCAGCAATTTATTCTTGTGGTTCACATAGTTTTAACTCTGCAGGAAGCTACAATCACTCTCTTACTCTGCTGCAGAGTTTAAAGAACCTTAAAACTGTACATCAAGGTGGGGAAGGAGCCAAGTGACAAACCAGTGTGCGACTGGATTAAACCGTGTCTTTTATCCTCTCTAATGTAAGCTGCATTTGTAGCAAGTCCAGCTAATTAGTTTACAATCTGCTGGAGCCACCCGGCATGACAAAGCATTAATTGAGGAACGGTATTTGGTAACAGGGTTAGAGTAGAAACAACTTGCTTCCGTCCGTCAAATCCACTGCGTCATGTTCGTGCACTGTTTCTAAGCAGGACCTGGGTGGTATAAGAGTTCAAGCTAACGTAAGCGGCTAGCTCAGGCCCTTATTAAATAGCTGGAAGTTTATATACAGATGAACAAATCAGCGCCATTTTTGGCTTAAAAATTAGTTTATCTTCATCCTAAAAGGTTTTCTCACTTGTTATCAAATCATACAAAACATGCTACTCACAGCTAACCATTTAAGTTAAGCACTCATCCAGCACATCGGATCCTCCCCTTGTAAAACAAGGATAAATCAAGTATAACTATTTAGCTCTAAACTGTATATTAAGGAAGAATTATGTTACTTTTCAATATGTCTTTTAAACGGAACATCAACTTTTAAGGATGGTGATTTTCAGCATCGTGGACGTAGCAATTAAGTATTATTTTGGCCTAATTTTTTTTAGAAACGACTCAGCGGTAGTTCACTTAGCCAACTGGCTCTTGGGCATAAAACCTGACAGTAACAGATGTTATAATATGGAAAAATTAATGCTAGAAATGCACAGCCTGCTTTTTTCTAATACTTGCCTGAATAAAACTTTATTTTAAATATTCCTGAGGGTTTTGAGAGGTTAACCTTCCACTGCTGTCGTAGAACGGCACAATGGTGCTTCTTTTAAAAGGTGCATGTTGTTCTCCTGCTCCTGTCTTATTCCAGTATATGACTCAGAAACATTTTGTACAAGAACTGTGAAACTAGTAATCTGAAATAAGGTAGATACAGCACATTCCCTACAATAGCATAACTTCTGTACATAGGGAAGCTACAGTACATTATCTACTTCATTTCATCTGTCTGCAGACATTGTGAGACTGATGAGTTCCTAAACTTGTTCCAGGAAGCACAGAAACTTTTTTTTCTTATCAGCTGAGAGCAACAGACTTAATATTGTGTTCACGGAGCTCGATTTGTGCAGTTCATGTTATATCTTTAAACATTTATACTCTACCTCTGTTGGCCATGGCTGTCTCAATAATGTCCAGTGTTGGGTCGTCTTCACACAGGTCGTAGGGCATGTTCCCATCAGAATTCACCGCCAGCAAATCTGCACCGCTGTGGGAGATGAGTAGATGAATTATTAATATTCATTTTCATCTGCTAATTACTGTTATAAATGTACAACGTCTTTGCTAACGTGGTGAATATGTGAGGAAAAGTCATTAATTACATTTAAAGACATCCTTTCTGATTTAAAAGAAAGTTCACCGAAAGCTAAAATAATATGATGAGCTCTTAATCCAAAAATACAAGACTGGAAAGCTGTTTAAGATAGTTTGCAGTAAATCCAGATTTTCTTTTTTGTTAACATCAGCAATGTTTTTATTTTATATTTCTGATGAGAAACAGGCCCAAAAAACGCTGAGAAAAAAACAGATCCATAACTCAAGTCTTGGACAGGAATGACTAAATAAATCTTAGTAAAAGCGCTCGCTCATGATGGTAATTCAATGATTTCTGTCCAGAACAAGTTGTCCTGCATTATTCAGCAGTTTTTGATCAGTAATTTCACTCTGGAGAATGAGTCGACAGGTCCTGCATGTCAACAGATGGTAGCTGTTAGTCTGCATATTTTCTGAATTAATTTGATATGTAATATAGTAATTAAGTCTTTATAATTCATCTCTTTATACCCACAGACAGAAACACCATCAGTATGTGCATGAACACTTTCTCCATCAACATGCTGTAATAGCAGATGATTATTCAGTCTTAATGAAACATGTCTACAATGTCTACGCCTGTTTAACTCTGTACGGTACTTACACCATATGCTCAGGTGTAAGTGAAGGCAAAACAGGGACAGTTTGATTAAGTTGGAAAACAGTTTACTTCACAAAGATGGCTAATGACACCTCAATCATTGCAGGTCCTACAGGCAGAAGACGATTCAATATAATCCTGTAATATCTTCCACTTATATTGTACCATTGTTATGTGATCATTTCAAACGTTATTAAATCTGCTCTCTCAATGTACGCCTCTAAGCACACACTGTAATTACAGCCTATTTCTCTGCTGTATCACAACAAGGTTAGTACGACTGAGTAATGTTGAAAAGATTTTAATACAGCTTCCCAATATGCCTGATGCCAATTATTTTCTTTAATACAATGGTAGTTTTTTTTTTGTGAGTTTTACATTCTTCTATGGCTAGGTGAATTAGCATTAAGCTAATTCCGGTTGCACCCCTGTTATTTTCAGAGAAACATCTCATTTATCTTGCTTGGAAATCAATAAAGATATAAATGATAGATTCCTACATATTGGACAATATTTTCATTCACTTAAGAGTGTGTGTTTTTGTTTAATAAGAGTGTTATTCTGCCATCAACTGGTCAACTTGCACTCAAAATGAAAACATGAACTCAATGCAGACGGTATTTGGTACGTGTGTTGAACTGTACAATGTTAAACCATCTTCAGCCCTATCAGCTTTTTATATTAACTGTGGATCACATGGTCATAGCAATCTGACAACATATTGCAATGTATTTTTTTTCTATCTTATGCAGCCTAAATGTGATTGAAGATCAAACACCTGTTGACCTATAAGAGAAACATTTTCACTGTTGTATTCGATGATGACGTTCAAATAAGTTAAATCATAGCATAATTGTTCCTGTGTTCCAGGTGAGACGGACACTTATTCTCTATAATGCAACTGGACACCCAGGTGTTGTGATTCTCAGCTTACGTTTGATAGACATGTGAAGAAGTTATGCAAAACTGTCCCAAAAAAATCTAATGTTTTAAATTTAATCAGACAATATATATATATACCGCTAAACGCAGCACAGTGGTTTATGCATGCCATGATATTTGCTCATTTATCATACTGTAAAAGTCTTTGGGGCTAGTTTAACTTAACAACTATTACACCCATCAGGTTATAAACAGCTACTGAAGAGAATGGATCTGAAACCAGTTAAAGGCCACCTCTGCCTCATTTTAAAGAAACCCAATATACTGAGTTAGATGGGACAGTTTTGAAAAATGTTCTTTTATAAAACTGGTTTTAAGTATGGAAACAACTTCTCTCCAGAAACAATCTGTCAGCTTTACTACTATTACTATTATTATTACTTGTATTTGTCTCTCAAAAGTCTCCTGTGGAAAAGTGTTGAGAAATGAACATGTGAGCTAAAACACTCAAACAATGCATCTGGTCCATCCAAGGTATTTGTGATGTCCTTGTCAAAGAGAAATCCATCTTTAATCTTAATAAACCAAACAGTGGAACCAGAACGAGGGCAACGCCGGGTGGAAACTGTAGAGCACAAAACCGCAGAACTAAATTTGGTCAGTCATCATTCTCAGTAAGAGGAACAGACCTGTGCAACACATAATCATCGGAAATTTAAAACAGTGGCTGAAACGTAGGCATGTCTGTGAGCATTTACTGGACTTCCTCTTTAATCTTTGTTCTACTGTTGTCCTAATTTGAGTGTCTTGCTTGTAATGTATTATAATGTCTGCATTGTACAGTATAGTGTCACTGCTTCTGTATTTCTTTAGTCTAATGCTGTTTGTGGTGGAAAATTAGCCAGGGCTAAAAACCTGTATGCATGGCACCTACACTTTGTATTTTACATGACGCAATGCTCATTGCATGTGTCCCTGTTAAATAAACATATGAAATATAATAAAATAAATCGTCTTACTGTGAGATGAGGATCTTGACGAGTCCTGCGTGGCCACAGGTAGCAGCGGCGTGCAGCGGCGTCCACAGCTCGTTGTCCTGAGCGTTGACACTGGCTCCTCGGTCCAGCAGGATCTTCACCATCTCCTCGTAGTTATCTATACAACACTGTGACAAAGAGAGAAGAAGAAGCCAGTTTAATTTGTATACTCCTAGTAAGAGATAAGAAGTACAGAAGATGGGGTTAAAGGGAATGAGAAATACCTGGACAAAAGGAGAAAGGAAGATATGACGTAATAAATATGAGGCTGACATGAAAATAAAAATAGCATGACATTGTTACTGACTTGCAGGACATGTTTGTTTTTGTCAATAAAAGTTTTGGCAACCTGTTGAGATGAAGTTTTCCTTTTGGAGGAAAAACTAAATACTAACTGAACAAGAATTGTAAGTCTGATTATTGTCAGTCGGCTGAAGCATATTAAACACACAGTAAGCACTCAGCTGTGCTGCCATGATACTGGACGCTTCAGCTCTTTAATCACGAGGCTGACAAGACACTAATTTGTTAAAAAATAGCAAAAAGAGAAGCCAAACTGTTTCTCTACAAAAGACATGTAATATCTTATTGCAGGGTGCAGAACTGAGAGCACATTACGCCAATTTGGACACTGTCCTCCTGACATCTCAAACACTGTGTGGGTTGTTCCCTGGATCGTAGACAAAACCAGAAATGCACTCATATCTCACGCCCATCCACAGAGACAGACAAACAAAGACAGAGAGGGACAGAGAGTATTTTCCTCGTTAAACTTGGGTGTGATTAGAGGG
The DNA here is from genome assembly GCA_020745685.1 of Tautogolabrus adspersus. NCBI lineage: Eukaryota > Metazoa > Chordata > Actinopteri > Labriformes > Labridae > Tautogolabrus > Tautogolabrus adspersus. The sequence continues at coordinate 25,061,089 of CM036538.1, forward strand.
TGGGGAGGAAGGAGAATTTTTTCCATGAGAACCATCCTCCGATCTAGCTGCTGTCAGCAACAGCAGTTTTCTCCATCAGAGCTAATTGGTGTGAGTGTGGCAGCACTGTGTGAGTAAAGATTCAGAGAGATAGAGATAAACATTGAGAGAAGTAGAAAGTCAAAAAATAGGATTAAGTTGTCACAGAAGAAGGTCAGATAGAATCAGAAAACTGGAGGTCTTAGAGCAAAAGTCTTGTTTTGAAAGTCTGTCACAGGCCTCTCAGCTGGTGTTTGTTATAAATGTGAGTTTAAATCTGATCTATCACGTTTTGTTCTAACCTCCCATAACTCCAAAGTGAGGGACATTAAAGTCATGAAATCCCTCCTTTGTTCCAGGAGACAGATGCATGTTTGTACCAAAGAGCATGGGCACAAAGTGAGGCTACACTGGAGCGTTTTGAAATGAAAATGAGACATCTGTCATGTTGAAATGTTAAAATGCTCTGACAATTTAACTGCTGTGTCACATTAATATTCTGCCCACAGAAAAGTCATTTTATGAAGTTTTAAAAAATGTCTAGAAGGATTCGAGAAGATGTCGGTGACAAAAAGAAAGTTAAATGGTGAAGAAAAGATCTAATTAATTCACAAGTTTTGATTACTATTTATCCTTCTCAGGCTTATTTGAAAGAGTTTCACATTTTCAAATGACTGACTGCCAACCACAAAATGATTCCTAAATTGTAAATTTTTAAGCATCAATGTGAGGAGCAGTGATTTGGCAGCATGTGTGGTTTGGTCACTCTGGTTTAGCTCGTCTTGAGCAGTAAACTGGTTAATTATCACGCAAACCAGATGAATATGTATTTTTTAGGTTATTTTGGGGGGCTTTTGTCTTTATATGTCTGGGACAGCTGAGGATTGATAGGAAATGAGGGAGTGGGGGATGCTTGCACCAAATAGCCTCAGGATCAAGAATCAAACCTGTGACAGGTGCAATGAGGGTTATAGTCTCTTTGTATGGTGCCTGAACTAAACAAGGGTACCGCACTATGAATATGCCCTTTTCATTTGACAGCTGGAGGCATCGCAACTGATCATCGGCAACGGCATCACGGTCGTGGTGGAGGTGCTACTGATTAATGTGTGACACCTCTGGATATAAGGAAGTAAACTAGTCTGGAGTTTGGCTCAATTAGCTTAATGATTTTTTACACAGTCACAACCCTTCTGGAAAATGACAACCAACAACAGCATCCATTACTGTAACATCATTTTTAAATTAAAGTGACACATAATAATTAAGGGGCTGTCAGTGAGACATACAACTGTCATTAAAAATAAATAATATGCACCGATGAACGAAGAGACCCACTGTTATAAGAATCACAGAATTTAGTCCTCAGGTAGTTCCTGTCATGAGTTCTTCCTGTCAGCTGTAATGATGATCCAGAGTTTGTCTCTTTTCAGTGGAAGAAATGTAAAATGACTGGCTTGCATGGCTATTTTTGCCTGACTGCCTGTCAGAAAGGGGTTTCTTAATGGTGGAAACCTCATGTGTACAGTCATTTTGGGATGTGGTTACACTTCCTTTTCATAACAACGTCTGCCTATTGCACCTTTCTTCAAATACTCCATCTGTGAACGCTCACCATATACACCTTCAGAAGTTTAGGTATGCATGCAAGCAAGATTTTTTCCGTTTGAGGATTTACATAGAGGATGAGCTCAAGTGCAATCTCTAGAGGTTTCAAGTATCTGAGAGCCGGAGCGAGAGTGAGTCAGACAGTAATACAGAGAGGAGCACAAACACAAATATAAACCAACAGGATGGAAATGTGAAGAAGGAGAAGTGGAGGGCAGATTGAAAGGCCGATGAAAGTGACTTTGGAAAATACAAACAACAACAGCAACCTGCCTTTCTCAGCATCCTTTATACGTCACTTAGATTTATACCTTTGCTTTTAAGTGATTTTACCTCATGATCCTGTTACAGACCGGTTTATCTAAAATGAATGAGTAGAAAATGACTCCTGTGATAATGCCCTGTTTTTCTTTTTCTAAGATTTATTTTGGGGCTTTTTGTGCATTTTATTGTAGAGATAGGACAGAAGACAGAGTCAGAAATCTGAGAGAGAGAGATTGGGGAATGACGTGGGAAAGGAGCAACAGGTCGAATTTGAGTTGGAGGACTTTAGCCTCCGTACATGCGCACTAACCACTACTCTACCGGCGCTCTGACTCATTTCTGACCACACATTTTTCTTGTGGTAATGAGTATTAAGTGTTAAACACAACCCAGTGAACAAGAACGGAGCAGAGAAACTGTTTTGTTTTTCAGAAGACCAAGAGTTTGTGTCTGAGTGATGATTTAATGGTGGAAGTCGTTACATACTGTGACTCGTTCATCCCTGCTGGCCACTAGACAAAGCCACAATCTTTCCTCTGAGTCACCTGCTCTCCATCTCCATCTTGAAAAGTAATAAAAATGAATGCTTATAGATTTAAAAAAAAGAGACCCTTGGACCACACTGATGAAAGGAGAAATGAGTTGTGTGCATTCTCCGGAGTTTTGTAGCTCTGACGACCGAGGCCAGTCTGATAAGGAGTGAGGGGGAGTATATAAATTAAAACACAAGACAAGAGAGGAAATGAAATTACTTGACAGACACAGAGGAAAGATAACAGGAGGAAAGATATGAGGTGAAATGGATGCAAAAAAAAAACACACACCCCATGACTGACTGGAAACACATCCTGGTACAGGTACAGGTGTCTCTTTCTTTCTGAAACTTTTCTTTCTATCTGTGCTTAAACTGAAATGAAAGCATCTTGCACATTTAAAAAAAAAAAAGCACACAACCCTTTTTCTAAACTGAAAAGTAATACAGTTGGGCTTGGTGTGAAAGGCCTGTACTGTCTGTGATGAGTAGATAAGGGAGTAGAGAGACAGAATAAGCATGTCTTTATAACCGTCTGCTAAAGCTGCAAAAAGCAGAAGTTTTACACTGTGAAGGCTGATTTATATGTGTCAACTACTTCCTGCATCAGTGAGTCACACATTCCCTTTAGTTTGATATTTGTGAGTTGGTGTGTATGACTGTAATACATTTGAAAATTGCACATCTTGTTACACAGAATTGGTAATTCAGAGGGCGTGTTATAGATTTCAATTTGTGTCAGTGTTTGGTAATTGGCAAGCTTGATGAAAGTATTCACCAGACATGAACCGTCTCATAAAAGTGATGAGAACAAGACCCTTAAGAGACACACAAGCCTGTGAGAGATGGATTAGTTCACATCTAAAGCTAACGCCTGCAGCAATGGCATGACAGATGTCGTCAGAGGCTGCAACCTACACGCTAGCTAACAAGCCTTATCTCCCAACCTTCTTCTGAATAAACCCACATACCTCGGCCCACCTGCACGCTAACTAACCACTGAGATAAACTCCCAGCCTTCCCCTATAGACCTTTTGTTTACCAGCCTCCACCCGACTTATCTTGGCAACAGGACAATGAGGCAAACGAGGGAATAATGTGCCTTTCATGACAACTATTCACACAAAGACTGGAGTGAGGCGCTAACAAAGGCTCAGATTGTTTCTAATGTGGCAGGAAAACAACAGCAACAGTCTTTCAGGGATCCATCAGTGGGCTGAGAGGACCGTGGTCCAGGTTGAAGAGCAAAACTACACGGAACTAAGGCTGTAAGACTATAAGGCTGAAATGTGATTGGCGCTACTGCCACGAGGCCCACAGGTGAGACCAAAAAAAACCAATAATTAATACATATAAAGATTTGCTGAGGCTATAGTCTTTGAAGCGAGCGCCCCCTCGCCCCCCTTTTTGTGTTGTAGTGATATTATTTGATATTGTTTGTTTGGTCAAATACTTTGTCCCCTGCTTAAAAAACAAAACAAAATCCCCCCCCAAATAGCTTACCCAATCATAACACCTCAAGCTGCTACTAAGCAAGACTGAAAGACTGAAGGGGTTAACTGAGTCCAGACCAGGACCAGGTGGCTGAGAGCACGACTGAGACTGCAGGAGGTTAAAGGATAAAAAGGCTTGACATTTCTGCCAGAGCTGATGGGATTGATGCAAATCATGAAGACGGAAAGTGGTCCGAGTGACGAGACGCACAATGACGAGTTCAGCCGTTAGGTACTAGACCCTAAAGGTTTCATAGATTGAAAGCAGGCAGCAGGGAAACCAGGAGGACGGTGGGTGACTTCTTGGCTCAGACACACACAGCCTGAGTCGCTGTTGCATGACATTTATCTACCTGACTTGTCACTCTCCTTGACATACTGGCTAACAGGACTTGAATTAGGACACCAAAATGTTCAACTCAATAACATAGTAGCATAACCTCTGAGAAACAATCAGAGAATGAGGTGATACTGTTGAATGTAAAATTAAAGAGGATTGTGGTAGAGAAAAAGAGTGGATGTAGCAATACTCATAACCCATAAACAGGGCATCAACGTTTAATCACACTCTGAAAAAAATAAATGAAAGCACACTACTAAGAGGAGATACAGGTGCCTGGAGAGATCGATGCCACAGCTCCTGGGTTAATACTACATTTAAGGTGCAGGGTGTAAGAAAATGGAACTGAAAGGCTTGCTGGTCTGACTTTAAGATCCTCAAAGGCAGAAAAACTGAAGAACTGAGTGTCTGATGTAAAGTCTGGGCCCACACATGAATGTGGCCTCATAACATCACAGCTGAAATCCTGCAGATGATCATTAAAGCACAAGTTTAAAGCCCGCCTCAGTCGTCTCTGTACGCTTCTCTGTCATCTCTGCATAAATATTTGAGTTGTTGAATCACTGAGGTTGATGTTTTTTAAATGCGTCGAGACGAAGTTGATGTTCTGGGTCTTTGTGCCCACTCAACCAACCACAAAATCCCACACAATCTGCAAGGAAAACACAAGAGAGCTTGGAGTAAAAATAGCAACTGTGACTCGACAAAACCTCAGACGACAGGGGGCAGGTGTGTTTGAAAGAACCCACAGTCAGGGTTACCATATCTGTCAACCTTTAAGGTCACCCTTGTCCTTGAGGTGTCACAACCCAAACAGGTGAGAAAAAAATGACCATGGAGGCTGTATTCTTTTACCAAATTTAGACAAGTTCACCTAAACTCTTAAACCTTTGGCCTCACAGCAGGGGACAGACACTCAAGTCCACGCTGTTGTGGCCATGCCAGGGGAGAATATGTAACAAACCAATTGGCTCACCAGGCAGCTATAGAGAGAGTCCTGATTTCACTTTTTGATTATAATCACCCGTAACTAGACATCAAGGTCCTGGAGATAAGTTTCACTTAATATACCTGCTCATACTTTCAAATGTAACAGTTCAATCTTAAGACGTATCTGTGCTTTATTTGAGCTTTGTTAAACAAGCCTAAGCCAAACATGAATACAAACTGAACATTCCTGGTTCCTTTTAACACTTAACCCTTTATTGTAGAGCAGCCATAGAGAATACAATGCACCAATGAATGATCATTAAAAGAAATAACCTGAATGCTCAATCCCTATAGTGAGGAAATCTAGTGACTCTGTTCTGCTGTGACCACAATTATACCGTGATGCAATGTTTCTATTCAGTTGGCAGTGGTCTCTCAGGAAGACAATGCCCCCGTCCAAAGGACACGAGGGGTAAGCGAAGATTTTGATGCACAGGAAATAAAAGGAAATCCTGCAACAGATCAATTTACTTAAAACCCTAAGTTTGATTTTTCAGTGTGTTATCCTTTCAGTAGAGTTCAGACACTGTTGAATCTTGAAAAGTTGCACTGAAGCTGCCCCTGCAGCACAAGTCGACCCAACACCTTACGGTAAGGACTTTGTGATCGGACCATTAAACTGCATGAAGCACATTATCCTGCTGCAAAATTTGAACCAATGATTTTATTCTGCCATCTGTGTTTGGATCCCCCTAAAGAACGCAGCAGTGTCATTGAAATGAAAGATGGAGGAGGTTGTATTTTTTTGTCCACGACACAAATTCATCCAAACACACACGTGCGTGAATAACCTAATCACTGAACACAAGGTCTCCATTTATCACTCTCTTCACCTCCAAGTAATTCAGACAACAACAGTGAAATAAAGCTGCTAAGGTGCTTTCAAAAAGCTTTAACTTCTTCTCAAGGGCTTACCATAAATATTAAAGGTGTATAGGTGTGTTTGTGTGTGTGTTTTATCACCCACAGCAGGCCATCTATTGATTAATGTCTCATATCAGTGAGGTGAGACCAAGTCTGAAAAGCTAAGACATCTCATTTAGAGAAACATGGGCCCCACTTTTCTTCATCTTTCTCACCCTCTGCCTCTATGTCATTATGTGTCTGTATGTGTGCACATGTATGAGTGCCACATGTGTGTTTCTGCCTGTATTGTGTATGTGGTGCTGTATTTGAAATGGTAGCAGAAGTGTAAAGGTCTCATCTCGAGGACAGTACGCAGGCTGACCCATCCAAATAGCAGATTATCTGGTACACACACATTCAAAGCCCAAAGGTCAATCTGATCCCTTGGCAGCAAACGGCCGGCAGCTTTTAGAACACGAGCCACGCCGGAGGTGACTGATAGGCTTCAATTTTCTCTACCTCATGTTCATTTCTCTGCCTCCCAGCAGGAGCCTGAATATTAGGCTCCGAGCAGCCGAGAGGCAAGGAGAGACAGCGGGTGTTTGTTGAGGTAAAAGGGATGAGAGGCGAAGGAGCAGAGAGGACATAAAACGTGAGAGGTCTATAGAGAGACAAATAAGAAGAAGAAAGAAAGAGGCCACAAAGGATGATCAGCAGAGAAGAAACTGATGTAATATATGAGCATGACATCCTTTTTAAGCTTTAATGTGAGAAGTATTTTAGAAATTCAGTGCTCAAGGGCTGGATTTGCTTGCTGGAAGTGTACTGGTTTTTGTTTACAGTCTGAGTAGAATTACTCACTAGTGTTTCACCCAGCATTGGCTGTATGAAGAAAAACAGTCAGTGAAAAGAGACGGAACACAACCCGCTGTGAACCTTGAACCTGAAACCTGGACTGAAATGAGTAGCAACACAGATAAGAAAGCTTCATGTCCTTTATTGTAAAGCACTTGCTATATCTAGAAGCCCCATAGGCTATCTCTCTTAAGGTTATATGATTTACTATATATTGATGTCGGACAATAACAGATGGGTTACGTGACTGTTTGTTCAGAAACCTTGGTGAACATCTCTCAATTTCTATGATCATAAAGATCCATCAGACATGTGTCCACCATCCCCAGATGTGGCCTTAAATTTGGTATTAAGTAATGTTGAATAATTATGATGGACAACAGCTGGCGTGTGTAGCCATGCCCTGTTAAATAAATAATAAATGATAGTAAAGGGGGATTATAATTATAAGTACTGTAATCAGTCATACTTACCATCTGGTTTACGTATGTACCATTTATATACTTATTCATTTATTTACCTTTTTATTTTGTTTGGGTGAGGGTGAACAAAGGGGGGAAAATGACAAGAAAAGAAACTGTGTTAAGAAAACTTCAAACAACAGGAAATGTATTTTTACACTAACAATGTCTAGAGGAATTTGGTCAACCTTAACTAAACTCAAAGATATGATGAGTCGTGGTCGCTGGTCTCACAAATCTCTTTTACACTATTTGTAGTGTGAAGACCTTTTTTGTTGCTCTTGGAAACAAAGACTGAAAAAGTTAGCCAACCCACCTCAAGGATGACAGCCAGTGACACCAGCTTAAAGGTGGCGATACATAAAAGGGCTAAATGTCTCGTACATTTGTATGCTTACATTTTTTTCGAGTGAGCAATTAGCTGGGAAATATTTTGGAATGACTTTGGTGACCTGTTTGATGTGAAGACACTATTCATCTTTTTCAATTGTCAAAAGAAACTGAGCCACATGAGTTTGATGAGTTAGCAGCAGCACTGCCAGAACTTCCACATTTAAAATTCACAGTGTCTCAGCTTTGTTACGGGTCTGCACCTTACTACGATTTTACACTCCTGGAAGCTTGTTCTTGTAGCTGCTGAATTCTTCCTGAAGGCAAACATTTTCTGCTGGAGTGAAGCGAGCGGAGCAGTGTGAAACTGCTGCTCAGTCAGACGTGCTTTTTGGGTTTGAAAATTGTTCTTGCTACCCAGAAAACATTGCAAATTAGTTCAATAGAGTAGCCAACAACTAGAGTTATAATGTCTGCCCAAAGTCTCACGAATAGTTAGAGTCTAAATTGGGTACATGGAGACGGAATAAAAGGCGGAATAGACATTTTAAATCAAAGGCTGCGTGATTGGTGATTAAATGAGACATGCAATGATCAATTATTTACACAGACAGCAGAGCAATATTGGATGAAGAGTGATGTGTAGCATTGATTGCAGTGAGGTGGAAGCTTATTATTCCAGTAATGGCTCTAATTAACAAGTGATAATAGGTCTGATTTCCTCCATATATTCCCAACAAATGGACTAATTTCCCCCCAATACTGAACTCATTTCCTCCTCCATTAACGGTCTTTTTTTTTTTTTTAAATGTCCAAATGACTCAACACAGAGGCCTTTAATTTCAGCGCTGCAGACTAATCACACAGGAAATGATTTAATTATATTTCTATTAAGGAAGAGATGCTAATGGTAGAGTTGGACTTTATTAGCAAAGTTTTAAAAAGAAGAGAGTTGTCATGTTTTACTGCTCAGCAAAGGCAAAATAATGAGATGTGTTCGACAAAAACGAAACAACAACTCAAGGATAAAAGGAAAGGCTTTACAAGTTTTCAAAAAGACATTATGTTTTCAGTATTTTATATTAAATGTGATGCAGAAAGTGGAAGTCTGTCATTGTGGGAGAAGAATGGTGCTTTTTTCCAATTTGCAGCAAAATAACAGAGAAAATAAGTTCTGTTTTGTATCCAATTGTCCTCATATCCAGCACACAGTTATCTGAATAATATAATGCACTGATATCATCCGCTGTACCAAACATTTAAGCGCTGAGCTACTTTGAAAAAAGCCAGAGAAATGAGGGAAAGGAAATCATCAGAAAAGAAAAATAAATCCTTTTAAAGAGCAGTTTCCTCGTTGCTGTCACGCTACTTTGTGCACAATTTGTCAGATATTTTGTGCATAAACATCCGAATGGTATGTTTAGCAGCCTAAGGAGAATGTAATGAGATTCAAATTGGCTTCAGAACAGCATATAAATGAGAGTTCATTCACCAGGATGTGTCATGCAGAAGGTTTTAAGAGAATAAATGACTGCATTACTTTTATTTCCTTTTGCCCACAGGAGGCAGTTTCAGCTCCAGCCTGCTGTGTGACTTTCAGTGAGTCACTTTGGTGCAGAAACACGGGGCTGGATTATCAGTACATGAAGAGTCTTTCTTAAATGTTTAGGTTAATGAACAACAAGGTATTTAAACATGTTTCAGTCGGGGGGGTTCAATCAGAGCAGGGCACAGATTTGATGACTTCATGGAGGCTTTGCTACTTCTCTTGTTGTTGTTGCAAAAAACTATTTCACTAAATAACAGATATCACAGTCTGCACACTGGACAACCGCCTGAATGCTAACACCGCTAACAAACCTGCTGGCCTGAGCAGGAAGTAGCAGTGACACGTATGGCTCCTGTCCACGTCATTTTTATCACTTTGCAGCCAGATGTTGCAAAAAACATTATTTTTCAGACATTTGTTCATTAAAACAAGACAATAGAGTATCTGATGTACCAGCAACAGGGCCACCAAGGAAATAACCAGTGTGTCTGTTTCTGCTCTATTGGAGAATGTTCAACATGCAGCTCATCCGGAGAATTTTGGGGGGATTTTCAGGAGTGCAGCCGATGTGTCAAGGGGGATACTGATAAGCTACTGGAGCTCTAGATTCAGTGGAAAGTGACATCTGAGAGAGACAAAACAAAAAAAATCTTACCTGATGGAGCGCGGTGAGACCATCTTCATTGCAAAGATCTGGACTCACATTGTTCTTCAGCAGGTAACGTACTGGTGGAAAGAGAGATGGGGAAATACATAAGCAAAGAGGAAGGTCTAAAAAAGTACAAAAATAAATTCAGGATTTTGTTCAGCTGGCTTGAATGACTGCATATCCTAATAGAATATTAGAGCAGATTTAGAGGCCTTGCTTTGATGCATGATTCACTTCATTTTGTGGCTGAGAATACAAAAACATCAATTTTTCCGTCTCAGGCTGCAGGTTCAGAGACACACATGATACGTCTGTTTGGTTATAATCAATATTTCAGAGGGAATAGGATGTTCTGGATGCTGCAAACAAACAATAGATGCAGGATGAATTAAGCATGATGAGATTCAGAACAACCCAATCCAGCCTAAATGCTCTCACAGCCTGCAGGTGCACATCAGCCTAACCTTTTGTTACCCGGTGACATCAGCAACCAATCAATCTGCAATCCATTAATCTTCCTGCATCATCGGGATGCATCCCTGCCGAAGCTTCAATCTCTCAAATTATCAACACAGCCAGGATGTTACCTAACTGACCTTGAAATGGATGATTGATGAGTGAGGAAGAGGAGGGTGGGGTTTTGATGACACAGGATGATGTAATAATGTTCAGGATTACACTGTTTGTCTGCAACAATGTCCAAAAAGATAATCGCTCTGCCCGAGGACCCTATTTCACTAAATATCAGCTATCACAGTCTGCACACTGGACAACTGCCTGAATGCTAACACCGCTAACAACGCTAAACCTGCCGGCCTGAGCAGGAAGTGGCAGTGACACGTATGGCTCCTGTCCATGTCATTTTTATCCCTTGTTTTCAGCAGAGCAACCAGATGTCCTTATTTCACAGAGACAAAAAAAAACAAAAAACAGAACAGTGCAAGAGGATAAATCAGGTTACAGAGACGAGTGCTCAAAGGGAGAGGAGAGAGATTTGGGAAGATGACTATCACATCTGTCTCTCAGACTGACAGAGAAATGGTCATAGACACGTGAACTACAAACACATGGTGTGAAAGAAACACTAAACCACACACACTGTGACAAATAAACATACAAACACTCACACTGCTGGAGGAACAAGCAATAAATCTGTGTGTGGATGGATTTACAACATCACTGGTGTAGGTTTGGTTTCTTCCATACTAAACCAGGAGGTGCTTTAAAGGTGGTGTTACACAACATAATTACTCACAGACTGATGCAAAGATAACAGTTCTGAAAGTTCAGTCAACACGACTTTGTGTCCTCTTCTTATTTGAGAAGATCTTTTGCTTTCACCTGTTTTATGTCAGCGTTCATTTCATATCTGGATTTAGAACGACATTTTAAGACCTCACCTGGGGCTTCTGTAGGATTAGGACCTCTTTCATTATTTTTGAACATTATATAGATCAAATGATTAACCAAGAGCATGCAGATGAACAAAAACTGATAATAATCATTAGTTTAATGTGTCTACTTCCTTTATTAAGAGTCAGTGGTGGAAATAAATCCATTACAGCTCTAATATTTGAATTCATGTATTCTGCATCTATACTAGAACTTCATTAGACTCCAGAAAAACATCAACGTCTACATCTTACTCAGACTTTTCCAGAACATTTTTCCAGTCACATGTCCATGTAATGGAAATTTCTGTAAACAAGAGGTTGTTTGAATAAAAGATCTTGAGTCAAGTAGTAGTCTTTGCTGAGTTTAATTCTCTTGCAAGTAGAAGGAGCAAAACTACAGAGTGTAAGGACAGTCTGCAGTAAAGTTCAAAGAAGACAAAGAGAAAACACGCTTTTATAGTTGAATCACAAGAAGGGGGGGGTCTATCTTAGTTCGAAGAAAGGCAAAAGGTCATACAGAGGTTTTCTTCTAAAAAAGGAAGTTTATGCAGAGGTAACGTTCTTCTCCTCTGAAGAACAGAACCTGCGGGGGCGAGGTGTGACTTGAACTACGGTACTTTCGTAAATGTTGCAGACAGGTTGATTTTTAGAACATCAGCAATAATGATATTTCCATGACATCTATCATCAGCTTCATCAAAATCCAAGGCCACCAAAGCAAAACCAAACAGCTGCATGAAGCTGGACACTCGTGCACTCCTGTGAGAGGAGATGGAGAGAAAAGGTCATATTTGACCGTGAGTGCTGAGAGAATTGGACCCAAGGTTATACAGTACAACATCCGCCTGACTGCACCTAATAAAAGTCACACACCATCCCTGCTCTCCTCTGTGTATTTTTTCAGCCATGTTGTAAATAAAAGGTGCACCTGGATGATTGTAAACAACACATCTCTGAGGAGCTGCAGCACTAAGCTGACATAAGCTGAATCATCTGTGATGTTCTTGTAATTAGACACAGAGGTGTTTTTCCCTACTTAACAATTCTCAGAGGACCTTTAAATGTCACATCACACTTCCTGAGGAGATTATCATTTCATTTAAATTGGCTTGAAAATCCAATTTAAATGAAACTCTTTAGGAGGAGGCAACAAGAACAAGGTTTCCAGATACTGATGGCATTTTTTAAATTCTATTTCCAGTGGAGACCAACAAACGCTCTAGACCTTTAAGACTCTGTTAGTGGCTGAATATTTTAGATTTCTTTTAACTTTATTATAAGTTCATGAAAAGCCTAAATGCAATACGAGGTTCTCAAAGATGCACGGCATAATATTGGCAGCTTTTTTTAAAACATGTCTGATATGTCAAAATCATTTCTAAATAAATGAACACATGAAAACATGAGACAGTTGTGTTAGTCAGGAAGGAATGCTGAAGGTGAAACTAAATTAATTTGTATTAAATTTAGATTTTAGTTTTTATAATTCTCCTAATGATGCAGCCACGCCGCTTGTTTGGGAATCCACTTTTCTTTTTTATTTGAGAATCAAGAAAAAAGCATCAGATAATCAAGATAGAAATGAACTCCGGATGTAATAGAACCTCCTCGTTTCCTGACACCGCTGCTTAGCACACACTACAGGCCTCTAATTGAATAATAATTTATACTGTACACTGCTGTACCAACGGAAACTGATACAACCAGGAATTAAATGCAATTTCTTTGTTTTTCCTGCTTCTTAATTTCCTTCGCATTTTAATAACTACACCCAGAGGTTACAGGCTTGGTGTGACTTTCTCCGTATCTTGAATGAGAGGATATCAAAGGATCATGACAGGATTCTGAAGCTACAGTTAAATTATAGCTGCTGGTAGGTGCTCAGTGTTTTTTAAAGAACATTTAAATAATACAGAAAGCTGCTATGACAGTAGGGACATGTTTAGAATTTCGATATTGTACAGTCAGTGTGTAATAGATATGCAAATACGCTCACTGAAATGTCTGAATCTGTAATAAGTTTGACCAAACTGCATGATGCCCTCAACCTCTCCTGTTGCTCCCCTTGTTAAAAATGTTAACCTCACATTGATTATCCATCCAAAACATTAGAATGTTAAATCTGTATGGATTTAGTTTCGAGGCTTGTCCGGTCTGTAAACCTTTGTATCCTTAAACATGCAGGAATTGTTTTAATGGGGCCACAGCAAGAGAGATACAAGACACTTTAAGAGCACATGTAGTATAGTGTTTTTATCTGCTCTAATGTCAAATGCAATTGTAAGCATGTCTAGGTCACTACATTTAACATTTGTGCCTGACAGGACAAAGAAAGCAACCACACAAACAAATTTAAAAAAAACATGACATCACAGCTTTAAAAGGTGAGAAGATTTAAATGCCTGTTAATACATGTAACACCTTTATTCCCTCTTGTTCTCAGTATTTTTTGTTTAGTCTGTCATGGCTGTTCATATTTGTTTCAACCTTAGCTTAAACTAAAGAGCTAATAAACCATGGTTACAAGTCCTAAACACATTGTGTTTGTTTCACTTCAGGTAAATTCTAAACCGTTATGCACTGTCTTGAATTAAAACAAATGTTAAAAGACAAAAAAAATCAAGATAAAGGTTACACGGTTGAAAATTGAACATAAACCTGAAGTACAATCAAGATGCAGTTCCTCAAATGGACACTTGAGTCAGACTAGAACAGTGAGTCAATCCCTGTTATGTGTAAGAACTGGAACGAAAAAAAGTGCTTAGCCCTCAATATGTTATGCATTTTTATATAAGTTACCAGTTTAATAACATTATGGCCTACTGCATCATTTAGTGAGAGGTTGCTAGTACCAACCCTTTCATCGTCCAGAGCAGGCTGAGCCTCAATAATCATTAATGCCTGTGTTGGTCCATTAAAATTCTCATAATAACAGGAAGTGTAGGATGTCGCTCATATAGTGGTTGTTCAATATGTTGCTGATGAAGGACATCTGAAGTGCATATGTGCAAACTGTTACATGAAAGTTATATTGATAAGTTAATGTTTCTCTTTTTTATGTAGTATTTTTTTATTTTTTTTTATTTTATATACTTTATTAATCCCCAACGGGGAAATTCTGGTTCGCACTCTGTTATTTTTTAGACATGCACACACACAGGCCTGAATCACACACATGCACAACGAGACCTGTGGACATGCATTAATGGAGAGATGTCAGAGTGCAGCCCCCTTGGGAGGCGCCCCCTGAGCAGGTGGGGGTTCGGTGCCTTGCTCAAGGGCACCTCGGCAGTGCTCGAGAAGTGGTCTGGCACCTCTCCAGCTACCAGACCAACTTCCATATTTTGGTCAGCATCGGGACTTGAACCGGCGACCCTCCGGTTCCCAACCCAAGTCCCTACGGACTGAGCTACTGATTCTTTATACTCGTAGGATTTCAGGGCGAGGTTCAGAACAATAGAGGAGGCCTATTAAAACAAACTTTATCCCAGATAAGTCCAAAACGAGACCAAAATAATGCACTGTGTATTTTTTAAATGCTTTTGGAACAAAATAATGTATGTTGTATTTTATTGTTTGTTGTATCTGGGACCTGATTTTTTTGTGTAGGTTTTTGTAGCTCATGTTACCACCTCACCTTTTATTTATTTATTTTTTCTATGTTCTATCCATGTAAAGCACTATGTCACTTTGTGTCTTTAAAAAGCATTTAATAAATACACTTTACTAACCAACTTATTAACCAACAATTGCTACAGTGGGCACATGTTTTATTTCAAAGTGCAAGAAAGGTTGTTGGTATCTGCATACATTTAATCTCAAAATCAGATCCATCTAACGTTATTTCTGTTGTCGTGAAAACAAACTCCATATTTCCCTATAACTTAAACCTATCCAGGGGTTTGCAGTTCAGTGGCGTGAAAATAGAAAAATCAGTATGAGTGACAGCCTGCCTGCACAGCAGCACTACAGACACACTACCCTGTCACTTTTCACACACCTTGCTGGACACCCTGCTATTAATCTCCATTAAATACTGACGGATAATAAAACACAGAGCTCTGTGGCAGTGAATGCAGACACGTGTGAGCCAACATAAGCAAACAATTACACCTGAATGCAGGTAAATAGAAAATATAACATTTTCTCGTTAGTTCTAATTCATGTGTTTGTATTTGTGTACAGATCCCGCTCTGAATGCAAGATTAGATCCATGAGGTTCTGTTTTCACATTGTTTAGGCCTGCAAAAGTAATCAGAAGGTGACAGGTGTGTAATGGTGTCTGTCAGAGGTTGAAGTCAGAGAGCTGCGCCTGCTCTTCAGGCTGGAAATCATTTATTTTTAAACACGAGCAGCCCAATCAGGCCGCACGGACACACTCGCCATCACCAAACAGATTGATGTGTGATTGGTTTTTAGGCATTCATGCACCAAATTATGTTCCCTGGTACTGAATTGTTTTCTCAGGAATGGTGGGCGGTGATGCATTAGCTAAGAAGGAAAAGATCTCTGTTATGATTTTCTGTGACGGAGGGAGACTGAAGTGTAAACAGCTGCAGCAAAAAGAGAGAGAGTGATGGCGCAATGTGAAAAAAGACACTTTCATATTACTGCATTCTCACTTAATATTTATGAGTCTTTCTGTTTGGATTCTGCTCTCTTTTAATGCATATTTTATGTTGTGTTCCGTTGTTTGAATTTTTTTTATGAACAGGGGAAAATTTGATTTTCGTTTCAATCGTTCGTTCTGACAAAACCAATTTGCGTAAACAATGTTCAATAAATTGCAGATGGAATTCAAATGCTTCCTACCTTTTAATCAATTTACTGTGGTTACAATGTGATAGTGGTGTGTGAATGTGGATATAGGTATGAGGTGTGTTTTTGACAGAGTGAGAGTGTGTGCAGGATGCCAGTTTCCTTTATACTGTCACATCACACTGAGGTGCAGACATCAACACAGACAAATGAATCACGGCCATTTTTTCCATTTTTTTTTCAAGAAGCAAACTGTAAACTACATTTTCTGAGTGAAAGTCTATCTCTAACATTCTGCACAACTTACAGCATAATGTGTCAGTAAAGAAAGTCCATTCCTTCTCCATTCAGTTCAATGTTTATGTCTTTTTGTGTGGATTTATCCTGCCTCACCTTTATGTTCTGTGATCTACATCATGTGTCTGTAATAGAGTTATGGGTGCTGAAGCGACAGAATTCCTTCAATGTATTTAAATCTGTCATTAAAACTCTTTAAGGTTGAACCTCCAGGAGGGATTTTTCACACAAACTCACACAAATACAATCCCTGCAGCAAAGGGCCGAGGTCGGACTCAAACCCGCAACCGCTGTGACTTCCGTACATGGGGCGGCAAAATAACTACTAGCATCTGGCGCCCCGGCAGAATTTATTCTCGCATTGTTCATTTGTTTTTTTATGCTGGTTGAATAATCCAACCAACAAAGCCCTCAAAGCGTAGTTGGCCGTCTTTTCATCAAAGTATTATAATGTTCACTAAATAGTGTACTCCATTAGACCAATGACCTATAGTTAGGAACAAGACACAACGGGTCTGAAGCTCATCCCAATTTTAAATGTAACGCAGCAGGGGGTTATGTTGGCTTACATCGCATAGGCACATACTACAGTAAGAGATCCAGAAAAAGAGGGAGCCAGTAAAACAGGCTTTTAGCTGGTGACACGTGATCCCTATCTGTCTGTACCACCTCCCTGAGGGACCAGTGAACACATACACAAATCTTTAGAAAGCAATCCGTTACATCCAAGGGTCGCCATGGTGACTATCTATCAGCACAAAGCCAGTAAGTGAGCGCTGCAGAAATCTGATGTGAACGTCTTCCTGGGTAGGACCAACAAATTCCCATCGAGGGAGGAGATGGAGCCGCACGAGATGCCTCGAAAAAGATAAAAGATACATCAACAAACAACAAGAGAGAAAGAGGAACACACCCTTCCTTCCTGTTATCTTACTGTGCCTCGATAGGACTGTGTGTGCGCTTGTGTGTGTGTGTGTGTGTGTGTGTGTGTGTGTGTGTGTGTGTGCGTGCGTGCGTGCGTGCGTGCGTGCGTGTGTGAGTGTGTGTGCTTGTGTATGTGTGTGTAATGGAAACAAATCCCATGGGAGAGAACTTTGACTGTACAGGAGTTATTTAGGTGGAAACTTTTCTGAACTACTGATTAGGGTGATTCAAAAACAGCCATGTGTGCTCCAAAGTGGAACCAGGGTCATGAATATCATGAATACTAATACTGTGTTAAAGTTGATATAGTCTTTAAGTCAGCTCTGATTAAAACCGTACATCCTGTCTACTGTAAGGTATATTCAAACAAAGCAGAGAGGTCATTAGACTGGCTATTATACCGTTTAGACGGTGACTTCCAAAGACATTGTTGCACATTTCAGCTTTCAAATTATGACAAAATACGGATCAGATTTCTGATTATTAGTAACTTACAGACAACGCAATGAAAGAGGTCACTGCAGGGCATTGAGCCTTAGGAAATAGTGAAATTGGGTGTTTTTATCTTTTTCTTTTCAACATTATCATGACAAATAGTTATTAATTAACTGAGAAAATAATTGCTAGATGAGCCAGTTATTACAAAAATAATAAGATGCAGCACTTTTTTTATACCAGCCAAAAAGGATTGTAAGAGAAATTCATGCACATAATATGAAGAGACACAGCAGCAAAGTGTGACTTCTTGTTACTAGCTAAGTTAGGACTAAATCATAGTATTTTACTATGTATATAATACATAGTATTTTATTTCCATAAAATACAATAAAATATATATAATGTCTGCATCTAACATGTTTAAAAAGTGAACTTGGAGTTTAGATTTGATGTTTGGGGATCTCTGTTTGATGCAAACGCTCATCTTTTCTGAATCAGAATTAAAGGCGTGAAACCACTTGTTTTAAAAGTCATTTTTCCTAAATCAGAAATTTCATTTAAACTTTTATTGAGAATATCCTCAACATCTTCTAACACAACAACATAGGACTGACTCAGTAAAAGATCAACGTCATTGTTTTATGTTATGGCCGCTAAAGGCACTGAAATCATGCCTTTATTCAGCTTTGTGTTGGGGATGGCTTTAAATACTACAACACCCAGCAGCCTTTGCCACCATCGTAGTCATGAAGAGACAAATGAGAGGTGCTAAATAGAGTTTGCTGTTGTTGTAGCAAATGTACAAATTATTTGTCATTTTTGTGTCATCTCTTTTATAGAAATTCCGACATTAGATGAGCAGAATCTGTGGGACGAGATTTTTGAATGGGAAGTGTTTCTGTCTGTTTGTAGTCAGAGAAACATCATCCAATAAACACTGAACAGACCGGGAGAGCAAAAGAAAGGCAGAGAACATTGGCAGAGCGGCAATCCCACCACCAATGGACTATCTTCAGACAATTGAGCTTTTTATTAATCTCTTTGTGAGTACACAAACACATACACACATCCAATCATCACTCAATTCCAAGTCCACACGTCCTTTATGCAAAATCTGGAAATCCACTGGATAGGCCAGAAGCCACATAAAAATGTTTTTTTTTTTAATGGGTGAGATGTTCCTAAACTGTTATCAGTGAGACCTTTATCTCTCAAGTTCAAGAAGTGATGCTCCAAACATAGTTTTAGGCTCTGATATGGAATTTTTCTAACAAAATGCAAATCAGAAGTCTTTGTTTACCTCTAACTGTATGCCTTTGTATACACAGGCTTATTATACTTTTGACATTTTAAGTCTTGTTTCCAGCAAGAGGTCCGGTTGGTTAAGTACAGTTTGATACAGTAAACCCTGATCTTGCTTGCGTTTCCACAGCCAACTGATTCTTTCGACCAATCAATAAACTGCTGCGTGTCTGACTCCAGCCTTTAAGGTCGGTTCGGTACGCTTGGCACCAAAACAGAAGGGCACCAAAAAAAGTAAGACGGTACGGATCGGTTATTTTGGTAACATTTTCAACTTAAACACCAATAAATGTGTACCGTACCAAACTGAACTGAGCAGGACCGCTTGGTGGTAACAGGCCTTTATGATCTAACAGAGCTGCTTCACAGTTTTGATCAATTGTTCAATTCACAAGGGTTTCATGTCTATCAACACAGTAAGAGCAAGTCCACTGTGAGTCATGTAATATTAGTCTCCAGTTATGAACACCACATCCAGGGTCATCTGAAATGACCCCTCTGCTCCATAAAACTCTATTATTGTGAAGAACTCATTGCAAACAGGATGCCAGTACCATAATCCTTTTTCTTATCTTTCAATTGGATAAAAGTTTTACATAATGCTTTAAAAAAATCACCACTGCAGCTAAACCTATTTCACTGAAAACAGAGCTGCACTCTGCTAACCTGTGGTTGAATACTACAACAATAATGTGACACATAATTTGACCTGATGTTGTATTTTCCATTTTAAACAGGGAATAGTCGTGTTATTCTCATCTCAACATTTGATGGTTTTTATTGTCAATGATTTTTCTTTGCTGTTGAGTATCGTCAGAAGTTGTCGATGATATACTGGATCCACTCGAAGGAAACGACTCGTTTATCTCCGGTTCATTTATTTAAAAGGAGCAAATCAAATCACTGAGAAAACTCCAGAGATGTGTTTTATCGTAACTTTTATTTTTAAAGCCTATTACAATGAACAGGACGGTTAATCATGGATTAAATCAGATCCAAATGTAAAATTGAGTCTGGTGTAAAAATATTCAAACCTTCCATCTTCAGGTTTGTTCGTATTAAGATCGTTCACAGTTCCTTTCAGGATATGAGCTGACTTATTCCTTCTCTGGAAATCCCTTGCAGACAATTGATGAAGGAGCCTCAAGTATTTCCTCAAAAGACAGAATTATCTAAAGATCAGTTGAGAATTTAAAAAAAATGTTAACATATGACTTGATGTATACATCTGCATGTTTCCTGCGGTTGAAGGGGAGCATTTTGTTAGTAAGTAGGGTAGAGAAAATATCATGGATGATGTTATTGTTGGGGGTTACAGTAGCTCAGGATGCTGACTCATACTAACCCCCCTCCTGCAGGCTCATATCTGGCCGTCAGTGATGACTGATAAAGGGGAACAAGCAGTGAAGTGAGGATCAGGTAAAGATGTGATACGAGAGAGGCTGTGTGAGCGCAGGAGAGAGTACAAGCACAGAATTGATTTTCCTTCACCACTATCTCTCTTGGCGTTATTGAAGAGGCAAATATTTGTTGTACAGCAATAAAAGCTGCCACAGAATCCCTTTAATCTGGCAGACTGGCTGATACCTGTAAGAGAAAGCTTTATGTAATACACCTAAAATGTCACTGTAGTGTAATCCCTGTGAAACAGAGATATGCAGACGAGTGGGCAGGTTATAATATACTGTCAGAGAGAATGATATTTTACAGTCCATAAGTACATTATGAAACATTTTAAGATGGTCAAATAAAAAGAGATAAGTGTGATTCACAGGAGGAGGCTCCCACTGACTCTCTCTTTGGATGGTTTTATTTGGGAAAGTAACTTTCACGTTTCTCATATGTAGTAAAAATTAGCCAAATGCCAAAGATATTGGAAAAGCAGCATCGCTATTCAGGATACAGGATTTAAAAAAAAAAGATACATCCTGTTTTGGCAGTTAAAATCTGACACTAAAAATAAAAAAAATCACGTACGATAAACTGATTTCTTAGAAAAATAGCTTTTAAATCCTACTTGGCTTTAGAAGAGCAGCGAGAGGAGAACTTAATTGGATTCAAGTTCGTTAAGCAGTTAAGCTTTTGTTTTTTTATTTATTGTTACCTAAGTAAATCTGTAGAAAGTTATGCAACACATTTTCCATTATATAACATGTTTTTGTTTTGTCTGTGATGACACAGAGGATTTTCTTTTTAGTAAAATGACTTGTATTAATGCTGACCTTTTTTTGGTTATATGACTGTAAAAAAATGGAAGTTTAGCTTTCTTTTTATAAAAACATGGAAGAAAGGCAGAATATATCAGGTACAACAGAGTTTTGAATGGCATGTGATTAATTGTAATAAAATGTTTGATGACTGCAAACTTTTTCTAGTCTGGCTTGTTACCCATAAACGTTGGTCATTCGTTGTACAGGCATGAAATAAAAGACAGGAGCGTAGGAGAGCAATGTGTCCATCATCATCTTTAAGGTAAACTCCCGCACACTGTCTAACATGCAAACAAACATCAATTGGCAACCTTCAGCTTATCAAGCAATGAAGGTCTAGTACCGAAACATTGCCAATACGTTTTTGTTTGTAAGTTAGACAGTGTGGGAGTTTGCCTTTAAGTTTTTGATTAAATAAAAGACAATCATCATCCATCAATGAATTAAAGGAACAGAAGATGTTTGTCCCACCACTACATTTGAGGAGTATTTTGAAAGCTTGACAGGACATTTAATTAAATACAACAAATCTGAAGAAACATAATGAAAGTGTAAGTCCTGAATTAGTATATGGCATACTTAAACCACGTCTACAGTACTTACATTAGTGATTCAAGGTTTATTTATCTGAATTCCAGTGAAATGATTTGTTGTGCTCCTTTATGAAGGCACACATAAGTAGTGACGTAGAGGCCACTCTGTTCTTTAATATTCATTACTCTTTCCATAACGCTGAGGTAATTATTCGAAACATTTCGAGAGCTAATTTCTTTCATCATTAGGTTTTGCTCAAACCCAATTTCGTTCATTTTTCACTAACACACTGCAAATGGGAAAAGGTTGATGCAGCACTCATGCATCAGTGCGCATCATTTCCCACAAATGAGACACTTTAATCCTGAAACAATCAAAGTGCATCAAACAAATCAACAGTGCAGCGGTTTCCCAAAAACATAATTATGATCCAAACACTGTTCAGGCGAGGTAGCTTTCTCTGCATCCTGTGGGCTGTGCAGAAAGTAGGCCACTCTGCACGTCCATAAGCAGCAGCTAAATGACATTGGTTTTAGTAGGACGTTGGGAGAGGAGATCACTGATATAATTAGCATTCCTCTCTGTGTTATAATTATCATCCACGTGATGAGTTATTAAGGGCATTTAATTGTATGTTAGGTTGCTTTAATAGATGTAATTTGATAGCACGGCAAAGAAGGCAATCAAAAAAGACAAACTGTGGATTAGGATGCAGCAGGTGTTTTCTGGGTGAGCAAATTAATGCTGATATAAGATAAACATTACGTACGCCAATGAACTCGGTTTGTTGAACGGTTCTTAATGGAAGATGATTGGAGGTCACCCTACAAGCTCGACTCTTAATATTGTAATTAACTGACAAATCCATCAGGTAACCCCCTGACAATGGTGAAACACTGGCAAATATAAGACAAGGCTTTTTTGGTTCATCAAGGCTAGCTAACACTATCAACAAATAAAGCTCACCTCAAGACAAACATCAGATTAATAATTCATAGCCTATAAAATCAACATCAAATAATGGAGCGCTCTCACTGTTTGTTTTAACAGGACACTGACAACAATGCCTAGCCTTCCTTAATGAGCTTTAACGCAGAGCTTTTAATGCTTATTCAAGCTAATTAGGCCAAACATCACAGCAGAATCATTCATAGATAGCTATATTCTCCATACACTTCATAGAAATAAAGAAACACATTGTTTTGCCTTTTATAAACACAAACCTTAAAGTGTACTGCCAAGTTCTGTACAGCAATGCATTGAACCTAGTGCTAATGTCGACATGCTAGCATTCTAGCGATACATTTTTTTTGACATTACTAATGTCCACCATTTAGTTAAGGAAGTTAGCACGCAGGTTAGCCTTTGCTACCGCTTAATATTAAGTGCAATGGAGGCTGATTGGCAACTATCGTAGGTTACGCAATCAGCTTAAGTATGGCAAAAGTACGAATTTGGACCTGATGATGACACTATGTGAGGGAAAATTTACATTTTGATGTTTTCTCTGGGAATCACAAATATTTGTGCAAACTTTTGTAGACATCCAGATATCTAACAGGATACAACTCTGACGATCTGGTTACACAAGAGGAAACATCAAGTTGAAAGATTTATTTTATGGGAACCAGGAGCGTTTGTGCCAGGGGTCTCATTCTGGGGGAAAATGGACTAAGTGTACTGGGTCCCCATTTAAGGAGGATTTACAGAGATACTAGTATAAATAGAGGGAACCAAACCTACTGTCTTCGTACACCATCCTTCATTTTGTTCTACACCCAGTCTGCTCCCGATGTCATATTAATCCAACAGTGGTTGAGTTATTTCAGTTATAAATCTCTGACAGAGATCAGGTACCACTCAAGGTTTCAAAATCAGACCGATCAGTGCGGAGTCACATCACATCACGCTTCAGAAACAGATGGGAATGGGGGAAAAAAAAGTACCCCCAAAACATTAGCTCTTATAATTGTGTCTTGAATTCTTCTTGGATGTTTTAATGTTTGTTTATCTAGGCAAAAAAAAAACAGTTTGATTGTAAGCCTTAAATGGTTGCCTTGATTGACAGCTTTTCTGTCTCTAACCAGCTGCAGTTGTTGCTGTTTGTTCTTCCCAGCTCAGCTCCACTCCACTGCCTCACTGTGGATTTTATGGCTCAGGAAATAAACGATTGGCAATGAGAAGGGTTGTGTTATTATTGGTATTTCATGCAATCTGAATTAAGTATCTAATCTGCTTTGTGACCCTCTCAAATCCCAAATCAAATATATTCAGGTTTAGTTTTCATGACCTTTCAAAAAGAAAAAAATACACAATTTCAAATCCTTACATGCCTAAATGATTTCAACATTTATATGTGAATTTATCTTCTTTGTATTTCTCAATCTCTAAGATGACAACTTTCTACCCTTCAGGTTATTCAAAAAAAAAATCCTTATTGTGCATTAAATTAATTCTCAAGTGTGTTGGCGCTACAATTCAAACAATGAAAAGGTCAACCATTGTGCTTCAAAGGTAAAAAATTATCAATGTAAGTGTTTTTAATGAAACAAGTTGCCCCTGTGAAGAGGGCCTAATGTGAGTGAGGCTTAATCCTTGTTGAATAATCCAAAATCCTTTTGCAGGATTAACTGTATTGTGGAGGGCTGTTCATCCTCTCTGAGGGGGGAGGTGGGTGGGTAGGTGGAGAAACGCTGGAAGACGTAACAAGGTGATTCCGAAATAATTGGGGGGGGGGGGGGGGGGGCAGCAGGGTGCTATACAGGCAGTGGGGGGATTGGATTCACCTTAGAGTAAATAAAGATTATAGCAGGAGAGTCCTCTCTTTATCTGTGAATAGTTGGATGTATGGTGCATCCTCCACAAGCTTAGCCAATCATTTTCTAAATGTCAATGCTAAGCTCTTTCCTATTGCTCTTTAATGCATCCTGCGCAGCATTCTTAATATAAAGGGACAGTCCTTGATATTATGCCAAAATTGTTCTCAGTGAACTTTTCTTATATTTTAAGACAAAAATATGTTCAACTTCTCATTTCTTATTCGTGACAGTTTTAAATGATGGCGAGTTATCCCACATCATAAGTTCTCCCACATGCTGTCCCATGCAGATGCAGCAAGGATGATACACAGTTTGTGCCTTTGCAGCTGAGTAGCTCTGGGCCGAGGCTGCCTGGACCTCCCCATGCCTGCCTCTGTAACCATGGAAATGGGAGTTAACTTGAGAGTTGGGGCTCAGCTAGGAGATTTGTACTGATGTGGAAGAGATTAGAGGGAGAAGACCTCTGCCGGCTCATGGTTCACTAAAGACTAAACCATCACTGAAAAATAATAATACCAACGATATTAAGAATGATGAACAGCATATATGAGCCAGAAGGAACGCTAGAAAGAGGTGGGGTTAAAAGACGAAAATGAGAGAACTGAGAGTAGAGCACAAAATGAAACAGTGATAGGGAGTGAAGTGCTCAAATTCAATAAAAGATCACTTTGTATTTGTGAGACGGTTACACAGCCAAAAAATGTGTTCAATTATGAAGCTAAACAAGCCAAGATCCTGATTACTCCACAGTCCAATGCATCCTGCTCTTTCAACAGAATACACCAACACATTACACGATATCAGAGACATTAAACTGCACTAAACATTGTACTAACAAGTCTGTCCATTCACTATAATTCCACTTTTGTGTTTCCACACATTTTTAATCCAGTAAGATGTTACATGTTTAGGATGAGTCAGTCCCCTCTGCCTAGGCTAAGCACGAGAACAAGCATGGCGAGAAGGAGACAGCAGTGCCAGTGTGTGCCAGGCAGAGTAGCAGCAACACTCAGAGGAGGAGGAGGAGAGTCTGACGAGCCCATAGAGGAATGTTAATTTAGACAGACAGAGCAAGAGAGAGGGAAGCAAAAGAGACTGACAGGAAAAGAGTTTTGTTGACCTGATGGTCTCCACAGACTCTATGAAAACTGCACTTATCACAAAAGGATGACAGGGGAGAGAAGACAGAAGAATATCAAATGATTACATTCACATGGCGGCCATCTTCCTCTGATTCTCTGCCCAGGGTGTGATGATAAAGTGCTGTGATAATGTCATGCTGCTGGGTTACAGGTTGTAAGTAATATAAATGTATGGTATATTATGAACTATTAACATATCACTGAAAATACACAGAACAGAAACATCTGGAGGAACATTGGGCTATTTTTTTTAAGATAAAACAACAACAATAGACATCTATTCAACAATAAGCTACAGTCAGAAAAAAGCTGATGTTAGCATGTAGCCATTACTAAATAATATTAGCGTTAGACATATAGTACGATAAAGCTATGCCATTTGATAGTGTTATACAAAACAATAGGAGAGACGTAAATAAGCTAGCATGATGATGGTTAGAAAGTTACTTCGTAGCTATTTAAATGTTTACTGGATATTTAAATCACTTGCTTTAGTGTCCAACGGTGATTAAACAGCATATTAGCTTCCCACGCTGAGCATAACATCAGATAAAAATGGACACCATGTAAATACGGTGTAGCCTAAAGATGCTGTGGCAAGGGTGGGGGTTAGCATTGCAAAAGAAAAAAAAGCTTCTTAAACCTGATGTCAGCAGACAAAAACTAGTCCTCCTCATCACAGAATGATTTGATAGATACTACCCGTACAAGGATACACTAAATCTGCAGTTCTTCACCCTGTCATTGTTGCAGCTCACTCAGGGCATGAAACGACAAATCCCACTTAAGTAATCAACGGCTCTGAGATGTTGCATCAAATCAACGCTGATAGAGCAAGAGGAAAATGCAAAAAATCTAAAGAGACTGTGGAGAAGGAGCCTTGATTGAAGTGAAGCAGCTTAATTCTGTCACCAGGAAAGATGAAGATAAAGTGAAACTGATCGCATTCACCTTTAGCAGTTTGATTGAATGACTACAGCAGAAAGAGGCAGATGGTATAAAACTACATAAATGCAGAAACTGCAGACATTTTGCTTGTTAGATTTAACCAACACTAAAATGTATGATCTCTTCTGCAATAGTTGTATCCCCTGAATATTTACTACTATGTTCTGTGTAATCTGCAGCTTTTCTATATTTGATTTTGTCATCTGTATTTGCAGTGATTTTTTCTGATCCGTACACATACCTGGTTTCTAACAGACTGCTCACCCTTGTTGTGATTTGTGTGACAACACATAATGCACGAGAGAGTCTGGCCCAGCTTACACCAGAGTTGTCAAAGGTCAGAGCCCACATCAGCTTAGCTGAACATGTGAGTAAACAACCCCCCCGTCACAGCACACCAGTTAGTACTGAGCAACTGAGCAAAACAATCTTTTGTTAAAATCTGTACAGTTGGGTTTAGAAATGCTTTGGCTGAAACAGAGGTTGATATTTGTGTGTTCAATTATAAAAACAAGTTTAGGCTCAGTCACTCATAAAACTTATCTTACAGTAGTTTTCAGAGGATGTGTTATGTTTCATTGATTGATTGATTGATTGACTGTTTGGACTTATTATCAGACAAAGTCTTAAATTTGTCTTGCATCACAGCGGCTCCATTTGCAACATCAAATGGAAAGATACAAAGATGCAAACATTTGTCACATCATTCAAACACCAAACAAATATTCAGAGGCCTTCAACGTGCTTTGATCTGGGATTCAGATCCATATTCACTACTAGGATTGACTGGTGCACAAATGGGTGTTTCAGTCTGACCTTATTAAAACGTGGGACCCTATATTTAAGGTTCGATGGTTATATTTCAAATTCACTGTTCGGGGAGTGGTTAGGGTCACATACAATGCTGTTAGCCAGCCTTAACATGTTTTTATTGTAGGCCGATTCATAGAGTCTCTGGAGTGTTTGGCCTACAATCTTCGAGCACATTTTTAATTGGTGGAGCAGCTTAGACTTTAAAGTGGACAGACACACGAGGAAATCAATTATTTGTTTTCTTCTTTTGCAGATATATTTACCGTGGTCTTTCCAGGACAACAAAGGGTCCATCATCGCATTCAAATATTTATAAGATGACACTTGCTCAATTGTTTCATTATTAATCACAAAAGGGGCGTTGTGAGCATCAGATGGTAAACCAAACAACATTTCCTCTGTTTTCTTTGTATTGATCTCTAGCACGTAAGTATCACTCCACTCGACCACTTTGTTCACAGCATGTTGGTGCAGCCCAGGGTCGTCAGAGTTACTTAACAAAGATATCAGAGCTGTATCGTCACAATACTTCAGAATGTACTGATTTTGTGCATCTAAATTCACACGATCCTGGGGAGCCCAAACATAAGTCATGAAGGCAGGTGAGAGGGTTTTATTCACTTTGATAAACTGGACTCAGAAAAGAAGCCGACCAATAAGTCAAAAAAGGGATTCAGTTCTTGTTGAATCATTTCTCACACCAATATGTCTGCTTTTATAGTGTTGATATATTGGTGTCAAAAATGATTCAACAAGAGCTCAATCCCTTTTTGACTCTTTGGTATGCTTCTTTTCTCACCAAGAGATTACTCATTAAACAGATGAAAAGAAAAAGGAAAGATAAAAAGCAACAAGGAGACCGAGTGCAAATTCAATTCAGCATATCAGAAAGGAGCCTTTGAATATGTTGACATATCACTGGTCTTACAATCAGATCAGATGTTTTACAGAATTTGAAAGAAGTATTGGATAACAAGCGTCAGGCACTTTTTCTTGCCTGAAAATGTCTCTCCTTTTATGTCTGCAAGAGCAAACTCTTCAGAGTTGAACAATTCTCTTTTGTCTTGGTATGAAGAAAATATTCCAGTTCAACAAAGAGAGCAGTGACACTGATCATGTTGCAGAGCAACCTTCATCTTCATCATCATCACTGCACAGCAGGGTTTGATCTAATTATTGTAACCTGTGATTAGTTTGCCTGTTTTCTGTGTGAGCTCATTACTCTTGTATAGAAAAACATGACAGCTTCTGTTGAGCATGGCAACAGAGAAGCTAGTTTGTTTAAGGTGCTAATTTGTTGATAAATGGTTAACACTTTATATTTCGTATGTTTTGTCTTATAAAACTAATGAAAAGGGCATTGAAACAAAAACTGCTCGTGAAATTAGACGTAATACAACAAAAAATGTCCTCCTTTTCCGTCCATTCATCAGTCCATTATCAACGCCACTTATCCTGTTTGGGGTTACAGGGGACTGGAGCCAATCTCAGCTGTCTTTGGAGAGGTTGACAGTCAATCACAGGGTTGACATATAGAGACAAACAACCATTCATGGTTAATAAAAGTCACCAGTTAACCTATCAAGTTTGTCTTTGGACTATTGGAGGAAGCCAACGCAAGCATGGGAAGAACAGAAGAGGCAGCACATGTGAGGCAACAGCATGAGATTTCACTAATGTATATATATTTTCTACACCAAACCTTATTGTGTTTCGACAACCAGCTCTAAGATAATGAATAAGGCCAACAAGAGAATGAGTCCACAACTATGCTAACAGCTCTGTGAAGCTCTAGGTTATCTTTAAACTAAACGCTAGTGACAGTGTGCTTACACATCAACAATGACATTGCTAACATGTCAATGTTAAGCATGGACAATGGGCCTTTTTACCATGTCATGCCATATTAATTTAGCTTCTTAGCCTATTAACATTTGCTGACTACAGAAATCAGCTAAATGCCCCTCAGGCCCAAAGATATGTCACCAGTGTTGCAGGACAAATATTTTACCTGATATGTGTTCTGCATCATAGCCTTGGAAACATAAATGTATGTATTACATGGTATGGCAATCCATCCAATAGCTGCTGAAGATGTCCAGAAACATGTCAACTGCAAGATGAGAAAACTGCAGCTGCAGGTTGTTTAGCATTAACACCACACATAGTAAAAAATAAAAAATGCATTAGTCGGTGTCAATCACTGCACCTTTCAGAATTTGTCTTATAACAATTTTACTGCTGTGGGCAAAATAAAATATTTAAGGGCTTCCTGTGTAGCCTACATGAGACTCCAAATACCACAATTGAATCCAGAGCCTTATTCTTTGTTTTTGAGAAATTCAAAGTGTTGCTATAGCACAAAGGGCGTATGATGTTAAAGTTCTCCGACTAGCTCTAACATACAGAGAGTACCTTTAATACACAGAGAAGAAACGGTGACTGTGAAGACACACAAAAACAATTGGTCCTATTTACTGTCAATCTCATTTCCAATCAAACCCCACATCAGTCACTGGCGTATGTAATCAAGAGTAAAGGTTTACTAACACACTTGATCTTAATATGTTTCCAACTTTAGGTAGTTGGAGTCTGAATGAACAGAGGTGTGTGAAATAAAGAGAGACCTTGAAGAATTTATTGAAGGTCAGTGTTTTCCTGACAACATAAGGTGACCATCGCGATGTATTTTTGTTTGTGCTGCACGCCTCTTCTTCTCTCTTTGCTCTCGTGTGTCTCTTTAATGCCACTCTGTTGCTGCCATATGCCTGGGAGCAGCTAAGCCTATCTAAGGCCTCTGAGGAGAAGGCCTTACCTCTCTAATAAGACAGCAGAAGAAGACAAAAGCTCCTGCGAGACCTAATTTGCACACAGATAACTAGAAAGGGATGAAAAGGAGACAGAACCACATGCGAGTTTTCCTTCTGAGAGGCGTTACTCATCGCTGCCAGAGAATCTTTCTATCCTGAAATCAGGAGTTATTCCTCCCGTGTGTCTATATGGTGATGATATGGCAGAAAAACAGGCGGTGAACCGAAAGCAAAAGCCACAAAGATAAAAATGGAACAGGGATTTGAAGCTAGGCTTCCCAAACATGAAGTTACAAGCTATGATTTTAGAGGGGGAATAAGCAGCAATTAGTGTGCAGGGTGTTTCCATGCGAGTGGGTGGATAAATAGAGTCCAGGGGTGGGAAAAACACAGAGCTATAAACAACAGACAGATTGAAGGAGGAGCAGCTATAACAGGCTTTGTCATTGGTGCCAGAGGCGTTATCAATGTTTCTGGAACAGACTTTCTATATTTATTTACTAGTTAAAAGCAGATTCCAGATATTTCACAACACAGTGAATCACCGTTTTATATGATGCCATTCATATCTTGAATGATTCAATTTGGTTTGACTCACAATAAAAAGCTTTGAGACTCACAGCTAGCTAGGATAGCTAATCATGTCTGATCAAAAAGGCACCTTCCTTCTTTTTATGTCTGTGACTTAACTTCCCTTTGCACATATTTGATTGTTTTTGAATGATCTTCTCTTTTGAACTATTTCTGAGTCCTCAAAAATGTGTCTCTGGAAACAACTACATTTCATGCCTGGTGAAGGATGTAGCGACGAGTTTGACAGTCTGAGAAGATAAGATTTAAACGTGTTACTGTAGAGATGTAGAAGTATGACGTATTTGTTATTACATTTTCATTGGAGAACTGAAATAGCACACACTTTACAACCTTAATAATTATTTTACTTGGTAAACTTAGGGTATATAGAGGGCCACTCAAATAAGAGCAAATAAGAGCTGAGTGAAGCATTTGAAGGCACAGATATACTCAATCAGATCTGCCTACTGGATGAAGTGCTGCTGTAACCACTTTACAAAGTCAGAATCAACACCGGGCAGTGTCTTACAATCTTTTAGCTTTCCAAAAATTGACAAATCAACATTCAAAACCCACTTTATAAAACAACCAGTCAGCTGTAAAGGTGAGAAAGCAGCCAGGGTCTGACATTTTCTCTTTAGCTCTCTTTGTCATTCGTTCTTAACAACCAAGTGAAACTCTATTACTATCTTAGGACAGACTATCTGAAAATGTTGCTGTTACCCCCATATTTAAACAATTATAGCACCGTTTTCTGTGACAAGGCTTTTTACTCTGCCTTTGAGTGTGGCCATGAAAAACAAAGCTTTTACCTTTAGTCATGGTCCAACATGTCATACAAACTAGTTCTTCTCTTGCTAATGCTGGCCATTACTGCAGCTGGAGGAAAATAAAACTGGGCTCCTATTTCAAGTGCATCCATTTCTATCCATGCTGTTCACTGGAAGTAGCCTGAACTCCGTGTTGTGCTCAAAAATTATTTACCGTTAAGCAGTTAAGATTACTGAACAACGTTTCCAGCCATACTACATTTTCCCTACTTAGAGATATGAGTTGAAGGATTCAATATCAACTTAACTATAACTATAACTTTACCTGGACTAAATGTTTAGATGATTTCTTCATGGCTAATAGGTTCAAAATGTTATGAAATTTCTCTAGTAGATAGCCACAGGTGGCAACACTAAATAGCCTCGGTTGACCACAAATAAACCCTTTTTAAGGGTTTGAAAAGCTCCCAACACATCAGACTCCTCTTTCCAACTGACTTCATTTTTACTGTCAAATCCTTTTAACATCTCACCTATCGTAAGACTTCAGAACAAGACTTTTATTTTTGGCTTAACAAAAAGGGATCAAACTCTTCAAACAGTTCTCTCTTCTGTAGGGATCATACTTTGATAAAGCACAGTAACCCTATAGGATCACTTCACAGCCTGTTTCATGGCTGCCAGCTGAGTCACTCTACTGGATTAATTACAAACACTTTTTGTCTTTTAGATCTCAAAATGTGTGAACAATATGGTCAGTTTCCAAAATATTATAATTACCCATCACCTGAACCTTCGTTAGTAAATCTAGTTAACACTGGCTAAAAGCCTTGAAAGCCACATAGAGTATGTGCACTAAAATGTGCAAGAATATTCAATATACATCAAAATATACCATATACACAGTAAAGCTGAACTGCTTCAAATGCAACGTCAAGAAACAAAAAGAGACGACGAGTTTTACTTTACCATACGACACTTTCAGCACACTTATGTTGTTCACATTTTTCTCAGTTTTCCACGGGGATTCTTTGCTCCTTCAATCATATCCGAGTTGTTTGACAACTTCATCAGATTACACAGCGATGTTAAGAGGAAATGACAGGTCAGTCCATACTCTGTGTGTGTGTCTGTATGTGTGTGTCCGTGTGTGTGTATTGGCTGTCCTTTCTGACCCACTGGCTGCTCCTCTCTGCAGAATAGCAGCTCTCTGGGGAAGAGAAAACTATCAGTCTCAATAGGCAGCGAGACGCTCACAGAGAGAGACACTGAGGTGCTTCACTGTAATTTCACAGCCATCAACCCTCATCCCAGTGACGGGGCAAGGGTTCAGGACGGAGGCAGCCGGAGGGTAAAGGAATGGATCCTTTCCGTCTAATCCTTTCCAACCTACCAAGGCTCAACAATGAATCTTATTTTTATCCTCTTCAGAATACTAACAGTCGCAAGGAAACCACTGTAAAAGACTGCCTGAATCACAGTGAATAATATAACGACGGACATTTGACCTATCAGACAGGTTATGCATGGGCCCTACATACACTGGTCATGTAAACACGTAATTCAGACAATCAGGTAAAGCACCCGTGGCTGAATTATTTGGAATTATTCAGGTGAAAAAGACGACAGCAGAATGACTGACAAACTGTAACGTTGTGACTCATTTGTACAACTAAAAATGTTCTTTATTTTATCGCATTTCGTAAATTTATCCCAATAATAATCATGCAGTCTTGTTTATTCATAAAAGCCATGCTGCTTTTTTGCTTACTCCATCATGAAATACACACACATACACACAAACACTTCAGCTCGAGTAGACATAGTGTCCTCTGCGGCTTTACTATGTCTGCATCTCCTCACGGCCTGATGAGTCTGCTCCCACAGCTCCCAGCGAGGAAGTTATAATGACAGGGATGCTCCAGCCTCAGAGAGGAAAGAGTCACACACTCACACAACAGATATACACATTCAAACACCAAGATTCAAAACATACACACACATGCATTGTTCAGGAATCCTAGTTTCAATGACACCATCTTCTTTAAAAGATTAAATTAAGCTCATTAAAAGCAAACACTCCATCTGGAGAACATGCATACCAATGAACACATACACATACACTGCGTGTGCTCACACACATCGCCTCCGGTTGACCGCGTGATGCTGACTGCAACCACAGAGAAGATGCAGGAAACCTCTGATTCGATACAGCCATTCAGGGATTAAGCTAGAGAAAGTGCAGCCTGTCCAGCTCTCATTTTATGAAAGCCTGGAGGCCGGCAGAGTCAGCCTAAGGTCAGAGTCAAGGTCCGTCTCTGTGTTAATGTTTTTACTTCTCCCTGGCTCTTTCACTTTCTCTTCATGGAAAAAGAAGCCATAGATGGCTCCCTTTATTAGATAAAAAACACTTCCTTTTGTGTTTGCTAGTCATTGCTTTTGCACATTTTGGGTCTAAACTTTAGCTCTGATTTAGGAGACAAAGTCAGAGTTGATGTGCAGCTTCCCTCAGACGCTCAGATTTGTTTCCATCATTGTCTTCATTCTATTTTCGTTTCTGTTTTAACATAACCTCCTTTAGAATGACTATAACAGAGAGAGTGCATGATGATGTCACATTAAATTTTGTGTGAAGGAAGCCCATAGAGTGTGACTAGTGTGCCTGAAGCAGCATAGCGTGTGGAGTCATGATGCTTGAAGGAGCATTTGGGGACCAGGGGGAGTGAGAGAGGAGATTATCAGGCTCCGGAGCTAGCCAGCTGCCACTGGAGCTGTGTGGGCAACACTACACCCTGACTCCCTCTCTTTTTATCTCTCTGCCCCTTTCATGGTCACCCTCATTAAACAGCACTGAATGCTGACGTTTCTGCGCCCTGGCACTGTCTGCAGTGAGAGTAAAACTGGCGGAGCTTCTGCATATCAGTCATGCTCAAACCAGGGTAAAGAAATCTGTCCTCAATGTGTCCAGTGATGCACTGCAAAAAAAAACCTGGTGGGTTTATTTATAGAGGTGTGTGAAAATTGCACAAAAGTGAACAGTCATACTGACACTAAATAACCATGGTTATCATTTACATGTCCAAGTTTAGGGTTGGAACTGCTTAATTATTGATGTTTATATTTATAGGTAAAGCATAAAAATATCCAAATATAATGTGTGATATATCATATATATGATTCAGCCACATAGAAACAAGACTTTCTACAGCCATAAGAGCAGCTTTGATGCTAACATGATCAAAAATCTCCTGAAAAACTCTGGAGATTATCCAGAGGAGCTGTATGTGTGAACACAACAGCCGAATTTTTCACTCGGATTTTACCCGGAGTTTCTCCAACCAGACCCTTAGTATTTTTTCCGCAGAAAGTCTGGAGGGGATGATGTGAGAACGTACGCGACCACTACGATCTCCGTGCACGTAATTAAACAGCGGCATTACGTTTTCTGTTCGCCAGTTTGTTGTTCTCCACTCTTTTGTTGATGTTGTCATTCTGTTGGAGTACACATAGCATTGATATAAAGGCAAATATTGTCATTATAGGGTCATGTAGCGAACTCTGCTGCTTCGTCCGCTACTTCCGCGTTGTTTTTTTACATCACGTCTTACCTCAGGAAATCCCCCGGCCCCCCTCCCGTCTGACAGGGATAGTCTCCAGCTGTGAGGAGCATTATGTGAACGGCTAGGTCGGGAGAATCTGCGGAGCACTCCTCCGGTAATTATCTAGATATTATTCGGAGTGCATGAAAACGTGTGAAAACGGCTATATACAGCTCCTCTGGGAATTATTCTGAGTTTGTGTGAAAGCCCTATCAGTTACCTTTTGATTGTAGTAACTTTAACTGTAACTAGTTACTACACTGAGTATTTGTTTCACTCTCCATGCACCTTGGTTGTTGGTGAAGTTGTGCCAGAAAACCCTTCTCAGCTTCTACACTGATTGTGAATACTGTCAGGATCTCTTGAAAATGAGATGGTACATCTCCAAGTGTTTATCCTGATAAATGAAAATAAAGTGATCAAGATGTCATAAGTAATCTCAAAGCCAGATGGCCTGGAAGATGCAAAGAGATTGCTGTTCTGCTGTAAAGGTCAAAAAGATTTCATGCACTCCTGCAGATTGCAGACTCGAGCTTCCTGGATAAAAAGCAGACACACATATTAACGCCTTGCCAACATGTTAGTACTTATCTGATCCTGAATATGAAGACAACAAGATAATATGTTGACAATAATGCACCGAAGTGACAGTACTCTAGACAAATAGTCTATCAACATCCTGTCATGAGATAAGAGATTGTTGCATACACATTTCCTGGAAGTGACAGTAAGTATATAAAACATGCTATGCTGCATAATCACAGATACTTGATGTGATTTAATGAAGAGATCTTAACAGTTTTATGATCAACAACGGCTTCAACATCCTGGCTCAGGGATAAAAAGAGGCTCAGCAGACTTTCTGGGAAGTACAACTCTTCCAACAGAACACCACCTCCTTCTGAGTGTAATGAAGACTCAGCAGACGCATCACTGATAAAAGTCTTTAAAATGAGAACAGCTTTCATATTTACCTAATTAAGTGACATCCTGCTGGACTTATCAAATCTTTCTTAAGTTTAGTCGTGATGGTAAAATCCAACAGGCACAGATCTCGTCACTTCCACTGACTCTCACTCCGTGCTGGTTTATAAACAGGCACATGTTCATATGTGTTTCTGCTGTTTCTGCTCTGTAAGAATAAGTTGAATATATATAAGCCTTGTGGCTGTTTCTATATCTGTAACAAGAGCCTGAAAATCCAACAAAAGTACAGCAGCGTAGCCAGGGGCTCAGATTTGCTCCTATGAAAAGAGTTCATTGTTATTTCAAGTTGAAGTGAAGATAAATTATATGTCATATCAACAGGATAAGCAGCCTGTTATCATTCCTGCATCACTGACACAGTGTTAGCACAGCACAGCATCGAGGGACTGTTTGTACTGGAGAAAAACAATTATTATCTCCAAATAGGGGGGAGGGGGGCGCCATCCGTAGAAATTTTAATTAAAAGACTGGCAGAGTTTCATCTCACTGTGACAACTCCATTATTTCCCAATGATAAAACATTCTCCGAGCAGCACAAATGGACTCAGCTCGAATGGACTAAGTTCCAGCGGCAGTGTAAGAACGCCGGCCGTGCTAATCGTTTCCCTGACCTTGGCATTTTGTATCTCACTGAAGTAGCGGGGTGAGGCTGAAATTAGAGTCATTATTCAAATGTGGCGTCACTGAGCTTTGTACTTAGTTTGACTCTGAGTTGAAGAGAGAAACCCCGGCACATACTTTCACTGCGTTGCCTTGTTACACAGGTATAAATCTACAGTGGCTATATTCTGGTTGTATTGGTTACCTTTGAGTTTTCTAATTTGCCAGAACCATAAACATTCTTTACCTTCATCCGGATCGTTCCTGGCCGACGCCTCCAGCAGAGCCACGCTGGCAGCAAACGACACTCGCCTCTTGATGTCCGACTGCTGCAGGTTGTTGGCGTTGCGTCCCTTCTTGTCGGCCTTCCGCTTCTTGTTTTGCATCTCCTTCTCGTACACGGCCCATCTCTTCAGCTGCTGCGTTCGCCGCTTCTGGGCCGCTCGCAGCCTCTCCAGACTGGGCACCTTGTCCAGCTGCTGCAGCTCCTGGATCAGCTCCAGGTGGTTGGCCATGGTGCCCGGAAAAGGAGGGGGAGGGATAGTAGAATGGACGATGGCTGGAGAGGGGGGAAGTTGGGGGAGAAATCAGGAGTCTAGCGAGGGCTGCACCTTCCGAAGTGGCCTCCTCCCATCACCATCTTCTTCATCATTCTGTTAGCTGCAGTAAGTCTGGGTAAGAAGACACAGAGGGGGAGAAGGTACGTAAAATATCAGCCACAAACTTTTACAACCTGCAACTTCAATAAATACATCAGCAAATAAAAAGTGGTGTGGAAGTAGTTTGATGCTGTGTAAAACTTCCTGTAAATTCTTGGAAAGATGCACAGAGGCAACATTGACATTCAACAGTAAGCATCAGTCTGATGCACCACATCAAAGTGCACAGAGATGTGTTTTAGTGGCCTAGTTTAAGAGACAGGAGATTAAACCAACCAACCAACCATCCAACCGAGCGCTGAAGGATTTTTTTTTTTCAAAATGTTCCACTCTTTGTACCTGATACTGCTCATGTGATTTCAATTTAGCACCTACATATGTCAATACAATAACGTTTCTGTTCCACACAACAAGGTGAAACACAAATGAAAGCAAATGTCATTTTCATAACCGCTCCACTTTGTTCCATTCACACGATGCAAACGCCATCAAAATGACGCCTTTGAGGGTTCAGGGAAAAATGACAACTATGGTTCTATAACAATGGAGGCAATATTATTTTTCAATTTTATTTAAATGTCCAAACAGGTTGCAGTCTGAATTTTCCATTTGCTTTGTGTGCTCTCTCAAATCCTCCAAACAAGGTTAACCGCTTCCTGAATGCAACTGGTAGACACCAGTGTGACGAGCCGCTGATAAAGAGGAAAGTAGCAGGCCAGTGAGGAACTGAGGCGGGGATTTTTTTTATGTCACTGTTACCTTGATGTACTGTAGCTTTCTTTAAGCATGAACAAAAATCCTGCTTTTTCTATTTCGCTCTAACAATTGAAAGCGTCACTGTCAGAAAAGCAAAAACAACCCACTTTAGTTTGTTGTTGTTTTAGAGACGTCCAATGAGAATGCAGCACACGTGACTGAGTGGCAATTTCTAAAAATGAACTCGTAGGAGGAAAAACGGTTATCAATTAGCACGACCAAAGCAGAAAGGTATACATGTGAAACCAACTATAAAAGATGTAAACACTAAATAGAGACTAAATGGAGACATACTGTGCCGTTTCTAAAACATCTACTCAGCCTTTCAGCTCATTCAGAACACTTCTGTTAAGCACTAAACAATGTACGTTTTTTTTTTTTATTACAGCTACAAAAACAAAATCACCTTTTGGTAAAAGTCCAGCCCTTTCCAATCTCTTAGCACGCTAACATATACACACACATTAAAACAACACTTGAAGTGAGTCCCATAGTTTTAAAGACTGAGATCTGCATGTTTTATGTATGAAGCATGTTCTTACTTACTCTTTCATAAATGCCAGGGTATATTTCTTCAGGTCTGCAGCCCTGGCATTGAGCAGCAAGGCCTTATAAAACGCCTCGCATATCAACCTGCTGCTACTGGCAGTCTGTCTGCAACCGACCTTAAGCTACATTTCCCCTGCAGCTTTGACGTCTACATAACTGCTAAAACATGGACAGGAAACCAGCTGTATTATCACTTCCGACAGCATCACTCTCGGTCCTCACGTCACTAGAGCAGTGTGTGTGAACAAAGGATGTCCGTTGAAACTATTCTGTTACAAGTTGCCCTTTTTTTGATTTATAAAAAAAGGGCCCAGCATACACATGAATCTCTGAGCTGCTGATTTTCACACCATTAGACGCATCAAACGTAACAGCACAAGGATTTAAGTACATTTTCTCCTAAACATAAGCTCTTTACAAAGTTTGTGTGGAAAAGAGGCCCGAGCTCAAAACATCTTTAACACAAGGTAAACTGGTTTAAAGCTAATGATTTGTAAAGGCTGGATCAGCATCCAAAGGTTGATCACAAGAGGATTAGCAGCAGGGTCTCAAATTATTCTGGACTAATTTCAGACTTAAGCTGTCAGCAACATTTTTCCCCTGCTCAGACTTTTCAGGAAGACAGACAGCAGACGCACAAGTATGGACTGTTTAACCGACTCTCAGCACAGTTTAATTTGCTGATTTTCATGATGGGTTGTAAATATTGAAGAATTTCTGGGGTGATAAGAAAATGTGTCCCAAATGTTTCTGGGATTGGCAGTGAGATATGCAAGATTCTCAGAACTTAACAGGACTTTTTAAGACTTCCTCAATTCTGATCATTTTATCAAGACGTGTTGTGTTGTTTAAGTTCTTTCATCAAATGACTTTGTTGAAATGTGGTACTTTTATTCTTTTCAGCTTTTTAATCAACTTTGAGTTGATTTTGTTCATCCCAAGTGACACCCAGTTTCTTTAAAAACTGCTGAGGTTTTAAAGGAAATCTCTGTATTTGTAAAAAATAAAAATAAAAAAAATAAAAACACAACTATGATCTAATTTCTTTCCACTAGGTTATTTTGAGTTCAAAATCAAATTTTGTTTCAAAACAATTCTCAAGGAAGTGAAAAAATACCACATTTGTTTAAAATAACACCTTTTTTTTACTGAATATTTAGTACAGGAAATGTTTTAAATAGAGAACAGCCGCCTCCACACATCATACAAGTAGCTTCACCAATTACACCAATGTAGCACCGTGTTATTTTAAAGAGGGGTCCAGCTTAAGCCTCAGGCTTAATTAAAGGGAAACTGCACAATTTTAAAACAAGCACAAAAACAAATCATAATACTGAAATGTCTTGAAGGTAAATAAGTTGTGATAGCTACATTAGATGTCCATAGAATAGTTGGATATTATCAACCAGGCTCATAAATACTGTGATGTCGTTTGTAGTTCCTTACAGTGAACCCTCGAACAGAAAAAAAACATCCATTAAGGTCCTGACAGGAAACAGACCCTCGCTTCTCTTAATGCACCATCAAAGATAAAAGAGGACACACACCTGTCTGAGTAAATGGACACTGTTTGGATGATGTGTGAAATAAAGTTATGGTTCACATGTGCAGAAGCACATGTTTTATTTTTACTTGTTATGTTATAGATTTGAAAAACCTGCAGTCCTGATTTGTTAGATCATAAAATACTTTAAAGTTTACGATTTATAACGTTGGTTTAGTTGTTAAATATTTACTGCCTTATTTTATCAGTGGAAGGGAAGTTCACTTGGCTGAACAGCAGCCAAAAAGTCATCCTCCCCTCTCTGTGGTTTCTAAGAGCCACTTTTATTGAAGGAACTGATGAAAAAATAAATGCTCTACCAAGTCGAACACACTCCTGCACACTCACAACTAAACTGAGGTGGCCACAACTTCACCACTGCTGCCACGGTAAGAGATACACGCTCATGGAAACACAATATTCTAAAAGTCTCAAAGGACATTTCACAAAAAGAATTCAAAATACTTGTAAAGTTGAGAATATGTGCAATAACAGACACAGACGAACGGAACTGAAGAGGTCTTAGTGCATGGAAGTTACCGTACTATTTTTTTTAAGCCTTTTTATTAGAGAGACAGGACAGTGAATAGAGTCAGAAATCAGGGAGAGAGTGGGGGATGACATGCGGGAAAAAAGCCACAGGTCGGATTCAAAACCAAGCTGCCCGCCTGGAGCACCACAGCCTCCACACATGGGGGCGTGCGCACCAACCACTACGCTACCGCGCCTCCAATGGAACTAATTATTGTCTCGAACATAGTTTGTTATCACCTGCAGAGCTGCAACTTGTTGTTCTTTTTATTTATGAGTCATTTGTGAATCAGATTCTGGATTGATCAATTTGTTTTTTTAGTCTATAATAAGAAAAAGGTCTATAATAAATAAAATATATATATTATCACTGAAAGGGATGGAAACGTCTTATTTTTAAAACAACTTGAACTTTTTCAGCTACTGTCCTAGAGGAGTAAAGAAAACAGGGATTATTTCTGAAACATTTTTAAATTAAAAGCTTCAAATATTTCCTCTGGAAGATTTCCATAAAAAAAAAAAATACATTAATGTGACTTTGAGATACACCAGAGTTAATGCAGAAAAAAGGCCACTGAGCAAACTGGCTTTGACAACAACGATGACCTCAAACTGGACATCTAGAATATCCTTTTTACATAAAAAGCTTTTTTTCCCCTGCAGGCTGAATTTAACAAGGTAACCGTTTCCTCTGATGCCTCCTGGATGATTCCAGGCACAACATGTCCCTGTCTCTCTCGATGAGATGTGAGCCCAGCAGGTAAAAGTGAATTAACGTCAGACAGAATGTGTGACAAACAAGGAACACTGTCCACTGTTCTCTTCAGCCGTCTTTCATGGTCGATGGCGATGGAGCGGGAATATGAAACCCAGAAGCTGCTGTTGAGCAGATCAGAGGAATCAGGGAAGAGATAATGACATTACTCTCTCTCTCGCTGTCTCTCTAACACACACAGAGATGAGTGAAAATATAGCCACAGGCATTAATGTGCAAGTGACGAAAACAAACCTTCACAAACTATGTTTGCATTAATAAGCCATCAACACACACACTCACCTCATTATGACTTTTAAGAGCACATGTAAGCTTTCTGAGCTCTCCCAACGTGTTCTGTCAGAGTTCATTGACTCAAAAAGTAACATTCAGACGAACATGAATGACTGAAGGCATCTTATGTTCCATGTAGAATAATTACTAACGCTCACTTCAGAAAAATCCTGTTACCTTTGTACCCAACTGCCCTCCTCTACTTTTACACTTTCAGTTTTATTTACTCACTAAAGCCTACATGTATGACGTACTGTACTGTGTTTTCAGTCTCACAGGCCGCCTTGCAGTGGAGGAGATTAGAAACATATTCTTTAGAATGAAAGCAGAACAGAAGCCAAGAACTGTTTATAAAGCATCATCAATGACAAGTTGTGAGTTCAGGGACTCAAATGTGAGAAATCACAGCTTCTTGTCTTACAGTATTAGGAATGGAAAATGTGAGGTTTTGGATCATTAACCTGTTAAAGTTAGACGTTTGATGTCAATGCCATATGCTCTATAATAATGTGGTGGGAACATTTTTCACAGACTTTGCTTTCAGTTTTGAATAAACTATGAATTA
Source organism: Tautogolabrus adspersus (assembly GCA_020745685.1). Taxonomy (NCBI): domain Eukaryota; kingdom Metazoa; phylum Chordata; class Actinopteri; order Labriformes; family Labridae; genus Tautogolabrus; species Tautogolabrus adspersus. The sequence goes on from CM036538.1 coordinate 25,103,593, forward strand.
AAAATGTAATCAGCAGATGAATTGATAATGTGTGGTTTGTGAATGATCTCTATTTGCATCAGCAGCTGGTATCATTGTTACCGCGGTGTCTTGATGCTCCAGCCCTGTCTTTCAGTACCCTTCACGGCTTCAGTTGATAACAATGACACACCTGGGAGCCAGAATTTCTTTGTTTGTCTTTTAATCTATTAGAGAAATGGAGAAGATTCATGATGCATCTTAGCCTTTTTTTTAGGTTTAGAAGCTGTATTAATTACTGGAGAGAGAAATTCAACTAGTCTATCTACAGGGAATTTCTAGCCAAAAATGATCCATCTGGTGTCCCCTTGATGTAGTTACAATAAAGGGTGTGTGTCTTAGTTCATCTGAAGTGTGGCAGCATTGTTGCACTGCTCTGACTGAGATACGATACCTCGTGAGGCAGTTCAAAATCGATACACATAAGGGATGATTCCAAAACATTAAGTGAAAAATGAATCAGGATTGAATTTTTTAAACAGACGAAGTGTTCTGTCTTTATCTTCATGCCCCCGACATCTGTAGCTGAACAGAGGCGTACGGGCAGGGCGCCAGCAGGTGAAGATTTTGCAGTGCCTGTGTTTCCCACACAGATGATACCTGGGGGTCAAGTTTGTCGACAATTTAGCATTTTTCTCTATCTATACAAACTTGCTACCTGCCATTGATAAAGTAGTGTAGGATCTCTTTCTCTCTCCATCATATTTACGTGTCCCAAGTAGTGTCTCCACACCTGCTCTGAAGGTAAGAGAGAGATGTTTTCTTACTGTTGATCGTGCTTTCAGTTGTTTTCATTTACTGCTTTTACTTTGCCATCTAGTGGAAGTCTCTCAGCGTTCTTATAAAGTAAGACACGTTGGTTTTCAAAACAGGAATAAAGTAACCTAAGTGTAAGGCAGTAAAATAACAAAATAAAAGCATCACAAATACAATTTTAACAAGACCACTCTTATCCAACGCTTGAAACTGGGTCACTAACACCCTTACAAATAATTGGAAAAATCATATTGTGAAGCAAGCAACCCTGACACATCCTGTTTCCATATGTGGCCTTTAAAGGATGTGGTCCTTTAAACTCTTTGACTCTTTGAAATCGCTCACTGATTCTGCATAAACAGCTCCAATTTTAAGACTGATAGCATTTTCCTACATTCTCAGAGGCCCCTGAAAGCCCCAAAACCACAGGCGTGAGACGGCCGACAAACTGCTTGGTAACATCTCTCTCGTGATAGGAAACTATCGCCTGAACAAGCATGCAGTGGTTTCACGGACTGCCATCTTACGCTTTTGAAATGCATCACTTTGAGGGCAATGAGAAAGAGGGGCATTACAAAGAAGTTTCCTTTTGACTTTTTGATTGACATGTCGACCGACAACTCTGACAGATGATCATGAATCTAAAGCCGGGGCAGGCCTCATGCTGATAGGTAGTCTCGTTTCCGTAACATCACACCAGGTGAACAGTGAACCCCATTAGCACAGTGTTTTCTGTTTTTAAACAGCTGGAGATGAAGAGAATAAATCATGTGCAGCCCTGAGGGGGGATCGCCTCGCTCATTTTCCACAGTGTGTGATAAATGGACAAAATATCAACACGGTGCACTTGATATGATGTCCTAGCAGAAGGCAAAGACAAACTGTTTGAAGATATGTACAACACAGGCAGCTGAGGGAAACTATAAGCCCTTTGGTGATATCACAGCCAGTCCCCGAGGCCAAAGCAGCAAATCACAGATTGACCTCAATCGGCTCCACGGCTGAAGATAAGAATGTTTCACTTCTCTCACATTTCACAGTTTTCTGAGAAAAAGGCACAGAGGAACTTTTATACGGATTGGTTGAAATAATAGGTTAGACATTGGACATCAAGCAGGTGAAGCTAAGAATTAGAATCTAAATTTCACCACAACGTACTAACAATTACTCTTTAGTTGTGACTTTTTATTCAGGTCTAAGTTTTCAAAAATGGCCGCTGTTAAAATAAAACCTGCTTTTTGTAGGTACAAGGTATAAAAATTCCACTCAGACACATATGAATAAAATATAAGTAGTCTAGACACACGAGCAGACACAGCATCTTTTCCATTTACCTTTCAGCCTCCAATCAAAATGACTTGATTGTAAAACCACATAAAAATCATCTGCAGCTAACCCACGAGTGCAGAACAAAACTAAAAAGCTATGTCTTAAATGGCACAGATAACAATCACAATATGCTTTAAAATCAGTCCATACTGTCCGAGGTGAACTTGTTGAATCAAGGTTAGTCTGCTTTTAAGAAACCAACACATTTTACTTTGATTCAGAAAGGATATATCCCCCCTAAAAAAATCCCAAAATATTATCAACCTGCACCCTGCCTTGCATCGTCGTCATCCATATGATGCTAATCATGTACAACTATAGCTCGATAGCTTTCATTTATTACATGGCTGGCTGGCTAGCCTTATGAAGACTGTGGTCATGTGTGAGCATGAAGGCAGGTAGGCAAGTCATCCTTTTTCATGCTGAGGAAATATTTATCACTGGATGGGTATTTGAAAGCCTGTTTTTGTCAGAGTATGAGATTTTTGATCCCTCTTATGAGGTGAAGAGACTTTCAACAAATCTACCAAAGAATGCTCCAAAAATAAAGCTCATACCTCAGCTTTCAGAATGACTGGTTACTAACTCGTAGCCTTTTGCTGCATGTCACTACTCTGACATCCCAAAGGAATTGAGAACATTTGACATTTTGGACATTTCTCCTGTCATCGCTGCCTTACAGATCGCTATGCAGGTTCTGTTACGTCCAGGTTTGGGTATATTGGGCCCATTTTTCTTCTCCACCTCACTCCGTCCATGAGCTCCCACACTTAACGGAACCTCAAACATTAAACTCAAACTATGACTGGTTTGCAGATCCTTACTTGTTTTAATGAGCGGAGATTGAAAAATTGAGGAATGTTAAAGAAGGGAATTAAATGGTGCAAACATGCTCAGGACAGGGGGCGCTGGTAGCCTTATGGTTAGTGTGTGCGCCCAATGTAAGGAGGCTATAGTCCTCCAAGCAGACGGCCCAGGTTCAAATCCAACCTGTGGCTCTTTTCCCGCATGTCATCCCACACTCTCCCTCTCCTTCATTTCTGACTATCCACTGTGCTATCTCTAAATAAAGGCATTAAAAAGCACCAAAATAAACCCTTAAAAACCTGCTCAGGACATTAATGCTTCCAATTAGGGTCTTAAAATTATAGCAGGACACAAAGACTGTTTTGCACATAGAAAAGTCTTAATCAGCTTTAATTCACTAATATATCCACACACCTGATGGATTGAGGTCATTCTGAACCTTACATCATCATTACCAAGAAGGTTAGGCAGAAAGGACAATACAGTACATGTACAGGATAGATTAGTCCACCACAGCGCATGAAATATACAACAGACAAGATGTCATGGAAACCTCTTCTAAATAATAAAGTTGATCCTGCAAAAACATCTCCAATGTGAGATTCTTCTCATGTTTAACAACCTGTTTGTTCAACCGCAGAGAATAAAATGTCCTTTCACTTGGCAAACACCAACCAGACAGCGTGAAGATAAGTTTGATGACATGCAGGCACAGAATCTATTAGGCTGCTGCTGAACATTCAAAAGCCTGGAAAAAGGTACGATTCAAAAGCCTGGAAAAAGGTACGATGACAGATATATCCCTGAAGCCCTCTCAGACAGAATATTTAACACTTCTGCAGCATCTGTTACAGTGATGACATTTGTCATTTAATGAGAGGGGACTTTTATGTTAATGTGCCTTGTGATTTCATTCAGATACTACAGCACTTTAACAGAAAGATCAGCACACTCTCGGCACTATCTGGCATTAGCTGTGAGAGAGGGAGCAGAGTGAAGAAAGAGAGAAATAATGAGATAATGTCAGGAAGACATCAATAAAGAGGGGTTCCCTGTTTTTTCACAAGCTGCTTCACTTAGGGATTTTAAACGTATTGTGCAGTTAAGACTTTATGTCCAGCATGACGGAGTGATGGAACGAGGAGGACAAGGTGACGGGCTGCACACTTCCCTTTCCTCAGCAATGTTACCAACTCTTTGAAATACATTTCTGAAACAACTTGGATTGCTCTGTAAAAAGATACAAAAGTGTCTCTGCTTTTGACAAAGAAGCTGATGGAGCAGTGTTTGTTGTGGCGTTAAACTGGATTTACTGTCACAACCAGAGATCACAGGGGAAGCAAATTACATCAGGAGGGAATCTCTGGGACTCATTTTACCTGCGCTGAATAGTTCATACACAATATAAGAGAAAAATGCAATGTGCGATGAAATTGTTCAATATTGCAATACCAGAAAGAAGTGTGAAAAACAAATAAATATTAAAGATATGTGTATAATAGCTTTAGATGGACTTGGTAAATTGGCCCTAGCTTGTATAGCGCTTTTCTAGTCTTCTCACTACTTTAAGTGCTTTTACACCGCTAGGGATGTAAAGATGAATCCTAAAATCGTGATAGATCGATTCAAAGGTATCAAGATTCACATCGGTACTCTGAAAAAAGAAACGCAATAATATCGTGAGCGTCAGCAGCTGTAGAGCAGAGGCGGTTGGCAGATGCAGAGCAAGATTTTGAAATTGAGGACACACCACCGTCTTTTAAATCGGAGGTGTGGAAGCATTTTGACTTCCCCAAGACAGAAAATGAAAGAAGTGAGAAGATAACAGACAAGACAAAAACTGGGTGCAAATATTGCAAGAAGACGGGGAACTACACAAATAACACAACCAACATGATGCAGCATTTAATCGACACCACAATGAGAAGCTCCAATCACCTCCCCTTGTTGCGAGAAAAAAAACAAGCGGGTTTGCAGCCCCTGAAGGAATCTTTTTCAGTCATAAATTGTCTACAGTCTCATTTTGTAAAATAAATCGTGAGAGAATCGTATTGTGAACCCAGTATCATGAATCGTGAGTTTTGTGAATCGTTACATCCCTGTACACCGCAGGTCACACCTACCCATTCACACACTGAAGGCAGAGGTTGCTATGTAAATCCCATTCATATACATTTATACGCCGGCGACGAAGCAGCAGGAGCAACTCTGGGTTAAGTGTCTTGCCCAATGACACATTGGACGTATGGCTGCAGGAGCTGGGGATCGAACCCCTGACCTTCCAGTTGAGAGACGGCTGACTCTACTAACTGAGTCTCAGCCGCCCCACAAAACAGCAGCCTCACTCTGGGTCCCCTGCTACATAACAGTTACAGTGATATCAGAAATATACTCCTGAAAGACATTGGTCACAAATGTCTGTATGTTCTATGTGTAATAAAATGCTTCATTTTCTCTTATTCTAGAAAACAAAAGTCCTCCAACCAAACAGTTGTGGGTTCAATAAAGACAGTTCAAGAGGAGTTGAGCGAGTCAACACAAAGGTAAATCCCGAACAGGAAGGCAATGCAAGGTAAGCAGTCTCCTCTTTTCAGATACTAGACATTTAAAACTGCATTTCTATCTATTTGAGTTTTCAAGTAGAAGTCGGTCGCTTGTGTTTAATATTTCTGTCTGAGAGCCAACAGAGCAATTGTTTTCATGCAGAGTGAATACATTAAAACTAATAAGACAGGAAGTTCAAAATGAGGCACAAAAATTGCCAACAGCTTTCAACTCCTGGCATGGCCTCATAAAAACGCTTCATTTAATCTCATTAACTTTAAGAGGAGAAAATAACAGAAGGAAAAAAGATTACCAAAGCTGTGTCAATAGAGCTTGACCCAAAAATTGAAATACATTTTGCTTTTGTTCAATTACAAATCCAGAGTCACCCATCTATTCAGCAGCTGACAAAAGACACCGTCATTAAAGAGCATATCTTTTTAAAACGTCCCATTCACTCACTTTAATCCCATTCAAAATGTCAAATGTCTTTAGAACTGTCCTAATAACCCTTCACAGATATGCTTTTCATAACAACAATGTTCACCTGGTGACATCACCTTGACAGCTAATCACTACAGCTGTTCAACTTCTGACTCTGACAAAGACAAGGAAAAAAAGGTTTAAAAAATTGCCACAGTTGCCCTCTAAGCTATTACAGCCAGCAGGAGCGAGTTGCCAAAATAGAGAAGACATCAACCACTGATGATGACCCCATTAATCAAGAAACAAGGACAAGAAGAAGTAGAAGAGCAAAAGAGAAAGGACAAGAACAAGAATTGGCAGAAGAGGGGTTAGAGGAAGATCAGAGAGAAGACAGAGAAGAAGAAAAGGAAAGAAGGATGATGAGGAGAAGGTTAGGAAAAAGTAGAATAGGAAAAAGAGGGTATAGAAAAAGAAGAGAAAGAAGGAGATTGAGGAGGTAGAGAAGGAGAAGTAGACGCAATTTTTGAAGTAAACAGAAAGAGGATGAAGAAGAAATGAGAATAAATAGTAAAGGTAGACAAGTAGAAATAGTAAAAGAGGGAGAAGAAGAAAAGAGAGGGTATAGTATTCAATGTACAGGAAGAAGATGGCAGCAAACATTGATGCACAAACAAGTGAATGTCTTCTGCTCGTGTGCTGCTGCTCTACTGTCTCAGTTTCTGTCACAGTTCAATCATCTGACACTATGAGGAGAAGTCTGATGCTGCGGTCAGTCTCTGTCTGTAAGCAGCATGTGAAGACAAAAATCAGTCAGAGACTGACAACCATGCAGCAGGAGGAGAGGCATCTGGGGAAAGGCGAGGGCTCCAAATAAACAGAGCAGAGCTGAAATAATAAGTCAAAAGATAGAGAGTTAATGAGTGACAGGATGATGTGTTGACTGTTAGAATTATTATTCAAGCAAAAGTGCCCAAAAATTGTCAAGTGAGCTCTGAACTTTCTATTTCATATTCTCTGTTAGTTTATATTTTAAGACTGTAGGTTGCATTCAGCACGCATCTTAAAAGTGAGGATTTGAAGATCAACTAAGAGAATTCAGACTAAACGGTTCATTAACAATGAAAAACACAACAACCTCAGCATTAACGACAGACTATGGTACAAAGAGATAAAACAGCATCAAATAAATTTTAACTATAGATTACTAGATCATTTATAGATTAAAAAAAATTAAAGCCAGTTGCAGAAAAATCAATGCACACAATGTTTGTGTCTGTGGCTCAGTTGGTAGAGTCGGTCGTCTCCCAACCAGAAGGTCAGGGGTTTGATTCCAGCTCCTGCAGCCTGGTGTGTCCTTGGGCAAGATACTGCGTAGGTGCAGGTGTGACATGCAGTGTAAAAGCTCTTTGAGTAGTCAGAAGAATATTAAAGCGCTATACAAGCTCCTTGTCCATTTACCATGCATTTTAAATATTAGTGTCATTATAAAATGTCTGCTGTTATTTTTCTCTGCAAATTAACAAATCCCATATTCAAAATACAAGCAAACTATAAAAAATGCCAAAACATGCTGAACTATTCCAAAATGTCCTGTTTATATTTGTCCTGCAAACTATGCAGAACTTTAACAACAGAAAAAACACACTCAAAGACACACACACGCGCACACACACACACACACACACACACACACACACACACACACACACACACACACACACACACACACACACACACACACACACACACACACACACACACACACACACACACACACACACACACACACACACACACACACACACACACACACACACACACACAGTGCTTTGCACCACCATTATAGTCAGTAACAGAGCAGACATTTAGCAGTAAGGAGGCGTGTGCTGTGTCAGGACGCTCCACAGAGACAGTGGCTGCAGTGATACACACAATGGCCCATGTGTCAGACAGAGTGTGTGTGTGTTTCTGCATTTTATCAACATGTGTGTGTGCACTCATGTGAGCTGTACAAACCTCTCAATGCCATGAGAAAGTGTGTGTGTGTGTGTGTGTGTGTGTGTGTGTGTGTGTGTGTACACTTTGTATGCATGCCTGCTTGTTAAACTGTGGCCTCAGCACAAGGACAAAACACTACATCCCTCCACTCTGCCCCCCTCTCATAACCACCCTTACCCCTCCTCCCCTGCCCAATCCTGACCTCCTTAGTCCCTGAGACCCCCTTGTTCTAGTGCTAATACTCCCAGCGCCTGCTAATACAGTTAATCAGCTACTAATAAGGAGGTTGGGCCAAGCTGGTTAAAAGCCCACCATAACCATCCAGTCTGACAGGAGCAGGAGATACAGCTGTGCTGAAAGATGTTCTGATGAGACTTTTTTTCATTCCTGATACTGATTCTGATATCTAGACTTAAGTGCCAACACAGAGTCCCCCTGTGCCACAAGTGTAATAAAAAATAAACATAACATTGGTGGAAAAACACTGATTGTTGATGTTTTGTTAGCTCTGAGTAACATTACACTCTCTGCCGGCATTGCAATGTTGGTGTTTGCTATCACCACAGTAGTTCCTTTCAGACATGCACAGCAATCTGGAAAAATCTCACAACATGATCTTTGAGCGGTGAACAGTAAAACTCCAGAAAACTTCATGAGAGTTTTGCAGTGAGCTGCATGTGTGAATGCAAACAGCCGAATGTTTCCTTTCTCTAAATTTACCTGCAGTTTTTCCCTTCCAGCCCCCTAGTTATTTCTCCATGTGAAGTAGGGGTCTGCTGATGTGGCAACACAGCAGGAAATATTCAGGAGAATTCACAGTGAGCAAGCATGGGGGTTGGGGATGGGGGGGGTGATGATCATATCCTGCGACTGGGTGGATGACTATAGATTTATTGGGCATGTTGAACACGTAGCACTGACATACTTGGATATAATGGCAAAAAAATTCATATCGCCAGACTCTGTTGCGTTGTCCGGCCCTTCACACAGTGAGGTGCCTGTGTGAACAAGCAAGAAGATTTTAGGCGGCAGCCTGTCTGAAATTTACTACAAATTTTCAGGAGTGCATTCACGTAAACAGCTCCTGACTTTATCTGAACTTTTTCCTGCCACCCCCCCAAGTAAATAGTTGTTAGGTCAGGGTATGCATGCAGATGTGTGAACGCAGCAGGTAACAGTCGGATACATTCCCCACAAGCAAGTGGGCGAAGGTTGACGATGTTCGTATAGGGCAGAGTTTTACTCCTTTTTTCTCTCTTACTTCTCACCTCATTTGTCTGTCTGTTCTCGGCTATTGTATTTTTATTTTAGATTCACAGAAACAGTCACCATGATTGAATTCTCCGCCTCGTCCTCCTGCATGCACCAGCAAATTGACCATGTGTGCAGTGAGTGATTAAAAGGTTGTGAATCACAGAAGTCTACTTCACAGTTAATTACATTCAAAACTGGAAAATATTTAAAGATTTCTTTGAGCCCTGATGAAAAATGAAAGCTTTCATGTTATGGGGCTGCACTTTCAATCTATTTGGACTTTATACCACTTCTGTAACAGCACAATGGGATTATTCTCTAAAGACATTTGCAATGAAAGAGCTCAATCCAATTTGATGTGTAAAATGAGCAAAATGAACCTCTCTCAACAAAATGAAATGACTTCTTCTTATGTCGTGATTTGGTTAAACTATAAAGGCTATCGCTCAGTGAAGGTCAGCTCTGATTTGATAATTGAGCAAAGTGATGAGGGAAACAGAGACTAACCTGAGCACATGACATCAGTCTGTGGACTGAGTGTTTGTCACTGGTGCTGAGATGACGACAGAGCCTCTACAGAGTTATTTGACTCAAGGAGAAATCAATGCACGGCCCACTCACTGTGCATACCAGAGATGGCTCAACAATGTGTGCTATTTATCACATGCTAATAGGTGCTTGAAGAATGAAGCTCACAGAAATATCTCAATGTTTAACGTGTTATCATTCTTAATAGGCCCCATTTACCAGATCTACGATTATTTGATCATTCAAGCTATGGATCTAATTTTTTAAAAATTGTGCTTTTTAGAAGGATCATTTTTCCTTTTTTGCAAGTTGGGTCATCATTTCTATTTAAAGTGTGATAAAATGGTGCTTGCCAAAGTCAAGTTAATATCTACAAACAGCAATCAGCTTGACCAACCCTGCTATCAAACAACACCCACTTTAACGTCTGATGTGGATAAATACATTTTGCACAATTGGTGGTGGCTTCAATAAAGGTGTAGTCAAGTTTATCTGCCAAAGCTGAGACACCTTAGATATAAATAGTTTTTTTAAAAGTGAACACAGTGACCTGAAATGTTGCTAAAGGAGTATGAAACATCCCCTCATTGGACACTTTTTTCTCCCACTTCACACAAAAGAAAAGACGAGATGTCCGCGCCAACTTCTACCAGCATTTGCTTAGGAGGTGAGAAACGAGGCACGGTTGGAACTTGTCCTTTATGACACGGTTTTCTTGCAATTTCTGTGTGGAAAACTATATGCACACTCAGAAATAACTTTCAAGGTTATACATTAGTGCTTTTATCTCCACTTTAAAATACTTGCAGCAGTTCGGATCAGCTGGTGTCATGATACATTACAAACTTCTTTCATTCGTTTTAAAGTTCCTGATTTTGTTTGCCTTGGTTTTCTCATATAAGAACATTCGTTTAACCTGTTGTATTGTTGAAAGCTCAATGATCATCTCTCTGCTCAGGTTTCGTCACCTGTTTAAGGCTATCATCCCACATAAAGACAAACTATGAGAAAATAACTCAGTTGTAACAAAAACAGAAGGATCTTGAACCGTTCAGATTACAGAAGCTTTTAAAGTAACTCCACTGCAGACCAAAATGTCAGACCTTCAGTTTCACCCCAAAGTCCTCATTATCCAACACGAGCAATTATTTTGGGTCCTGAGCCAGTGTTGAAGAAACACTGCGCTAAAGGCTAATGACACACGGCTGCACACAGTCATTAAAACAGGAAGCAGTTGGTTTTGATGGCTAAAAGGAGATCTGACATTTGACCTTTCTGACAGCCATAGCCATTAACCCAAACACGACCCCCTGGCCAAGTCAGACTAAAGACAGTGCAGTCAGATTGACAGAACACAGGTCTGTGCTCTCTGCTGAGACACACACACACACGCACACACTCACCCTCACTGTGCAGAGCGTGAAGTACAGCTGCAGCTCCCTTCAGAACATTTTACTTTTTTTTTAAGCCTCGTCAATGCTGCATATGATTTCTGTCATCTCCTGTAATGTATCTTGAACTAAATACACCTTTTCAAACACTACAAATGAGTTGAATGTATGTTTTGTATTTACCCTTCAATCAATAATTATGTCGGTCACTTAAGTAATCATATAAATGGTTTCACTCACTCATCTCCCTTCACTCTGTTTAGCATAAAACATTAAATGTTCACATGTTTTCATATGCAATGGAAGTGGTAATTAAATTATTTACGGGGAGTTTCATATAAAACCTTCCTTCATCTCATTATGACTCAACAAGAAAAGCTTTAAGATCCAATAAGAACATTTTTAAATACTTCTACGTGTCCTTTAATTTCTCAATCATGTTCTTCTAAAATATGAACTCATTTGTTAAAGTTGTATTATATTATTATTACATCAATTACATAATACATGTGATCTATTATGTATAAGTACTATGTTGTGTTATTTTTACAAAATGAGGGAAGAAGAAAACCTTATTCAGCAGCCGAGGAGAGACAAAGAGTGAAAAGAAACAAGCAGAGTAGCAGCTGCTGCTGTATGTAAACAAACACACAGAACACAGAATGGTTTCTTTGAGCCACTGAGCTCATTAATCTCTCTCTCTCACACACACACACACACACACACACACACACACACACACACTTAGCGCATGTATCTTGTATGAAATTTCACACAGTATATGAAGACAGAAACTGTTCTGCATGAACAGTCTGTAGATTTAAAATGTTGTGATACATGAACACATCAGTACCACTCTCATGTCTGTATGGTAATTATGAGGCTAACTAGCAGCTAGTTGGCTTAGCTTAGCATAAAGACTGGGGTGAAAGCAGTGAGACTGGCTCAGTCCAAAGGTCACAACATCCTCGTTACAGCACCTCCAAAACTCACCAATTAACACTGTGAAAAAGTATGTTGTTTGTTTAATCCAAACAATGGCCTTCATTAAACGGCCTCAAACTTGAGATTTTGTTGTTTTTAGCTTCATTGTTCATTATTTACTTCAAACAACAGCTTCTCTGAATCTCAGCTTATGAAGCTCAAGGTCCACTTACTCTCTTGTTCTGATTTATTTTCTGCCTCACATGGCTCTTAAGAATGAAGCAGTGCCCAAAAGAATACAAGTATGGTTTAAATCAGAAACAACAAGATGACAGATGTGCACAGATATTCAGTACCACCTGTTGCACCTTTTACATTGTTTTGATATGATAAACAGCCCTAAAAAAAATGTGCATTGATGAAAAATGTGCTGTATCTTCAGCTAACTTTTCTTATTTACTTTCCATGGAACTACTCCAGCCTGTGTCCCCTGAGAGAACTTGTCTTTTGTCAGAGAGCCTGTTGTTGATGCAGCAGAACATCACTTCTCCATCTTGATACGGTCAACAATCCAGCTGCTCTCACTCTCTGCATTTAATATTTGTTTCTTAGCCCGTCACGTCTTCACTGCTACATACTTTTCTCCCTCTGTGTCCTCTAAGAGGACGATTTTATTCTGTCTGGATTACTTGTCCTAGTTGGCTCTGGGTGTGCTGGTGCGAAGAGAATTTATTTCCTCCGGTGGAGCCTTGATTTAAAGCACTCAGGTCAACTTGATTCTGGGTCATTGTCTCCCCTGTCGTAATGAACCAGAGCGGTGTTAGGCAGAAGACTACAAATTGACACAAGCAAAGGGCTGGGGTGCAAAAGGATGCTACCAATGACCGGCTGCATACAGAACTGAATCGAGAAGCATTAAAGGTTGGTTGCAGTTTTGTAGCCCAAAAGTCATTATTTTCATACCAGAGTGATCAACACAAAGCATTAGCTCCTAACAACATGTGTTACATTATAGATTATGAGCACATAAGCTGTTTACTTAATGCATCTAAGCCAGAAATGTTGCTTTATTTCTCTGCAAGGCCTACTGACCAACACATTAGTCACTACTATACACAACACTGCAGGCCCTACATTCATGCACATTAAAATTGTTAACCTCCAGCCATGTCAGCACTGCAGGACCAGCAGTCACACCATTGCATGTGTCTTTCCAATTTAGGAAAAAAGGAAAAAAACAGAACTTGCTTCTGTACTAAAGATGGAGGATTTAAACGACAAATCTTTGTAGCTAGGGAAGATGCAACCAAAATGTTAGTTCAAATGTAAGCCCTTTACTTATGAGAGAGCCAAACATGTTGCAATTGATTCAAAAAGTCTAACAGAAAACATTCATACTGTTCTTTTTAGTCCCCTTCTTTTTGAGTTTTTCTCACGTTAACTGTATCCTAGCAGAGGCAGCATGTGTGATACTGTGTTTGTGCTTATTTGGCCAATTCTAATAAAGCTACTTAATTATTTAGAGAAGCTGCTTTGACACTACAGCAAACAAAATCTGTTGTTTGACGTCATCACATTTTTTCAGCTTTGCTTGTTGCAGCCAGCTTCTATAAAGGTCGTGAGTGAGGTTTCTCTTTTCTCCTGTTACATCTTGTATTTGTTGTTTGGAGCAAGCGCCAGAGAAAAATGAAGCATAATATATTTCATCCTAAAGTCTGCAAAAGCCATAACAAGCCAAGACATTGTGGCACACCAATTTGTCTTAGACAGTCTGAAAATAAGGACACATGTAGGTGTCACCATGAATTACTCAGGCTGGCATCCAAAATGGTGGCTACACTGGAACACATACAACAGCAGAAATGATCTGACACCTACACTTAGCCATCTAATGGTCACAACCAAGGACGAACAAATCAATGTGCATATGGACACTTATATTGAAGAGCAACCTGCTGTATGCTAAATGCTGATAAATGGTTTAATATGTGGTCAATCTTCAAATTGTTGATGCCTTGTGAATAAAAATGAGGCTGTACAATGTGGAGGCAAAGAAAACAACTACAACTTTTTTTTTATTCTCCATAAGCTCTACCATACAAAAAAACCCTATAATGTGTGGTTTTGTATGTAAAATGTGTTTGGTGGACACAGAGGATGCTGCTAGAGATGTCACTGACAATAGCTTAGTAAGTGTTTATGAGCTTAGCTAGCTTTTGGGTGAGGATTTCTTCAACTTTTTATTATTTCAAAGGTTTTCACCATGAGGCAAATTATAAATAAAGGTCTCCTACTTCCGGACATTCTGTATTTAAGAGCAGCAAACCCTTAAAACAGCAGTTTGAGAGGTACCCTTTGAAATATGTCAGGAGGGGCCCAAAGCCAAGCTGATGCTAACATAAGCTCAGCCTGTTATAGAGGATTAGCTTGTTTGTCTACAAAGGTCTCTTCCTCTTCCAAGCAAACTGACCCAGTATTTTTAACACACGGAATAAAAAACTCCTCAGCCAACAGGATGTTCGGTGACGGGGCTGCTAGCTGAGCTGCCAACGAAGTCAACATCAATTATGTCATGGTTTGTTCCTCATTTGGAGGATGACCGGAGCTCATTGCTTTACCTATTTACCTGCAAAAGACAGCGACTATAAACCATTTATTGCAAGCTGAAAGATCTCTTAAAATTACAGGTAAAACATTTTTCAAAATAAAAACGTTATAATTAAATGCTTTTAAAGTATTTTCTAAACAACTATCACGAGTAACCAATTGACCACAAGACGCTCTATTTTTTGAAGAGACAAAAATCTACATCAAATAATTCCAACATAAAGACACCATTCTCATCCCTGACCAGGCCCAGCAGAGTGTCATAGCAGGCCATAGGGAGGCTGAAGCCTCAGATTACCCGGCAGACTGCGAGTAAACTGAAGGATTTAGAGCACTCTTACTGGACACCTCGTAAGCTTGTTGTTTAACTTGCATGTGTAGACTGAGATTTCTCACAGGGAACGTCTTATCTGCTGAAGAGGCATGTAACATAAATTTCACTTGCCTTTAGAGTGGTTTCAGTCATGCAATGTACCAATCACAGATAAACTTTAGGCAGGACATGAGGTCAGAATCAGTCGGAGGATTAAACACTATCACATAGAGGATAAATCAAGACAGAGAGTCAAATGGAATTTTACAAACCCAAGATGACCGACCAGATAATCCTAATCATCCTACTGACCAAAATCTAGAGGAAACCCTGACTAGTTTTTTGACATGTGACCTCTAATTTGCATACTGCTAGTGTTATATATTTCCATGTTTTTGCCTCATGTGCTAACAGAAGCTGCATTTTTTTTATGTGACACACCAATGATTTCATAGTTGAAGACCTTACAGAAAATACCACGAGTCTTCTTTTACAGCTCAGTGGAGGCTAAAGAAGCCCGGGGCAAAGCGTGCCAGAAGAAATGTAGGTTTGATGCTGCAGAAGTGTGCCACTGATATGAGAAATGAAGTATGGCTCTCTTGTAATCATGTAAAAGAAATGTTTACAACAACTGTTTCTCAATTCAACACATTGTGTCCTTGATTATTTTCAAGTTTGACTGGGCGAGGACTGTTATCTTGATTAGTTGACAAATTGCTTGGTTTGAAAAATAGTCAGAAAGTTGTGAAAAATGTGACATCAAATGTCAGAGTTTGACCAACCAGCAGTCAAGACTTTAAAACTTTGAAGTACTATGGTAGAAGGACTAAAGAAAAAATACATGTTAGAGAAGCTGAAACCAGACAATTGGTATAACTAACCATAGTCTAATTCTTGGACTAATCTTTTGTGTTGTTTACGTCAGTGTTTGTAGCTTTCTTCTTCATTTCCTTAGCAGGCACATTTCACTACTCCATTCACAAAACTAGAATAAATCCAGCGGCAGGAATGTGCTCACACTTTCATAATGCAAACAAAACAAGGAAGCTTTAAAAAAGCACGGCTTCACCGCACTGTTGGTGTTAAAAAACTCCCCATGGTACCTTTAAAATGTTGCATTACCTTGTCTCACGAGCCACATACCACGTCTTGCACATGTATTGTGTAATCTATCCAACACAGAAACACCATGTGGTCAAAGACATGAAACGACGCACAAAAGAAGACCTACGACTTTACTAATGTGAACATCTTATTTTCCAGCTGCAGGTTTTCCTGTGTGTAAGAAGTCTCCTCCCTTAGACTCAGTCATCTGTATTCCTGTCTCACAGTCCATTAGGCTGACTTTAAAGGATTATTATTCACCTTTTCTCCCCAGAAGGCACTGTGCTGCAAAGATTCATGCCCTGCCATGTCCAAAACCTGTTTAATTATTCTTCTCCCTCTGCTTTGTTGTTATGTGGAGTGTAGTCTCCATTTGGCTGCTTTTATTCTTTTGGATGCTTTTTCATAGACACCGACGGCTTTTATTTCACCGTGCCACCATGAGCCTTTTGCTTTCCGTTACATCAGCAGAGCAGTGTGCAGGTTTAGATGAGATGATTGCAGTCCTTTTCACACGTGAACTGCACTTTCCCGACATTGTCCAGGAGAGGTGCATGTGTGAACACAAACAGCAGAATCTGTTTACGCTGACGTAATGCGGACTAAGTCCTGCCAGCCCTCTAGCAAAGAGTCTGCATGAAGTCGAGGTGAGACGGAGTGTGAACGCAGCAAGCAATAGTCCAGAACTTTAACCACGAGCAAGAGGCCGAGTTGATGACATCGTTCATGCTAGGAGGAGTTTCACTGCTTAATACTCTTTACCCATCGCACATTTTTCTGTATCATGTTTTCTTCAGCTGGGTTTCTATTGTGGGAAAGTCCTGTTGCAAGTTGTTATGATATTAACACTGAAACAGTGATCATGGAAAGCTCCTACTCCTCCTTCTCCTGCATGCTCTACTCAGACCACAGCCTCATAGTGCCCCTGAAATCTTCCTGAGATGCTCATCCACACATCCCAATCAGACAGAAAGTGGGCTGGGGTCTTGAGAGACAAAACATCGCAAATTGGGGAAATTTGCAGTTTGAGTTTTGTGCATGGATGAAAATGCTACCTGGCAATTTCATGCTGTGTGGTACACGTGTGAAGGGTGATTCCGGGACCTGATTCTCCTGAAATTGCCCAGAAATGTTCAGTGTCATGTGCGAAAGGGTCTCAGATTTACAGCTTTCAAACAAGCTCCAGAGCCTCGCACATGTGTGACCTGGTTTGTGTACATGGTTTTACAACAGGCCGTAACCTCCGTGCGGGTAAAACTTGGCTTGCAGCCTCTGCACAGCAGCAGCTTCTCATGTTTGGAGCCTGCTGTCCTGTCCCTCTTCTGGGTGGGGTTTACTCGTCCATCTGCTCTGTACTGACACGAGCGCTTCATGTTTATTTTAGACCAATTTTTCTGTTTATTTATAAAAGGGTTTGACCACAGCACGCCCTTGCCTGCATGTTTCTAACCACCCCCTGACTGCAGTCATCCGGTTCTCTGTATCTCCAGCAACGTTCAGAATCATCCTCTGTTCTTATGTTCCTTTCTTCTCTGAACTCTTCGTCCCACTCTTTTTCATCTGCTCTCTTGCTCTCCCTGTCTGCAGCTCTGTCCCACAGTTGAGTCATTTCGCTGCCTAATGATGGCTTGAGACCCTGGCTAAGATCCAGGAGGAGTAAACACGGCTTAGACTCAGCCAGCCTGCAGTCAGTGTCACTTCTAATCCACTACTACAGTGAGACGAGTGCACATGAGCCCTGCACTCTCCAAGTTATCTTCAGGCGTCGGCAGAGTTAGAGCTATTTTACTACTACACGACAGAACAAAGATCCGTCTGGGTTTGTTAGTGTCAGAAAAGCTAAAGCAGGAAGAAATCAGACGAGGGAACAGTAGATCTCAACAGTCTGTTTTTACTGCAGGACAATTTGGAGATTCTCTGAGCGTAAGCCGAGCGGGCTTACGTGTCAATCGAGGTTCAGTTCACGTAAAAGGAAAGGTCAAATAGAAAAGTTGCACTTACGGAACACTGACAACTCGTACACAAACTCCAGTTTTAACTTTTAACTTTAACTTCAGTTTAATCTGTGCCCCTTCTCCAGAGATGGAGAGATCCAGAGATGGAGAAGGGGCGTGCCTTAACCTCCTGGCAAACAGTTACAATTCGCCCACCTTCCACTCAACTCAGTCCTCAATATAATCAAACCAGATGTGATATAAAAATGTTGAACCCCCCTTTAGTGTTAACCAATGAAGAAATTATTTAAGTAGACCAAACCTGCTTTTTGAACCAGGTTGTAAACATGTTTCTCTCTGGGCTTTTTCACATACCCCTTAAAGGGATTCCTTGGCCTTTGGAGGCAGCCTCTAACACCGGAGGTTGGCACTTGCTCTTACAAAGACCCTTGCAGTAATATCTTGATATGTTCAGGGTTTGAGTGCATGTTTCAGCGGCACATTATGTTAGAGTGTGAATGTCTTTGGAATCAGATATTTAACAGACCTCATCATTCCCCCCTCTGTTGTGAAAAAAAACATGAAAGGTCTGATTGAGCCAATGTTTGAACGGATAAGGTTATTTTTAAAAGACATAATTTGTTTTGTCAGTCATTAATTGGCCAAGTTCTTGAAGAAATTTGTTGATACTGTTGCCCAGAGTGTAGCCTCTTCACTCTTTTCTGCTTGCCTGTATACACATTTTTTTTTACATCTTGGATACGTACAAACACATATTATATTGGACATCAACATAAAATGAATAGTTGTTGGGGCGCAGATGGCCTAGTGGTTAGGTCACGGCCCATTTAGGAGGCTAAAGTCCTCCAGGTGGGCGGCCCTGGTTCAAGTCCGTCCTGTGGCTCCTTTCATGCATGTCATTCCCCACTCTCTCCTGGTTCCTATACTCTATCCACTGTCCTATCAAATAAAGGCAAAAAGCCCCAAACTCAATCTTTAAAAAAAATTAACCATTGTTGAAGTCAGAAAAAAATAGAAAACGTATTTGTAATCCACCAAAGGTCTGCAGATGAAATTAGCTATGAGCTAACTTGTATAATGCATCAAATCATTTAAGCGTAATATTGTTCATGGTCTCTTTACAAATGAAAACAAAGGGGAGATAAATCCTCCTCCTCTTTCTGAAGGCTTTATACAGGCACCACCTCTTGCCTTTACCAAACACAATCTCCTGTCGTTTGCTACGTAAATGGGTAAATACATCTTAACAGGCCCGGAGGATACTTTCAGGAAGTGGTTGTCAGCACCTGCACTTAGTTTAGAAAAGAAAAATACAAACAGACCACAGATTGGAACAGCAGTGGATAAACATAAAGGCAGACTAGCAGGATGGAGGGAAATTGGGACAACTCAAGGTTACCATCAAACAAACCTTGTGTGAAATAAATATAATTTTCATTTCTCATTTCCATATTATCTGCCACATATAGCCATGGGATAAACCTACTTTATACTTTTCATTTGAACATAAATGCAATAACTCATGATAAACAGGGAAGAAAAACACAGAGAAGATTCACTCTGCACAGATATGAAACCATATTCATGAGACAGTCACCAAAAATCAACGCTCTTTCAGAAGGGTAATTGAAACTGATTCAGAACTGGTGCAACAGAGAGCCACAAACTGCATCCGTTTCTGGATCCTAACAACCGTAACCATGTAAGTCAATGCTGCAAGTGCAGATCCGCAAAGACAACATGCAGGGGAATCACCATCATCATGTCTAGACAGTAAAACACTTCAAACATTTTGTCTCTCTTTAGGAATCCTCAAAGTAATCTGTCAGACTAACTTGTGCTCATCGTGTAAACAGAAACAGCTGTAAAAGCTTTGAAGGATTCAGGTCTCACTCATTTATAAAACCTTCATGGGAAATACATTAGTGGTTAACAGAAAGTGGAGTGTGTGTTTGTGAGCGGGAATGTGTGCATGTGTGTATTTTGGGGCTTTTAACAGTCAAGCAAATTCAAAAAAGGGCAAACAAACAAATGACACTTGAAGACATAGCTATGCCCTTCCCTTGTGCACACAGAAGTCTATACAGAAGGAGCAACACAAAGGGCAGAAACCACAAACTACTAACACACACTAGAACTGCAGCCTTGGCACGACCAGGCACAACCAAGCACGAATGTGTGGACCAATGAAAGCAGAGCGCAGACAGAGATGGAAGACACAGCAAAGCAGACATTAAAGGCCTCCTCTCAAACAGCTGAGGCAGAATTCATAAGCAGAGCTTTCAAAAAGCACACACACTCACACACAATCACACCCTACACACACACACACTTTCAATGTTGCCCGAATCTTGCCTTTGAAGTTCAACAGCTGTGTTCATCTAATCTCAGAGACATTTTGAGAGAGGAATAAACGCACGAGTCCTCAGAGGTTGGTTAAATTTCACAGGTCTTATACAATATATAACACAAACTGTAAGAAGGACAGATGCACATGCCTACATACAATGAGGGTAACCATAACTCTAGTGTACATACGAGTAGCCATGTGCTGAATTTGAAACTATGAATCACACAGGCTCACTTTGCTTTCCAAAACAATGTGAGGAAAGAACCTCAACAATAACCCCCCCCCATCCTGAGACAAACCCCTTCCTGAACACAGGGTGCAGACAGAGCCCAAACTCCATGAGCTCACTTCCTGTTCACAACACCTCACTGACTCTGATTGGTGGTAGAGAGAGACACGGTCTGAACATGATGTTGGGTTTTAACAAAGACAGAAACATGCAGCACATGGCCCTAAATAATGGGAGTCCCTCTGTATGCATGAAAGCATACACAGACGATTGTTTATGAGCGACTTTTGCTTGAACAACAACATACTGTGCTTCTTTGATATCAGACTGCACACATTTCAATTTCAAATATAATTGTGAACATTATGTTCAAAATGCAAACCTGAAATAAAAAAGGAAAGCTTTCCTTTTCGCTTGTTGGTGTTACACTTATTCAAAACTACTACAAGGATTCAAGGATTGTAAAATCCAAGCTGCAGAGTTACACCAGCACACAGCAGAGTTCATTCTTCTTCCTCACAAAATACAGATTGCTTGACACTTCTGTACCATGGGTTGTTCAAACTCTCTAAAAAGTTACATGTAATTTTAAAACAAAACAATAATATTAATAACACTGTGATGTGAAAAAATTTGAAAACAATTATGAAAAACCAACTGAGGAAGTTTGTGTTGATATATAATTTCACAACGAGGGTGAATTTAGGTTCCTTCTTAATTGAAGAACTTATCAGATTATTGCCAAAATCCTATAAAAATACAATATTGCCATTAAACAGTTTTAATCATAGTCTTACAAAATTACCCACAATGCCCTCACGTAGTCTGAAATGTCAATTATACATCAATGCCTCTGTACAGTGTGTGCAAATATGTGCACGTGTTAGACAAATTAGTCCAACAAAGTTTTTTAACATCATGTAAATGGAAATTGAAATGAATGATTTATTAACAGTAGCTCAGTCTGCAGGGAGTTGGGTTTGGACCCGGATAGGAGGCCTGTTCACGTCCCATTGCGTACCAAGTCTGGAAATTGGGCTGGTAGCTGGAGACGTGCCAGTTCACTTCTCCAGTGCTGCCCAGGTGCCATTGAGCAAGGCGACAAACCCCCAGCTGCTTGAGAGCTCTTTAGTGTGCAGCCCCCTCACAAGACGTCTCTTGATTGCATGTCCATAGGATCCTGTTTGTGCATATGTGTGTATTTCAGCAAATGTTTGTGTAGCATGTCTCATCAACAGAGTGAAAATTGGATTGTCCCCTCAGGAAGTGTATCATCTTCTTCTTTCAAACATATTTACTCTGACAGGAGAGCTTTGATTATGGCAGCCTGGTTGGGTGCATACTGTCATGTGTAATTAGGGTAGGTTTTATATGGTAAATGTATGTCACACCTCCCCATTCACACACTGATTGCAGTGGTTGCTGTTTAAAGTGACCATCAGAAGTAACTAATCCATTCATACCCCGCTGATGAAGCAGTGGGAGCAACTAAAGGTTAAGTGTTTTGCCCAAAGACACATCAGACAAGTGCCTGCAGGAGCTGGGGATCGAATCCTTGACCTTCCGGTTGAGAGACGACCGACTCTACCAACTGAGCCACAGCCAGACCAAAATCAAACAGTATGGACATTACATAGGTATTGCAACCTAAATAATTTTCTCTAAAATGACAAGAAGGTTCAGTGTACTAAGCTCTAAAACAGAGAAAAGCACTAAATCATTTAGAAAACAACTTATTACTAAAACTAAGACGCTATTAATTTGATTATTATTAAACTAATCGATTTTTTTTGTTCTTGCTTTTAATTGATGATGTGGACCAGTGGTCCGGGTCTGTCATGTCAGCTTGGATGGTTGATGATCTGAGAGAAAGTTCAGATTTGGTTATGTCTGATGTTTTCCTATTGATCTGCATTGCAAATTGAATACGGAATTCCCTCAAGTTGGACTCTGCAAAAGCAGCGCAAAAATTGCAGCAAATCCCATGATCACACAAGTACAGACGTTCCACTGAGATCTGTTATCAATTGAAGTTTATACATCAGCTTTTAAATGTTGAATGCATTACACATTAAAAATACTGCTTTGACTTACTGTGCTTCGTCTGTAAACTGTCTAAAGTCATTAAGGAGGCTGTAATCCTTGAATTTATCTGAAACGTTTTTAGTAAACTATTTGGAGATAAGTGGTTTTAACTGAGCATTTACAAATTAAGAGCCACACAAACAACTAAATGGACACACACACACACACACACAGTATTGATCGATTTTGACTATGCTAAAGCTTTTCTCTAGAAAACAATACTGTTTGTGGTTTTATCCTCTCAGTGAGCAGTCACACAGGGGGTTCAGATCTCCCAACATCCATGAGCAGGGGATAAACCCTCAGATCCACTGATCACTTAAGTATTAATGAACCCATTTTAGGGACCATACGAAGAATAATTTACAAGCCAACTATTTAGTTTAAAACATTTCAAAGCTGTTAAAAAAAGCACTGCAGATTTTAACTGCAAGGAATGTTAAATGTTACAATAAACAGCCTTGTCATCACAAACACATGAATACACAGGTGAAACACATGAATTAGGCTGATGTTGATCTTATCACCACATTTTATCCCTTAATTAATTAATTTAGTGACTTTTTGAAACCAGGTTTACCGAAGAAACTGAGAATTAGTCAAATTTAGAAGCCCATCCTTCATATTAAATTCCACATTAAGGAAGGCTGAACTCAACAAGTGTGAGAAACCTGATCAAAAAATGGTTAAGAAATGGGGCATTGGACTTAAAGTGCCCTGAGATTTGCCTGTCTCCGTATTAAGAGTGCAGATTATCGGGCACTGCCTGGTTGCTAGCTGTAATCACAGCGCTGATCTAGTGTAATCGCTTTCCGATAGTAAACAAGCAGACTGGTTTTAGGCGAGACTCAGAGGAGACATCTTTACCAGCAGGGGGTCCAAAGACACATTTCCAATTCCAAACATGAGAAACTGGGGTCCCCTGAGGATCGGGAAAGAGTTGTTGTTATTAACAGAAATATCATTAGGGAACTTGTGTGTTGCTTTGATGTCTGTCACAGACAGCACCCGGTTAGTTTTAAGGATAAAATGAAGCTGGTGTCTTTCAGAGCCGTTTCTGTTTCAATGTTTTATGAGCCTCAGCCAAATCAGCGTGTCGGAATAATTAAACATCAGTTAGGAAACACAACTACAGAGAATATGTTCTGGAGGCGGCGTGTCGTGAAGAGGGAACAGTGAAGGAGAGCAGAGGGGCTTTACTGTCGGAGGAACTGCCCGCTGTAATGTGTAGGAGTGGAGTGGTAATTTGGCTGTGTGTGTGTGTGTGTGTGTGTGTTAATGTGTGAGTAATAGGTCCAAACTACAAGGGGAACAAGAAAATGCCGATTTTTTTGTGTGAAATGTTTTGCAATGTATGAAAGAACATTAGTGACATAGCTTTGTATGCAGCTAAGCTCCATTTGTAAATATGATTCCTCCAATAGTTAGGTTGAAAACTTGCTAAATACGTTACAATTTAATTCAAAAGTAACGTAGACAATTGTTGGCTATATTAGCTAACCAGGCTAATGTCAAGAAACATAAATATGCAATATCCTCTAATCTAACCAAGCCATTTTTCTGTTCAAGTTTTACTTTTCTGAATGAAGGAAAAATTCCTCTTTTACAGTCTAAACAGTCTCTGCTTGTAGTCTTTTGTTTTCTTTTCTTAGCTTTCCTGCTACCCAGCACACATGGTGAAGTATACCTGCTCAAACTGCCTCTCTACATAACTGCTAATAATGTTCACAAACGGGGGCTCTTCTAATAGCTTCATCTTCAATTGGCAACCTTAACTTCAACGGCCAATATTTGTTGCTTTTCTTCTCCTGTCTTTCATTTAAAGAAAGAATGTGCGACTTTTTGATCCAGAAGATGTCGCCCTTGAGCCCCAACATGAAAGCAAAACAAACTGCTGTTTGGGGACACCTACACTCTCCTCCAGCGACACACCTCAAATCCCCCTCGGTTCACGTTTTCACAAAGGAGTTTAGCGCAAGCGGCTGAAAAAATTGTCCTTGACTCAAGCTGCTACTTGTGGCCTGCAAAGTTGTGTTCGCGGGCTAATGATAGCATTCTTTAGTTAGCTCGTAGCTTCACATTGCATATAAATTGACACGGAATGACCGTGATCTCAAAACGACTTTTCTCTAGTCCTTGCCTTAAACAGCTTTTATACGCAAGGGGAGGAGCCGGCCTTCCCGCCCATTTAAACCTGATGTAAACACGGCATCTACAACAACACAGCTGACGGGACTTGTTCGTCTCACTCATTGTTGACAGTGATTTCTCAGAGAGACATTTACATATAGGATATAGTTGATTTCTGCTATATTTATGTGTAAAATGTTGCACATTCTTCCTTTAATCTCGTAAAGCCAATGCACCAAAGACACTTTTAAAGGTGTCAAGAGCCTTTGAGTTTGCACTGACTCATCTTATTGGAAAGGTTCGAGGTGGAGTAATATTATCTGAGGCAATATTGTATCTGGATTAAATTTCTGTATTGCATGATCTATTAAAGTAATATTGCTAAAACTAATGTAACTATTTGCACTTGATTTATGGCATAAATGATCAAAAGTAAAGCTTTTGAGTTCACTTGATACGCTGAGTTTTTCTTGGGTGAGGTCAGGGGAGGTATTGGAGTTGGAACAAACTAAACTTTAGGCAATCTCAATTTTGCTCAGCTGCTGAAGGGGCTGTTGAACTTTTCTGTACAAGTTGTATTGTTCAAAATGCCTGTAAGATTATCGTAGCCCACAGTTGCATTCATTAATGTTGGGACATCTACATACAAATTATTGTATGGCAGATTTTTAGAACAGAGTTGGTCGATTGGTCGGCCTGCTTTGCGATCCCATTTTGCTCAAATAATAATGATGGAAGTGAGATGAACAGATTGAAAACTTTCTTATTGGAAGATGACATTGAAAAAAGAATTCCTTTGGAGACAGAATTTGAAGTTTAAAAAAATATTTTTAATCTAAAAAATATTGTATCGTGACTAAAGCATTATGGGATAAAAAACGTATTGACTGGGCCTCTTGTGACTCCAACTCCTCTCTATGTGTAGAGTCATGATGTCACTTATGAACATCATATGACAAATCTGAAACTGAACCACACACAGTAATAGTTCAGCTCAAAGCCTCGGGCATTCAACTCAAGGTTTATGTAATCAAACTTACAGTCTGGATGCTTGTTTGTCATGCAAGCCTGCAGGGTGTTTTCAGGTATGCATGTTTGCATGCACAGATATACACTTCCTCTCTTGTATACTTTGTTTGTACCTGCCTGTGTGTGTTTGTGTGTGTGTGTGTGTGTGTGTGTGTGTGTGTGTGTGTGTGTGTGTGTGTGTGTGTGTGTGTGTGTGTGTGTGTGTGTGTGTGTGTGTGTGTGTGTGTGTGTGAAGACAGATTGAACCGTCTCTCTCTAATGGCTCGTTTCTTCCAACACGAGCTGACAGCCGGGTGCAGTTTCTAAGAGGAACAGCAGGAGAAAGCATCCAGGATGTCTCCACACATCAAACATTTAAAGGCCAACACAGCCAGGCAGGGATACAGCAGCTAGCTTAACAAAGTGTACATCTGGCAGACTAACAAAGTGAAACTAACAAACTGGTACTGTTGTCAGCCTTCTGAGTGAACATGGGCAAGACTCACCAGGGCTCGAGATTTGGAGCAGCCACAGCAAGAAAATGGCACAGATTCCAATGTTGTATCCCATTGGAAAGGTGATTTTCCTTAGTAGGCCTTTGCACTGATTTAATTGGCTGTCACTTAAACCCATTACCAAAAATGTTAATTAACCAAATTAATCAAAAAAACATATTTTTTGGTCAACCATACTTTGCTGGTCCAAGCCAGAGGCGCTGCTTGTCAACAGGCAAGGCAGGCAACTGCTTGGGGCCCCGGACCAGTAGGGGGCCCGAGGGCTCACAAACTTAAACAAAAGCAGTTGCCCAAAATGTGCATTTTTTGCAACTACAGTAGGAAACCTCCCTTAGGGGTCACCATCTGATGGCACTCACTCTCTTCCCCTGCGAAAAAAGAGGAAGTGGAGTAATTGTCGGAACACTCCAGGCATGAGGGGATGAAAGCTGGTTGGAGGGCCCCCAAATAGATTTTTGCCTAGGGCCCCAAGAGACTCTCGCCACTGGTCCCAGCTGATCCCTGTTTTACATCATTTACTGAATATTTTTATCATCTTGTTCCATCAAAAAAAGACATTTGAATGATGTTACCTGAAACTTTTTACCGTTTCTGATATTAACGATCAATCTGGACTTCAGTCTTGAGATTTATTGGAATCCTTTTAGCACATTCCAGCTTCTCAAATGTGAGAATTTGCTGTTTTCAGGCATTTTTTAATCAATATTTCTTGTGTTTTGGACTGTTGGCCAGTTAGCTAATTGACAGATAGATAACAACTAGACAATCAATGAGCCCTTTCTCAATCAATAATGGTTCTATCCATGTATGTGTCATGTCTTGTTACTAATGTTCTATGTTTAATGTCATTGTCAATAAATAATGGAGATAGCCAGCATTTTTCCCCACAACTTTGTATTACATCCTACCAACTGATGAACTAGTTGATCATAAAATCGATCTGAAAAACTACCAGAACACAAACACATGCATCTGAAAGCATCCAACTTCTTCGGAAATTGTTTTTAGAAAGAATAGTTCTCCACGTATTTTGTATTCAAAAGTTTGAATGAGTTAACCAAACTGTGAATATTTACTGCCTCACTAAACTGAACCCAATTCGGCAGAGTGCCATTTAAAGTATCAACGAAGTAAATCACTGCAGCCTTAAAATGTTTCAAACTGTGTTCAAGGGACCAAAGTGCCTGGTGCAGAAATTCTGTAGCGGATGTAGGAAAAGCCATGTGTGTGTATAACAGAGCAGCGATGTAATGGCAACATCCCGGAGAGGATGTAGAAGCCGCTCTGCTAATCTCAAACCGTGGAGCTGACTTTACACAGGCACCGGGGACCGAAACAACCGCGTTTACACACAGCTTCAGTGACCCTACAAAGTAAGCTAACTACAACTGCTCAAAAAAGAACAGAAGTCGGACATGCCTCTCCTCCTCCTCCTTCTTCTGCCTGCCGCTTATTCCTCCGCTGAGGAAAAATCCCCTTTTGCCCCGCGTTTAGTTTCAACCAACCGGCGTCTCAGCCCTCAAAACTGGCAACACGTCCACATTTCTGCACTCACCTCACTCCGGATCGAGATGATCACATGAAGGAAGAGAAAAAGCGGAGAACCGACAGAGATATCCCGGAGGTTTAAACTTGTCCCGTTAGTACAGAGCCAGCAGGGCTGCTAAGAAAAGCTGAGTGTGTGTGTGTCTGCAGAGCCTCTCTCTCTCTCTCCTGCACGGAGTCACTCCTGGAAGGCGGGGCTGAGAGCGGGAGGAGGAGACTGAAGCGCAATGTGTTTGGCAGGAGTGCACAAAGTGGGGCCTCCAGACCCCCCACCGTTCACCCTATCAGATGAACACCTTATAAAGGTAATGTAGGCTACTAGCATATGGTGGGGGAGACATACACTCACATTTCCTTTTACCTCAAAAATGTTGTGTCTCAAATAAATAAAAAGTTGGTAACAAAAATGGTGTATCTCCAATGACTACATTTAGGATAGAAACTGAGATGACCTGGCTGAGATGAGTCGAGAATAGCTCATTTTTACATATAGTAGCCTATAGCCCTGATTCCACCAAGTGGTCCAGTTTGGTTCAGTATCCTACAGTTTGGAACGGTAAACACTGATCTTGCTTGCGTTTTCCGTTTTCACAGCCAACAATACACTTACATGGTAGGGAGTACACCATTAAGCCGAATGGCGATAGTTGCCTCAGCTACGTAATAGCGTGACATCAAGCAGCACGACACAATGTTGCCCACCAATAAGTTCAACGAAGAAGAATAAAGTGACACAGTTAACACTGGAGGACATCCAGCAGAGGTCTGCACTCCTGAGGTCGTCCATTGGGCAGTGCTCCA
The DNA here is from genome assembly GCA_020745685.1 of Tautogolabrus adspersus. Taxonomy (NCBI): domain Eukaryota; kingdom Metazoa; phylum Chordata; class Actinopteri; order Labriformes; family Labridae; genus Tautogolabrus; species Tautogolabrus adspersus. The sequence continues at coordinate 25,132,210 of CM036538.1, forward strand.
GGCTGACATTAGCTGCAAAGAACAATATAACAGCGTTAAAATTACTCTCTAGATTCGGATCGGTACGCTTGGCACCCCAACAGAAGGGTTGCAAAAAAGTAGGAAGGTATGGATTTTGGTACCATTTTAAACATTTGACAGTGGAAACGCCAGTTGTACAGTGCAGGGTAGGCCTATATGCAGGTTTAAGGTTTATACCTCCTTTTTTTCAGTCTCCGTAGGGTATACCCACTTCTGAACTAATGCATTATGTAACAACAAAAAAGCAATCAGAGTTAGTACACAAGTGCATTGCTTTGTAACACATTACCCCCAATACTGCTTTAAAAGAAATAGTTCACTCAAAATGCATAAATATGTAATTTTTTCTTAGCCTTTAGTCTGTTGGCCAGTTACAATAACTACATATGCTCCTCTTCTGGGGCTAATGTTAATTTCATAACAATCCCTATACTCCCTTAAGTAAAGCAGCGGAGGTTAAGTGTTAATGTGCAAAATATAAAAGGCCCATGTATCCTCTGCTGGACTGGCCACTTAAAGAATACATTTGGGGGAAAATGTCCTTATTGTTCAACCTTTCTGTCTCTCCAGGGATAAACTCCCATCTCCTATGGGTAAGTACAACAACAACAACTACCTGCTTTCTCCATAGTGCGTTGGATTTTATGAAAGTCGCTTGATTGTCACCTTCAAGAAGAATCCCACACAAGACAAATGCAGTGAAAAACCCTAAGGGATAGAAACACCAAGTCTATCTAGATGATCAATCCAATGTTGATTATTTCAGTTGGACTGAGTTGTTGCTGTTTAAATTATAGCTTTGCACAATAGTTTAGTGGCGCCTAAAGAAGTGGGTATACTCCTAATTTTGACCCCAAATCTTTGTTTTAAGTATCTCATAAATCTGTTATAAACAGCGACATGTAGGACTACTCTTACATATTTAGTCAGTGTATTAACCAGTTAGAGACAGAGAAGGGAGGGTCATCGCTTCACCATCCTAGGAAAACAAATTGCAGCATACTACTGCATATTGTCAATCAATCAATGATGTGAATCAGAGTGGATTTAGAAGTGGGTATACCCTATGGAGACTGAAAAATAAGTGGGTATACTACGTATACCTGCGTATACCCTGCACTACACCACTGGCTTTGAATGAGCCAGCGGTTAATGATTTAATAACTCCAACTCTTGTTCTGCCACTGTCATCATGAATTAAATAAATATTTAAAACATTTTCCTCTTGATTTTTTTCCTCAGACTTTCTTTGTCATATTTTATTTAGCAGTAGTTTTTACTACTTCATCTTAATACTCACTAGCTTTTTTTTAAACTGAGGCTGAAAATAAAATGAGTTCTCTATCTCTGGTGAGACAGCAGACCTTGGAAGAAACTTTGTCTGTGAATCTCTGAGATTTCTTTGCCACTCTTTGGGGTTTCCTCTTGTTTCTCTATTGCCTCTGTTTGCTCGAGTCTCATTTCTTTCTGTAATTTATATCCCCTTCTTGTTTTGACTCCCATTTCTCCTGTCCTTTTCGTGGTCGTACCTCGAGCAATCACCAACCCACTGCACAAAGTGAATCTACCGCTTGATACAAGACAATGATGATCTCTTCAAGAATATTAATGAAACATGATGACTGGAAAACCTGATATTTCACTGAATTCTCAACTATGTATGAGACATGAGATGAGATTACTCTTTAAAATGAGATGTTTGAATGAAGAATATTAAAGATTAAGATTTCAATGTTATGTTGTCTCAGCTAAAGTGTAGACAAATGCAGACTGGCATAGTAGGGGGGGCAACAAAGAATAGTAAAAGTCAAAAACAAGAATAGAAACAGAAAAACAAAGGGGCCAATTATGTAAGGCAAATTATACTGTACATTTTAATCAATCAAGGGAGGTGCAAAGGATTCACCAAACTCTCGACTCTGTCTGTAGGAAATTAAATTACAAATGACATTACATTCATATGCTACGATTTTCAGTTTGATTGAATTGTAATTCCAGCAGAGCAGCTCTCAGACCAGTTCATGAACCCTCCAGTTAAAATTCTCTCCACAGCACCAGAGGTCTTTAGGAGCCCCAGAGAGACTCTGAATAACTTAAGCTGTCTGAGTCGGTGAAGATGCTGCCTCACTAGTCTTGTCTCTTTTCAATTATTAATCATTCAATGATTCAATTATTGTCAAGCAAAGAGGAATGCTTTATTTTCCCTGCAGGCTTCTGAAGAAATGTATTTCCCAGCCATGTTGATTATTAAGAGCTGTATGCTTCAAGTTGCCATCAGTCGGAACAAAAAAAGACTCGAAACGAAGAAATGGCCGAGGTTCACACATATACGACTAGTAGGAAATTCCATCTGCAATTCTTATGATTAATTGCCCTCATGGGAAACATAATCATCATAACCTTTTTATACAGAATTCAAGTCTCCAGATTCACAATATTAACTTCAAAATGATATCTAATGTGCACAAAATGACAAAGCCTCAAACACAAGTTTGCGACCAGAGAATCTGGGTCAGCAGTAATGCCTGATGGAATATTTGTTCATACGCACTCTTTCTCCTCTTAACCCTAATCTTCCTGGTCCCAAGGCGGTTGCAAATGACAGGCAGGCTTAAGACTTACCCTTTACATATTTCATGGATTTGCACTTGCCCCACTTCTCCTGAGGAGCAGAAAAGAGCAGTTGTTTTTTGCCGGGAGTGGCACAACTAAACAAATACCACAAGTAACATTTGAAAGTGAGGATAAGATCTCTGCTGGGTCATTCACTCTGACCCTTTTGTTGAGTCTGGAGACGTTTGAAGAGTAGTTCCACAGATTGGATCGGGCCTTCTCTCATGTTTGTTCAGAGACACGGCAAAGTTAAGGCAAGCCGCAACCTGCAGATTAAAATAAATCATTGCTCTTGATTAACTTTGTGTTGCTTTAAAGCGCCTCTGTAGTGAACAATATGGACTTTATAATTTTCAATAGGTGGTGATTGTGTGCCTTGCAAAAAAGTTAAAAAGTCTATGAGATGCTTTTTTAACATGTTTTTTGTTCAGCCTCTTTGTTCTGTCAGATGTTTTGTACCATCCAAGGTCCAGACGGCACTATTTTTTATTAAATAAATCTGATTGTTTGAAACATATAAGACATTTGAAGAGCGATTTCTCTTTGAGGAGTTATTGGTGGGTCCAGAGGATAGAGCAGATCATATTGAGACTAAATTGAGTAGCAGATCTATGAATGAGACAACCCGAAGACAATTTGAAGAACTTCATCTTGTCTGATCTTTTTCTAAGAGCTCGCTGTAGTCTCACTTTTCTTTGAGCTAACATCTTGGAATGAGACAACTGTAAGAAATTTAAGAGATCTCACTCAGGGCTCACTTGTCTCAGGATCGTCTTTGAGACCAATAAGAAAGTGGACAAAATCTCCTTTTGGTCTTCAAGTGGTGATCATATTTGTCTAAGAGACATAGTTGAAACAATACTAAGATCTTAATCTAAACTTTACTTTGCCATGAAGTACCATCAATCATTTCTTCTTCTGTTGTTTGTATTGAACAAAAACAAAGTGAATATAGCATTAAAGTGCCCTTAGGAGCTGTTGTCATTTTTGTCACCTTAGAAAAGAGCGGTCTAATTGTTTACCCCTGTCTAGTATTTATGCTACACTAAGCGAAACATCTCCTGGCTGTAGCTCTTTATCTTATGACTAGAAATAAATCTTCTAGTATTAATTTTCTCATTAGAGGCTTGACAAGAAAGCTCAGTAGGGCGTTTCCAATTCAATATATTCCTTTAACTTTTCGCCAGCAGAAGCTTGAGATGCTGACTGCAATGTGCATGAAAATGATTGATCTGATCATTAAATGCTTGATTTGAAAGTGAGTTTATAAGTCAGAAGCTTTCCATCATCAGTGTTTATGGTTGAAATGAGCAGACAAACAGACTCAGTGTTTGTGACTAACGAGATGAGAACACAGACAGAAAATATCCTCCCCCCTTCAGGAGAGACAATCTGTCTTTGTGTGATGCTATTAAAAACTGTATTATAAATCTGCTCCATAATACACAGCGTGTCTTCCCACCCTGCATTGATCCACCCTCTCCTTCATCTCTGTCTCGCTCATCTCTCTGTGCTGGAAACTGTATCAGCGCCAACATGCTGCTACGAGAAACGAGTCCATGTTGTGAAATCCTCACATTAAGATTCAAGCAAATCAACAGGATGGAGTACGAGCTTATTATGAACCATTAACCCTAACCCTAACCCTAAATCAATCACAATCCTTACGATGCCAAGGTGCAGCAGCATGTATTATTGAGCTGCATCCTGTGGTTAACAGTATTGATTGAACAGCCAAGCCTGTCAATAATATAATTTGCTTTCCACAGACTTTACTTGAGTTGTGCAAGAAGTTTATTTTTTTACCACTTTCTCTGCAAAGCATGTTTCCTATTTGGATACAATGACCTCAGAACATGAAAGTTTGAACTGCTAGCCTTCATACACCAGTGTTTGTATGTATCACAGAATGCATGAAGACAATAGGGTTTAGCATTTGAGTCTTTACTTATACTTTACAACACTGAAGGTAGACATATTTTACTTTTGACTTCCTGCACTGTTTTAGTATTTTTAAGTGTTGTATGTGTTTCCCTTATTTATTTCAGACTGTTTCATCTTCATCTCTCTGGTATTCCTAACTATATGATCAAATGGACAGCTCAGAGCCTCTGGGAGAGCGACATTATCCCTTTGTAAATTAAGATTTAAGAAATCCTGCTTACACAATACACTGTAAGCAATAATCCAATAATCCGTTACATAAAATAGGAGAATAATTAACACTAATCTTAAAACAATTTAGTCGATGGTGCTTTTATTCTTTAACGATGCACCACTCGTACTTTTTACAGAGATTGTGCAAAATGCATGTTCTGATATTTAAAAAAATCACATTTGTGCTTCTTATCATTCCAGACAGGTGTGTTTTCTTGACTCTGTCAGTCAAGCTGTGTATCCTTTGACATCCAAAAACAACTCTGTCTGTGAATTCATATTTTCTGTTGATATTTCAGACTTGAAACCCTTAAAAAATGTCAGAATGAATACATGATCATGATGTAATGAAATCTAGTTTTAGTAAGGAAAGTTAAGTCTGCCTGGTATGCTGTAAAGTTTATAAGAGAACAGCAGTAAGTTAGAAATGTAATGTCCACTACTGGTGATGTTTTAAATAATCAGAATAATTATTTGTGCCTACATGTTTGTTTTTTCACATTAATAACAATAATTTCATCTACTCCCTCCCCCTCATTGATAAATACAGAATCTATTTATAAGGAAAAAGAAAGTGTGTCCCATAGGCAACAGTGCAGAAAGGAATAGTTAGTTGTCAGTGTATGTGTGTGTGTTCACAGCTTCAGGTTTCACATCAGGTTTGTAAAGTGGATACTGAACTACACTAAGATGTCATCCAGTCTGGTCCTGATGTCACTAGTCATGCTCGTATGAACTAATATTTAACTCAAATTTAAAGCTCCTGTGAAGAATTATTGGTTGGTGTTGATTTTGGCGCCCCCTGTGGACAAAGCAGTTTCTCTAATCTCTTTGCTGATCTTGTATGTACATGCAAAACTGTTTTCTACAAGAGTCAAACCACTTATTGGGAATCTTCGCCGTCAAAAATGTAAACAAAGGCTGTTTGTGCAGCATGGTGTGAATCACATTGTCTGACACCTACTCGGCACTAGCAGTTATAGGCATTCCAAATAACTAGAAATAATCATTCATCACTGATGGTTTCATTTGCTTTTGTAGCTCACTAAGAGTCATCTGTATTCATTCCAGTCTGTTCATATCCAGCTAAAAACTTCTCACAGGAGCTTAAAGAGGATCGCAGAGAAGCTTTCCCACAAAAACATCCTTTTAGTTTCAAACTCTGCACATAACTCATTGAGCACACAGTGAAGGTCACACCTTTAAGTGAAGAAACAAATGAATCACATTTTTAAGAGAAGAGGGACTTTGAAGTGTGCAAAGACCCTCAAAGCAACACACTTGAAGAGAACATACGCGTCATAGAGATGCAAATGTGACAGTTGCAAATGACACTTGTTGTCTCCGGCTTCATTCAACCAGGAAATAAGAACACTTGGCTGGCACAGGAAATTGAAATACTGTATTGTTGCTGGGGGGTCCAAGGAGGGGGGCATCTCCTGGGGACAGCAGCACTTTTCAGGAGAAGACAGACAGAGGCATTTGAATAAAGTGGGAAAGCAGAAGAATGGAAGGAGATGAATGTATACAACCCATGTCTCATTTCTGGTTACCCTTACAGACTCTGCAATGCACCGTGATGGAAAATATGCTTTCAATATATGGCTTTACAGGTTGCTGAAAATCTCTACATGTATGAAAATAAATCTCAAAATTAACTTTATCCAGGCCGCTCCTACCCTCTCAGCTCTGGCATAAAAGTGGAGAGAGGATTTACTACACACAATTTTCTGCTAAGACGCAGAAAGAAAAATTACATCAGGCCTTGACCTGAAAAAACCTGAACACTACAAATTACATTTTTTGCAGTGGCAAAAATCCAAATGTAGTGCATTTCTTTTTGTGCAAGACTTGTGCTTTGCAAGCGATTCTTCACAGTAGAGAGAAGTTTGTCTCATTATTATTAGATTGGAGGACAAGGAAGGACTATCCACAGATACATGGGTTTGCTGGGAGTACTCACTCCAGGATGTTTGCATATTGATGATGTTAAAGTCGAATTGAGGAAACTTGAATGGTGCAGCTGCTAAAAAACATATAAGCACATAAAGAATGACTGACTTTAGTTTCAAACTCTCAGCTTTTTTTAAAACACTTTATTACGTTTGATTTGTTGTCATCCAAATATTGATTATGATTTGTTTTCCTGAGAGTTTAAGTTCTGTTCTGTTTCATAGTGACTTGTCTGGGCTGCAGCCTTTGGTGTAAAAGGACACTCTTTACTCTTTTTTTTTTCAAGATTTATTTTTGAGATTTTGTGCCTCTACTCGAGATAGGACCGTGGATAGAGCTGAAAATCAGGAAGAGAGAGAGTGGCGAACGACATGCGGGAAAGCAGCCACAAGTTGCCTGCCTGGGTTCAAGGACCACAGCCTCTGCACATTACTTACAGAAACAAGAGGTTCAGACAATTAGGATGGTTTGAAAAGTAATAAAGGCCTTGAAATCATAGTGCTAGAAACATTTAAAATACACCAACACATATCGGCTTGCGCCTTCTTCAGGGTGTAGTGCCACACAGAGACAAAGAGAGTAATTATTGCTGCAGTCACCACAGGTGGTCACAGGTGAAGGCATGCAACCTTTTTTTTCTGGCCTCTAGGGGCATAACATCCTAAACACATCAGATACAATCTGTTTGGAATTGCATTTCAAACATCAATGCAAAGGCAGGAACAGAGCTGGACAGATTAAAGAACAAAAAAGAGACATCATAAAGTGGAGCTTTAAAAAAATAAAACCTACACCAGTTATATTATCAAAGCAAATGAAATTATTATGACGGTAATGATTGTTTGTGGCATGTAATTACTCTTTAAGATAGGTAAGTTCGAATAACTTTGGACTTTGACAGTGTTTATATACAATTTTACTTAAGTAGTTAATTTCATGTATTTATTTTATTTACACCTAAGATAAACAAACAAATAAAGAGCAACAAGATTACATGATTACTTTGTTAAAACCTGGAGGAGGAAACATGCAAAAGGTCACCAATTATATTTGACTTGTTTCAAATAGAGTTTGTTTGATGCCGAAGCTCAAACAATAATTTGAGTGAAACTATCTGAAAGGATTGAGAGGGGGCGTGTCTTCATAGAGATCAGAAACATGACAAGAGGCCAACATGACGCTTTCAGAATCGGGTCACAAACTATAAGGACTGTGAACCGTTAACAACCTGCTATTTTATAAGTGCATCATATGTATTTTCATGCTAAATAAAAATCTCAGAAGTTTCCTCTGGTCATGATAACAGTACGGTGATGTAAAAGTGTTGTATTTCTCTCTAAAATGTTGTGATGTATAAAGTAGCACAAAAAAACTCAGTTTAGTCAAACCTTCAACTAAAGATTTCAGTAAATGTACTTTCCATCCCTGGCTGCAGGCAAGTGATTCACTGTGTGTCATTCGCATTCTGCCACTCAAACAGAGTATTGAGCTCCTCTCCATCCTTTCATCACAGCCAATGATTACCACACACACGTCACGCTGAGAGGAACAATAACACAGCTCTGAAGGAAGACCTGAAGCTTTGAGCGCTCTTTCGAAGGATCTGACAGTAAACCAGATTAAACTGTGACTGCTTTTTTTAGGCATCATACTGTCCCCCTCTTTCCTCTGAACTGGCAGCAAAAGAAAAAAGTCTCTTTCTTCCATATTCTCTAGTTGGCATTTTATCACTGGTGCATTCAGTGACTGCTGCCTTAAACACAAAATCTATAGGGGATAATAACAACTAACTCTTTGCAGTTTTGAAGTTAATATAGGGGGGAAATTCTGCTTCTTTAAAAATAAATGACTCAGCGGCTTTCCAGATCTTCAATAAGCCTAGACAACCGTATACCAGCAGAGGGGTAATTCACTCTGTGCTGGAGGCATTCTGCGGTCTGACTCTGCAGAAGAGCTGCTAGGATTTCCACAGAGGTTTGAGATGGTGAGCATGCCTCACAGTGCAGTTTTAGTCAAGCTTAGAAAACTTTATTTTGACTCCGACAGATCACTGACATGGAAATGTAGAAAACTGCAAGAAAAACGAAAACATGTCTCCCCCAAAAAATCTAAATTTACTCAAGCAAGGCAGATAGAGATTATTCTAAAATAACAATTACATCTGGTCTTGCACTCCTCATTCAATAGGTTCATTCCTGCAGGTCAAGGCTTTACCTCAGAAATATGTATGCCATCAAGACACTCAAGTTAGATCCAAAGTCAGACGGTTTACATTTGTGTCAGGTCTTTACATCACTGCCTCAAAGCTTGAGACTTTAATCAGTTCCACTTTGATGAAAAGTATTTATCAAGCCAGCACTTCATCAGAATAAGCCTGAGAAAACACTCTAATTGATATAAATGAAATTACAGTCAGTACATCTATTTAGTTTACATAGTGATAGTTAATGCAAAATAACATTACTGCAAGGAGGAGAAGTCCCTTTTAATTAACAAGATGCCATTTAACCTGATTTTCCTCCAAGAACCCTCTGAAACACTCCATTCAGAAAGGTTGGCGCTCCCTCTAGTGGTCTAGTGAGGTAATTACAAGTAGAACATTTGAAACAATAATGCTATAGTATAGACAGTTGAACAATAAGAATATTTATCTTTAGAACTGTAACCAACGACCTGTCTTAACGTCACTGTGTGTTCATGTCCTGCAGGGGGGGGGGGCGGGGGGGAATTGTTTAAATGTAATGTAAATGTGTTGTCATTTGTAGTACCCTCATTATGACACAGAGGGGCGCTGCTTTGGTGTTATACCTTATATTGCACTCCATCTACACTGGAAAAATAAAGTGGCTATAAAGGTGGTAATGCCCTCTCATAAAATTTCTACTTACCTCAGCAACAGAGCAGCAGTTTTTACAGGCGGCAGGGTTAGAGAGAAGGCGATGGAACCGCAGCACTGCCTCAGACTGCACCATACAGACACTTTACACAGTACTTGATGAACAGAAAGATAACATGACTTACTCTTTTCAGTAAGTACACTGATAATGTTAGCCAAGACAGAACCCATTATCACCCATTAAGACCACTTTTTAAATCTACTGAATATGGTTCAAAAAGAACAACATGCTTACAGATCTCTGTTATACAAGAAAACAAGACTGCGCTCTTGTTTTACTTCTCCTGTTACCAGTGTTGATTTTTTTCCAAAGGCTTTTAAAGCCCAAATTAATAGACAGCCATTTTTACACTGTGTGGTAATTGTCTCAGGCAGCTGTGATTTCTTTTGCAATGATCAAAGTGAGCATTTCCATACATATGAAATGGACTAAAACACACACACAAAAAACCTACAAGGTTCTTTGTGTTTTGCTGAAATGCTGTTTCTGTACCCATTATACTCCTTCCTGCTGTAATAGTGACACATTTACCGATAAAAAATACTCCAGGGGTAAAGAAAAGATTGGCCACAGGATAGTAGACCATAATAGGTTGCATATTTTGAGACCAAAATGTGAATGTTTATGCTATAATTTTTATATCAATATTTGTCAATAAAAACGTTTTATCATTGAGTTTATTCAGAATTCTGTAAATTTGGTCAAGCAAGCTGGTCCCGGTATTTAAATAATGTCATTCTTTGCATCATTAAATAATCACTCACTTACTTTATTCTTCTTTTGTCCCCTTTTCACGTCATCTAATTCCCCGACCAAACGTCATCACAACTCGTGCTGCTGAGCTCACATCCAAACACTGGTACTGTGTCTCCCTGTCCAAATCAGGGTTAATCCCAAAGCAGGATATCCCCATGAAATAGGGAGAGGTGGTTAAAAATAGCTAGCCACTTAAGCCCTGCTTGAATAGTGGTCATTGTTTGTGAATTTATGTGATCGCCCCACTCATGTTAAAACTCTTCTTGTAAACTAAGAGTAGAAATAAATCCACAGTTAAGAAATTAAAGCTTTGCTGGCAATCTGAAAAAGAGGAAATTAATGGTTTTCAACAGTATGCGTTTTATATTTTACTTTATGTGGAGATGTTTTGTTTATCTTGTTTGATGTAGTGTTATTAAAAAACACACAATATGTCATATTGCATCTTAATTTTGTGCATTGTTAACTCGTGACATGCAGGAAGCTCATTATAAGGACTTTAAGTGCTGTTGATAAAAGTCAGCAAACTGTTGACTCAGTCTTTGCACTGACACAAACAGCCTTAATTCAGTGAATCTGCTAGATATCATAAGCAGGGCATGTTGGCACGTGCTGTTGTAAAGTGTGACAGAGTAAGCAAGGCGGCAGGTGTCTGGCCCTTTTCCCAGGTCTTCAACCGCCAACAGCTAAAAGCCTTAAGGAATTTAGAAATCCTGCTTATTACACACACGTGACATGTTTGTATCTAAGCCAATGTAAAAAATAACAAAGGAACCTGTGCATCAACATTTTTTTCAGCTCAGCGCAAACAAGCTTTTGTTTTATGTTTTTACTGACCTAAACTGAGTGACAGCTGCAAGACTTCATGTGCGTGACGTGGGTTGTCAGAGGTAATTTGGCCGTGTTAAAGGAAGTTAACTAGATAATCAGCACAGATAGGGTTTCTTGCTTCAGACAGAGTTTCATCGGCCATTTGTCAAACTTGTAATGAGGTCATGCAGGCATGGACAGCGACACTTCCAGGGAACAGGTGCAAAACAGTGTGCAAATGCCAAAGATATTTAAAAGTAGATGCTTATAGAAGAGTTTCACATGAGCTTTAAAATGCATTCTGTAAAGATCGATGAGTTTGCCTTTGACCTAGAATTACATTAAAGCCATTTACTGTCCATTGGAACCAATGTCTCTCCATACTCAAATAGTTTTACGTTTTGATTAATTAAAGGTTACATTTCTTAAATGTTGTTTCACACAGTTATCCTATGTCTGAGGTTAAGTAAGAAGTCTAAACCATGCTTAAAGTTCTTGCAGTGCTTTGAGCCAAATGCTAATGATAGCATGCTCACAATGACACATGCTAATATGATCAGCTATGGCTCTACCATGCCTAAATCAGCACTGTAGACAAAGTGCAACTGAGAATTATGTCAATGACATTATACTTTTGCAGGTATTTACTCACAGGCCAAAGTATTGGATGGATCAAATGTGGACCTATAATAGCATTGGATTAAAAAAAACAAAACTTTTTTTTTTTGGAAAGTATTCATGGTACTCCACCCAAGAGTCTTAAACATTCCTCCTCTGAGGACCATGAATGTCTGTATTCATTTTTTGCTGATCGATTAATTTAATGCTGAGATATTTCACTCGATTATTTAGGACTTTGAGTATCTGATGCTGGATGAAAAGACAGGGAATCATCAAAGTCAGTAAGATTCATCCTCTGGGGACCTAAATGCATGCTAAATTGCAAACCATATAACATATCGTTGATGATATATTTATAGACTTGACAGAAGTGAGGGACTCTGCCATCTTACAATTTTAATTCGAAAAGTTGATCAATTTAAATCAAAGCTTTCTTTATGATTTTTAAAAAGTTTAAGCTTAGCAGTAAAACCACACAGAGTAATGAGCAGAACGGCACTGCTATAACATTTCTTTTGTGACAGGACACATGAACTGTCTGCTTGTTGCATGTAAAACAGCCTGCTGGAGGTTGTGCTGTATAATTGGCTCCATGAACGCCTTTTAGCAGGGGATGCATCATCTGCAGGCATATTCTCTGTCTCCATGGTAACGCAGTGCAGCCGTAGGAGGAGGGGGCTGACAGGAGGGGGAGCCAGCTGATGTCCAGGAGGCTTACAGCACAGCAGAGCCGCATGTGGGTCCCTGAGATTAGACAATGGCAGGAAGAGAGTGGGCTGCTTTACAGGGCCTCTGTGCTCTCCATCGCTGTGTCTGTATGTCTCTTTTTGTCGATCTGTGTGTGTTCCCTCCTCACATTCTCTCTCTGTCTCCCGCCCACGCGCACTTAGCAAACACACGTGCTCATACACCGCAGCCCTGGTATGAACTGGCCTGTCTGCAAGAAAAGCTGAGAGGACAATGAAAACAAAAACAGGATACCAGATAGAATTTATCTGTCCAGGAGGAATGATCTTTCCACCCGAAAGTTGCAACTAGACACAATGCAGGGGTGGACTGACTGAGTCAGGCTGCTATGGAAGGTTGGGAATTAGATATCTACAAATAAATAACTCCCACTGCTTTATGTGTAGAATTTATTTTTAAGAGTTATATGAGAGCCATGGGAAAGCAGAAATGAACATGATATGGTGATGTGTTAAATATCAATGATTATATAGAAAAAACCTAATGTGAACAACTTAAACTAAATGAAAATGTAATTTATTTTAGTTATTCACATTGTACTCTATTTTGATTGATAAACCCATAAGCAAATGATCACTTTGCCTACAGACCAACTATTTTAAACGAGATGAAGGGTCTGCATAGTAACCTGAGGAGGATGTACTTTATGCACAGAGGTGTAATGAGCTAAATGCGAACACATCTTGGATGTGAGTGTTAGCTTGTTTGTATTAGGTAATCAGCTTGTAACACACACTCACGAACAGCTGAGCTGGATAGAGATTAAACATTTTGTAATGACTGGCTCAAAAAAAGTGTTGAATTAAAACTGGGCCTGATGTGAAACATTTTACAAAATGTATGAAACATAAGAGCTCCTGGTGGTGCTGCAGGAAGAGTAAGGGGATCCCTCAGGTGAGATGAAAATCAATCCATCCATAGGGTTTGGGATATTTGAATCTGGATCAAGGTTGTCGACCTCTCAAACAGTCCACTTTGCAATCCCTGAATTTACGCATTGCCAAAATGTGCCAATAATGTTGCATTTTTACACAGTTGTGACTGATTAGCGTGGCGGCAGTCTAAATGAAAATCAGAGAAGGCTTTGCAAGGTCATGTGCCATTTTAAATGCTTGATTCGTTGTTGATTGTGAGCTTGAAGGTTCATTATTGACAGCGGAATAGCAGCCTGGTGAGAGATTCTTAAAGAAATGAACACATACTGGAGTTTTTCTGACTTGTGGCAGATTCTGGCTTTACAGTAAGTGACACGACTTTTAAAACATTGTTTTGTTATTTGCTCAATAGAATGTAAGTACTGTGTTTTTTTACACCCTTTGATTCTAATTTGCATTAGCTGTACAGAACTGAAAACAACTAACAACTAATGTTCAGATCCGAGTGTCCTGGATGGTTTTCTTTTTTCGAGAACTGTCAGTCTTTACACCAGAGGGAAATAGGAAAAAAAAAGTTTTGTTCATGGACTGACCTTTTAAAATGGATAGACATCATGAATTTGTTTTGCCTACATTTTCATAACCTGCCTGTTATTGGGGAGTGCAATACTGTGTACGGAATACTGTATTCATTCTTTGTGGTTTAATTTAGACCCTGGAGGCTAATGCACAGCTATTAGAGGTTAGGCTGCTCTCCAACTATGACTTTGCTTCATCAAGAGTTGTAAAAATTGTTTTATTTCAAAGTAAAATGCTTAAGTCTTTCATTAAGATAGGTGATTTTGAAAAAGCTGTGAACTGCCTTTGCCATAGCTCTTCATAAAATCATTGAAACTCAACATTTTGCAATGCCATCTGGAATATAAAACCACATTTAGATTTTTTTCGGACTATATGAGTCAAAGAAGTGTGTAAACTAACAGGAATCTATCTCTTGGTTCTTTTCTTTATTACATTAGTGCCATTTTTACTGGTAGGTCTATATTAACACAGCGAATTAACATTAAATAGCCTACTGCAGCGTATGAGGTTATTATATTATAATTTATATTTATAAATATAAAAGCGACATTAAGCGACAACATGCAGTTTATAACAAAAGTCAAAATGATTAGCCGCATTTCGAGGGTGAAAAATGCAGTGTGGTGTTATTTCTTTTTACGTTTCAGGTAGGCCTACATCAAAGATTACGACTTCTATTTCGATGATAATTATTTCTACGAGGCAATATAAGTGGTAGCTTTTGAAGTTTGAGTTTCGTGTTTGTGTGCATCAGACAAAACCGAAGATGAACTGCAGAACCTTTAGGTGGTCATATGGTACTGTTGTTTTGGAGGCCTGCGTGATGACGTCAAACGGAAGGTGAGAAGATTGAACGTGGACGGATAGCGGAGTAGAGCACCTTGTCTCTTGTCATTTGTGAAGGCAGGGCTCCTCTCCCTCTCTCTGTGCCATCTACATCCCTGCTCTTTCTACGTGTAGCTACATGGAAATATCCTTTTGTTACGCCCAGTCCAGCCCTCAAATGCCAGGGGTTCCGACGGTGTTTCCCCAGGTAAGTACAGTGGTTCCGTTAGAGCTCTTTGTCTGCAGTTAGCTAGCTACTCTATTTACTATGCTATTTGTCAATGTGTCACATTTTTACATTTTAATGACAAATACTGATAAATGTGACAAACCTGGACACGTGAGGTGCCATAGAAACACAGGCAACACTATTTAAAATCGTGTAGTTTTGTGTGTGTAGGCTATGAAAGGTTTGGCTTTGTGTTTCTGCTATACGGGTTGAAAGCGTTTGTGGTTGCTAGGGTAATGTTGCTATGGGCGTGTCTGCACGTGAAGCTGTGCGCATTGTCTGCTGTTTTTAAAGGAAAGCAAGTGTTTCCCAAGAGTTTACAGCAGATTAGTGTAGTAATATTGCTATTGATAGATATTTGTAAATGTCCTATACAGCCCGACCAATATTTGCTTTTTGCAGTGCTGATACTGATATTTAATAGTCAATAAACGGAGTGATATTAGCCTATTGTTTCCACTAGTTTCATGTTTTTTTCAGGTTAACCTCTAGATTTTGGTTTTTAGGTTTGTGCCCAATAAATGTGGGGCATGACACTTGAGCTCTTTATTTATGAACTCATGTTGAAACAGTTTCTAAATCACCTTAAATATATATCTGCAATCCAATTTATTGTGACTAAATGGTAAATGTACACAGATACTAATAAGCCATTTTATCACTTGGCTGAATAATTGGTGAAGCTCTGTTTCAGAAAAAACATTTCAATCCATGACAGCGAATTAAATTATTTAAAAGGAATGATTGGTTCAAAGTGCATTTTCAGTTCATGTCATTGATCTTGGATATAGTTTTCTCAGTCATATTTACATAATTATTTTTCTGCAAAACATACTTGAGTATTACTGTTTGATACTGTTATTTTCCAATTATTGGGCATGCTCTATGATGAGGCTGCAGATTTGGCCACCCTTTTTGAATTATTGTTGATTATGGAATTTTTAATCTCGGGTTTTTCAGCAAACTTTCAGTGTGCATTGCTGAGGATAAACAGCCAATTTGACTGTTTAAGAGAAAGTAGACCATAACCCCATAAGCGCCAGGGTTGTGTGCTTCCAAGTCCAATGATAAGAGTCGGTGCAAAGCAGGACTGCTCTTGTAATCCACTTTTGCTCCATATGGTTGAGATAAGAGAAGTTAGTTTACGTCAGCTTTCATCGTTAGCAGCTTAAACCCATCACAGCTCAGGTGACAACTGTAGTTTAGGTTAGGACATGTTTGTTTTGGTTTTATGTAGCATAAATCTGTTCCAAAAGAGGGAATTTGAGTGTCAATGTAAAAGATACATGATAAAAATAACTAGTTAATCTATGATGTGATGTCCCTCTGATCAATTTATGAGAAAGGAAGGACAGTATTTGTGAAACGGTTCATTGAAAGAGATGCGGTCAAGGAAGTTGTTTTGACCTGATCATTTGAAGAGATATGGTTACATACTATAGATCGAGTTTCAATCGTTTGTAATGCCTGTTATGATCATGTTCGTGTCAGATTTCAAGGTCAGGCATTTATTTACAGCTCTTCAATGGAAAACGTGATCACTGCTTTACTGCCTACTTTTTATTGTCAGCAGGTAATGCAGTTATTAAGTGTTTAAAATGCCAAGTGAGGTGTGGCAGTCATGATTTGCATGAGAGGTGGATTGCAGGTACAGAACAAAGATCTCATTGTCAAGTGTTACATTGTTTGTTTGTTTTTTGAGAATTTAAGCTTTGGTCATCAGGCCTGTAAGATTTTAATTTTTTCCTTCTTACACAAATCAGGCCTGTTTATCTTTTGTACAAACCATTGGTTCTTTGTGGCAGATGTCAGTTAGTGTTGCTATTGAAAGCCAAGCAAGAACAACCTTTTTGGAGTGCTTATTTTCTCACTAATAAAATCAAATTCACCCTCCCATCTATGATGAAAGTTCAAGATAACTGATGCTCCAAGGTGGGATGGATGTTGCGGGTTGTAAACAATGAATCAATTTGTTTTATGACCAGATACTTGACGCTTTCTCCAGCTAATTACCTATCTGTGCTTTCAGAACAGGTTCAACCAGACCTCCCGGAGGAATTAATGAACCAAACTTTGCAGCCATAAATAACGATGAGCAGAACCACCCATGTTGTGTTGGGAACGGTGCAGGAATTTAATCGCTACATCGCAGCCATGTCCATGTGTAAGAGAAATATCCCCAACGTGCATGACTTGTTTTTTCATCACATATGCATATTGTGCTTGTGACTTTACTGCTCACAACTGACTTGCACTTCACTTTATTTTCACTGGTTTGTTTTGAACAGTGTTGTGATCATTTCAAACAAGCTTGCCTCAGCTGAAATAAGTGAGCTTCAGCATTTGATGATTCACTGCATCACATACGCTGGGTTTGTTTCTGTGTGCTTCTGTGCACCCATGTGTGAGCACTTAAAAGCTGGTATTCAACTCTGTTTTGAAATGAGGATTGTGCTTTATTGGCATGTGTGTGTGAAATTCTGCATCATTCTTTCTCTCTGTCACGATTTGCATGTTAGTCAAACCATCTTGAAGTGTCAGTAATCTACCTCAGCCATGGAAACATTTCACATTTCCTCCTTTCCCTTTTTGCACATTGAACATTTAGCAACTTTTCTTTCCACTACTACTTACTCTAGTGAGGAAGGACTGGGCAATTTAGCAAATACACTTATTACAAAATTTAATTTGATAGTGCTGCCAACTTGAGAGGGACCTGTGGACAGTTGGGGAATTGGTGCCTTTCTCAAGGGTACCTCGGCAGTGCTACCAACTTCCATGTTTTGGTCCGCATCGGGACTTGAACAGGCGACCCTCCGGTTCCCAACCAAAGTCCCTACGGACTGAGCTACTGCCGCCCCCAGATTTCGGACACTTAATTAGTGTAACTTGAAAATGTAGTTAAACATATGGTTATTGTGTTAACATTTTATAATCTGTTTTTAAAGTTAGTATTATATTCAAAATTGCCTAAAGCATGAAAATAAGCAGTTTAATGTAAAATATTTGTATCTGATGCTCTTCAAGAGGTCAGGCGTAAGGTCATCAGATTTTTTGATCTTATTTTACTTTTTGGTACAGCACGTTTTACAACTATACAATCTCTGCTATTTGATTATTAATAGTATCCAAAAGTGCTGTGGCTTTAAAAAACTTCAAATCACAAGTCATATTTTTAACCCCTTTCCAAATGTTTGCGAACTCCATGTTAAACTTCACATGTAGGGAAAAAACTGCAGACCGCCTGACTGCTGCCCTTCTATATACATTTACAAATATCCAAAGTGTATTACTATTAAGGAAGTACATTTCATTTATATAGATGTTTTATAACCCAGCCATAGAAGCCAAAGCCCCCCTCTCCCCACATCTTCCTTCCTCTCCTGTTACCTCCTCTCCTGCCTTATCCTTTTCTGTCACCATTTGACCTCCTTTATCTTTTTGTTTTTGCTCTGTCTCTTTTACTCTACTCTGCTCCACTTTCTCTACTCACCTCTGCTGCTCCTTCACTGCACACAGGTAATGCTTGCAAAGATGTGGATGAGCAGGGCATGAGGCTAAGCTGGCTGTCACGTGCCATCTGCAGGGTCACACAGAGACATGCAGTCACGTTCTGCACTCTACTTTTTCCTCCAGGCATATATGTGGGCCAAGGAGGAATGTCACGGAAGGCGAGGAAGGGCTTGACTCCAGGGATTATTGGAGAAAATGTCAGAACCTTTGAAAGAAGGGGCAAGAAGGGCTATTGTTGACTTGTTGACAATCTCATAAAGTTAAAGGAGAGCAGATTTGGTTGTTTACATGGACTCAGCAGGAAGATTTTCAAGGTTTGGGGGAAGAGAGGAGTGTCTTAGAGACTTAAGTCAAAACATTAAGAAGACCTCAGAGATGTATTCATATAATTGTCTTAAACCATAGAGATCAGAGAGGTGAAGTTATTTAAGGAGTAGAAAGAGAGAGCTGGCAAGGAAGGAGAAATCCCAAGAGGGATCCCTGTGGTATCCCTAATCTGTGTTGATCTGGTTAGAAAGTGGATGGAGTGACTGGGCAAAATGCCAGAGAGCTGACACACCAGCCACATGGAGCAGAGACTCCACCAATCCCTTCAGACTTACAGTATTTCACAGAGCAATAGAAAAGAGCCTCATTTTATTTGAGCCTTTCTAAATGTAAATGTTATTTCTTTCTGTGTTTAAATTCTCTTTTATATAATTTATGACTGAAACTGCTTCTCTGATTTTGTTCTGACAATGGTGCTTTTTTAGAGAACATTTTTTAACAGCTCAGAGAGAAACTGATCAGATTGACTATAAAGCAGTAACTAGGCAGTAGGCACAATGAAGGCTTTAATTTAAGTGGAATCATTTGTTAAAGAGTGCGTTTGTTTGTGTTTGAAGTAATGTCAAATGTATTGTTGTGGTTCTGGCAGGCCAATGCATAATAAAAAGTATTATAAGTGGACAAGAAGGACATTATCAGAGCTCCTTAACTGAAAAAAGCTAATGTGTAGTTAGCTGTCAAAGCACAGTGGTCGTATTTTTAGAGTATATCATTTATCACAATATTATGCCCCCTAAACTGAAAGTAGCTTCTTAAGGTACATTTTGTCTGATGTCATGACATTTGTGACGACTTAGAAAAAAAATGTCCCCCTCATCCATGTCCCTGTCTAACATAGTTTTGTACCATAGCTCACATTGTATAGATCTGTTGTTATTGTAAGCTCACCAAGCACTGCCATGTAACAAAGTCCAATCCTTAGTGCTGAGCTCTTAAAGCTCTCTCCTAATGAGACACATTTAGTAAATCTCTCTGAAATTTTACTTTAACGCAGATTATGACGTCACAATAAACTCAACATCTGTCTCAGCCCAGTACAGCCCCCCTGTGTCCCTTTGGGCACCGTCTGCTTTGTGTTCGCACTCTTATGGGCCTGATAAAGGTTCAAGAGCTACAGTTGTTTTTAATTAGACTAAGTTGAGATCTTGCTGCCATACTTTGTATTTTACCCTGTGTTTAAAAGACAGTCAATTTGACTGTGGCCTTCAGGTATTAAAGGAAGATAATGAAGAAAAGGAGAAAAGGGCCAGAGTAGTAGATTGAAAATGAATAAGTTAGCATGTTGCCACTTATAAAGGATGTTTTCCCCTCCCCCCTTTTACAAATGATGGAAATGATGAAGCCACACCGTAACTTTATCCTAACAGTAAGGCAGACCATCCAGCCAGCCGGGCATGCAGCTGTTGTGTCCTTAGCCTCAAACATTCAACACCCAGCTCCAGCCTTGTCAACCAACCATCCCAGTCAGCTGTTCATCCCCTCAGCTCCTCTCTTTTCCCGGCCCCCTCCTCATGCAGACCTCCTTTCCTGCCCCAGGATGTGATATAGTGACGTGCCTACCCTCACAGTGAGACTGTTTCTGTTCTAATGTATTTGGGCACTGAAGAGATTACAAGGAAACAGCTTGCCAGGGGCAGGCAGCTGCTGTTTCCTACAGCTCGTGGCCGTTTTGGGGGGACTGGAGCAGGATGCCGTGGGGGAGAGCTGGCTCCGCGGCCCTGCTGCTGCTTTCGGGCAGAGTCATCGCACGGGCCAAGGCCAGGTAGGATTAGGCCTCTGCTGCTGCTGTTGTTTTAGGGGGTTTAAGGCTGATGTGGATTAAAATTCTCCTCTACTCTTAAACTAAACTGGGAATGGGTTCTGCGCAAAGCTGTTAAAAAAAAATCTTGTGTGGCTCCATACTTTGCTTCGGGAAGCTAGTTTTACAGTCAACAGTTTTATTCTGTGATGGTTAAGGATAATGAGTGTACAATGTTTGGCTTTTTTTAATACAATTTAAGGTCATTGGAGACATGCTGTGATTCAAAAACATCCATTTCTGTTTAGATTTACAACGGGACAGATTCTTGAAACAATGACAGGAGTTTAAGAAATACTTTCTAAGAGCTGAATGAGCGAACTTGTTGCATTCCCTGCAGGATAAGAGGCTTGCAATTGGATCCAACCATGAGGATTAAACACTGTTGCTTTCAACAGGAGCCACTTCTCCAAGTAGATTATTGTAGACTTTCACCATGGTCATTGGTCGAGGTTACTTTGTGTTATTTCCCACAGTGCAGCTGAATATAAAGACAAACGTTTGATATTTTGCCCATTTTTTTCTCAGAGTGGATAGTTTCCTGTTGATTCTTTGTTTTAATTTGAGCACTTTTCAAAAAGAAAAACAAAACAGCAGTCTGACATTTGCAGTTGTGCCTATTTTCGCCAATGATCAGTAGTAGCATGGAGCATGTGAATTGTTTTGTGGCTGAGCTAACCCTCTGGCGAGTATTATAAGCAAGATTCAGAACAAGACAATGCTGCTTTTCTTCTTTGTACTTGAGGCTAAACAAAGAAGCCCGGGAAAAGAGATTCAAAGCTTTCTTCTTTCCTGTTTGTAACCTGCCCTCTGAGGAATATCCAGTAAGTAAGGGCTCTGGTATACTTAGTAAAGGTCATTTTAGGAATAATGATCTGAGTTGCTATGAGTCTTGCACTGAAGTTTCAATCACATTTAAAAATAAAAAAGTTGAATCAAACTGCATGGAATAAACTAGCTGACTAAGGACTTCCTAGTAAGCTCAGCGCAGGTTTCAGTAAATCTACATAATTACTAACTTCCAAGTCGTTCATATAGCTTTTTCAAAGAGAAAGAGAGACTTTTAACAGAGTCAGGTATTTGCATGCTTTTGAAAGATGCTCACATTTGTTGAGGAGAAACAGGTTTCAGATGGATGTTTTTTCTCACTTCTCCATTACAAGGTGGTGTTACTGTGTGTTTACATGCTCAGCTGATGTATAGCCTGTCATCAGCATGACAAGAAAGAATGGAAAAGTGGTGATGAGTCAGATTGATTGGGTAAGGGGCAATGTTGACAAACCAGTTGCACTTTCTTTTACTGCACGTAAATGTACTTCTCACTCAGCCTCCTGACAGATATTTATGTCAGCCGTCAGGTATGAAGTTGAACCAGCATTGTAGTGTTAAGGGCATGAATGGTGCAAGAAGTTGCTGTCTTTTCTGCATATAAGGCATGATTCGATTTGCAATTCACACAACAAGTATGTAGTGTTTGATTTAGGATTTCCTGTTGCAGTGTAAACTCGAGCACACGTTGTCATCCTTTGATCTGTTTGATTAAGTTAAATCTCGACTGACACTGCGCCAGCAAATTAAAGAGTTGAAGAGTTGTCTCACCTTTTCAACAAAGAACAATTGATTAATCAACTGAAGTTGAGTTGTGTAGCTTTCTTTAAAATGGCTAGTAAAGTGTCTGAAGTTTCATAATGGAATATTATTTGGTTTCACTTATTTGGTCCGAAGCTTCCTCGCTCATGGCCTCTTGACTAACACAAGAACTGTCATTGTGATTAACTAATTTATGTATAGTATCATGTGAACATTCTTGTTTGAAACAGAGAGAAAGATGGCCATCAGGCATGCAGGCAGGGCGTGTCACCTCCTCACTCTGCGGGAGGGGACAGGTGTGAATGATGTGTTGATGTTCAGAATGTCGTCACTCCCTCTTGCATTCCAGCTTCAGCTCCACTCAGCTCACAAACATGCCACACAGTCTTACAACAGCACTTCCTGTCATCGCACAGAGAAACTAGAGCAGCGAACAGACTTACATCGCACTCACATGGTGTCCAACCACCAGGACTGGATAAAGCAAGGGTTTTTGTGCTGGACTTTAATTCCTGGATTACGATAGCACTGTGGATATGGGAGGCAGAGAGGAGGTAATGGTGAGCTGGATTGAGTCCAACATGCAGTTTCCACACACCAGGTTGAACCGATTCAGGTTCCGTCCTACCAAAGGTCCAGCGAGGAGCAAACGCGTGAAGTCCTCCTCCCAAAAGCAGAAAGTCAGGTATGTGTGTGAGAAGGAGCTGGAGCTGGGTCAGAACAAATTAAAATCATCAAATTTTTTGCATGAAAGTTTTAGTACTGTGTGTGCTTGGAGTGCTGCTGTGTTGGTGGGACCATGTACAGTAAATACATGGAATAACCTGAGAGGGAAGTGCAACATCAGAACATAAACATGTCATTCAAGGCCCCTGCAGTAGTGGCATGTTTAGATTATACAGTAGGGTCTTT
This sequence comes from Tautogolabrus adspersus, assembly GCA_020745685.1. NCBI lineage: Eukaryota > Metazoa > Chordata > Actinopteri > Labriformes > Labridae > Tautogolabrus > Tautogolabrus adspersus. Next base: position 25,155,436 of record CM036538.1, read on the forward strand.
GTTTTCAAAGACTTTTAGTTGTTGATTGTATCTTGAAATAAACAACATTCAGAAACTGCAGGGATAGGGACACATTTCTGTGGAGAGCTGTGGTGATATATTTTCTTATCTAATTATAAATCTTGTGGCTTTAACTAGATTTGATGTGGGTGCTGAGCTGCAGGATTCAGAGCTTGCTGCTGTGAGGCAGCTGTCTGCAGACCGTGATGTATTTTATCCATGAGCATAGCAGGTGTTGGGCACATGTCCTGGCTTTGGATAAATGATAGCCTGTATTGCTGTTTTATAAATGCATCATTGCCCGGTGTTGAGTCTGTGACAAAAACAGGAAAATACTGGTTCTTTTTCTAAATAAACTCTGCGTGGATCTGATTAGATCATGCATCTCTCTCTACCTTTTACAGGTACAAATGAGAAAAGTCATTAATTGTCATTTTTCCAATGCATATTTTCTGGATTCAGCTTGATTTAACATTGATTGAATGGGGAAAAGAGTTTAGAATAGAAACGTAAGAATCATTGCTACAGGGCATTAAACTTCTGAATAAGTTAAGTAACTTCTTGAATTGTTTGTTGAAAACCGCTGAAATGTTGGACGTCATCCAGTGAAATGATAGATGCGACTACATTGAACTGTCTCAGTACATTACATATTGTATATGTATAGTGGAATGTTACCTCACTGGATAAGGGAACAGTGAACCTATACTTATTAAATAACATCTGACAGCAACGATGAATATGAAGACTCTTAGGCATTGAAAACATATAAAGTATATTTTCACCTGCATGTTGATCCAGAAGATATTTTGTAATTTCTTTTATCGGGCTGTTCTCCTTACATGAGTGATTTTTTTCAGTTAGCTTCACTTTCATTGCGAAAGTTTGCTCTTTAAGTCTTTGCATGGTTTTATAATACTTGTGAGTTTATTGAAGGGCATCCTAATGTAAGAACAGAGTTAATTAAATTATGTTTCTATTGAAACTCACAACTGTCCCCAACCCCTCTAAGAAGAAACTGAACTGGTTTTATGGAGCAAAGCATTCATGTGGAGCAAACTTGATCTGATCTTCTTGTAGATGCTGCGGGCCTGTTTTTAAGATGAAAACATCATCACAGCACAACTGAAAGTATGACAGCTATTCTGAGCTCTGATACATCGAGCAACTATCATGTCAATGTCTGCTGATGAGCCATCTGGCATTCCTCAGATAATGACAAATATGGTTCGGTATGTCTCTGGAGGTTTGTTGACACAGAATGTGACTGATCCACACACTGATGATATGAGTCAGCTGACCACTTCCTGTGTCTCTGATCACAAGGTCACATTTTAAGTGCGAGAGGCTGAGAGTGTGTTTGCAGCTGAGTGTGTCCCATTGTTGTCAGGGAACAGTATCCTCCTTGTTGAGTCCTTCACAGGAAAAGATGGCTGCAAATCCTTGCTAGAGTTCAGAAAAGAATGTGAGATGATTGATGATTTCTTTATCTCAAAATGTTCACTGCAGGTTAGGTCTTCCATTGTTAGGGGGGTATATTTATTTATCTAATTCAGAGGGGTGTTGCCCATCTGAAACCCATCCCACAACTTAACAGTGACATCTAGTGGATCTAGAGGGTACTTTGCCTCCAGGCCACATTCTGCCAGAACAATAGAGACCCCCCTTTGTGTCCGCTCTCGCCATCGCTCTCCTCACGCCGGCCCTCCCTCCATCCCTCTCCTTTTGTCTGTCCTGCTCTCTGGGCTCTCCCCGCTGATCCATCGTCCCTGCATCGTCTCCGTCCTCACCGCCCCTCCTGTGTTTGTATGTGTCTTTGTGTTTCTGCCAGTCCGTTTGCATGCATGCCTGCGATTTCTTTACGTGTGTGTATGTCTGCACCAGAAATCCCAGCCCCACCGAGATGAGCGTGGAGCCCTGGGCCAGCCCGCAGGACCAGGCAGCTGCTGAAGACACACACACCACGCACTCGGCATCGTCCCAGGATCAGGAGCAGCACCCCGACAAACTCTGCCTGGACTCGTTCTGGAGTGAGGTGGAGACCATCAGACAGGGGAGTGGCTACACAGACCTCGACTGCACCAGGAGAGACTCCAAACAGTCAGAAGGTAAATGCTGATTATCCTGTACTGTTAGATTAATGGATGGATGGAGAGAGCTGTGATGGATATCGTCTGAGTCTATCATATAGAATGTTGTACCATCAGTGTTTAGCACAGATGCCGCTGAGATCCTCCATGAAATGATGCATTTGCCATGGCGGCATATCAGGTTTCTTTCATGCAGCAAAGTAGTTCTCATCACCATGGCAACACAATCAAACACTTTGTACAAGGAAGTACTTTATGTACGGCGCAAGCCAAATATCCATTCATGAATGCTGCCTTGATGACTATGCTGTGTGATTACGTAGTGTTAGTACTCCCCTTTAATAGATCCCTTTGTCTCTTAATGAATTTCTTCACTAATGAGTAAACCCTGTAGTCAGGATTAGAAATGTAGGAGGGTCTCATTATTATTTTGAAAAGGTTATCAATACTATGTGCCTCCTTATTAAATAAGAGCTTATTATCTGCCGTATTTAGTCTCCAAGAAGTGTTAACAATCTTTAGATGAACACATCCTCTAAAATAAATAGACTGCACCACACAAACGAGTTCTTCTGCAGAGATTTGTTGTTGACTGAAACTAGCATAACCATATAGTCACTATTCTGAACTGCATGAATATATATATATGTGACCCATATTTCTCCATCTGTGCATGAAAATAAAAGGAAAAAACAAACCAATACCTACGTTTACAAAAGACTGACATTTAAATGTATTGTATAGTTTGTCTTTTATATTAGGGAGTCATGTTAAAGCCTCTAAAGTTATAATGACTTCAGATTCATTCAGACAGTTACTCCTGTTTGGACTGGGCTACAGATGTTTTATAAGTAATGAATTTATTACTTCATTCTTTACGACTATAATAAAAATAATAACTTTACTAATTTTTAAATGTCCCTCATGTGACCCAACAAGCACCAGGGTGAGAGCTTTCTGTTTTTACGCTCTAAACTCTGGAGCTCACTACCTTCGGACATTAAAACGGCGAGCTCTCTGGGTGCCTTTAAAAGTAAACAGAAGACCTGACTTTTCTATCTGGCTTTTCATTTAGAGTTATTTTATAGCCTTGGTCAACGTTTTTTCATTGTTTTTACATTTGGATTTTAATGGATTAATTCCTACATATTTTATTATTTCCTACTGTATCAACTTTTATTTTATGTTTGAATTATTATTGTCTTTCCTGTTTTAGTCTTTTAGGATTTTGTATGTTCTTTGTATTTCCTGTCTGTCTTCGAAGCACTTATGGCTGCATGCTTTTATGTATAAAACGTGCTACATAAATCAAGAGGAGTTGGAGTTATATAGAGCCTTTAAAAACCGATGTTTATAAAGGGCTTTGACGGACAAAGCAAAGGCAGGAACTCGTAATGATAATAACATCAATATCAACAGTCGGGCCAAACACAGAGAACTAAAGAAAAGTCAAACAAAAAGGCTAGACCAAAACGCAAACACAAAAAGTCAACAAGAAACAATGCAAATAAAAGTGATAGAAGTGATACAGCAGCCAGATTAAAAAAAAACAGGTTAAGTTATAAAGCAATACAATTAAATAAAATCAATAAAATGAGATCGAAAGATTATCAGACAACATCACATCAGGGTCATCAAACAAAAACAGACAAATAAGAGATAAATAAATAAGGAAATAATATATCAGAAGGACAAGGAAGTGATGATTAAATTAAGAGCCATAAAAAGAATAAAGGAAAGAGAGATAATAGATACTTCTAAATAAGTGACATCACATAAAAGCCGGTCTGAGTTTGAAGAAGTGATTTCAAAGAAGAGTTTGCTTGTTTATTTTTTTGTTATTTTGTCAATTACTAACTTGAAACTAGAAAGTAGTTACTTGGGACGCTGGTTTAGCTCAGTTGGTAGAGCAGGCGCCCCTTGTTCAGAGGCAACTATGCTGACTGGTTCTGACACAGTTTGGTGCATGTCACCCCCCACTCTCTCTCTTCCACATAGTTCCTGTCACTCTTTTGCATTCCTGTCCAAATAAAGCCGAAAAGACAGAAAAAAAACCCTGAAACACAAAAGAAAGTTGTTACTTCAAACCATCAACAGCTAACTAATTTAGATTATTATTATTATTTGAGATCCTCAAGCTATAGGTTAATATTGAAAACACTGTGCATTTTAAATTGCATTGTACTGTTTCTATCATTTTCTGTTGTTTCTGTATCATTCACTGTACATTCTACGAATGTGTCTCAGAAGGGGAACAGGAGGAGCAGTGGCTGGCCGATGCTGGTTTGTCAGACCTCATTAACGAGGACGGCGATGATGTAGAAAAAGCTGTGCTTCTGTCCACTCTGACCCGGACCCAGGCCGAGGCTGTCCAGCGTCGACTAGAATCCTACACACTGTCCCTGCGTAAAAGGAACAAACCGCCACCGCGGGACGTACGAGACGTCTTCAACTCACCCATCGCACAGGTCAGGACCTTTAGACGTTTGCAAACATTTGAATTTCTGCTGCTTTGACGCAAATCAGGCAAAGGAAAATCTAAGTGTGATGACGAGTGTGGAAAACTCAAATGTACTAAAAAGGGTGCTTAATGTAACTGCTGTCCCAGATGTTGACTAACTTGAATCCAAACACGTTATGCATTTTATTTATGTACAGGACATTATGATTTTGACCTCAATGCTTTCTAGAAACTTGGTTCTCTTTGTTTTATCCAAGTTCCAAGCTGAAGGCCAGTTTAAAGATGTTTTGTGTTATCTAGTTTACAGCAGGCAGAATCTGTCTTGAGTCAAAGCTGCATGCAGTCAAATATAAAATGATGACTGTCAGTACACAGTGAGGGACTATCTATTGTACCAGTGTATTAGGCTGTCTTGTTAAAGGCCACGCTTTGTCCTCACTGTCAGCCTGAGCAGCCCGCAGAGGGGAATAGAGACAGTGTTCCTCTGATCCTTATCAGCCCGTTATCAAATGAAACACTCTCTGTATCCATGACCATCGCCTCAGTGAATAATATGAACATTACCTGTATTCCCTGTGGTACTGAAAATATTACAGGACTGGTATTTTACACTTAGGGTGCTTACTTACAAAAACGTTTGTGTGTTTGTAACAATGATTCATTCTCTCTCTCACCAGAACCTCCTCCCTGACGCCCAGCAAAGTGAAGACGTAGCCCAAGACAGCATGGCGTCCGTTAACAAATCACCACTGTCAGGTGAGAGCTACAGGAAGTGGTATTATGACATCATGTTAAACGAAATTCTATTCTGGCTTTCTACAAGTACTTATACGTTTAACTACTAAGTACTGTAATTGCCTTACACATATCTTAACCATACCTGCAGAAGTCAGGTGAGCAGCGGATTGGTGAGGTTGTGTGTCAGGATCAGTTCTGAGCCCCGTTAGCTATCTCTAAATCTGTTCAGATTAATCCCAGGTTAGCTCCTTGACTCTGCATACAGTCACTGGAGAGAGTCCCTGTCTTCTCAGCGCCAAGCTCACGTGACGAATCCCAAAATATTTGAGTCTAAATAAATCAAAAAGTGTTCATATCATATTCTTACTTTCCTGAAGTTTACTCAAATATTTTAAACACAGCGGTTGATGTTTTTTAAAGTCAAACATGCTGTTTGGCATATGTAGACAAAAAACTATATAGTATACTGGGAAGAATCGAAATGGTATTGCCTCTGAAAGAGGTAAAGAATCCTTCTGGCAGGTTTATATATTTTTTTTGATTCTGAAGTGAACTCATAGATTTGAGTTTGTGTGTGTTTCCCACTTAGCTGCAACCCCAGAGCATCAGCGAGGGGCTCCCAAAGAAGAATTCTTCATCACTGATGTGGCTTTCTGTGAACAGGCCGTCATCTTCCTCAAACAGGCCAAACTGCCTCAGAACAAAATCCTCCGCAGGAAAGAGGATGGCACTTTGCCGGTAAGTTCCAAAACACTTTCCTGAGTCCTAATCATCTCCCTAGGATTGTTATTTCTTTGTAATCATTCTATCAACTTCATTAAATGGGAAGGTAATGTGACTTCAAAGGGAAATACAAACTTTTTTTTCTGCTTGTGTTTCCTAAATGCATCTTTTTCGTTTGCGTGGAAGTAAATCTGAAATGGATTTACAGAATAAAGGAAATAATTGCATAGTTTATGGAAGACAAGGTACATACATGAAAAACAATAACCCTCATTAGTACAATCTTGCACTAATGAGGGCACTGGTGTCATGTTTTAGCTCTCTTCCTGGCTAAGTTTTTAAGTCATAGACACAGTCTGTGCTGTACATTTACTGTACATTGACACATACAGTCCAAGAGTCTTACTTTGTTACTTCACTACATAGGCACCAATCTACAGTTATTTTAACACACAGAAATGTTGCTTTAAGCCGTTTCAATCAGCCCGTTTGTTTGTTATATAACAGGGTTGAGTAGGATAAGCTACAAAGGAAAGTAGCTACAAACAACAGAGTGTTTGTGTTTACGGGCACATAAAGTACCTTGGCAATAGAATTCAAAGTTTTCAATCATGATCATTCCATTTCCAAGAATAAGTATTTATGAAGGGGACAACATTACAATCAGATTTATATAACTGACATTGGACATTTTTTCTCCTTTTCTGGGCTCTCTGTTTTTTGACCCCTTCTCTCTCTCTCTCTCTCTCTCTCTCTCTCTCTCTCTCTCTCTCTCTCTCTCTCTCTCTCTCTCTCTCTCTCTCTCTCTCTCTCTCTCTCTCTCTCTCTTTATCTCTTCACATTTCTCCACTTCCACATCCTCAACGTCAATCCCCCTCTCCTCACTTTTCTCTCCTTCAAATCTCTCACCTTCTCAGCGGGTCATCTGTCCCAAGTGCCGTCTAGGAGTGACTCGTATTCAGGATCTCTCCCACACAGACATGAAGAAGGTGCGTCAGTTGGCTCTCATCGACATGACGGCGCTGTGCGACCTCTTAGAGCTGGAGGTCAAAAGGCATAAAACTGGCAAGAGAAAAATCGCAGGTATGGCATCAAGCACACAAAGGGTGCATAGGGACAACAAAACAATAATTTTGAAATGTATACTAAGTAGACAGCTTTGCATTTCTTGGTAAGGCTTAGTTTGACAGACTACATATACAGTATATCGACTCATAAGTAATGACATGGCAGTATGAATGTAGGCATACACACACAACAAAAGAAAATATTACCTTAGTAAAACTGTGTCTACATGATTATGTAAGGCAGATGACACCTGAATGACACTTTGGTCTGTCACAGAGAGTTCTTTCTTCGGAGTGCCGTTGGCAACGCTGCTGGAAAACGATCAGAAAATAAAGCCCAACACGACGACTCCTCTCTTCCTGCAGGGGGTAAGATTTTTAAAAATACTGAAAGTCATTCAAATAAGTGAAAGAAGAAGAAAATTTTGGTTAATAGATTCTGTTTATATTAACTATTACAACATTAACAGCTCCTCCTGGACACGACATTTGAACGTTATATAAAATATCATTATAAAGCAGATCTGCTGTTTTGCCCTGCTCTGGCACAACATGACAGTTTACCCATAACTTTGACCTTTCTCTTTCTTTCCTTAAAGATTTATTTTGGGGCTTTTGCCTTTTTTTGATAGGACAGTGGATACAGTCTGATAGGACAGTGGATAGAGTCTGATTGGAAAGTGGATAGAGTCCGCTTGGAGGACTATAGCCTCTGTACATGGGGTACGATCTACCCGCTAGGCCATCAACACCCCAACTTTGATCTTTTTCTATCCATATATTGTTCAGCACATTGTTAAGCCTACAATCCTCCTCTTTCGATAGTACTGAATGTGAAATGCTCTGACCACACCCTGTACATAACAGCAGTTACTGAGAATAACCAGCAGAGGTGAGCAAGAGATTCTTATCTGCTGAAGCCTTACTCTCTGCTAATATCTCTCTCTCTCTGTCTCCCCACCCTCTCTCTCTCTCTCTCTCTCTCTCTCTCTCTCTATGCAGTTATTGTCGTTTTTGGAGAAGAAAGGAGTCGATTCAGAGGGGATCCTGCGGGTTCCAGGATCTCAGTCCAGAATCAAGGTACAATGTTTGGATCAACACCTATTCCTTTAATTAATGCTGGCACCAAATCATTTAATAAAACAATTTCCCTTTTTATTGTATGTTTTGCTTAAAGACAAGCAATTTGAAAACGTGACTTCTACCTGTTCAAAGCAGGCAAAAATTATTAACACTGTAAAATGTCAAGTGTTTGACCGCAGTCAGGAGAATCAAACCACTTCATTGAGTTTAACTACTGTTGACATTTAGAACAATGAAGTCCAATATGAAGAAAATCATTGAAAACATTTTCAGCTTCAGCTCTTAAACACCTTATGACCCTAAATTTATTTCAGCATATGCACATTAGAAGGAAAATCTATTTCATCAAAGCAGACAGAAGAGGGCGCCGTTTAGCACTAAGGTAGAAATGAACACAAGAAAAACAACAGAAGAGATCAATCAAATACTTTTGAAAGCTTAAAATATTTTAGAACCAATTAACAAAAGTCAAACAAATCATCCTAACATTAAGGTGATATTAGTAGATTCAAATAGTTAACACAAAAACGTTTTTAAATCTTTACCAATATCATAACAACTAGTTGTGAAATGGGACATATTGTGAACACTATACATGTGTTGTGGCCAAGCTGTTATTTATCGTCTGTCCCAAGCTCTACAAGCGCCACTAGGATCTGTTACATCAGGATATTGTGAATTCTTCTCTGTAAGAAGGGCACAACATATTCATACAAACTTCCTTGTTCAAGGTAACAAACAGAGGAAGGAACTGCATTCAAATTCCAAAGTTCAAACCACAAATGCTAGAGCCCATACAATGTGATAAGCCAAAAATAGAAGCTGATGACATGGCCAGGTAATAAGTTGTGAGCTTATGCCTTTGTAGTTAACATTAACACAGTCAAGTGGAGAGCTCAACTGATACTGGTGAGTTAACAAAGAGACATGTCAGCTCATGGAGTGACAAACGTCTCCTCATATCTTCATGTCATCATTCAAAATACTTGTCACTAAAGAATGTATCGCTACAGTATAAACATCTTGATTTATGAAAGCGATAACTCATCCATCTGTCATGACTGATTGGACACTCAAGATGTGTTTCCTTTGTGTGTTGAAGTAACCTTGACTTAAAGAATAATTCAACATTTGCTGGTAAATTCACTGATAGTGTGCTTTTGAATTTAACTCTGACAGTTCACATGTGGTTGTCCTGTTCTGATTGTTGCTCTTTGTGTTTCTGTCTGCAGCTGCTGCAGCAGAACTTTGAGACAAACTTCTACTCAGGGCAGGTCAGCTGGGACGAGGTGAGTCCAAACGATGCTGCTGCCCTTCTCAAGAAGTTTATCAGGGAACTGCCTGCTCCTCTGCTCACTTCCGAGTACCTCAACACCTTCAGCGCCGTCAGAGGTCAGTGGACATCTCTTTACTGGTTTTACTTTGAGCTTTTTTAGCATTTCAGACTGTAAACACACCTGCTGCTTTGGCTCCATCTCCCAAATGAACACGTACTACAGAAATCTTTCATTGTTACCCTGAAATGTGTGAAAATATTGAAATCTTTGTTGTGTAAGCGTAAACTCGAACAATTCATGTGTCACATTTAGACACATTGTATTTCAGGCATGTGGGAGGGGCAGTTATGTCTGAGGTTTAGGATGAAGGACCTTTCAGTTTCAAACAGTACCAAATCAGACATCACTAATTACACGTCTCCTCTTCAGTTACATAACGACACCACCTGTAATAAATCACAATGCGCGTCAGTACCAGAGAGGTGCGGTGTTGACGTTGGCATTGTGTTTCTGTTTCCATGTAAGGCCAGCTGCATATTTACTGTTTAAAATAGACACATTCAACAATTCCTGTTCTCCTCCTCTACCTCACAGTCTGCTGCCCACTTTTTCAGACAACTCAGCAGGGTTCGCTTCATAATTACCTTAGACTCTTTACCCCGATGACAGCGTCGTGTGATGCTTATCTTTTCTGCGGCGGCTGAGAAATCCACATTAAGATGAACAAGATGATAGTCTTTTAAGAGGCGTCCTTACCCTTTGTCACTTGCACAGTGACAAAGCGGAGCAAAAGAACGTATTGTGTCCTATTCACATAATTTTTCACCCAAAATAGTCTGGATTGATAATAATATATTCTGATTGATGACTCACTGATGTTTAGAGTGTACAGAGAGTCGGTGCAAAGTGATGAATGATGTTTGACCACAGAGACATAAGCTCTAACAAACTTAATGGCTGCCTGTCACAATGTCATTAATCTTCAGTTTTCCCATTATTCTAAGTCACAGTCTGAGGAAATGAAGTGTGTGTGTGTGTGTGTGTGTGTGTGCGTGTGTTAAACCTCTGCTCCCTCCTTCTCCAGACATCACAGACTTGAAGCAGAAGCTCCACATGTTGAACCTCCTCATCCTGCTGCTGCCTGAGCCCAACAGGAACACACTGAAGGTGCACACTCAATGAACACAGACACACTTATACTCACAACACAATACACGACGACAATACTGTTTTCATGCCCTTAAACAGTCAGATTTGTTACGTTTGTGACATTACACGAACATGTCAACACATTTTTAGGACATTATCCTCAAAGACTTCAGTTACAGGAATTACACATTTCTAGGTAATTGTAGAATTGTAGGCACACAAGCTTTGCCTGAGTATCTCAAATTGTAAGAGGCATTTTATATATCAAACTGATACTAGTACTACAATCCATTTTAAGAAGGCTTCCTCACCATGGAGGCACTTAAAGAAAATCACTGATTTCCAGGTGAAACTAATGAGTTAAGTTTAAGAAAAATACCGTAACCTCGAGTTAAACTAGAGAAAGAATTAAACAGAATCCTGCAATGTTTTTTACACAACCTACATGCTCCACTTATGGTATCAGGACTTCGTCCAAATGTACCTTTATAAAAAAACCTCACATACCGAAGCACTGTTTCGTAATGTACTGTTTTGTTTTGAATCCACATTTTAAGCACTCTGTCTTGTTATGCAACCGCAGGCATTAACCATGACTCACTTTCACCGACAATAGTGTGCAGTCAGCTCTGCTTTTAGCATCCAGGAGCATATAACCCACCTGAACTAATTACTTTGACTCCAGTGGAGGCAGCTGAAACTTACTGTGCATTAACGCTCTTCTCAGTAGAGGTGTTATAGATGATTCAGTCGCTGTGATATCCACTTTTCTCCCTGTCGTGCTTCTGCAGAAGTGCTCTCATTACATGTGCACATTGTTACGTTCAAAATGAGAGTATCTATCAAACTCCACATAAAATGAAATGTTCAACATGCAGGGGACATCGACTGTGACAAAAACATCTCTTTCTAAAATGTCAGACTAGCTTTTATTTTAAGTATCTTAACACAAGTCTCCATGTGTGCGTCCTTCAGGCCCTCCTGGAGTTCCTCAGTAAGGTGGTCTCCAGGGAGAAGAGGAACAGGATGAACCTGTGGGCCGTGGCCACCATCATGGCTCCAAACCTCTTCCTTCATAAGGCCGTCCCCAGCAGGCTGACGGAGGGCGCAGAGAAAGGACACGCAGAGAAGGCAGCTGATGTTATGAGGCTTCTCATTCGTTACCAGGACCTGCTCTGGACGGTAAGACCCCCCTCATATTAAACCTCAAAAGGAGAGGACTGTAAATATATAAGTGTTGCGTTTAGGAGCAAGTTTGAAATGAAATATCAGTAAAAACAGTAATTGAATTTAGCCTATTCTTTAGATACATTTTTAAAAAGAGGTGTTATCACTAATGCCTCATATTTGTGTTTTTTTAGCTGAAAGCTTCACAAAACCCCCAAAAGTTGTCCTGATGTCATCAATTGCAAACAAGTTCCTTGGCATGAATTGATTAAAACATCACAGACATAACAAATGTTAAATCATACTGCCTTTTCTCTCCAGATTCCTAATTTCCTCATGAACCAGGTGCGTAAAATGAACGAAAACAGTAACAGACGTTATCAGTTCTACGATCGCCGCATCAAGAACCTGCTGAGGAAGATCCACACGGACAGCCGGGAAAAACCGGATAAAAACACCTCAGAGGTGAGGTTTCACAACCAATTAACAACAGCAATACTTTCACATCGCTATTATTGTGTCAGGTTTGTCTTTGGAACAAATAGAAATGTTAAAGTACAAGTATCTGTAAACAGTTATCCACTGAAAACTCACTGATCATAGCTGTGGAGGCTCAAATTCTCATCGAGTCACTAAAACCCGAACTATCCAAAGTTATAACAATTATTCTTGAATCTTTTCTTTTGCCTTTAGCCGTGCCGTACAGTGAAGATCCAGGTTGGGGATCAGGTGAGCGGTACCATGGAATTCAAACTGAACATCAACTCCCGAGCTTCAGACCTGCTCGCCCAGTTTCACCGCCAGTGCCTCCGCAGCCCCGAGAACGGAAAGGGAAAAATGCGAAGGTACAATACCACAGTGACACTTGTGGCTACATGCCAGCCTGAAACTTCAATATCCAAAGGAACCTTGTGTTTTAGAGTAAATATGAGTTGTTATAAGTTATGACTAGCTACTGGTTTGACTCTGGCCTCCAACAGTTTCTGCAGTTTGATACGAAGGTGTTATCTTGTCTGTCAACAGAAACGGCTCGGTGACACATCCAGACTGCGCTCTGTATGAAGTGGGGGGAAATATCGGTAAGTGTTAGTGGCTGCACTGTTGCCTCTGCTGTGACATTTGCATGTCTTTCTGCTCATTGAGCTGATGAGGGTACAAGGACTTATGTAATGATCTGTGCATACGCCAAAGAGACAGGAGCAGTGCATCTGCAGTTATCAGAGCAGATAAATGCTTATTACACACGTCTGTGCTCTCACAGGAGAGCTGACAACTAACTTGTTCTGTCAGTTTAGTTCTGAAACTGTACAGTCCTACCTGAGAGTCCAGATTAATGAATACAGTTAGGATAGAGGCTAAAGTCCTGTGATGATACTAAAGCAGGATTCAGGCAAAAATTCCTTATCTTAGTTGTAAAGATTTCCTGTTTTTGTTTCATGCAACTTCAAACGGATACCTTTGACTATAAAACAAAATTTGACATGAAAAGACATTGAGTTGAATTTAGAACGAAGGGTGGACATGTAAACAAATTTCTTTCATTCAAAGTTCAGTAAGTCTATAAAATGATGTAATAATAGGAGAAGTGATTTAGAGTCGCTGCTTTAATAATTATGTCAAATTAACCCAAACTGTAAACAGTATAGCCTTTTATTGATCCTTTTTGTTTTTCGCAGGGGAGCACTGCCTGGATCCAGACACACATCTTCTGGATCTGTACAACAGTAACCACGGAGGAGAGTGGGTCATCAAGATGAAACCCAACGCCAGCAGAGGGCTGTGAAGGACAGATGGACAGATTGGTTAAAAACTTTGCAGATGAAGGACAAAAGAAGGACCTTAAAAAGATGATATCAACTCAGGCCTCTGTTCTGATCTGATTCCTCCTCGGAGCAACAAGCGAGCAGGGGACAGATGGAGGAAGCAGAAACAGATAGATGGAGATTCTGCCAGGAGCAGAAAAACTGTCTATGATCACATGAACACACACTGCCCTCTGCCTTTCTCTCTCTCCCCTCTTTTCTTCTCTTCTCTCCATCCTTCCTCTCCTGCATTACTGCGGGGCTTTGAGCAAAAAGCTGCTGACGTGACTTATTACTTCCAACAGAGAACCTGCTGCACAGAAAAGAAAGGCGAGAGTGAACGGCTGGGCGGTTATATTTGCCTTTTTTTTTTCCATCTCAGACCCTGACGAGCAGATGGGGATGCAGAGCACCTCTGGCTACAGAGGGCTCAAGTCCCACCCCCCATTCTCAGGCCAGCTAGACAATGTGATGCATGTTGTGAGTTTCACTCTTTAGTGTTTTGCAGAAAGGTGAAACATGATACAAATATTTCTTTCCAAATTATTGCCTAAATTAGTATCTTATTCCTCATGTGAGGGCATTGCTCCTGACATTAAAATTTGATTTGCGACCTTGGAGACATCGTTCCGCAACTTCAGCTCCAGTGTTGCAACTGCATAGCATAGAGATGGCAGCACTTATGGGAGCTGTAGTTGCTGAAATCTAACAGTGACTTTACATGACCAACCACCAATCAGTGTGTCTAACTACACTTAAGAAACCAGGTTACATTGGTAACTGTAGACTGTGTTTCCATGGTCAACAATCAGATTCCTGCGCTGAGCGACGATCCTGCAAATACAACTGACTAGAAGATGGTTGGCTCACTTTGTCTCCCTTTCAGTTTGTGTTCAGATGGAATCATTTTAAATATCCAAACTCATCCATTAATAAGACCGGCTGCTTTCCCTGTCCGGAACTTTTGTTAGACATGTACATGGTTGTGAAAAAGTCTAAAAGAAACTCCTTTAAGTGTCGACATGCAGGAGAAATGTACCATTAGAAATCAGGTACCTCATATGCCCCAATTTATTTTACATGAATAATATGTAAACATAGTGAATGCATGAAGCTTTCATTGAACCTTAAGATTTGGACAATCTTTTGCATCATGTCTTCCTTTCTTTTTTTTTCTTCTTTTTTTTTTCTACAAATGATTGATCGTCCAGAAACCAGTATTTAATGAAAACGTCACAAGCTAACCTGAGAATGGAGCGAGCTTTCAGCTCAGTTGCTAACTGAACAATCAGTAAATCAGCTGACCGATGCTCCTCGTTGCTCTTCATCCTCCGCTCGCTGCTCTCCCTGTTGACCTTTTCCAGCTCTCACTCTTTGAAAACAAAGATTTCGGTGTATCCGCCCCTTTCTTCTTCCGTGCCATTCAAAGAGGGAACGACACCAAGATGAACTGAGCTCCTCTCTTATCTGTGAAACCTGTGTTCTCCTGGGCCTTATAAAAAAAACAATCCATGGACTTCCAAGGACCCCTTACCTAAATAGAACGGCGCTCAAAGAGTGTTTGTTTTATATACTGAGGGATTTGGTGTCACCAGCTCAAGGACAGTCGCTGCACCTCTAAAGGGAGATGTGGAGGACACACAGTGAAGCTGGTCTTCAGTTCTCATTTTAAACACACAAAAGTGCTGAAGTGACTCTTTGGGGGGGTGTAATGGGATTATTGTTATTTATATGAATGTAATACCACTATTGCTTCTGTATTTGATGAGTGTTGTAGGCTAGACAGACTTTAGGATAATGTGGAGATGATGCTGAGTTCATTATTACTGTGTGTTGTGATCAGTTGCCCATACTCAGTGTGGGAATTTGCAGTGTTCTTGTGCATATTTCTTATTATACATCGTTTTTGATGGATCTTGTTACATTTTTCCTCTTAAACATTACAGTAAGATAAATGTTGTAAATATATTCCTCATTTATACTCATTATTGTGAAAAGAAAGTCGGACTGTTTCATTATGTTACTACTCAGAGTATTCCAAACACACACAAGCAGTAAATGAATGTGTTCAACACCTCGTGCCCTTCGTCACATGTGAACCATTTGCTCCTCGCAGTCGGAGCCATGTTGGGGCTCCGTGGCCATTTTGTGGGAAACGAGTCGCACGCTCTCCACTCAGTAGACGGAGTGAGGACCGACGGTCTGAGCACTGACATCCATCAACACCCTCCGCTCCATCTCTGTCACCTTCCCAATGATGGACCGTAATGTGCATCAGAAACACGCCGAGGAATCAAATGTCCTTCATGAAGGAGGAGGTAATAAATGGACGTGATAAATTCTGCTGCCCTGGACCTGATGGCAGCAGCAGTGTGTGTGTGTGTGTGTGTGTGTGTGTGTGCGTGTGTGCGTGTGTGTGCGTGAGTGTGTGTGTGTGCATGCATGTGTGTGATGAGCTTCATTACACAGGTCCAATCGGCATGTCCCAGGGTCCCGGGCACAGTTCAGTGCCTCAGCACAAAGCGAGCTGATGAAACTGCCTTCTGCTGACAATCACGAGAAGTAGGTCACCTCTGAAGCAAAATCCCAGAGGGCGAGCCCAAACACCCCTGAGGAACCGAGCACATGGACACATGACACGCGCACACACACACACACACACATGGACAACAGGGGCACGAGTTCACACACTCTTACACCGTTTTTTTTATTGACTGTATTTGTACTTATGTGAATGTGTTTGTGTGTGTGTGAGAAACAGAGGAAGCTTCCTATGGGGAAGATGGGTCTGAACCAGTGTTATGTGTACAACTACCAGGGAGACTTTTTAAGATAAGATGACGGACATTTACAGAAGTCTGTTGTGATCAAAGTTATGGATCTCTTAATGTCTTCATAAATGTCTGGCTTTTGTCATGAAGATTTTAGACGCCAGTAAGCGGACGTCAGAATGTATATTTATGCCCTTTACACGAGTCACTGTTTTTAATTTTCTGTGAAAACACCCCAGTCTCTGCTGTAGAAAGAAACACTTTTGAAAAATGTGCTTTTTCTGTTAATAAATGTATATCTAATATTGTCCTTACCATGATTTATTTGTTCAATATGGGGTAATGGGTGCGGTAGGAAGATGGTATCAACAAAAGCATCATTCATCCCTCTTGTGAATCTACAAAAAAAGGAGCAGTGACACACACACACACATAAATGTAAGCAGAGAAAATGTGCAGTGAAGTATTTGTTTTATTCTGCAGCTAGAATCAATAGAGAGATTAACCTTGTAATGTGTGCGGGTGAAGAGGCCGCTGCTGCTCCTTGATTAATCATCACCATCGGTCCTGGAAAAAACCATTCGCAACTAACTGCCTCATCAACTCTGATTATTCAAGGTCTCGGTGTGTCCAAAGAGCCGCTTTGAAGACAAAAGAATAGAAACTGGTGTGTGATAAAGCAGTTGTTGTTTCTTTCTTTTACAAAATTAGAGTTTAAAGCTGTGCAATTTGTATATCTGATGAAGTGAAGTGATGGTTGTGTGTCTATAGTCTCTGGATTCAATATGCTATTGAAATAATTTGATAACCAGATGATGACATTTCAATCAATATTGAGTTTAAAACAGAATATTTGAGGGGGTAACCATCTGCGTTCCTGGAATTTTGTATAAAACAAGGGTTACTTTTCTAAAATGAGCGTTGATGGATATGTAAAGTTTGGAGAGAAAATCTTTGACTGGGTTAAGTTTTACATCTCCTTCATTTAAAAGAACAGATTTTTCTGTTTTTGTCAGCCTCACCATTTTACGAAGGGACAGAGCACATTGATTAACAGCTGTATAATGATACCAGATGTGATCATGCTGGAGTTTGCTAGAATACAAATCTACACCCATAGTTGATGGGCGGGCAACAGAGATAGAAACATTAAAATACAATTTATAGATTTAAATCTAAGACAACCAAATAAATATATACTTAACTTACCTTCTGTCAGCACAGACACCATAAGTGCTTTCTTTTCAAACAACACCTTTATGTTTTTCTTGGTAAACATTGTATTTGATTCTTTTTTCAGCCTCATTCAGTCATTCATGACTCTAAAATCTGCATAAATGCACCAAACTGCAGCCCCCTCCCCTTAAAACTGAGCAGCAGCAGCAGTAGTCAGCCTGGCAGACTGGGGCCCCTTTGGCCCTCTGCAGATCTAAATTACTGTAATCAGTGGATGAAAAGCAATCAGCAGCCTTGTATGGGCTGCTGGCAGAACGCCTGACCTCCGGCTCTCTCCACCAATCAGACGGCTGCATTTCATTCACAAGTAATCACAACCTGCACTCAGAGCTTCCCTAACATTTCCCCTCACTCTTCTTCTTTTGTCTTTCTGTGCCATGCTGACCGGAGTCGAGCGGGTTGATGAGGGACGACGGTGCGAGCTGAAGCCTCTTCCTGTGCTCACTCGGTGGCAGCCATCATGGTTTCACTCCTGGCAGCAGCTGCAGAGGCTCGACCGCTGATGAGACAGTTTGAACACAAAGAAAAGTTTTAGATTTAGACTCTAATGATGTGTTGAAGTGAAGCAGGAAGCGGATGGAGAAAAAATGCTCTTGTATAAATATAACAGATTAAAAAGACTGTGCTGAGCTAATCAGTGATAAAAAGTAATTTGAGTGTCCAAGTGATTCACAAGTTTGATTAGCAGGTTAAAATACAGTCTCATCACTGTGTAAATTACTGTATGCAGTAAATTAAATATGTACTGATACTTTTAGGTACTAAATAAGAGGAACAGGATTGGTCTCTACAATGTACAAACCACAAGGATACAACTCAAGTCAAGGGTTGGTAGACGATTGCTCGTACCTCTGTGACGAGCAATCGTACCCCTAAAGGTACAAAAACTGGCTTTCTTTTCTGAAATGCAAGACAAGGCCTGGAATGCCACTAGCTTTCTGGTTATGTGGGGCTTTAATGAGCAGAACAGGACTTTTACAGTCACACACATTAGGCTACACGTGGAGGATTTAAAAGGCTAAATGTGATATTTTCTCAGGCTAAACTTTGCCAGACATCAATGAAAGATAATGTACGATATAAAATGTAGGTAAATGTAACTATAAAATATTCAATTCAAGCTTTTAATGTTGTAATCACACTATGTTGCAGTTTTATTGGACTTGATTGATAATTAGGTTTCTCTAAGATTCCCCTAAATCAGAGATTTAACCACTTCTGTATGAGCATGAATTTTGAGCATTAGGGTCTCATAATTTGGCAATATTTCTCGAGAGGGGAGTGCTATTATAATAAGTATAAGCATGGTTATATTCTCAAGATTATGGTTTGCCTTTATTGATCAGACAGAATAAGAGAGAGGAAAGTTGAGGAGGAGGGAGTTGGGTAGACATGCATCAAAGGTCCAAGGGTGGGAGTGAAACCTGTGATCAGTGCTTCAAGGACTGTAGCCTGTGTGTATGGGGCACCTGCACTAAGCGAAACCTGCGGCCCTGTGTCAGTACTGGGTCTATTCCAGTCATAGAGTATCTTGTCTCCTTTCCTGCATGTCATCCCCACTCTCTCTCTCTTCCTGATTTCCAACTCTATCCATTGACCTGTCTCTCTAAAAAAAGGCACAAAAAGCCCCAAAATAAATCTTTAAAAAAAGAGTCCCAGTGCTGTTGTACTCTAAATCAGCATTCATGGACTACCTCTTGTCCAATCAGATTCCTTAGTTGGAACTAACTGTTGTATTGAATGTATTATATAATGATATGAAAGCAGGACATGGCCTCTGGTGTTCATACACTGAGATATTCAATAAAAGTTCACATAAACGTTTGAAAAAGATTTTCATAGATTCATTAAGAAAGAAGGAGTTGATTCAGTTTGTGTATTTTGCATTAATTATATTCAGAGCTTGACAATTCTGTCCTAAAACATGTCTGGACCATGGAGTTGGGATGGGATCACGTGAATGGTTTTTGTCCCTGATGAACAGACCCTAGCAAACTTTTTGTAAATAACACAAGAAAAGGAAGAAGACATGAGAGGAAATAGAGGCCCTGCAAGAGAAAATAAAGCCTTATAAACCATGAACGAGAATGCAACTGTCGTTGTCACATGACTCCCCCTCCTCCCCTTTTATCTAGACTCTCCCTTTCTTACCCTCTGCCTCCCCCTCCCTCCCTTATTCCTTCCCACCCACTGCTCACCGCCAGGGGTAGATCCAAGCGTTTATCTCCACCATCCAGCCCCGCTGTCTCCTAGCAACCACGCACAGATCATTTAACTGCCCCAGCATCCTCTGTTTCTGTTTCATGCATGCAGCTACAGATAGGACGCCAAATGATGTTTATTCACGTTTCTCTTCTTTTATTGTTACCTCTCAGGACCTAAATTTAAACCAAGAGCCTGTTGTTTTTTTGGTTGAACTTGTCTGGCTTGCAGCACTCAAACCATATCAGTGCCACACTTCAGGCAGAGAGACAGGCAGGAGAGGTTGTTCTGTCAGGACTCGTCACTCCAGGATCCAGCAGGTGCACAAGGCATACACACACTGACACACACCAACACACACACAATCAATGGGGGAAGACAGGACTTGGCTCTCTGTCTGAAAGGCCCTCACAGAATCAATTAGCATTTAAATTAATGAAGCACGTAATGAAGAGAGCGCTATCTCTCCTGCAGAAAGCCGACAGACAGGCGTAGGGCCTGATTGTGGATCTGCAGCAGGAAGACACTCTGAAAGCAACATCAAAGATATTCAAATAGCCACTTTGGCCCTTTTTACATTTGTTTTTATTAAAGGAAAAGTGCCAGAGCTGCTTTAAATAAACCCATAATATGTGCGTGGTGTTAATATAATCACATTTCCATATAAAAAGTGCCATTAATAAAGCACATAATTAAAGATAAAATGATTGCATTTTATCTCTCAGTGTCCATCAGTGCAAATATGCTTAAAGGAGGCTGCTTCCGGTGCAGATAACCCACAATGATTCATTCAGGAGGAGGGGTAATTCAGCCGCTCATCATATAGGCCCACTACTCCATTTTTTCTTCAAATGTTAATAAATTATACTGAAAGGACAAAAGAAAAAGAAGTTAAAGATTATCAGAAAAGAAGGAGTTAATATTACATATTAATATATTTAAAAAGAGTTTTTAAAAAACAAGATTAACTTGTACTTTTCCTTTTGTCTCTGGTCTCCCATTGCTTTTGATCTGTTTCCAAAAAACAGATGGTGTTTTTAATAATTTAAAATGATTTTCAAATGTATTTTAAGCTAGCTAGCTTACCTGAAATAATGTGGCTATACACAGCAGCTAGATTTGTTCATTAAACTGCATGAGATGGTGGAGATTTGGTGAGTCGTCCACACATACTGTGTGCTGCACTAGTTTTGCTTAGTCATGTTTTCACTCTATTAGCTTGGGCAAGTTAGCCATAGATAAAGAACTTTACCCTGCAAGCTAACGCTAACAAAGTTAATGAAAGTTAGTGACTCTACGGTCAGTGACTGCTTGTTGTGTTTATGCAGCATTTATACGATGTGAAGAGAGGACTACAGACAATATAGAGTAACTTAGAAACTTAAAGTGAGTCCAGCCTGGACTCTGACACCAGGCACAAGAGTCCTGAGCGGGGGTACTTTAGGAATCCTATAGGGCCACTGCGCTAGCTGCAGGGGTAAATGAGCTCCTGCTAACACAAAGAGCCTAAAGCCAGACAGTCTGCTCATTGAACCACTAACTGAGGTCCGAAGATTTATACTTAGCAGTGGTAACTTAAGCTGTTTACTCTGCCCAATATCTAATAATGTTACCAGAATATGATCATTATTGTGTATCATCTGTACAATATTTATTTGATTAACTAATGGTTTTATTTGACAAACTAATAACAAAAAAAACACGTACTCATTTGTAAATATTTCACTGTCCTTTGTCAGTTGGGAACACAAAAATGCTGTTGTGTTTGTGTTTGAGGCAGCGAAAGATGTTTGTGACACACACACACACACACACACACAAACACACACACACACACACACACACACACACACACACACACACACACACACACACACACAACACACACACACACACACACACACACACACACACACACACACACACACACACAAACACAAACACACACACACACACACACACACACACACACACACACACACACAGACAATGAGAGACAAACAGTGACACTTGAGATTGACAGCATGTCTCACACTGTACAAATGTGACTGTATAGTCATGAGATTCCACGAGAAGAAAAGGCTGTAGTCTCCTGCATGTGTGTGTGTGTGTGTGTGTGTGTGTGTGTGTGTGTGTGTGTGTGCATGCTTGCGTGTGTTGTTTTTTTGGTTTGTGTGTGTCTGCATGTCTGTGTATGCATGCTGACAGCAGCAACAGAGAAACACACAAGCCTTATCACTACGACACAGTGACAGAGATTTTTCTGCCTGGAGCATTAAAAACCCCATTAGGGTAGGAGGAGGAGGAGGAGGAGGAGGAGGATCAGGAGGACTGCTCTTCTTCAACATGAGTCATGGCTGAAGAAACATCCCCCAACCCCCCATCATACCCCCCAACCCACCCCGTGCATGAGTCACTGCCAACAAGACTCCCACTAACCCCTAAACACCATTACACACACATCAAACACACCACAAACACTGTACATCATTAGAAAAAGAACGGTTGAGAAAACTTTAAAAAGCAAAGCAACCATCTGCAAAGCCATTTTTGATTTAAAGTAAAGTTAGGGATAATTCTAAGTTTGACAAACTTTAGATAGCACTTTGAGGAAACTTCTTAAACTACATTGACACAAGACATTAACCATTAGTTGAGTAAACTCAAAAAGGCCGTACAGCATGGTTCCTTTACTTAGAGCGTTGGAGAGAGGAAAAGAGGAGAGGAGAGAAGGTGAGAAAGGTGAAGAGGGACAGAGAACAGAAAGGAGGTGGGGGAACAAAAAAAGTGAAAAGGAGAGAAAGGAAGATCAAAGAAATTAGGAAATGTGACAAATAGAGGGAAGGAGAGGTGGAGGGAAAGGATAAGGAAGAAAGAAATGACAAAAATAAGGAGGAACAAATGAAGAAAGGAAAAAAGAGAAGAAGAAGAATGAGAAATTAAAAATTAGACATGGAGGAAGAAGAAATGATGACGAGGAAAGGGATGAATGAAGCAAAAGGATTACAAATTTGGAGAGGAGAAGAAGAAAGCAGAAGAGGGGAGGAAGAAATGTAAGTGTTGCAAAAAAAGATGGGAAGGAAATGGGAGAAGGAAAAGATTCAAAGAAATGGAAGAAAGAAAAGGAAAAAAACAGGAGAGGAGGAAAAAGAAAGGAGAAGAGGTGATGTAACAAGCAGAGAGAAGACTGGGAAAGGGAAGAGAGGACAAAAGAGGAGAAGGAAAAAATGGAATAATGAAAAAGAAGAAGGAGGAGGTAGGAGGAGAAGAAGAAGAAAAACAGCTGACTGTGCCTCTTTGTCCTTCAGGTGTGTCCACCTTCTTTGCACCACAATCGTGACCAAGCACACGCAACATCCAACAACCAATGAAGAACCACAAACTCTGCTCAGGCCCACACACACAAAACACGTCATTACCGCATGGTCCCCGCTGCTGGTCGCTTCAATTCACGGCGTGACTATCACTGAAACACCCACAATGCACCACTCCCTGCAGGGGGGGCTTTTCCTGACCACAGCACTAGGGAAAGAAGAAGAAAGAGGGATGAGGGGAGACAGGAGTGATGATGACTGGGGGCTGCCGGAGGTTAGAGAGCCAGTCACTAATGTGTGTGTGTGCGTGTGTGTGTGTGTGTGTGTGCTTGTAGGGCGACGGGGGGGGGGGGGGGGCACCCCTGTGATCTCAGTGTGTCAGAGGATGATGATGATGCTGCTGTGTTGTGACAGAGAGACGGGACAGAGCTTCATTCAGCTGGGAGAGGCACTCAAACACAGAGCAGGAAGAAAACACGCACACACACACACACGCACACACACACACACACACACACACACACACACACACACACACACACACACACACACACACACACACACACACACACACTAAAATACATAAAAAGTGTCAAATCATGTTTATCCTGAAAAGAGTCAGATGAGTGAATTTACAACTCTGCCTTTGTTTCTTCAAAAGTCAGTGAGAGTAAAAAGAAACATTCAGACTTAACATTAGCTGCCAGAGTAGAAGATACAAATACAAATCAGTGCTACGTATAGCCTATTGTAATATTTATATAACGTTGTAATACTATAATGTATTTCAGTGTCATGTGACCTATACACTCTGGGGACATGGTCATCAATTTATTGTCAAAATTACGCCCAGCATTATTTGTAACCACATGCACATTATCTACCCGATGCATTAATTTCATCCTTAAATATTTATTGCTTTGTTAACTATTACAGAAACACTTATAAAGACTTTGTAAGCTGAATTGCAGCTTTCTTATAAATGTTAACATTCAATGCATACAACGTGCTTAATAGATCCATGTTTATGTTCATCGTTCTGGTTTTTAGTTGTTTGATTATTTCTATCTTTTATGCTTTGTTATGGGAGCTGAGTGTTTTACAATAATAATTAAATCTTATTACAACTACAGCAGTTCTACCATTTAATCCAAGCGGGCCTAAATCCAAGGATGAGCCTAAATCTCAAGGTTTTATCTGCAGGCCCTGTTTTACTTTGAGATCAGAGCGGTTGTCAGCAGCTGGTGGTGTAGTACCGCTTCCTGCTGCTAGTCTGCAGTGTCGCCTCAAGCCTCCTTTTCTCAAAGTCAATCATCCTCTCCCTCTCTGTCTGTCTGTAGACTCCAGACACACACACACACACACACACACACACACACACACCTCCTTCACTCTCTCTCCCCCTGCTCAGTCTCCCAATTATCGTGACCATGGCAACTATCTTGGAATATGGCCTGTGAATACATTCACCATTACCAGGTCACTGCCTTCCAGCCTATCTGTCCCCCTACTGCCACACACACACACACACACACACACACACACACACACACACACATACACACACACACACACACACACACACACACACACACACACACACACACACACACACACACACACACACACACACACACACACACAAACACTCCCAGACTCTTTCCAGCCGCTGTCAGCTCTAATCATAGGCCACCGAGGAGGTACAAAGCTTTAAAAAGAGAAGAGAAAAATAACCATGGCAACAAATTTGAGGCAATTTCCGTAATAATATGAATTATACGGCAGGCTGAATTATGTCGGGCAGAGAAGAAGAAAAAGCTCTCAGCTCTGCTTTTAAGGAGACAGCAGGAGTAAGAAAATGCTGCAAAGCTTGTGTCTTGTGTTTACATTTTTATTTAAAAAGTGAGATTTATTTTGTAATGAAGAGTCTCTGATGATCCTGGTTTAATGTAGTGACACTGTTTCTATTCATAAGGCTGGATGCCACAGTATGCCGGCCAAAATAGGACACACACACACACACACACACACACACACACACACCCACGCACACACCCACGCACACACACACACGTGGGCGGCTGTGGCTCACTCAAAATGAATGTCTGAACATAAATGGCAGCTGGCAAAACAGGTTTAGCCAAGCATGAAAATCAACATGAATTCCCACTCGGCTGGAGCTCGATGCCCCAATGCAGTTCTGCCTGTGACCCTGGTCCTCGTCCCCAGACGGCCCTTCACCCAGAGGAGAGGTGAAGAGAGCCGTGATGCCACTCCATGAGGCAGAAATAAACTCAGAGAGTTTGAGAACAGGACAGATCTCAAACATTCAGCAGACAAAACACAGCAGTAAACCAGATAACATGAGTGCCAAACTGAACTTTACACCCACTTGAAATACATTTTTTCATTGAGATTTTCCCTCTAAAGTCAGCCTATCAAAGACTGAACTCTTTGTCATTCCAGCCAGTCCCTCTATTCAACCTCAGATCAACATCTAGCTCAGAGCAACCAGAACGTAAGTGTTGTGATGGATGAACGGCTAAACGGCTTCTCCCTACCTGAACTCCTTTATCTCACACACTCCCTCCTGCCTGCCCACTTTGTAAATCAAAGGCTCCTGGTACTATACCTTCACAACAGGGCCCTAAGTCGCTAGCCAGACTCTTCTCCACTGTAGTCGCCCGTTGGTGGAATGAAAAAACAAACTCCATTCGATTTGAATAGGACATTTCACCCTTTAAGAAAAAGCAATAGACCCTTTCATGAACACATACAGACTTAATATCTATGCTACTGATGACATTGATGAGGATGGTGATGATGATAATATTGAGGATGGTGTTGATAAGGATATTTATAATGATTATGATATTCATGATGAAGCTGTTCAACTTGATGTTGATGATGATGATTAAAAACAAATCATATCCACCCTGTGCATTGCCTCTGTGCACTGCCTGTCAGCACCTGTGACCATTCAGAAAAGCTTTTTGTTGGCGCTTTTACTGACGCTGTTCCTCTTGTCACCGCTCTAGATTCTTGCCTGGGGTTGTTACTCTCAGATGTACAGTATGTCTGCAAAATGAATTGTAGAAACTGAACTACTTTGTCAGCATAATGTGAACATCTGTCAATCAATCTGTCAGTTTATTCTATAGGTCCTCACTTTCAGTCTCAGGAATAATGTGTTGGACAAAATGTGATGACTTGAGATACATGAAAAACTGCTTTCAGCTACATTCCAAAAAGTTGCGTGTTTGACTTGTAGATGTGAAATACTCCTATCAAGGTTGTGTTCAGTTTGCAAACATTAAATTAAAAAAAGGTTACAAGTTCCTCTTGTATGGATTTGTCTATTGTGTACTTACTGGCTTCCTAAATCTTCAAGGTGAGAAATGGAGGATGGAAAAGATAAACTTGGATCAGACAAAAACATTCAGTCATGAGCAAAAGAAAGTCAAAACAGCTGTTTAATTAGTTCATAATAGTTTGTGATTTGTTGTTGTTTTCTGTCAGTTTTCAAACAGGATCAGCTGCCCTGAGATCTGTTATAACTGTGGCTCTTTGAATCCTGCAACAATTTTGAGATATGGGACTTTTTCAGGGTAGCAATGATTTAAGCTGTAAGTTAATAAAAACAACTTCAGCTGATTTTAACAGATTAAAGTGAAAAAGTAGATGCACACACCTACGAAAGAGTTATAATAACAACAAATGTAAAAATCATTTGAATCAGTATCTGTCCTTTCAGAAGCTTTTAGAAGAAGGAGATATCAAAAAGATAAATAACTCATCCTGTTTGTTTGTTTTTTCCAGAAAAGGACAGGAAGTCAGTTCATGTTATCACTTTTGTCCCCCTCTCTAGTCTGGGCCGAAGCAAAGTGTTTTTGTTCAACCTGCCAGTGTGCCATTTACAGAAAGCGCTGCAAACCACTGCTCCCCCTGTGCCATTTAAATCACGCTGTGAGCTGCCTTCAGGACAAAATTGTCCTTTTTTGTAATTGAAAGAGCAAATGGTGCTTTTTAATAACACTTGCTGCCATCACCATCTCGTAAACTGGCTTACATACACAGCAGTTGGATTTCTGTCTGTGAACAAAGTGTCTGAGAGTTTAATAGTCTAAAAATGTAGGAAAAGAAGACCCCTACATCCATTTGAGACCAAATATCCCCAAAAAACTAAACAATTAAAGGGGAAACTTCTTGTGCAAATTAAATCTGAAATCAGCAGAAAATGTTCAGCTGCTGTTCAGACAATTTTGAAATGGTGCATTCAAATGGAGCTGGTTCTTTTCAGTTTTCAGGAAGCAGCAGCTGTTGGACACAGCATTGACAGAAAAGAAGAGGAAAGCAGAAAAAAGAAGAGAAGGAGAGAGAGGGAGCTGCTATTAATCTCTCTCATTCATTCAGGATTCTACAATGAATTGGAGCTGTGGCTGCAGATAAAAACTGAGCTTTTTTTCCCTTCATTCTTCTCTGGTGATTATCTGCAGGCAGGTGCCCGGGTGGAGGAATGATCACAACAGAGCATGGAGGGGGACAGAGAGAGGAGGAAGAGGAGGAGGAGAGGGAAAGAGAAGGGAACAATGGAAGATAAATAGGTGAGATAAAAAAGAAGGAAAATGAAAGAATGGGGAAATAGAAATGAAGGTGGAGAGAATAGAGGAGGTATGAAGAAGGCAATAAAAGCAAGAAAGGCGGGAAAGAGGGAGCAGAATTGAGAATGACTCCAGACCAGCGTGAAGATACAAGAGAGGCATTACATTTAAGGAAAGAGAGGTGACTACACAAATTATTGTCACAACGAAACTTTACTTTCTTAGTGGATTTCAGTCAGTGATTGTTTCTTAATCATTGAATTATTTGATCTGTCAAACGTTGGAAAACAGTGAAAAACTCCAATCACAATTTCTTGGAGCCAACAATCCAAAATTAAAACTTTTATTGAACAGCAAATCAGGAAAACGACAAGGTTTTCGTATCAGACAGTGACTCCAATCAAATCAGTTCAGGGGAGGGGATTTGATTGTTCCACTAGAAACCAGTAGACCTGAGTACATCGAAAATATTTTAGGTTTAAACTAATAAATTGCCACACCTTACTGTTTCTGCAGCAGTTTTAAGTTTGGATTGATCCAAATAAAAAATAAGTAAAATAAGCCTCCGTCTCTCACTTGTAGTGGTTGCTGTTGTTAGTCAATTTAATTTAATTGATTTTATTTGTGAATTTGGGACCATGTACAATATTAAAGATAAATGTTGCCATTTGATGCATTTTACCAGAGTTAGCTTAAAGCTAGTTTACATTAACACAGTTAAAACATCACATAGTTATAAAACATCACAGAAAAACAAGACTATAAAGCATACAACACAGTGCACAGAGCAATACAGCGCAACACACACAGACAGAAAAACACTCTCACACAATATTGGTGATGTTTTGTTCATCTTTTTACCTTGTTGTTTTTTACATTTTGTTTTTTTGTCTTGTTTGATTTGATCTGTTTTCTAATGGACTCTTAAGTCTGTCGATAAAAATGATGATGATGATGATGACATACATATGAATATATCATCCAAGTTAAAAGCAGTGATTTAAAATAAAATGTATGTTTTTTCTCGATTTAGGTTTTACGACACTTCATGTTACGATACGATACCTGAAATGACGTTGATTGGTTTTTAATCCATCAATTCGACCACATAAAAACGGCTGTTGCTTTTTAAAGGTCTTTCCTAATCAATCCTGAGGGAAGCGTGACAAATCTGTAAGAAATGTAATGGCTACTTTTAAGGATATGCCAGATAAAAACACAGATGCCAACTTCATGGAAGAGCAAGAGGAAGAATCAGATGAAAGTCACTTGGATTTATTCTCTGGGGGCGATCAATGTTTAAAAATGTTCATGGCCGTCCATCTAATAGTTAATAGCTATTTTAGACTTGACTTAATTGGTTGACATAAACAAACTGACCAACATTCCCATCTCCTGACCACGTCCCCCACCATTACAATGCCCACTAACTATAGCACAAAATATATAACAGCACTGCTGGGAGAGATACTACTACACACAGTGTGTGTGTGTGTGTGGGGGGGGGACTACAGGAGAATAAAGAGAGCTGTTAGATTGAAATGCAATAACCCAGCAGTGAGAGTGAGAGTGAGAAGTTGATTGTGTGAGGAGAGAGGAGGTGCAGATAGGGAGGTGTTTAATATTGTTTATCTCAAATAAACACAAGCGCACAATAGAGATGTTATCCGGCCCTCCAAAGGGAGAGAAACATTTCAGATCAGGGTGGAAACGTGATAAGCTACATTCAAGATTGAATTAGGGAGAGGTATGATCTGATAGCTTGACTTCTGTAACTGCAGATACAACCAGAAAAATATTTACTCTTTTCTGTCGGAATGCCTCAACATGGACTCAACCTAGGGTCTATTTTTAGTCGGAAATACACCGTTCAAGACATTTTAAATCCAAAGGAGAGACACTGAGGTATCACTGCTTCTTATTATGCATATTGTGTTTATTATCTAAGGCCACAAACAATCAAATGCTGTGTTCACAGGACCACATCACAAGTCTGTGGTCAGGCAGGACCCTGATTTGTGCTTCTGTCAAAACCAACAGATAGAGGGAGGTAAAGAAAAATGAGCCTGGAAATGGAGACGATCTGCTTTGCATATCACAGGTTGCAGTTATTTTTAGAACGCATTATTTTAAGCGACAGGCAGCCAACACCTTTCTCTACATATCAAACATTTCCCAACATCTTTGCAATGTTTTCATTTCTGGGTGTGGCTGCCGTGTAACAAGTCTGCAACCAAAGGTGAACAAAGAAAACATTGCTGTAATAATCTACTGAAAGGATTTGTTTTGCACTGGATAGCCAGTAAATCCAGAAATACTCAGGAATAATTTCATATGGCTCATACATGGCTGTTGATCTAACCAATTAGCTCAGACTGCAAAAATCCTGTTAAATTAACCATTATAACTTTGAAAAGGTTACATTGAAAGGACTTTTTCGAGATGTATAAAACTCCTCGGATGTGCCCTCCCTGTCTGTCCAGCTTGCCCTCTGCGGTAGCCGTGCATGTGTTCCTCTGTGTACTGCTTAAACAGAACAAGAGGGAGATCAGAAAGCAATCAGAGCTGAGATGTAGACACACAGGGAGAGAGCCTGAGGGCCGCTGTCCAGAAGAATGAGAGAAGTTGAGTTTATTGACAGGTTTGTATGAGATGTGTTACTGTGGTCTCCCTCAGGGACACAGCTCACTGTGGCACAAGTCAGGCAGAAAAAAAGCCGACTGGATTAGCCTCCAGTCTGTCAATGAAAGATGTGTTTGAGGGAAGGAATGAAACACAAGTGTGGTATATTTGTAGTAATAGGGCCTGAAAACACTTTTTTTTCACTTGGATTTTTGCTTGCCTGGTCCTGAATATAATGTTGTACTGTATGTATTTCCATAGCTGTTTGGAATATGGAGCCAAGATTTCATGCTTTTTAAATGTGTGCAGACAATTTGAAGTTAGTTGAATCAAAGTAGATAAAAAAAACCATACTGCTCATTGGATTGGGCCTTTACAACACGTTTGCCCCTTTTCTGTACCTAGAAAAGATTTCAGCTGCAAATTAATATTAATGTTAGTGCATAAGTAAGAAGCTGAAAGCACCCATAAATGTGCGATATTGACTAAAAGAGTGACTGTTCTTCTTTGTACTGAGGGGTAATGCCACCTGGTGCAAAACAAGAGGTTTAGAGAAAGATATCAGACTTTGGATGCTTGGATATTGGTAAGACTGGATAAGTTCAATTCATTAACCATTTTGGTCTTTACATGGTATATTATTGATGAGAAAAAATGAGAGAATCACTAGATGTACCCAGTGTTTCAAAAAGGTTAAAAACATATTCTTGATTGTCTCATTAACAAACTGCACATTTATTTACTGGGGAGACAGTTTTTTAAAGTCAAGTGGGGCTCTATAGAAAGTCTTCCAGGTAATAGCTGTTCAGATGAAACTAAAGATCTGAGTGTGTCTTTCTGTTCAGTGGGTGTATTGAACTTCAGTCTAAACATAGAACAAGTCATCGTCCTGGTGTTGCAGAATGATTATAGCTCTCGTAGGACAAAAACACCTTTTGTATCCAGGCTTCTGTATTTGTGCAACGTCTCGCACATCAGCCCAGAAATCAATAGTCACATCCATTCTCCTGGTGTGTGTTGTTCATTTTTGTGTGTTCTTGTGAGTGAGTGTGTGTGTGTATGTGTGATTTCTGTGGCTGAGCTCATGATAAGTGCTAGAGTATTTTTTCCCTGCACTTGATTGTGCGGCTGACAATAGCAGTTAATGACAGCCCAGAGTGGCTGCACCACACGGTTTGACTGCGATGGTGGGGGATGGGCGAACGCGGAGGGGAAAACCCATTTTCAAAAGCATACATGGTTTTTATTCATAAACCTGTATGTGACGTGGCCAGCGGTTGCTTTTATTAAGCTCCAAGCACTCTCAATGAGCACTGCGAGTTTCAATTAAATCAAAGCTGTTTGAAGGCCTGCCGACATCACAGGGCCGGAACAAAAAGCTTTCAGCAGGTTGTGAATGTAGTCAATTGCAAACAAGATGTGCATTTCAATGAATCATTCAGAGTGGATGGCGAGAGGAAATGGATGGGTTGCACTAATAAAAACACAGAATAAACAAAGCATCAATCCTAATTGTGAAAAGGGGATTCCAGGTAGTTCCTGGCTTGATTTGTTTCATCTCAGCTTTTGATCCTGTGTCCAGTTAAAAGAAAACAATTTATGCTCCTGGAGGAAATGTGTTTAGTAAGTGAAATGTATTTTCAGATGCATTAAGGGTTTTTAAATGGAAGCAACTAAAGGAGAGTTCATATGGGCTTTTAAGACATTTGAAAAGGAACATTTTTTGAGTCAATATGCTGCTATGTTCTGTCTCTTTGTACCTTTAAACCTGAAGAGATACAGTTTTAACCAGAGCGCAGAATCGCAGGGGAACTCATGATACAATACAATTCAAAATATTTGGCCCATGATAAGATAATACAACGAGACAGCGATTCTGCGATAATTCATATATTGCAAGACAATCATACATCACGATATCTGATTAACTAAAGAATACAAAACAGTCCTAAGAAGGTCAAGCACAGGATTAAAGTTATTCACTACACTTTGATGTCAGATTCACCTCTAATCATGCTTCATCTCTTAACTCATTTTCACCGCTGTCCGACATTATTCCGCTGTCTTCTTCTTCTTCTTCCTTTTTCCCGCTGTCAGCTTCTTCATTGGCCAATTGACCTGTGTTCACGACCCAAATCGAAAGTTCCTCCCAGGAGCTTCAAGTAAAAGCCTTAATATTGTAATACTTAGAAGATATGTTCATACTCAAAGGGCCAAAATAAAGAGATTTTTACTGAACAGGAAGGGAACTAAGAAATGTATTTTTCAATGGGAATAATTGACTAAAGCTTATGAACAAAATGAGTATAAAGCACAATATTTATCTGCAGGATAAAGCTGCATAAAATAGAATACATGCACTGTGAAATAACTTTGAATTTGTACTTCAATAAAGTGTTTGACTAAATGCATTTCTGTCACTTTTCCATCTTTTTATTGCTACAGTTTATAGTGAATCTTAGAATTGACACCTATAGCTACATGGCTCTGCTGCATTATAAAACACTGAGCTCATCAGGCAGGTTTGTTCTGGTGGAAAACTCCCTGTCACCTTGTGTGTGTGTGTGTGCGTGTGTGTGTGTGTGTGTGTGTGTGTGTGTGCGTGTGTGTGTGTGTGTGTGTGTGTGTGTGTGTGTGTGTGTATGTTGTGACTGTGTGAAGTGCTGCAGGATGAAACACTGTGAACCTTTCAGTTCTCCGAGTCAAGGTGTCAGAGTGATTCAAACGTGAGGGATCCCTGTGAGAGCTGACAACATGTCGCTGCTCTCAAGACATCAAACTTTAATGAGAACAAAACTATTACACATCAGTTAACCACACGCTGAGGACTGCTCCTTATTGACTGGGTGTCAAGACCACACACAAGCACGCATGCACACACACAAACATAGTCACACATTTTCACACACATGCACTATTTAGGGTTTAAAAACACACACAATTAAACATGCATTTGCACCTACACACATATCCATCAATACTATTGAAAGAGTTCTTACTTCAGAAGTAGAGTGGATTAGGTGTGATAGATATTGATCATTGTTCATCACTTTTGGTCCTGGTCAATACAGGAGACATGTACTCCCTTGCACTTAATAATTATGTCTTTCAAAATAAGAGCAGCTAATAAAAAAGTGTTTTAGCTCATTAGGCCTTTTAAAACAATAATTAGCTCTGTTACACCACCACCACTTTTTTTATTCGCCCTTAGGCAAGTGTCAGATATGCCTCTTGATACTCTATACCATCAACATGACAAAACATGCATGTTCAGTTCCATGTTTATGGATGGTTGAGATGTATTTTTTATTCATATATGCACTTGTAGTGTGTGTGTGTGTGTGTGTGTGTGTGTGTGTGTGTGTGTGTGTGTGTGTGTGTGTGTGTGTGTGTGTGTGTGTGTGTGTGTGTGTGTGTGTGTGTGTGTGTGTGTGTAAGAAATCGATGGCATCGCTTTGTGCCAGCTCTAGCCCGCGGGCCGTGCAGGTCCCCTCGGACTGGCTCAGTTTATTGTACTCAAAAAAAAGGCAATTACAATGTTAATGTGTCGCAGCAGGAGAGGAGACCCGACCTGCGCCAGGAAACAGCACGTCAAAGGTTTGATGGAGAGAGCAGAGTCACCGTGGGTTAACTGCAAAACGGCGTCTAGGGAGCGTTTGATATCAAACACACACGGAGGAGAGGAAGAATCGCACATATAGATACAGTTGAGAGTCTTCCGAGAGAGAAAAAATAGTCCCACTTTGTATTGTAGATAGATAGATAGATAGATAGATAGATAGATAGATAGATAGATAGATAGATAGATAGATAGATAGATAGATAGATAGATAGATAGATAGATAGATAGATAGATAGATAGATAGATAGATAGATAGATAGATAGATAGATAGATAGATAGATAGATATTCATCCTGCTTCCTGTCACTGTTGTTCTCAGGCGGACGCCATCATGCAGGACTAATACAAACCCCTCTCAGAGGAAGTCTCTGGGGAGCCCATAATAAGCCATTAAACAGGGGCATTAGGAGTAATGAAAAGGCTCTTAGTGGTTTACCACTGCATGCCACCTGGATTGTCTCTCTCTCCGTTGAAGTGGGCGGCGGCTGTGAGCGTGCAGCTAAAACAAAAAAAATAACAAAAAGGGATAAACAGTTGAGATAAATGAAATGACGTTTGACAGGCTCTAGACTTGACAATGACGTGGAGATGACTGAGTTTGCCAGTGTTAGAGCAACTTCCATACACTGTTGTCTGGTATAAACAGCAGTTATGTGCGATATAGATGGGATGGATTTGGTTGAAAATATGTGCAATAAAAATGTGAAAAACAACCAGAATATTTTCATTGTTTTGGTTTCTATAAAGTGAAACCGTATACTGTGTATTAATGTTGTCCCATGTTGATAAAAGACCCCTCTAAAAAAAAAAGCATCCATCAGAATAATTGGTGGTGTTGTGAGTCTCAAACTTCAAGGTCTATTTGATAAATAAAGTCTAAATTCTGAACATATTGAGACGTTTGTCATTCTCTCTGATGCCTTTATGTGGGTGGCTGGTTGTTGTTTCATTTAGTACCTTTAGGGTGATTTGTGTGATGTTAATTATTTAAATAAAGTCATCTATATGTTCCCATTTGTGTATTTTTTTTCCTTCAGGAATTGCATGGGTGTCCGAAAACTCCAAATGTGATTTCTATGAAATTGCATCTAAATTTGAAGCAACATGTCCTCGAGATAATGAGTGCATAATCATCGAAACACACATCCTTAACCTCGAAATGGTCGAAAAATAAAGCTAAATGCAGTGCACAACAAGGCAACAAGAGGTTTGTATGATCTAACTTTCAGACTTAGTATCAGTTTAGAATCCAAAAAAGACAGATGTCGTTGTCTCTTCTTTTTTTCAAAGGCTACTTTTATACTTAAATATTACTAATCAAAGTTTAGCTTTTCATACTTGTTGCTTAAGAGAACAATATTCTGTTTTGTTTTTATATTCTGCTCAAAACACTTTTAGCACATACAAAAATGATTAAACAATAGCAACAAACATTGAGCAATTACAGTTTGTATTTGGTCAAACTTCTGGGTCCAATGTCAGTTAACCTCCAGGTATATAACCTTCAACATAAAAGCTTTAAGGGTGTATTTGTTCTGCTAAGGTGCCTCATAGAGACCAACGCTGTCCGTGGTGCTGAAATCTGCATCAAGACCGGTCTATGAAATGCTTTTCCCTCTCTCTCTGCTTTCAAAACGATTTACACAAACCTGCTCCGCGCAGACGACACATAATCTAGTCGATAACACAGACAGTGTGCTACCTGTGATTGTGATGCAAATGTTAATGGACTCTGAGGTCCTCTGATTAGCCTGATGTGGGCTAATTTCCCCTCCTCTCAGTCCCCGGAGAGCCCAGAGAGCCTTTTCGCTGTCTCTTATTAAGTGAGGAGTGTTGATGGTGTTTTTCTGCCTCACTGGGCAGACAGACAGGCGCAGCACACACCGGGAAACGAAGGGTTAAATAATAGATAATGTTGCACAGGTTAGAGGTATAGGTTTCAAGTGTGTTGGTCATGTATCCCTGTCTCTTTATTTCTCAAATATTCTTTTATCTCGACTCAATCTGTACCGTGCGTTAAACGATTCATGTTACACACCCCATTCTCTCTCTCTGTCTGCGACACACACTCATTGCACACTCTTCATTACCTTGTCTCTGAAAACATTTAATGGGTGAGGTAATGATAGCCTACAATGAAAGTTATTGTAGACCTACATAATTGCAGTCAGCGCCATGGAAACATGAAACCCAATTTACCCTGCTTGGCACAGAGTGATACAAAACACACTTCAGCAGCCTAGAGGATTAAAAGGCATGCTGTATGTGCAGTCAGGTCAGGTATTCTATCTAATATGATGTTTATTAATTTTATCTGTTTGTTTGTTTTTTATTTTTTTTTAAAGAAGCTTGAATCCGAGTTTTTTCTTCAGTTCTTTGTTCCTCCCAGGAGAGAAAGCTCCTCCATTATCGCTTAAATGAGGCCTTTATAATTTTGATTCGAGGAAAAAAATGGGGGGTTGGGTTGGTGTCGGTGGAGGAGTGAGGGAGGGAGGCTTCGTGGAGGCGGAGAACCTTGTGCCAGCTCACCCATGTGTGTAATGTGAAAAAGGAGAGCCGGGGGTGAAATAGTGAGAAGTGAGAGGAGGAGGACAAGGAGGAGGGGGGGGGGGGGGGGGGGAAGTGTGCGTGGGGGTGGGTACAGTGGGAAATGAATTTGAGGACAACAGTGAAACATTTTTGGATTTGACTTTCGGTCACCAAGAGAAACTAAAAAACAAAGAGCTCCCTGCAGGTGAAAGATAAAAAACACACCGATGCAGCACACAGATAAAAGAGCTTTGATTGTGTATTTCTGTATCGACAGAGACCAGGACCCTCCTGGGACGTGGCACCCTGACCCCCTGATGACTCTCAGGATGGGTGATAAACTGAGAAAATCACTTTCCTCCCCTTTGGAGATGAAGGATAATGATGCAGTTCTCACAAATCTGAGACATCTAAATGCTTGTTGTAGGTGTGAAGCCTTCAGTTATAATTAAATTAGTTTGAGGTTGTTGCTGTTTTTTACAACAATAGGCCTATGGGGGGAAATCATATTTTTCACAGTGTGACAGAGGCCTTACACTAGTTCTTTTTTTTTTTTTTTTTAAACCAACTAAAATCTTATTGTAATCTCAGTCCAAATACCTACACACTCCTGATAGGCTGGATATGTCATTTTATTATTGTTATTGTCATGTGTACAGCAGGTCGTGAGAAGGTCTGCAGGCTGCTGGTGTCACGGCTGCTCTTTTCATCCTGCAGCAGCTTCCTTCAGACAGCAGCGAGCACAGATCAGAGCAGGGCTGCAGAGCGCTGATAACAGCCTCTGTCATTAACTCTTTCATTCAGGGTTGGGGGGGGGGGGGGGGCAGCCATTTTCGTTCCCACAATTGAAAAAAAAAAAACATGCACAAAGCAGGTGCGGGTAAAAGTGAGCGATTTATTTGCCTCATATTTTAGGAATCAACTCCTGGCGTTTAAATGAGGTTGGAGAGTTATCAGAGATGCACAGCCTGATATAGGCTCACCTCCGTGATTGAAATCATTGAATTGTGGCGCAGCTTGGTTTCATAATTTATAGTCTGTAAATTATACAAACTGACCAATAAAACAAGCATAATAATAATAATGATGATAATAATGATTACGCGTTGTTCCCGGTCTATACTGAAGGATGATATCAGCTGGGCCAGAGAGACTGTTCTAGAGTCAGTGCTTTAAAAAAATATTTTTACATAGGGCTTTAATGTGGTGCTTCGTCTTTAAATTACTGAATTACATTCATGTCAGGCCTCTCGTGTTAGCCGGATAAAAAATAGACTTTTGTCCGATGCCAGTTATTTTTTGCAGCTGCTCTTATCCGGTTACAGTCTATTTAAGATGCCTGGTGCAGATCGTTTGATAGGCCATGTTCTTATTCTATTCTCAAGCTCAAAGAAAATAGTCTGGATGTTTGCAGCAGAGCAGGTTACAGTACATTGTTAGTGTTGTAGTTCAGACAGTGTTTGTAGGCCGCAGCTTTGCATCACATGATCGTGTAGTCTGCAGCCTGAGGAAACACTGCACGCGCTGGACACAGAGTACTACTGACAGGGCAATGTCAACAAACTGTTTGAGGCTCACTTAGGCTTACATGAATGGAAAACAAAATCACTGATATCAACGTTTAAAATGACCTATTACAAGATAAATACAATAAAACTGATAGGCTTATGAGAAATCTAGAAGCAACGTGTTCTTCTATATGACTTTATTTTTCAACCTGTATCGATTTCCTTTTCAGTTTTCTTCTACAAGGCGAAATACTCTTCGAAATGCACATTTTCGTCGTTGTTGTTTTTTAACTGGACAAAAGGTGGAAGTACTCTCGATTTCCAAAGAATAAAAATAAAACAATAGCGCATGATCACAAGAAAAAAAAACTCTGAATCGTTTCATCCATTATATTTTCTCTGTCAGCACATCTACAAAATATGGCCTGCGTTTTAACACATTTTTCTCAACGGAAACTTCGCCATGTCTCAGAGAGCATCTTTACTACACAATGAATGAGTAAACTGATGAATGAGCGTCCTGAATGAAGACATCACTGAAAACACAGCCGGAGGGATACAAGTAGACCAAACGTAAAGCCCAAATGTATGTAGAAAATTAACATTCTAAATTTATACTTTAAAATACTGCTGTCTAAAGTCCAGTGTCTTACCATCATAAAAAGTCAAAATGCAAAATATATTTCCTCAACAAACGCAACACGGATTTTAGGATCGATCCCTGTAATTCCAGAAACAATTTGGGTAATAATAGTGATGCTCCGCGTCCTCTCATTAAATATTAATTCGATTTATTACAAAATATACATACTTTTAAAATGTTATTTTATCTAGTCCATAGAGTTTGGGTTTTCTTCGAATTACAGCCTCCTTTTATACGCGTAAAGTTATGCAAGATTTGAGGCCCCCCGGAATGTCATTGGATGTTAGGATGAGGTATTATAGATTATGGGTTGGGGAAGGGATGGTGGGGGTACTACAAGCACCTCCCCTAGAAATGCAGCAAATCTCTCCCGTTTTCTCCTGGTGGGGCACTGGGAGGGCTGGAGACGTGCTTTGCATTGGCAGGCTGATGAGGACACGTGTCTCCTCCCTGCCTCCCCCCCCGGGCTCCACGGTACCGCATTGGCATCAGTAAAGGCACCTGAAAGCCGACAACCGACTCCTGGAAAAGCTGGCTGCAACCTTATAACCTGAAAGACAGCGATATTATAGCCCCTACAGAAACCTGTGGCTCGCCTTTTTTCGTGCGTAAAGCTTTTGCGCACACCGCCAAACTGCCTCAGAGACTGAAGGTGCGCTACTCGTCTATCACAGAGCACAGTCCCAAAATGCAGAAACGGAGCAACGACTTCTGAAGGTGACATGAACCTCGTGCTAATCAAGAGCAGTAGGCGATCACTGAGCAAGAAGTGGAGATAGCAACTGAAAACCATCGGTGTCTTGAAACTAAACTTGTGTTTTTTCCGCGTGGCTTTATCTGATGCAGAGAATCAAGAGCTGCCACCCAAAGTAGCCTAACATTTTTACTGTCTGGAGGAGAAAAACACTAATTTAGCTGCAGACAGATCCAGGAGAAGAGTGAAAATGGCGACGTTAATCAAAAGCAAGCTTTCTAATAAACTGTCAAATGCAGCCACCACTGTCAGCAACAAATCCCAGGCGAAGGTGAGCGGCATGTTCGCCAGGATGGGCTTCCAGGCCGCCACCGACGAGGAGGGTCTGGGATTCGCCGCCTGCGATGACCTGGACTACGACCACCGGCAGGGCATGCAGATGGACATTTTAACAAGCGATGAGATGGGAGGTGCGGGCGCCGGAGACGGAGACGGAGACGCGCTGGAGGGGGACAGCCACTACCAGAGGGACGGCACCGGTCCCCCGCACTCAGCTTCAAAAGACGGAGGTCTTACGGACGAAGTCAGACCAAAAATCACCGCTTGGGAGGCGGGCTGGAACGTCACGAATGCAATCCAGGTAAAAACGCCATTCACGGACTGGAAACGGGCGGGTCCGATGCTCGGTTCTAATTGGCTGTGTGCCTCTGGAGAAGCTGTGAAATTCTAGAACAACGCACACCTGCGCCCACATAAAGTCTTCATAAAATATTCCGAACAAAAGCAACAAGGTTTTTCTCCCCTTGAAAGCAACTGTATTCAGTTTGCTGTTTTAATAAACATGCAACATGTATCAGCCTTTATAAAGTGTGGCTTTACGACTAAAGGTAATTTTTAAAAACCCAACTGACTTTTATTCTAACATATTTTCATTGGAGCAGTGCAGATTTCAGAGAAGCTAAGGCGATACAATGCGCTGAAAAGGGGAGGTATTGATGCCCTGTGCCCCCCTCCTCTCTTCCCCCCTCCTCTTCATCACACACATTCTTTGTCTTCAGGTAAATGTCCAATGTCATCGATGCCTTTGCCTGATAACAGCTCAACTAGCAATACTATCACGGCAATGAATACAAGACTAAGGAATTACACCATCAATTTGTAGATTTTGAAAGGAGATAAAGTATAAGCTATGTTTCAATTATTTTGGAACCCTTTTGGGATTCTTTGTAAACATTTACGGCTATAATTTTAAGGTTTTGAAATAGCTTTTTATGGCTGGACACATGGGCATGTCTATTTTTTCGCAAGATAAGGGTCATGTATATTCCAATACTGATTCGTGAAATGCATTCGCAGATAATTGAGCAACAGAAAATATTTTTACGCATGACAAATTAGGCACAGGGAATGAACTATGCGTGTAGTTAATTTGCGCAAAGGTGAGTATGTGATATGAAAAGAGGCCTGCCATCGTTGTAGTGCAAGGATTTACTCGAGAGTGGAGTCCCTGGTGTGTAGGCTATGCGACAAAAATCCCTAGACGCAATCCTGTCATGCCTTATCACGGCTGTTGTCACGGCAGTCACTGTGACGTAAGAGTGTGTCTCCTCCAGCTTTTGATGACGTCAGAGGCGGGCGGAGGCGCTCAAAGCAAAGTGGAAAACCCACAACATGAAACGGGAGTGACATCCTCTACTGAAGAGTCAAAGCCAAAGTTTAAATATGATAAGAATTCAAATAAAACATTACATATTTGAAAATGAATCAGGAATGATTACTTAATGGTCAAATTCTTACACTCTGCTTCATTCATATTGTGTTGTACCCTCTTTTTAATGTTTCTAGGGGATGTTCGTTCTTGGGTTGCCCTACGCCATCCTGCATGGAGGATACCTCGGACTTTTTCTCATTATTTTCGCCGCCGTGGTGTGCTGCTACACGGGGAAAATCCTAATTTCCTGCCTGTACGAGGAGGACGAAGATGGGCAGCTGGTCCGTGTGAGGGACTCCTATGTGGACATTGCCAACGCCTGCTGCCAGCCCAGGTTCCCGTCTTTAGGTGGCCATATCGTGAATGTAGCCCAAATCATAGAGCTGGTGATGACTTGCATCCTGTATGTGGTGGTCAGTGGAAACCTTATGTACAACAGCTTCCCCAACATGCCCATCTCCCAGAAGTCCTGGGCCGTCATCGCCACCGCTGCTTTGCTCCCCTGCGCCTTCCTCAAGAACCTGAAAGCCGTCTCCAAGTTCAGCTTGCTGTGCACGGTAGCCCACTTTATCATCAACGTCCTGGTGATCGCATACTGCCTCTCCAGAGCGCGGGACTGGGCCTGGGACAAGGTTAAGTTTTACATCGATGTTAAGAAGTTCCCCATCTCCATTGGGATTATCGTGTTCAGCTACACCTCGCAGATCTTCCTGCCGTCACTGGAGGGAAACATGCAGAAACCTAGCGAGTTCCATTGCATGATGAACTGGACTCACATTGCTGCCTGCATCCTCAAGGGCCTCTTCGCCCTCGTAGCCTACCTGACCTGGGCCGACGCAACCAAGGAGGTCATCACAGACAACCTGCCCCCCGGAATTCGAGCCGTTGTCAACCTCTTCCTCGTGTCCAAAGCTTTGCTGTCGTATCCGCTGCCGTTTTTCGCTGCCGTAGAGGTATTAGAGAAATCGTTTTTCCAGGAAGGGGGACGCTCGTACTTCCCAGATTGCTACGGAGGCGATGGACGCCTAAAGTCCTGGGGACTCGGTCTCCGCTGTGGCCTTGTCGTGTTCACCTTGCTCATGGCCATCTTTGTGCCCCATTTCGCCCTCCTCATGGGTCTCACCGGCAGTCTGACGGGTGCAGGCCTCTGCTTTCTGCTTCCCAGTCTCTTCCACCTCAAGCTTTTATGGAGAAAGCTGCAATGGCACCAGGTTTTCTTTGATGTCTCCATCTTTGTAATAGGAGGTATATGCAGCATATCTGGTTTTATCCACTCAATGGAGGGGCTCATGGAGGCTTTCCATGATAACATAGAAGAGTAGATTCAAGCCATTGTCGGAAATAGATGTTAACTTAGTGAAAATATAAAGTCACGACTTTGCAGCAAGCGCAGCCCCCCTTTCTGCTTAAACCATGTGTAAAAGCACGCACCGACCACATTTTACGCACACCTACAGTCTTGCATCATTTAAGAACACACACACACACACACACACACACACACACACACACACACACGCACACGCACACGCACACAGAAATAGAACCGGTGGCAGCAAAGGAATCTACCACAACACACTATATGGACAGTTCATGTTGTATAAATATGCGAACAAACGTACATAAACATATTTGCAGTGGAGTGAACGTTTACAATATCGACCTAAACGAAATTAGCAAGAAGGGCAGTTAGTCTTTTCGTCGCTCTTGTGGTGCTTCCCCACATGAGACTTCACTTAATGTCACGCTCGAGTTTATGATGGACGGATATTAGAGCATAATGGGATTTAATTAGGATTTAGATACGTTCATTTCAAATGGAAAAAAAATGCCACCCTATTATTCTAAAGGTTATTTGAACGATGATTAGGGGCAATGAATGTGGTGTAAAATTCTGACATGAAGAAAAAAAAACAATGGCAATAACCAGCAGAAAAAAACAATGCATCTTGACGTGTGTTAAAGAATAGCGAAGTTTCGATAAAAATTTGAAAATTGGACCTTCCCTGAACAGTTTAAAATACTGGAAATGCAAAATATCAAAGTTCACAGCAGCAGCTATTCAAACTATGCATTGAATGTATGATATTTCAGACACACAAAACATAACGAAACTGGGAAGTAGAAAATACAAAAAGTAATTTCGATTATTCTGCGGGAAAGTGTTAAAGTTTTGATATTTTTTTTCCCAATACTTACATTTATTTTATGGAGCTTTTAAATCGGCAATAATGGAATCCAAAAGAAACCCCCTCACATCTTGGCTGAAATATAAACTATAGACGGGGACCCGCGTCTAATCCAATTACCCATAATGCTCACCATTACATTAGAAAAAAACATGGCCTGTTCTGAAATTAATTTGAAAGACTCAAGTGTCGCAAATTCGGTGTCTGAAAATCTAAAAAAGGAGATCCTTAAAGAGGAAAATGTGCATACAGACATTTCTCATTCTGTGCAATGCAATGGGTCCTGTGGAAATGTTATAAAAACCGTATGTGTAGTGTGTTATTGTGGTTTCAAAAAGATGGAATGTATATCTCAAAGTCGTTATCATATATCGTGAAATTAATATTAAAGAATAAAGACATAAGTGAAATTATAATGTAAAAATGTGTGTGGTTTTATGTAAAACGACAAACGGTCAGAACATGTATTTTTTTCTCTCTATAATAAAATACAGAAAATGTTGGAGAAAGAAGTGGTATTCATTTTATTTTGTTTAATTCGAAATTGAGGTTAAGTGACATCCAGCAAAAGGCCTTGGGAGGGGAGGGGGGAATCATACCACGAGTCTGTGTTGCTGTCTGAGAAGGAGCGATGGAGGTCGACACAGGCCTATTGTTTACCCATAATCCCATTACAAATCCTGCTGGATTTTCTTTGCAATTGTATTTTCCGTTTTGTCGATTGACACTTAAAGTACGAGTATTCTCCATCGGGCCTTGTAGTGCTACATGCTCTAATAAAGAGCATTTGGACAGATTTTATGCCGCAGGCATCAGGCCTTATAAACTGGACCTGTTCAGCCACTGTGTTGATTTTATGCTGCGCAACATCTGGACGTTCCGTTTATTCTGCGAGTGGGCAAATCCTACCAGCTGTTGACAATTCAAACTACCTGGTGCGTACCGATTAACCGCCTACCTAAACTATCAGCAGCCATAAAGGCTCAATTCAAAGCACCGAAAAGAAATTTCAATTTCCAAAGCGATCACAGGTGAAGAGCTCAAACAGAACATGTAAATGCACGTACATCCATATTTTTCAATAATATGACTTTAGGCCCAAAACCTTATTTGAAGTCACAAAGCATTTTACTGCATACACCAAACTTAGATATCAATCCACCAGGGGTGTCCGTAATAATAAATACAACGGGTTAAATGTAAAAACGAAAATCGATTCGTGAACATGTATTAAGAAAAGGTATCGTAACATTAAACAAGCAAAAGATGAATTTCCTGCTATAATCATCTCCATGATTTTTACTAAAGATTTTCATGCTTGGAGAGCCCCCTAGTGGACTGGGGAGTAATTGCACAAAAGTGAAAAAAATAATTCATCAGGCACGTCTGCACTACGCACCAATGTAATCATATTATCAAGTAGTTTTAAATGTTTGGACACCAAAAATTATGTTAAGACATACTGCACTTAATCCTTATCGACCCTAACAAAA
This sequence comes from Tautogolabrus adspersus, assembly GCA_020745685.1. Taxonomy (NCBI): domain Eukaryota; kingdom Metazoa; phylum Chordata; class Actinopteri; order Labriformes; family Labridae; genus Tautogolabrus; species Tautogolabrus adspersus. The sequence goes on from CM036538.1 coordinate 25,200,128, forward strand.
ATAAGTTAGCTTCTTGTAAATATTATCATAACAGACTCAGGATGTACCACCAGTGTTTTTATGACAGAACTCAAATCAAGGTCACTGCTTGTGCTTAGAATAGTTATTTCTATCAGTTTTTGTTGATTGAGATAAAAAGATTATGGTTCTATTTTATATGCTTATTAGTAAGGTATTATTGGTGTGTACCGGAGTGCCCAACATTGAAAGCTGTTAGTAGGCCTAATAGTTTCTCTTCTACTCATGCTTGTTAATGGGATGGGAAAAAATACAACACCCTCAAATGTAGTGCTATCCAGTAAAACACCAATTAAACTCAAGTTAGTAAGATGTTAAATTAACACCACCCTGACAGTGTCATACACTCAGGCAGAATTCTGTGCAGACGGGCTCCATTTGATCAAGTTAGTATTGAACAGTGCGAGATGGCTGGTGAGTAATTACTTTATGAGTATATACATTTGAGTTCATTTTCTTTTTACTTAATATGAGGCAACCCTCTGTAAGCATATTCACTTTCAAAATTTTATTTGAGCTGAAATTCAAATTCATGATATTAAACAGAATTATAAACAGTGACAGTAGAATTAATACTTTTTAATATCGGTAATATGCTCCCAATTCAGCGTTAGTGGTTCACTGGCGCCCACACACCACAGGAGGAGCGTCATAAAACAGTGTTCATCTCGCTCATTGGACATCAGTGCAAAGTCTCATTTACCCAGCACTTGAGAGCTTGAAACGTACACAAGATAAAACATTCAAATACTTTTCACTGACAGAAACAAAAACAGCTTGTTTTCAAAGTGACACTCCACGAAAAGATAAATTACTTTTTATTTCAAGTAATGGAGTTTCTGAAAACATCAATAAAACTTTCATAATTATACAATGACAGTGAAATATTTACAGGCAATTGATGCCATTGGTAAGAAAGGAACTCGCAAAAGGATAAGTAGATTAAAGATAAGAAAAAGGTATCCAAGTGGCCCACAGAAAAGGACATCCCCATGAAGTGAATTTATAGTCTGAATAGTAGTAGAGCAGATTCAGATACATCCGCTGTACACTGATATTAATGTTTTCACCTTTGTACAGATGGAGTCAGCATGGCCCCACAGTCGCACATGAAGCCCTCTAATGTTGTGGTGAGGGGAAACAGTAAGGCTCATTGGATTGGCTCTTCGTTGCTCTGCGTTGTGGGCTTTTTAGTGGCGGTCTCGACCACCCAAGGATGGGACAGGACGCCCTGGATGGGCAGTCTTTGCATGGGGTTGTGCTTCAGCAGCCTGGCAACCAAGTCTTTAGCACCAGCACTGATATTGGATTGTGCAGGGTAGGTATATTCCACCTGGATGGAAAAGCCAGAAAATCATTGCAAGGCTAAACTGTAGTGCAAACATGAAGGTGGGAGGAAAAAGTGACAGTTCTGGAAATGTAAAGGTTTAGGATACACGTGTCTATATTACCAACACTCATTTCATTCTGCATTAAAAAGATAAAAAAAAATTATACACACTACTATATTATATCATTTTGGGGATACTTAGTTATCAGTTGCTTACCCTTGATATTCTGCGGTAGGTTTCATCGTGAGATTTGGCCTCAAATGGGGGTTTTCCGACCAGGAACTCATAGCAGAGCACACCCAGACTCCAAAGGTCTACCTTTTCATCATGAGTTTTTCCCTCAATCATCTCTGGAGGCAAGTAGTCAAGAGTTCCACACAGTGTGGATCTCCTGAAACAAAAAGAAGAATGGTTGAAGTCAGATTCAGGCCAGTCACCGAGAGGTTAAAGAGAAGTGTGTACGACCAAGTAAGTAATTCAAGAATAATTCAGACTAGAAAATTACAAATGCTACCCAAAACTAATTTTAACGAATCATAATGATAAGTTTTACTGAAAGGCAATACATATACAATACTTCATTAAAAAAAAGAAAAGTGATGCATTTGCAAAAGCATATATGCATACCTGGAGGAAGGTGTGTGAACAGACCAGCCAAAATCTGCAATCTTAAGCTCCCCGTTGGCCCCGAGTAACAGGTTCTCTGGCTTGATGTCCCTGTGGATTACCTTCTTGGAGTGACAATAGGTGAGGGCATCTGCCAGCTCCATGATGTACTAGTACATTAAATAAAAAACAGTCAATACAACTTTCATCACCATGTGTTTGACAGCATCCTTCATTTTAAAACATTCCAAAAAAACTTAAGAAAGCATACAGAAAATCAACATGCTGGTAGAGTTACAATACAGCAGCTTGTATTCATTTTAACCATCACTTAAAACAGAATGAATTCACACAAGTGTTGAGGTTGGTCAAATTACTATTGAGAAGCAAAGTAAACATTTTATTAAAAAACATCAACAAAATAACAGACTTACCGTTGCACTTCTTTCCTCAGAAAAACTTCCACAGCGCTGCAGCTCACCGTACAGTTCACCCTTTGGTGCAAACTCAAGGATGAGGTACACCCGAGATGAATCGTGGAAGTAACCATAGAGGCGCAGGATATTGGGGTGCCTGCAGGTTACCGATGCAGAGAAGTGGTCTGAGAAATGTTGTCAAAAACTCAGCAAACATTCAATAAAGACTGAATAACGACCGAAGTTACTCCTTGTGATACTAATGTCTCTGCCAAATTAGGCAAAACTTTCAAACAAACACTTGGCATGAACCAGTCATTTGAAATGAACTAAAGCGGAGACATGAAAAGATTTAAAGATGAATCAAGCATGATTCTGCTTATCTAGGGAATGTGTGGTTCAAAAAGCTACCAAGAAACACATGTAATGTTCTCCAGGCTTTACTGCTGCAAAACATGTGGCACATGATCACAGCAGAATAAAGCTCAACTAGCACTGAACTGAAGGATTTTACACACAAAAAACACCTGTCATATAGGTAGCTCACTTCACAAGTCTACCAAAGGTGCACAGCCTGGGACAGTCAGACTGTCATTGTTGTCACTTTCCAGAGATTTCAGTGTACAGCTCCATTTGGTGCACATCAAACAAAACATATTTACACTGCATATAATATCCAAATTTCTATTGTAGTTTAACAGGTTCTCTTTCCTGATTTCTTTTTTTTTAGATGAATTCAAACAATCAACTTTAGCAATAACCAGATGAAGTTACCCGACTGGTCATTTGAGTTGCTGTCTGTTCAAATAAAGTAACATCTACTTTGTACTGCCATGGCATCAAAATTAAGCAGTCTCGTCTTGCCAGTGATGTAGAAATCAGTAATGAATTGATAGAAACTGATGTCTGCGATCTTTAAGAACCCCAATCTCATAATAAGGATGGCCACGTAGCAAAACTTCCTCCGCTACAGTCAGGACTCATATTTGACACAGTATTTTATCAATTGTGTAATTGGAATGATTCATTACCTGAGGTGAGACTGGATCTCTACTTCTCTCCTGAGCTGGTGCTCCACCCCAGCCTTCTCCAACTGCTTCTTGAAGAGCACCTTCAGGGCCAAGATGAACTTACTCTGCCGCTCTCTGGCCAGATACACATTGCCAAATTTACCCTTTCCCAAGGGACGGCCAATGTCAAAATTTTCCAAGCTCCATCGTTTACTGAATGAGCAGAAATGTACATGGTTACAAACAACGCTGACTACAAAAAGTGTAATTTTTAAGCTTATGAAAGAAATGCACAATTAGACAAACCTTGCTGCAGAGGCTTTGGCAGATTCAATCTTGGTTAGTTTGTCTAATAATAAGATTAAAGAATTCATTAGAGATCCAAAAGAAAAAACAGCCACACAGACCATTGATTTGAATGTATAATATTATATTATGCTTACTCTGGGGCTTGTCCTGCTTTGCTGGTTCTGATGGTGTTTTTGTTGGCTCTGGGTTAACCTTGGACAGTTCTGTCTTTGGTTGGTTTAGCTGGGGATTACATTTAGGATGTGGTGTAGGATTTCCACTTGGAGTAGCAGGGTTCACATTCTGAGTGTTGAGGTTGGAGGACTTTGCAGTAACAGAGACATAAGACACTGGTTTCTGATGGCTCACAGGCCTCTGAACACGCTGAGGTCCATTTGACACACCTAGGACACGCTGATGTGAGGTTGGTGTAACCACAGCCATCTGGGACTGTTGGGAGACAGGAATCCGCTTTGGCCCATCACTGACCGACTGCAATTAAAAAAGAAAAAACAATAAACAGACTGTTGTATGGTTTCTAATCACCCTTGCAACATGAGTGCAGCATCTTTTGTCAACCTTGACTTTTGAGATGCATGTTTGTTATTCTGGCTATGAGTGCCACTTTAAAGGCACATGTTTACAAAGTGCTTTGACATACGGCAAACGCATAAAAACAACAAAGCAAAAGAACCCAAACATGGAAGAACATAAAAAGCAAAATGCATATTCATAGTTTGGTGTTGGATATTTATTAAATAGCCTGTACAGCGTTACAAGACATTCCATTTTCACAACAGGTTGGTCTCAGTGTGCCAGCAGTGATTTCTTCCACCTCTTGATTATATAGTGGGGTGTAATATGTGCATTACCTTTACTTCAGGCTTTTGAGGTTTTATGCTCTTCGTCAGTTTGAGTCTGGCAGTAGAGTCCATATCCTGAAAGAAAGGAAAGTGGAGATTGTTTCTTCAATTTTCAATAAAAATATTATAAACTACTATTACGTAGAGTTAAAACAGGTAAATGCAACGAATTAACACAAGCAGAGAACTTGTAAGGCAGTTTTTGCCACTCTGGGTAATCTGGCTACACTGTTTAAGTGTTAAATAAATACTAAGATTAAAAGGTGTTTACCCTATTGTTGATGCTCCCTTGTACTTTTACATACAGAAATCAGTTTATCAGTCTGCGACCCGCCAGTTACAAAGACGATAAAACGTTTGCAATCTTCATGGCGTGGCTTACTTTTGAAGTCAGATACGTGAAGGTTAGGACTAACTTTTCGCTCCCCGGCGAGTTTAGCAGGTACAGTTATAAAGCAAAGCTGCTGTAAGTGTTGCACCCTTAAAATGAACCGGTCAGAACCATAGATTAACTCGTCCATCTTCACTTTTTGCAACTTTTATTAAAGAAATGCCCACAGCTCAACACAAGCTCACTTCGTTTTTCAGCCTACACACCAGTGTCTCTCTTAAAGGGCAAGTGCCTTAATCTTAACAGGTAGGTAAAGCCAGTTCTTTCCTCTACAGTCAGTAAATAAGAAAACAATAAAGTACTGTTTGTAACTTGCATTTCTTTTACCAATTATCTTAGAAATATTAATTAACTTAAACACTTCTGGAAATCAAATTAATGTAACTTGACACACTAACATAACAAAATATCAGGACAAATATGAAATAGCAGTTTTCAGTGTGTTACATAAGCTAATGTTACTTACCTAAATGTGTTGATGGTATTACACGAAGTCCGAAAACAAATCCTGAATTCAAACCAAGAGCTAGCTAAAAGAGGTAGCTAACGTAAGCTAGCAGCTACGTCGGTTAGTGGACGAGAGCTGGTTTTCGTCACTAACTACATAAATATTCGTTTTTATGGCGCAGCAACACAAGGCTATCGCAATATAACTCCTTTGGAAGCCGATTCAATGTGTTGAAAAGGTAAATGCAGATGAATAAGAATCAAATAAAACCTTAAAGTAATGCAAGTTAAACCCTCTAATGCGGCTGGTTCACACTTCCCTTCTGAACTGCTTGTTTTATTTCAAACGTCCCTCCGTTTAAAACCTTTAAATACACCGCAGCCTCTCATTGGCTGGGGGAATGCTCGAGCTCGCTCACCATTGGCTGCTGCAACATCTCGACGTCATAGACAAATCCTCCGAAACAGCAGAGGGCAGCATCGTGACTGACCAGGGTGAAGATCTCTGGTGTCAAAAATGAAACACAAAAATCTATTTCTCATGCAAATATCATTATAAAAAATAAATTAAGAAATACATAAATAGAGAGATGTTTTTGTTTTGATGTTGGTTTTCTGAACAGTTTCGCTGTGTTATGTTTAAAGCAAAATAAAAGAAACTAGACGTGTCAGACTCATCACATTTTGGTGGACAGAAAGTGTGTTCACTTCAACTTCCTTTATAGAAAACAAAACTAATATATAACTCCACACATTCAACTTCAGGTTAGATAATGGATATATTTATTTATTCATTTTAAACCAACATGACGTTTAATAAAATCTTTGTGTAGTTCTTCTGGAGATGAAATTGCAAGTCAATCAATTGGCCACAGCGTGGCAGCATCTGGCCCCTGCATTTCAAACATGCACCATCCATGTATGAACAACGTAAGAAGAATGCAGTTGTACTAGTTAACTCCTCAAGGTCTTTCATCAGTGGGTAAAGAAGAGCTTTAATACAAAAGTAAAAAACATTTAAGCATTTTAAATATTTCTAAAGAAAAAGTACAATCAGAATAAGCATCTCTTTATACCTAAAGTATCGAAATTGGTAGCCATTAGAAAGAATAAAACATTTCAGAATAATGTCTATATCAACAAGACATAACAAGTGATGCAATCCTTTGCCTGCATTTGGTAAAGATGGACCAAATTTCAATACTCTATTTGCTGCTGGGTAGCTTAATGCAAAATAATACAATATAATCAACAAATTTTACATTTTATGTAGATATGAAGAAATAGAAAGTTTGCTCAAAGGCATAACATCTTAATTCAAGAGAAAAAGTACACAATACCTCAAAATCAGGACTCTAGTTAATAGTTTCATTAACAACCTTAGTTTGTGTTTACATTCAGACAATGTGGGTCACAATTAACTCTTTAATTTCCTTTCGCTATCAATGACTTTAACAGAGGATATATCTAGTGAATATTCCATGACTAAAGCGATATAAAAAATCAAGCTAATATCGTATTTCAGAATAATAATTTGTACTTGATGTACAACATTTTCACTGAGGTCATGTTGCTTCTTGAAATAACTAGATTGGATGAATATCAAATGTTTGGTTCAATACAATAAAAAGTTCAGATCTGTAGTACATATTTTAAAGTAAATGATGGAAAAGATCTTTTGAAACTGGTTAAAATAAATAACTTTATTGCAACATTTCAGTTAGTGAGACATATTTAACATAGGCACAAAATCACATTTATTAACTAAGCATCAGATATCACATTTCTCAATAGTCAACCACAGTCACAACTTACTACTTCAAAACCAACAATTTCTCTAAATAAATATTCCTGTTACGTGTAAAAAAAATAATAATTAGAGAAACTTTCCCATAACCATACTGCTGTCTATTACATGAAGAGAAACCTTTTTATTTGCTTAATGTAACCACATCCAACATCTCAAAAACAGTATTACCAAAATATTAAGACTCTTTAGCAACCTCAGAATTGTAGCAGCTTTTCTTTGTTTAAAAATGAAATATCTTAAGTGCAAATAAGTGTCACCCTTCCACAGAGAGGATAGGCTGAGAGGTCTTTGTTCAAGCTGAGGAGCTAAAGTCTTGAGTGTTTTGATATAACTGTTTGAGTCCAGAGAACATGTTCAGGTACAGTATGTAACTGATAGTTCTTACTGATTAAGTGTCTACACATTGGACTGATTCAATTTAGAGTAACAAAGCATTTGATAAGGTCTCCTTCAAGAACATAAATATGGCAAGTAGCTTGATCCCTTCATTTCACTTAAATACCTCAATAGCATTATTAGTTATCACATTATAGCATAATACAGTTAACATTCAGGCTGACAAACTTTGCCTGGAACAGAGTGTCTTGTTATTACTGAGGTCCCGCAAGAAAACATTGAGTCGAAAGCTCTGTTACAGTTATGGCAAAACAGATTAACATGTCAGTGTTGTCGGCTGTGCTAACCCAAGCTTTTACTCTCCGTCACCTGACACCACCTTCATGTACACTTGACATGCAACACACTTGACTCCTACTTTGACATAGCATTGTTGTTGTTATAACAAGATTGTTCCCTTCACAATTAATGTTTTTAACAACTCTGTTGTTGTCAGCACAGAGTTCAGAGGAGCTAGAGGAGACTTACTGGTGTTCTGATGAAAACACAGCTGGCAAAGGTGCTTGAAAGAGGCTGGACAAAACGTGGGTGTGTCTGCTTTGGCACTTTTGTTTTTTTTGTTATTTTTTCCTCAGTTCACCCAGTGGTTCTGCTACCTTTTGACAGTGTTACATGTTTCCAAACACATAGTTTATAGTAGTGTTTAAACTTGTCCCTGAGCTTGCCGCTTTCTTTTATTTTTCTTCCAAAGTTTCTTAGTCAGTGCAGTCCTGCGAGGCAGCACGCACTGAAAACACTCCACAGAATCGTTTCATATCCCAGTCAGCTATTAAAATATATATCTAATGTAGATAGTCAAGTTTATGAGATGAATGAAGTTTACCCTCACATAATACAAAATCTCCAGAGCACCAAAACAGCACCAGAGCATCCCAAAGGGATACTGCTTGTACCGGCGTGTAGTTTCGCTCAGACTCTGCTGGATAAGAGAGGCGGCTGTCATTTCTCAGTGACAGCAGCAGCAGCCATGGGGGTGCGTATGGTCGTGCGTGCTGCTGCTGCCAGCTCCTCGATTTCTGCATTCAGTCGTCGGATCACCCATTCCATGGCTTCACGGCCCTGAATAAAAGCAAAGAAGAATTAGCCAATAGAAAGGTATAATAAGGTAAATAATCCTGCAGTTTTTTTACTACCCAATTATCTCTTTTCTTGGTATATGCTTTACCTGCTCTCTGCACTTTAATGGTTCTTTTGCTTGGATTTAAGTTACTTAACGATTGTTTTCATGCTAAAGTCTACTAAAAGCTGGGGAAGCTGTGTAGGAATGTGTTTCAAAGGTCTACCATGTAGCTTGCTATGCTAGAATGTACAGTTTGTACAGTACACACTGTGTTTACTAGCAAAAGGCATTACATTGTGACTGTACTCATGATGTTACAGTACACTTGCCTTGAGCATCTCCGCCATGAGAAAGAACAAAGACATCGTTTTTGTGAACACATACAGTATCTGGCACTCCCACATTTCTCTTCTTTAAGTCCTGGGTTTTGTGTAATACCCGTGAAATATTTTAAACTTCACTGCGTAGGGTCAAAAGACAAAAAGCTCTACGGTTATACAGAACTCCTCCTAACCCAGATTTAAAATACAAAAAAGGGCAGCCAGTAGACATGGCTTTATTTGAAGAAATCACAAGTTAAAAAGGCTAGGAACTACAAGCGCAGTAACTATTCAAAGCACTGTTTATTGTAAATGATGATACATTATAAAGCTATGGCTAAATGAACATTTATCCTACCAAGAACCCCCACAGATATATCTGTTACTAAAAGAGTCTTTTCTGATAGATTTCTTACCTTCCCAGCGTTGGAAGAGATGGTGCTGGCCATAACTCCCTCGAGGTAACTGTTGAGACTGACTCCTTTCACAGAGATGATAGCTTCCTGAGTCAGTATTGTCCTAGAGTTTAGGTGAGTTAAAAACAGTCAGTGTTAAAGTCTTGTTTATAAATTAATGATTAAAGTTAGATCAAATCCTATCCATTAGAAAAAAGAAGAATAAAAAACGTACTTTTCTTTATCCTCAGGGTGTGGTTTGTATGTTAACTTCTCATCCACAGACACCATGTTTGTGAAAGTGATCTATAGAGGAAACATGATACATTTATGTTAAGATATAGTCTCAGTGAGAGCATGTGAACGCGGCACAATGTGTGTTCATTGCTGAGCTGTGAGTTATTGGCCTATAGGACAAGCAAGACTTCATTCCAGAGACACCATTGAACACACTAAGCTGTGTGTGGGTACAACTCTGGCGTGTTATGTCATAAAGACTCACATTTGTTGACTGAAGTTCGAAAGTTTTCTCTTTGGGATCCACAACAGAGTGCTCCTGAACGTATGTGTATGTCCGTGAGTTCCCAATTATCTGAAGAAAAAGCCAGACATGCACAATATTACAAACTGAAGTACGTTTCTTTTCATTCCTTTACCTTTGAATATACTACTCTGTGATTGATCTATTCCAAAAAATGATTCTGAAACACAAAGCTTCATGCCCACAAACACTGCACACAAATTGTGTATTGACTTTGTCTTTAATTCTGTTGAAAACATTGTTAATCAATCTAGTATTTTCAATGTAATGTTAGTGGCACATTCCAATGCTTTTCTATTAATTTATCCCTGAACAACAAAATTATATTTGCAGCCAATCTAAATCTCAGTTTGAGCAATTTACAATTAGCTTCACGAAGTGGATCGTTTGGAAAGAAGACTTTCCGTAGCTTAGTACAACCAAATAGGAAATGTATGAACTTTTAAGAATAGTGGAAATAAAGACTGATATCTGTATGAACCTGAAGTTCCAGCCAACATCTATAGTGCTCCAATAAATAGAGGGATTCTTTTGTTGTGCTATTTAAGCATGCAAATCCAAAGAAATTCCTTTCAATTAATTGTCAAGTTAAATAAAAAGGTAAAGCCTAATGACCTTTTTTTTTTAGTGTTCAGGAATATACCAACAGGAAGACGACATCCTGATGCATCCAGTTAATACCCAGTTCACCTAGGCTCGGGATTGATTAGATTAGAGACAATCTGATTACAGCTTGGGTTACTACGCTTTCAATCACTGGGACACTCTGTGTCATAGACTGCCCTTTGAATTAAGGAGCTTTTCATGGCTATGGCCTCTAACTACAACCTTATCCTTAAACATCTGAACCAAGGTCAGTGCCAAAGAACAGCTGCTGATTTGCCAAAGTTTACACAGGTGGGAAGCAGAATATTATCTATACCCAGCCTTATCATTACTGAGCTCTTAAAGCAAAAGAAAAGTTCACGTGACATGTTGCAGATATTCAAAGGCCTTCGTCACTAGTAGTGACCTCTAGTTTTAACCCAAGCAGACAGCGATGGAAAGTTACATCACATGCTGTCAGGGGTTACATCCCAGCAATGATAGAAATGGCACTACCGTGTCCCGTACAACACGAGCTGTGGAGCAGGGCCATAAAATTGCCTGGGCTATAGTAAGCCACCAGGTCTGATGCCTCTACGCTCTGGACAGAAATAGCCTTGCAAGGTTAAGGTCCCGCTCACTGGCTGGCTGGAAAGCACTAACCCTATCAGTGGCACATGACTAGGCAGGTCATACCGCTTTCATTAAGCAACGTCCAAGGGGAGCACCCAGACCACAAGCACAGACTGTCTATTGCAATACTGTCTCATGCGTTTCTCCATTGAGAGTCACATGGGTTCATTTAATTTCAGCATGTTTAACCACAAGTTAGTTGCAGCAAAATATTTCACAATGAAGCTAGACTGCAGAGCAATACTGCTGATATGGTTTGACACTCACAGATTTCACTATAGATGGGAGACCCCACTCTGTGGCGAGTAATCTTTTGCTGTGGAGGCGTCCCTGTTTGTCAATGCCTCTGTCCAACACATCCACTCCAATCACACTGGGGTTCATGGGGTTGGGGTATTTCTGCATAGCAGCTTTGGTAACCGTCTCCCAAGGATGGCTGCAGAAGAAAAGGTTAAATATTTATAAAATTGCACTGATTGACTATGTGATTACCGGCTACATTTTTTAAACTTGCTATATGACAAACACGCTTAACAAAGACAAAAAGGAAAACAGAAATTGTGTTACTTAATTGAATTGTTAGACTTGGGTTTCAGTAAGTTTGAACTTTTGAGTTGAAATAGGGTCTTTTACGGTCGATGTATTTTCTGCAGTGAATATTCTCATATTATTTATGGAACAACTTATTGAAAGCTGTAGATACGTTATATGAGATTCCTATAAAATATGACAATAGTTACTCCAGTGAACGAGAGCCCACATCAAGCTGCTAGAGTGATTGTGAGCCAAGTGTAATTTAGCCTCAATAATAGGATATATTTATTTTTCACAACAGTTATCTGTGATGCTGTACAAGTACAAATAGTAGTCGAAGGTAGCGTTAGATGGTTGCCACGGAGACGCATGAACAGTGACGCAAGCAGACACGTCGGCAAAATGTAGGGGAAAGGTCGCACGCTGGGGGCTGTTGCTGTTCCTGACCGGCGGATTATGCAATACGACAGCTTTTTATCTGCAGCGTACTGAAAATCCTGCATTTACCTTTGATACGTTTAATGGTTAAATTTATGAACATGTCACAGATTATGTGTGCCTTCTTTAGTTTACGACTGTCTGTGGCACGGTTGGTAATCTGACTTTGTAGCAGTTCTCCATGCCATGGCTTGCACTGCTAGCATCCTTTCTAAAAATGCTAAATTATGGATAGCTGCTTATTTAAATTCAGGTTTCCAGTCGTAAACTATGTGTTCAATGTTCACCAGATTGAATACGGGGCCAGCTGGCGTTACTTAAAAGCCTCAACCAGACAGTGAACCTCCGACAGACTTTAAACACATCACCAGAGTAAAGTCAAATGCCGTGCAAGATAGACCACTTACTTGAATACGTGCTCTGATGTCCAGATCTTCATGGTTTAATAGGTTGGTTGACAGAGGCTATTGACACCGAAGAGTCAAGGAGTGGCTAAACCAGCTGGCAGGCACAGTCGCACTGAATGAAATCTGTGAACCACGTTCAAAGACACCCCTTAGCCTCCTCCCACTGTACCAGAGTAGTCACATGAGTAGTGTTAGTGACGTACTTCCTCTAGTTAGTAAATGCCGCATGAGTGCCGCCGGTCGAGGTCGACACTGGAGACATCCGAGCAAACAACTATGTTTGAGTTAGAGTGAGAAAAAAAAAGACAACCGAAAGTTATATCGCGTTTCACTGTATGGCAGTGTAATTCATATTCAACTGTGTATTCAGATCAGGGTCCATTTAACCTTCGGTGTTGCACAATTCAGCTGACTAAAGGTTGAAAGTTATCTGCAACCTTGGTATAGCCTACTGAGTGAGAAGACCAAGAAGAAACAACTGATTAATCAAATGTTCATGCAATTCATGTCGATATTGCACTAAAGTATCTCAGATTTGTTTGTTTTTTTAAAGCTATTACAACTTGCCAGAGTATGGTATTATATGACAAGACAAGTTACATAATCAACCCTGGATGACTTTCAAACATGTTCAACTACAGGATGGGACATATGAGAGGTCTTTGCATTATGAATATGAAAGGAAGAAACACAAAAATATGTCTCTGTGAAAAAAGATTTAGGCTAGTGTTTGTATTATTAGTAATCTTCAGGCCAACTGAATACAAATGAACATTTTCCTACTTTTTTTAATGAAAATGACACAACACAATTCATCCTCATGTTGAACAGTGCCAAGGTGATGCAGGTAGGAAAAAGAAGCATACATTATCTGTTAACTTTTGGAGCTACTGGTCTACTGAAATCTGACTGTTGAGTAAGAGCTTGCTTCTTGACCTCATTGCAACCTCTGGAACTTCAAGCACATCGGACAGTGTGAGGCAATACAAAACTGTGACTGTCACCATAACCCATATCCGCATGTGTGTTACATGCAGTATCGTCTCCTTTATCCCTGTTTATGAGTGTCTTCAATATGATTTGCAACAGTGCAGCCGAGGCAACGCCATGCCGTGTACTTATCTCAAAGTGCAGACACTCTGGCCTAGTCATGTGTAATCTCTATGTCCCAGATTCTTAAGAACATGCGGAAACTGTGACAGCCTTCAACCATGTCCCTGTCGCTGTGCTGTCACAGACCTGTCCATCACTGCAGCTAAGTTTAGTTTGATTCCTGTTAAACTTCAAATGATAAAACAAGATGAGAAGGGTAGTATTGGGTCCTTATACTATTTTGATCTTATGCAAAAATTACAATGCAAAATTTACTGTAGAAAAATCAGTCATTTTAACCATCACAATTTATTCTCTAGGGTTGTAACATATGGTACATAAAGCTGGTGTGACATAGCATTTTTTTTGTATTTACAAACATTTCAATAATTTTTCAAATACTATAAAGCAGAAAAATGTAATCCGGAAAAAAAACACTCACAGGGCGACCCACTGAAAAATAGATCAAATACATAAAGCACTATGTTCAAATTTCACAACTTTTATCAAGTATAATCTATTTAAATCAAATAAGAGCATTTATTAAATTAAAAATTAGGAGTTCCTCTTCAGACCAACAATGCCACATGCCTTCATCATCCTTTCTACAATGTGTCAAATCAACACACTACCATTTATGCCTTCTTAATCTACAGTGTCTCTAGTTGTTTCAGTCACTGTCTCCAGTTTAACCTCCATCCGAGACTCAGTCTGCATTGTAACTTTTGATGAGGGTCCCTCGTCTTCTTCATCCTCTGCTTCCAAATCTTGATCAGCAGTGGCGTCTTGGTACTGCTGGTACTCTGACACCAGGTCATTGAGGTTATTCTCGGCCTCTGTGAACTCCATTTCATCCATACCTTCCCCTGTGTACCAGTGGAGAAAAGCCTTTCGCCTGAACATCAATGAAAACTGCTCGCCTACACGGCGGAATATCTCCTGAATGGCCGTGTTATTGCCAATGAAAGTGGAGGACATTTTGAGGCCTCGGGGTGGGATGTCACACACAGCAACCTTGACATTATGGGGGATCCAGTCGACAAAGTAGTTGGTGTTTTTCTGCTGCATTGCAAGCATCTGTTCTTCTACTTCTCTGGTAGACATCCTGCCACGGAAGATACCGGCAACAGTGAGGTAGCGCCCACGCCTTGGGTCACATGCTGTCATCATGTTGCGGGGATCAAACATCTGCTGGGCGAGCTCAGGCACTGTGAGGGCTGTATACTGTGTGCTTCTACGGGCCGTCAGTGGGGCAAAGCCTGGCATGAAGAAGTGGAGGCGAGGGAAAGGAACCATGTTGACAGCTAGCTTCCTCAGGTCTGCATTGAGCTGTCCAGGAAATCTCAAAGAAGTCGTTACCCCACTCATCGTCATGGAGACCAAGTGGTTGAGGTCCCCGTAAGTTGGTGTGGTCAGTTTAAGCGTGCGGAAACAGATGTCATAGAGGGCCTCATTGTCGATGCAGAAGGTCTCGTCTGTGTTCTCCAGGAGCTGATTGACCGACAGGGTGGCGTTGTATGGCTCCACCACCGTGTCCGAGACTTTAGGGGATGGCATGATGCTGAAGCTGTTCATGATGCGGTCGGGGTACTCCTCTCGGATCTTGTTGATGAGAAGGGTTCCCATGCCGGAACCGGTGCCACCCCCTAAGGAGTGAACAAACTGGAAGCCCTGCAGGCAATCACAGCTTTCACTCTCATTCCTCACTCTGTCTATAACTTGCTCCGCCAGTTCTGCTCCCTCTGTATAGTGGCCCTTAGCCCAATTATTCCCAGCTCCTGAATTACCTGGAACACAAAAATAACAATATGTTGGTGAATCTAAATCTAACAATTGCCAATAGAATTGGTCATGGGGACATACCATCCCTCTGATAATGAAAACATAAAGCACAACAGTTACACAACATCTTTATAGATGGAACTCTACAATACTTAAGAATCTCAGTCCTGTCAGGCTTCAGTGTGATTGTTCATCTATGTTTCTATGAATATGTCACCACCTTTCTTTGGTTAAATACGTGCAACTCCAATTTAGGTAATGTTTTAGACCCTCAGATTTATGAGATATTTAATTTGTTACTTTAATATTAGAAAGTCAAATGTAATATTTCAATTTTCACTAAACACCAACATGATTAATATAAGCAGGATTTAATTATACAGCAGTTTAGTGGCATTTCTTTAAAAAGCAGCAGATATAGCCTTGAAATCAAAGGAATCTTCCAGGTCTTATTGGCTCTTGTAGGTATGCTTGGGCCTTCTTCCATTCAGAAAGATTTCCATTCGACTTAATTAATTTTGGACCAATCACAACAGTTAATCTTAAATTGGGCGGGTTCGATACTGTACACCAATGAAGCTTTTCTTGTGAACCATTAAGAAGTCAGCGGGAGATTTAAAACATGATGAATCTTCTATTGCGCATTAAATAAAAAATGTGTAATGCATACAAATAGCTTTTGTATTATGTTAACCTAGCTTAATGAAATCAATTTTGGAACCAGTTACCTAGCAGTCATACATCACACATTTTGTTGGTCTGATCTTTTGGTGGTCTATCCAATTGTGTCAAGAAGCATTTTAGTCTGTGCCCAAAGAATTTTCCAATATAGGTTACAGACTTACTTTCACTTAAAAATGTATTTGACAATCCTACGCTACTTGATATCGCTGTACCATGAGTATTTATAGGTGACATTTCTTTTCTTTTCCACTCTATAATTAAAAAAATTCAAACACAAAAAAGCAGTCCAAGCAAAAAATCTTCCAGTATGAATTTTACATTTTCTTACCGTGGATAAAGTTGTCTGGCCTGAAAAGGGCCCCAATGCGACTTCCTCGTACACTGTCCATTGTACCAGGCTCCAGGTCAACAAGCAGGGCCCTGGGGACATATTTACCACCTACAAACATAATGAAAATAGTATTAATATAGCTGCTTAATAGGCATGCTGAAGTTAATTATATCTTAATTTGGTGTCAAAGTTTAAAAACAGTCAATAGGAAAAAGAAGAATTTTGTATTCAGTAATTGTTATTTATGGTCATGACATAAACTGAATAAGAAATAAAGAAAAATGCAGCTACTAATGAACATTTTGAAGTTGATATAGAGTAATATCTTTTTACCATGTGCCTCACTGAAGTAGACGTTGAGCCTCTCCAGTTGGAGGGCACTGTCTCCCTCATAGTTGCCTGTAGCATTGAGTCCATGTTCTTCACTAATCACTTCCCAAAACTAGAAAGACAAAGGTGAAAATAAAATTGAAGGAAGAAAGTTGGGCTTGTTGAAAGATGTTAGTTGTAGCAATAAACATAATAAATTTAGATATTTGAAGAGAATGTAGGTTCCTTAGAAAATGAAGACCCAGGCAATATTTCCATCCAACAACTGACTTTTTGTCTCACATTTTGATGGTAGCTTTTTGTGCGGGTTTTTTTCTGTTTTGAAGAGTGTAACTACATACACCCCTATTATTAAACTCTCAGCTAGCTGAACTTATTCTGACCAGATTAGAAATCTTTGCTATTGAAGATAAATTGAAATATATAAAGGTAATAGTCACAAAAGTAACTGCTTGGTTCATGACTGACTTGTTTCCTGGTGTCAAAAAGCAATTTTTGGCTTTTTTATCTTGTAGTTCCCCTCACTTGTTTGGTGGTTTCCATGATAAAAAAAAAGTCCCACCCATGCCAGTCTCGCATTTGCCCCTTATCTTTTCCCAGACTGCTTGACAGGAAACACCCAATGTCACTCAACTGTCAGTGGCACCATACAAATAAACAGGATGTGTTCAACTTTGCATCATATTTTTAAAAACTCAAATGATATAGGAGACTTATTTAAATTTAATTCATGGCACTGAAAAATGTGTGAAAACATTTATTTTAAACATTGACTTTAGTGACTTTAATTATTCAGCAGATATGTAGCTAGTATTTCATTTCTATAAATTCTTCTTAAAATTACATTGTTGGGAGCCATGCAGCTAGACAGAGCATTTTATTACATATCACCAATATATGCAGTAGGTTAAAAACATCAAATAGTGAAGAAAGATCTAGTTTCTTACCTTTGAGCCGATTTGGTTGCCACATTGTCCAATTTGTAAATGTACTATTTCACGCATGATGACCGTGGCTACAGTACGCAGGCAGCTGGGGGTCTCTGATAGGCTTCAGTGTCAGTCATGTCTTTTATACAGTAACAGAAATGATGTCATCAGTGATATCAGGAAGTCACCCCAGGACAGAAGGTGGCCATACACCATGAAAACTCGAATATAAGTACTGCCATACTTTCATAGCCCTTAGTTATAGGTCTAAAATGTCTTCCAATATGATAACTTATATTTATCTTATATATTTATTCATTTTTGTTTGGCTAATGAATTGCATATGAAAAACAAAATAAATATCACATTGCATATAAAAGGAATGATTGAAAATGGAAAAGTAATATATAAAACAACTTATGACAAAACTTGTTAACATTTTTAAATCAATGCATTATCTACTTTTGCAGAAGAAAATATTTGGTGAAATGATGCACCAAAAACAACACTGTCATGTTGGCTTTAGACGCCCAAAAACACTCCTACGAGTCGTACCACCAAAACAAAGAAATAAATGTCCAGGAGATGAAAGGAAGTAGTGTTTCTCTGGCCAGTGTCATGTAACACAATAAAAACATTAAATGGCTTTTCTGTAAATGCACAAAAACAAAGAACCCCAATACCACATGCAGTGTTCATATTAGGTATTCTAATTTCCCTTTTCTGAATAACACAGATGTTAGCTCTATTTTCAGCCGCTACTGTAAGTCATTGTATTTGTAGTAATGGAGTAAAGAGTGCAGTAGTTGGAAGATTATCCATGACCTATGCTACCATCTAGAGGGCATTAACAGATATAACATGCCACTGCAGAAGTTATTGATCGTGGATCAGCAAGTTGACTGGATATGTACAATAAGAATAATTTATCAGACCCCATCTACACTTATATACTTTCATAAAATCATGTATCATGACAAACATATCTGACACTCATTTAAGCACAAAGAATACATTTAATAATGGCTGTGTTCCATTTAGCTGATCTAGCAGCTTCCACTTCCACTTCCACCACTGCTGATCTTTTTTATTGATAGATTTTACTCTGGCAGAGTTTAAAGGTAGACTGATGACATTGGAGAAACTGAGGGTTTACTATATTACATGTAGAAAGTTGATTTTATGCGTAAACTAGGCAAACACATTTTTTAACAAGCTGGTAGGTGTTAATGCTTAACATGTTCCTTTGCTGTGTGTTTAATGTTACTTATTGTTGAAAATGGATGAACAAGAAGGACACTTCTAGAAATAACAATAGCCCCTCACAATCGTCACTTTTCGCCTATAAAGAAATTCTTTGTGGTGTCTGTAGACAAACAGCCATATGCCTTATTTCTTACTTGGTGTTGGGGCGAAAGCCTTTGGGCAGAGGGCGTGTACGAATAACAGTGGAAAATACGTTTAGACAGGTAACTGTGGAGCATGGAGATAGGTTGACTGATCTTAGCACAAAGCACTAATGAATTGAAGCTGGTTTTGAGCAAATTTGGCCAATATGGTTGATTTGACATAGTGGACAAACTTTGTAATTCAAGTCCATCAGGTCCATCACAATGCAAAGAGACATAGCCTAAATCAACAGATAATTCAGTGGGAACCTTTTGATTGCCCCATCTTAAATATTTCATCAATAAATGTTGTAAATTTGATAAATTCACAATATTGATGGTTGTCATTTCCTCTAAGAAAAAAACTGGTGGTGGAATAGGGTTTTAATTGTGTGGTTTCATAATGTCACTGCTTCTGGATTGATCAGCAATTAAAAAGACAACAATTTGTGAAAATCAGGTTATTTCAAAATAAAACAACATATTTGAAAACCCAATAGTTATCAAAAGTTAAGTCGCAACAGCTAACATTCACAGTCAAACCATTCCTAACTGACACTACTGTTAGCAATAACTTGGACATTTTAGCTAACATTACCGCGCGATAACTCACATTACTGTTAGCTAGGACGTGACTAAATGCTTATGTTAGCTTAAACATGACCCAAATGTTTGGTAACAACTCACAACATTTTGAGATCATTCGAAGCCAGTACTTAATCCTAAACACTGATTTAAATAGGTATAGATAGGTATAGATTTTTTGGACAAGACTACGTATATAGCAAACAAAGGAAATACTCAAAGTACAAATAGCCTGCCAAAAGATTTTTTGTTGTTGTTGTTTTTTTGTTAGGCCTACAGAAGGCCTACTTGAGCAAATGTCCGGTTACTTTCCACAGCTATATACCAAGGAAACTGTCTGGCTATTTAGTATTGCCATTGGAAAACAAAATGAATTTGCAGTTAAAGTGTAGAAGAGACATACACAAGCACAGGATGAGGTTACATGCCAGGAAGGTTTTATATTTTATGAGAGATTTGAATATCACCTTAAACTTGATTCTCAGATTTATGTCATTACTTCTACTCCTTCGGTTGTCTCTTAGGGTTCATTAAAGAGTCAAAGTAGCATTTAGTTGTCGTTGATGACCTTTATGTGTTTTGCCCTGAGCTTCTTTCCCTTGCCTCATGACGTATTTGTGGAGGTGTGTGTGTGTGTGTGTGTGTGTGTGTGTGTGTGTGTGTGTGTGTGTACAGTCTGTGCAGGCATGCAAGAGCTAAAGGGGTAAAAGGCAGGGAGCCATTTAAAATTCAGATTACCATTAGATGAGTTACAGAGCATCTATCAATCAATTGAAATGCTGCAATTGTTTTGAGCAAAAAACGGCTAGAAAATGAGTTCATGGTGACAAGGCAAACAACTGTATTGTGCTATCCTGAGACAGAGAGACATTAAGTTTAACCATCTTTCCAATCTTTTAAAAATCCTTCCTTTAATTGAGCCCCAAACTGGAGTGTAGTAAAGGTTCTCATGTCAGCCAAATATGTTACAAACTTAACTTTGTTAGTTCCGTCCTGTTTGGGGTTTTAGAGTATTTTACAGAGGGGGAAAAGATCAAATGAAAAAACAACAACTGAATAATAGCCTACATCTTGTGTGCCACCACAAACCCTTCAGAACAGCTTAAATGCTATGAGTGTTTTAACTAAAGTGGACACCACAATTTTTCCAATACGCCATATGCCATCAATAAGTGGGCCCTTAGACTCTATATTATTATTTACAGTCTATGATCTGGCCACAGTAAGTCATAACATGTGATTCAATTTGGTTTCATATATACAAATAATTCACTGTCTACTTGTTTCATCTTAACTATTTCGTTCAGGTGTTTTTGTCATTCTGTCTATCTGCCCAAGTATCCTATTATTATGTTGTTCCCTTATTGATTGTTTCCCATCGTACTCTGACATAACTAAAGATGCCTCAGGTTTGATTAGAGGTGTGACCCATGCAATCAAAATCAAGTCATGAATCAGATTACTCATCTGTACAAAATCTAAAAAAGACCCACAACTCTTAGTCAATGGTGTGATGATGAACGTATTACCTAAAGCAAAATTAAACCCTGGTAAAAGAAAAATACATTTGAACAATTTAAATACATTTGGCAAATGTTTATTTTGGAATTTGGACATGAAACACAGAGTTTATAGGACCTGACTTAGGACCTGTTGTTAGTCCTGACCTGGGACAAAACGATGACTTTGTTCTACCTGTGCTTGGCCCTCATGACCTGCATGGAACAACAAGACTGAAGAGGTTCAGTGAACAAGTCATCCTTCACTTCTTATTATCATTCCTTTTAACACCAGTAGGCCTATTGTAATTAAAAAAAAAAGTGTATTAGCCTAACTGTTTCTATTTATGGGATTTGTTTTAGTGATATTGATTCCTGCTTTTTTTTGAGGATGCGTTGATAATCATTTCGCTTCAAAGAGGGCGCCTCTCCCCTTCTGTACCTCTGCTTCATGACGCTCCGGGCAATCATGTGATCCGAGCCTGCTTCAGTCCAGATCCGTCAAGCCACAGCAAGGAGGAAACCGGAAAGATAGTAATCTTTGCTTCAAAGTAAAATCCCAACATTCCTCCATCTTATAAGTGGAAAGACTTTTGATTCATACTGTATGTATCGATCCATTTGTTTTTGCCTTGACGCTTACTCACATTACATTAAATTAATCTGTTAAAATGTACGTTTTTTGAGAATTCAAGCCATTGAAGCAGTCTATTGTATTTTGACATGAGTTAAAGGCCTATTGTGATGTTAGGATGTTCTAATGTTGTTTTTTTAAACTCAATTTAGAATCAGTATATTGTATATCCCTGGAGAAAATTATGGCATTCATTTCCCACATTATTATTATTATACCTAAATGGTATTTGTGCACATCACTATTAAATATTTGAGTAACATTCTATAAATGATTTGATTTATAAATGATAAACAAATTATCCATAGCTTACATACATGACTTTGTACTGAAAAACCAAAAACGTTCTTGTGTTGAATCCTTTCTCAAGACGCAGTTTGCAAGTTAAGCATCTTTACTTTATGATTTGTATAAATGACAGTGTTGGGGTACGTTGAGAATGTAATTGAATATTTACATATACTTTTGACTTAAACTACATTATATTAAATTGATGCTATGGATGTGTAACTCTTCAGATGAAGACATTACAGAGTATAGAATGATACAAATGCATTCTGGCATATTAAATGCAAAAAAGCCCCGTCTGAATTACTCTGGCTTCTCATGTGTTTTTATGGTTGAGTGTTTGGCATTGTTGTATAATTTTGAGTTATTGTTTATACCTTAATTAATAATATATTATTCATTTTATCAACATGATGTCATAAAGTAGTACAGTATATACAGTATTTTGGTCAAACTGTCCTCTTTGTTTGAACACTGAACCTTTTTGTTTTAAAGAACATATACTTCACATATTTTTGAATCGGCTCATCTATTTTTTTACATTTATATTCCAGTTCTAAATATTTTGTTTTAATTTTATCATCCTTTTATGACCTCGAAACCATACTTGGCAATAAACCTGTTTCAGGTTTATAATTCAAAATAAAAAGCAGTGTGGAACACTGTTAGGAAATCCTTGACTTGAGTCACAAGTCCTAGCCTGAAAAACTTTTGAATTTCGTTGAAGAAATAGTTGGTATAAGCCGGTTGTCCTCTATTGGTCTAGCCTCAGGACCCACAACCAACTCCTTCATGAAAAGCTGCGACACAAATTTTTGGATATTTTTCAACCAATCAGATTTATTTAATGAAAAATGTGCAGTTTGGACCTCAGACGGTACAAAAAGGGTGACAGAACAAATACATTTGAAAACCCCCCCCAATATGTTTAATTAGCGCTTCATATACTTTTTGGACAGTTTTTTTGCACAGATTCGTGACCAACTAAAAACGGCTCTGCGACCCACTTTAAGGTCCCGACCCACCAGTTGAGAACCACTGGTCCTCACTCGGGACGTGGTGGGGACACTGGGGCTTTATTGTGAAAGTTCCTTCCGGAAGTGAAAATCCTTGTCTTCCGGAGCTTGACCACCCTTCTTCGTTCCCTGGGTTCCGTGAGAGCCGTTTGCCCCACCCCACCTCTTCAACGCTATCTATCTCAATGTGCAATCCTGAGAGAAAAAGGGGGCAAAAATAATTCAGTGTAACACCGCAAAGAAACGACTCTCATCCCCTCCGCCGGTTCGCGGGAGAAAACGCGGCCTCTCCGCGGTCATAAACAAACGTCTCGCCGTGGGATCAGTGATTGAAAACACCGCGGTATGTTCATGTATCATGCACATGTAACCATACTCTACCGCACGGATTCAAAGGGAATACAAAAAGCTGAGGGACTTGACAGCGGGCTGTAACGTTACCTGCGCCAAACCGTGGGGAAATAACGGAGGAATTTCCACCAATATCACCTGGATATCGCTTTATAGTCAAGGACATCCAGCTGCCAAACACCGCCTTGAAGCTTCCCGATGTGAGGAGAAATACAAATAAACGTAACAGAGAGAAAAGGGACGGAGAAGGGGCCTTTTTGAGTCTGGTCAACCCTTCCGAAAAAAAGCAAGCACCAGCATCTGTTGACGGGGAGAGGAAATCAATTTGACATCGGCTGAAAAGAGGATATTATCGATAACGACGACAACCCCTCCTGCCTAAAAAACGGTGTCCTATAATGTGACGGATTTGTGATAGAGGAAAAAAAAGCCCCGGTGTAGCCTGATGATTCACATGCCGTCATTTTAAGAGGAGATATTTATTTTTTATTTTTTTCCTTTCTGATCTGTGCTCTGGTTCATGGTGGAAGGATTGCTAACACCCCACACAAAATTAAACCTAAAATATCTGTTTGAAGGTGTTTAAAAAAAAAGGAATGAAAATAGGCTCTGTTGTGAGTGGAAATGAATTGAAAGGCAGTGTGAGATATCTGCTGAAGATGGGCTCCGGAGGAGACATTTGTTAAGAAAAGTCTGAATTAAAGCGTGAAAATATACCGTTTTAAACAACACTAGTTTAGATTTGAACGCCTCTAAGGAAACAGGACCCCCGACGTTGCATTCACGTACATTGCAAGGCTGGAAATCTCACATCGACTCTCATATCAATGTTGATGACTTCATTGCGGATTTACAGTGAAAAACACAAGAACCAAGCCTCTGAGAGGGCGGCATCGTTTTCTCTGCTCCTTGCTGAGGGATCGCTTGTTGATAAATTGCCAGTAAATAGCCACATCCATCTTTACATACGTTCCCAAAGCCTGGTGGAGCCTGACATTTTTCCTTTACATTTACTTCATCTGCATCTGGCAACATAAATGTCACCCATTTTGAGCCAGGTGTTCCTCTGCTGGGCCAGTTTAGGAATTTTGGATTGATTGATTTTTGTCTTATCAACACCCTCCCTCCTTCCTCCCTCCCTCCCCTACAACCAGCCACCAAACATCCACCCACCCACCTAACCCTCGCCTGCCTGCCTGCCTGCGTGCCTGCCTGCCTGCCTGCCTCCCCCCCTTGAACCTATCACTGGGTTTTTGGGAAAAGATGGGCTGTCTTGGCAATAGTAAGACCGAAGACCAACGAAATGAGGAGAAGGCACAGAGGGAAGCCAACAAAAAGATAGAGAAGCAGCTCCAAAAAGACAAACAGATATACCGGGCCACTCACCGGCTACTACTATTAGGTAGGTGGTCTTAAATCCATCCTTGGCATGTGTGTGTTTCACCAAATTAGACCTGAATATCACATTTGTGCAGAATTGTTGCACCTATTAAAACAAAATGTGTGTATTTATCTATTTCTACGACTGTAAAAGCTATTATTTAATGAAAGGGATGTTTCACCTCATAAAACAAGCATGTATGATGTCACAATGCAACAGGGTGTAGCCTATAGTGTTTTAAACAGGCCTGCCTCCTGCACTCATGGGTCATTATGGAGCATTATTACAGAACATGTGAGAGACACTGGACGGACACAGGGACACCATTTGTGTGAAGGCAGCTTGCAGAGGACTGGGAGGCCGTAAACAGGCGTTTTTTTGCACACTTTTTCTTTTCACACATGGCAAAAGGGATGTGTTTTTGTGTTTGTGAAGGTCTTATTGTTTAATAATTCTGATTAAGTCATTTCTGAGTCTATCATCCAGGCGTCCATGTCACGTTATGGTCTGAACCTCAAGGCCAGAGCTAGTATCCTGCTAAGCCTCTTGGAGTACCGAGAGCAAATTAGGATTACTATTAGGATTACTAGCTGGCTTCCCTTGAATCACTGTCCCGTTCATTCTAATCTGAAATGGATCCTAGATTTGAACACTTGCACTCAGGCGCTGAAAAGCAGGCTTGTAGTGTGGCACCTCATGTCCATGTTTGGCCTGATTTCTTCCATTAACAGTTTGCTAGGATGTATTT
Source organism: Tautogolabrus adspersus (assembly GCA_020745685.1). Taxonomy (NCBI): domain Eukaryota; kingdom Metazoa; phylum Chordata; class Actinopteri; order Labriformes; family Labridae; genus Tautogolabrus; species Tautogolabrus adspersus. Next base: position 25,225,655 of record CM036538.1, read on the forward strand.
AATTCTTCAGTAATAGTAGGATATAGCCAGGCTATTATACTTCAGTTTTTTAAAGATAATTGCTTCTACTTAAAGAAGAAACCATAAGACATTACTCTCAGCTCAGAAAAAGAGACATTTTTTTTGGTTGAGGTGCTAAAATTCAAAGACATCTTAAATGTGACTCAGAAGTTGTTTTTTCCATTTTTTTAAAATCATGATAACCACTTGGTAAATCATAACGGTGCGTACTATTTTATGAGGTGATCATGTTACAATTTTCTGAACGATGTATAAAAACGGCAGCTAAATGATGTTGTATTTCCTTCTAAAATCTAGTAGAGTAGAAAAATAAAGTAGTAAGAAATGAATCAGTAAACCTCAAGTATTTTAACATTACTCTTGAAATGAAACACCTGAGAGTTAACTTTGCTGCTTCCCACCTCTGAGAAGAACTTAAGTCAGATAGATGAAGACTCATCTGGAGCTTTTGAACAGCATTGTCGTGGCCTCCACATCTTTCGGTCCTCATAAGCTCTTTAGGTAACATAAGGCACTTTGTTTGAACAAGGAGCATCAGTGACAGGGACAGTGCAGAGAAACAAAGCCAACAAAGTTACCATATGTTACGGGAAGAATCTTGGCCTTCAAGTTTGTTACTCTTTCACTTCTTCCTCAACTGGCCTGATCTTCCTCCAAGACCGCTTAGATCCCCAAGTACTGTAGATCCAGTATCCAATGACAGACTTAAGACCATCATCCACTTGATTTCAGGACATTTGTTTTTACCATTTGAAGGAGTTCTTTAAAACGTCCACTGATTATGTCTGACTTATTTTGTCTGCTCTTTCTACTTTCAGGGGCCGGTGAATCCGGGAAAAGCACGATAGTCAAACAGATGCGAATACTGCACGTAAATGGCTTCAACGCAGAGTAAGTGTTCATTTCCTCCATGTTTTATTCTGTAACTGTGTTATCAAACACACACACACACACACACACACACACACACACACACACACACACACACACACACACCTCCAGTAGATTTAACCTCTAAAACTCTACTCTACTCTACTTCAGTGTTCAGAATAAGATAAAAAACAACAAGCTGACAGGAGAGGACATGAACACATTTGTTGACCAAATACTTGAACAACATTATGAAGTTTGTGTGTGTGTGTGTGTGTGTGTGTTGAGTGTGTGTGTGTGTGTGTGTGTGTGGGGGGGGGGGGGGTTATTGTTGACAGCTACTGGTGCATTCACAAGATACAAATGGCAGGAATGACCTTAAGTGGCACTCATGTCATGCAGGTAGATGGCTGTCGGTCCAATTCACTCAGCGACAATGACAAATTAGTTATTTAGGAGTTTATCGATAACATTGTGGAAAATTATCAACAGTTTAATGAATTAAAACAGGCATCAAGAAACAGCAGAGATCTAAAAAGATACGAACACAAATAATAAATCAAGTAATAATAAATCAGGATGGAAGATGTCATTTGCAAGAAAAAGGCAAACAAAACTACGTTTTTGCAGGAATGACTTCCTTAATATGTGAGTAAAGAAAGCTGGATATTCAAACTGCTGTGCAGCTTATACATTTTACCTAAGCTAGTAGAGTACATCACATTAGAGCTGCAATAACCAGTAAATGAGTCAATGGATTGAAAATGGAATTTGCAACTCAGAGTTATTCCTCAAGCGAAGATGTTCAATTTTCTCTGGTTTCTCTTTCTCAAATGTCAGAATTTTCCATTTTTAGAGTGTTGACATCACGCTTCATCAAGTGATTTCACAGTGAATTATGTTTCCCTGGGTTTTGAAGTCTTCGTCTGACAAAATAAGATGCTTGACGAACATTGGATCCGTTTTTTCCCCCCTCTCGTTTCCTACTTCATACAGGTTGAATCATCCAATCCATCAATCCAGAAAATAATTAGCAGATTATTCACAAATGGTGGGTAGTTGCAGCTCTAATTCAATATAACTCTAATCAACTCATTGAATATTTTATCCTCAACAACATATGCATACAGCCAGCCCCAATAATAAACATAAAAACAGTATAGAGACTCAAAGTAATACAAGACTACAGTATTCTGGTAGCTTGAGAATAATTCAAATGTATGTGGATTTACTCACATTTTTAATAGCTCTTGGTGTGCGTTTAGTTGTCTTGAGACTACAACAAAATATATGCATCTCTTCCTTGTTTTATAATGTAGATTTTTATATACTGAGCCTCAATGCATTAAAGCCCGACCGATATTTTGGGGCCGATACCGATATTTGGGAGAGAAAAAAATCAGATGCCGATATATCTGCTGATATTTTTCTATTTTTATCTATGTTCGATCTTTAGAGAAAGATATAGATACACATTTATTGTGTTGATCCCTCAAATGCAGTTATCAAACACTTGTGGACAAGATGTATAATGAAGACAAGATGGTCACTCAACTGGAGAGAAACTGCACTTGTACGTGCATCACCATCCTTTGATACTCTGGAGGATGATAATGCTTGTTGTAATTCATAAAACACACTCTGCTGGTCAAAGAGAACTGCTAGTGTAATACAATGATACTCAAATGAAATGCTATACGACTGGTGAATAAATCTAGTAATATCTGTTGAGGCAGAAATCATTAATAACATTAGCCGATACCAATAGTAGAAGTTGAATTTTCCTTTTGTTTTGTAACGTGTGTAAATATCCAGATTTTCAGAAGGAAACTTTGGATGAATTTTTTGTCATACAGGGATCTGAATTGTTTAAACAATGATGGGTTAGACTCGTGTCATTGTTAAATAGAATTGTCCAAGATGGTCTGAAGTAAATACAGTCATGCAGATTTTTGTAATGTTTTGGAGTAAATAATTCAACAAGCGACACAAGAAGAAAGCTTTTATCTGTTTCAGGTTTTTCATGGAAACATCGCCCCGGGTGTTTTCAAACCACTTATGAATGTCATAAAATACAATCCTAAATTGATGCAATGGAAACTAAAGTCACATGTTTCTATTCTTAATCATGGGTTTCCTAGAAGAGGGATATCGGGGTAGGAGCAGCATCATGTGCTTATTTTTGGGTCAGGTCAAACAGATGCTCCTCACACACACTGACGCTCTGGTGTCAGAACAAACCGCCAGTCGGCCGCCGCTTCCAAGTCTTGTTTAGATCATAGAGTTTGTTTCTCTGTTTGGTACCTGAGGGATTCGCCTCGCTGTGTCTCCAGGGCAGTGCCGGTCAGTGCAGGGGGGCTAGGAGGGTGACAAAGTAATATAGGAGGAGGGGGAGGAGGGGAAGATTAGGTAGGAATGGAAAGGAATGATTGAAAGTAATGGTTGGTTGACTGGTGAAAGTAATGGGGTTTTCTTTTCTCTTGGTCCAGATGTGGGGATTGTAGTCTCTCTGTTCATCATACTATTGCTAAATTGTCTAAAAATCAGAAAAATGTCCATCATAGTTACCAGTAGTGAAATATGACATCTTCAGACGTCTTGTTTTGTCTGACCAGAAGCCCCTAATCCCAAAATATACATTTAACTGTAGTGAATAAACTAAGAAACGAACTGCACTGAAAACAAGCAGCTTCATCTGTTCATATCAGGGCTGCGCAGTTAATCGCGATACGAGCCTTCGTTATAAACACATTGCAAAAGTCTACATTTCTCTCACTATATAAAACACTGTTGATGTAGTCAAGCACAGCTTTGTCACTCAGCATGTGTAAACACTGATTGGATGGAGGCCTGGCTATAATGGCCATGCTTTCACACCATGTTGCATGATGCAGACAGACGATGCTAACGCTAGCTTTGACATGCCGTCTGATTAATTATTGCTAATTTAGTGGAGGGATTTGTTTGGGATTCTGGAGGGACATGTTTCAGACACGAGTATTAAACAGGAAGAACAGCAGAGAGACGTAGAAACAGTAAATGTTTTAGTTTATATGCACTCTTTAGTTTATTTATCGCAATTTATATCCTTATTGTAATATCGAACAATTTGATCGCACATTGCATATTTTCCTCATATCGTGCAGGATTAGTTCATAAATGCAGAAATAATGAAGTAGTCGATAGTTTTTTTTTTAAAGAACAAGATTCATGCTGTTTATTTTTTGGTCATAAAATGTGCTTTTGCCTTTGAAATGCTGAGAACAAATCTGAGGATGGACTTCACATCATTTCCTTGGCATAATTGACTTCAACTTGAATGAAAAGTTTTATTCTCACATTCTCTTCTTGACTATTGAGCATTTCTGAACATCTTATAAAAGTAGTCAACAGTTTTGAACATGATCTATATCGAGGTATTTAGTTGCTAATACTGAGAAAGTCCACATTTTGCTTTAAAAACAGACAAACCCTAACCCTAACAGAAAATGTTTTTTGTTTGTTTGGGATATATGAATACCATTTAAAGGCTGAAGTTACTACTAATACTTTGATACAGTTGAGCCTACATTTATGTCACATTTTCAAAAGATATTTTCCTGCCGTCACGGTCATTGTGTTACAGGCTTCATCCAGCGCTCCTCATTAGGGCTGTGGCTGTGTCATTGGCATGAATCTGGCTAATGATATATCCCGATACAAGGATCATGATTCAATATACAGCAAATGAGTGTGATACTGTATGCAAAGCGATACACTTTGAGTTTTTTAAATGTACAGTATGGAAAACTTTTACAGCATGAAGAGTCTATTTAATGCAATCTAAACAGGGAGATCTACATTTGTATTTAACATCCAAAATCACAGCATAGCTTTTTTTTGTGAATGGAGAATATAATATACAAACAAAGTCGTAGCATGTCAACTTTTATGAAAACAACAATACAGTATCAGAAAGCATTACCAGAACTAAACTGTCTGGATATATTCTTACACTCAGAGTGTTTTGGTGCACTCAAACTTTAAACACTTGGGTTTTCTAATACTTAGTTTTGTTCTGGTATACAAAGATATTTTCCATGGGTCATTCAGAAGAAATCACACCTTGCAGCAAATGATTGTGTAAGCAGCTCTCAGGTTGATTCATTTGGGGGAGTTTCAGTATCAAATCTGACATTTCAGTTTTCAAACTTTTGAAAGAATTTGACACTTTGGCAGGCAGTCCATGTCGCTGAAAGACCTGCGTGACGTTAACACTTTGACCACCAGTATCAGTGAGTCCCTCTGAATGAATGAGCTGAGTGCCATGCTGAAATCCTCTTTGTCCTTTACAACAACAAAAAAACAGGCCAACATGGAGGACTTCAGTGTGCTCGCTAATTCTCATGGAAAGTTTTGAAATTGAAGTTCACAAACACAAGATGCTGCTTCCTGTTTATGAATGTGTATGGCACAGTAACGTTTAATACGGTTTCACCTATCACGCAACATTAAGCCTTACAAACATGTCACACAGCGGCCTTGTACCAAAACGTTTTGTTTTTTAAAGTTATTTATTTTTAATTGTACATAAATTGATCTTAGGCTAAATTGAAATATAGATAAAATATCTATGTTTGCTTTTTCCTGTTCCCCATCAAGTTGTTAGCATGTTAACATCTATAAGCGTTTAACAAAATTGATGTGTTGTATTCACTGTTAATATTAATGACCAATGTTGCTAATGCTTTTTCTTGTACTATATGCTTTCTTGTGAATAAAATAACACAAATCCCTTCTTTGCTCTTCACAGGGAGAAAAAACAGAAAATCCACGACATTAAAAACAACATTAAAGAAGCTATAGAGGTGAGCCATCTGTCCTTTTACCCACTTTTACCCAGTTTTGGACATAAACTCTAACAGTATACTTCTTTAGTACTCTTTGGAAAGTGGTGTTTGGAGATTTGCTCATTTTTAGTGTTTGACAATAAGCCAAAGCTCGGAGTATTGTCCCCACCGTGACATCTTTTTGCCTGTCAGACTTAACTATACAGTGTCTTAGAGATCAAGTCCAAGGCAGCAGTTTCCTTGAATTCTTTTTGAATTGGTAAAATGTTGAGAAATGAACTCCAGGTGCCACTTTTCCTTTAAGAGTGAATGTGTGCCATATTTAAGTGACACTCTCTTTGCCCTGTTAATATAAGGGAGCTTTAAAAACAATGTAAAGGTCCATAGATGATTGTTGATTGTTTTCTACTTCTTTTCTCTCCATGCAGACGATCGTGTCTGCGATGACATCGCTCACACCGCCATGCAAGTTAGCTTCTCCTGCCAACCAATGCCGGATCGATTATGTCCTCAACCAAGCAAACCAGAAGGACTTTGACTTTCCTTCGGTAAGTTTTGCTTCGTCTCCTCTTTTGAATCTCAGACTGTTTGACTAGCTGTGCTCTTTTTTTAACATTATGAACCAGTTACTTCCCCGTTTGACATCTGGCAGGGGACTGGCAGGGCAACTCATGATACGATACAATACGCGATATGTGGTCTCAGATAAGAATGTCAAAGCCTGCTGCATCCTTCAGACCTCCTGTCTAGGTGTGCTGGAGGTGACTTCAGGTTCTCACATGGCAGCCTGGTGTGTGTTTGCTCAGTGATTCAGTAATTAGCAGGTGTCCTTCCGCTTGGGAGCCTGTGAATTGAATGAGCCTCTCACCTGAGAGATCTAGACCGCCTATTAGCACTGATTGTCTGTAATAACCCTAAATGTGTCTGAAGGGACCTGTCCTCCAGAAACACACAGACTCTCTGGGGGGTTCCTACCTGAGCTGCAGTCTGATCCCACCAGCCTGTTGGAGACTCAGTACATGGACCACATATTTATCTATTAACTGAAGTCTTCAGGAAGTATTTTGGACTTTCAAACTAATTACACAGAATTATTTTTTTCAAAGATAGCTTGTTTTAGTTATAGTCTGCTAGCCTGATTGCTTGTAATGGTTATCCTAGATTTGCAGGGGCTAAAGAGGCTGTAACTCGACGTGTTGAATAGCGCTTCATCTGTTTGCTAATTTGGAAGTGTTCACGTCGAGGAAGAAGAACAGCATGTCTTCCCTGTTTTTCTCCCAGCTTGCTAGCTTCAGTGTTTATACTGGTAGTTTCCAATGACGAGTGTGTGTATTTGTGTGTAAGCAAAAAGAAGTCTCCTGATATTGTCTCTGTTACATAACAGCAAATTTATGATACGGGCCGCTCTGGAGCTGACCCTGCCCTGGGGCTGTGGGTCAGTCTGTAGACTTCCACTGGAGACCTGCAGGGTCTCGATCGGAGGGATAGGCCAGCTCTCACTCTGAGATCTCATTCTGAGTTTTGTCCTTTCTACGTTGGTTGTTGAGCATAAATGTGATGTTAATGCTTTCTGAATCTTCAAGGCATAATTGTTGTTTAAAAAAAAAATAGTGGCAGAAGCATCAGAAGAAGAAAAAAAGGATGGCTTAGTTTATGCGGATTCTTCTCGTTGAATCAAGCTCATGGTTGTTCAGGGAGGAGAACACAGTAGAAAAGTATCTGAAGCTCGGCCTCTCCTCTTCCTCCTCTGCCTGCCCTCAGGGCATACTGGAAACCAGTCAGACTGGTTGACTCTGCCTTTAGCAGAGGAGGAAGAGTAAGAGAGAGACAATGAGCACACGGCCTCTATCAACCCTCTTTAGTTTTTTCATATTGTTTGGATAAAATAATAACTCTCCTGAAATGTATTAATAAATGGACTACGCCTTTATGCAAGTTATAAACTTGTCACTAAGGCTTTAAACTCCTTACAAAGTAAACGCTGCCACCTGTCTTCAGCCTCTGTGCTCCCAGCATGCAACAGTACAGAGACAAGCCATTGTCGTCAAGTTGGTTGAGTCAGTTTTATTGACTGTAAATATCTCAATCACAAATTTGCCTCAGAGCGCTTTAAACTCTTACAACAAAAAACACGAGGCTAAATATAAACAACACACATCGTTTTGGAATGCCGACTAATTATGTGAGAGGACTTCCACGTAAACCTAATGCTGACATTAATGAATCCACAGGAGACGTCACATGTACTAAAACAAAGACGAGAAAATATGAAGAGTCAATTCTCGCCCACGGCTTCACCTGTACAATGTAGGCTAATAAAGAGATGCCTACACTCCTTCTTTTTGCAACATCCGACCTGTGTGACGTTTGTCTGCAGTCGCCTCAATCAACACAAAATACAGATCAAAGCTGGACTCTGAAAATGAACGAAGAGTGACAATCTCACAGCTTAAGAAAATATCCAAACTCAGGTGCTTCATGACCCAATCTGACCCCGAACAACTGGTCCATGCATTTATATCCAGCAGATTAGACTACTGTAATGCCCTCTATGCTGGACTTCCGAAAAAATCAATAAACAAACTCCAACTCATCCAAAACGCAGCAGCCAGAGTGCTGGGACGAACACATAACACCGATCCTAATAAACCTTCACTGGTTTCCAATTCACTACAGAATTGAATTCAAAATATTACTTCTGGTTTACAAAACATTAAATGAAATGGCACCTCAATATCTTTCTGACCTGCTCACTGATTACAGCCCAATAAGATCCCTCAGATCAGCAGGTATGGGTCTGCTGAATTTACCTAAAGTCAAGACCAAATCTGGTGAAGGTGCATTTTGTCACCATGGTGCAGTTTTGTGGAATAAACTACCTGCTGAGGTCTGTAGAAACTTTAACGTCCTTTTAAGCGTGCTTTTCTCTCGTGCCTTTGGCTGCTAGTTTATCTTTGTGTGTGTGGGTGTACATCTGGTTGGTGTATGGTCCCTGTGAGCACTCTATAGAAACAGGTGTATGTAGGTGTGTGTTGTATGGGATGGCGCATCCTCCTTTTACAAATATGTTTTGGTTTAAAGTGAGCTCTTGTGTCCACTTGTTCATTTATTATTATTATTTTATTTTGTTTTTTCATGGTTTTTTGTTTATTATTTTAAATGATTTTGTGTTTGTTTATCTTTGTTTTCTGTAAAGCACATTGAGTTTACGTTTGTATGAAATGTGCTATACAAATAAAATTGAATTGAATAAGAAAATGAGTTTAAAGCTGTGACTGTTGTTAAGTTTCATGTTCCAGTATCACTTCAAACTGCTTCGTCTGTAAAAGCTGCTTGTTAGTTTTTTGTTGTTGTCGCACACTGAAGTTTCTATTCTGTACTTTTTGCAGACAATGTTTTGAGACAAATTCTAAAATATAAGAATTCGTGAGAGCGCCGAGAGCCTGGCGGTTATGCCGCACGCCCCACGTTCAGAGGCTATTTGGGTTTCGAATTTGACATCAGTCCTTTGCTGCATGTCATCCCCTACTCTCTCTCCTCCCAACATTTTCTGTCTCTCTTCATCTGTTCAATCAATAAAGGAAGAAAAAGGCCCCCCCAAAAAACTTTAAAAATGTACGGATTTGTTAAAAAAGGGCGTGACTGACAGTGTGAATACTGTATATCAATATATGTTTATATATGTGTCGATGTGAATGCTGAAGAGTGAGGTAGGGGGGGCTTGAGAATATCTTCATCCGCCAAAGGGGGGCCCGGCAGCAAAAGTTTGTGTTTTAATCCATTAACTAGTACGTAAATGGATAAATGGAGTAAAAGTGTCCCCTTAAAATGTTTCTAAAGAGGATTTTTTTTTCAACATTTCAATGTTTAATACGTGATACTGTCCTTACTTCTGATAGGTTACCTGCTATATCACCAGGTTACAATGATGCTATATTATTTGGCAGATGCTTTTGTCCAAAGCGACATACAGCTGAGAGTAAGTGCAGTACTGATTTCTAAGAATTCCCTTTTCTAAACCAAATAATAGAAATCAAATGTAGTCCAAAAGAAATCCGTTGTTTCTGCTGTTTGTCTTTCGAGGACTGCCTCTCACTAGGTCTGCACTCACAGGTCACAGTCGTTCCTATTCTTAAACTTTCACTGAGCGGCACAACCACAGCAAAAGGCATCATAAAGTAGCTTTCTTCCTCTTCTGTCAAACTTTGTGAATTATATACGTGGCCATGAATACACTTTATGATAGAAAACGGGACCTCTTTAATTGAAGAGGCTACAAAGAAAAACAGATGGTAAGGACGACCTCTGTGACCTCCTGAAACGTGAACACCGACTGACTGTTCTTTAACTGGGGATTTCATCTGGTATTTCTTTGACAAGAGGAAAATGAATGGTGAATTTGTGAGAGATTTTTAAAATTTAAAGAGAACACAATAGATTTTTTGGCTATTCGGCTACTTTACTCAATCTGAAGATATATATCTGATAGTTTTTGTTGTTGTTGCCAGTAGCGTAAAGACAGTCTCTGCCTCTGATAAGGAATAATGTGAAAAAAATGGGCATGTTTTGTTAAAAAAGAAAAAAATCTGCTCGTTTTGAACAAACCCCCTAACTGTCACCTCGTCTCATCCACATCCAAACTTCTAGTTCTTCTTTTTAAAAACCTGCTCACTCTTTCCTCTCAAAATGAAGCATCTTAACGTTGACAATGTTCTCCATTTGCTCATAATGGCTTATTTGTGCTTGATGGTTGTGTATGAGACCGACTGAAGATCGTACGGAGGAGATAGGCCCCTGCGTAGTGACAGCCAGGCCTTGTGTCAGTACAAAGCTGTCCGTTTCTGCATGAACTTGGTGAACTGTTCTGTTTCCGGCCTCAGTCAGAGCCCGCTCATCTGCTGCTCTCCGAGCCGGCCATTAAACTACAAACTACAGAGAAGGAAAACTCCCTGCCTCTTCATCATCTGCCCTTAGATCATTTCAAAATTAGACGAGAAATCTGGTTTTAAACATGCAACATATAGATCATCCAAAGTTCCCAACAAAGCCAAACTATTTCTTAAATCATTATCCATTAGTGTGTTTGTGATTTTTAGTTTTGCGCTTCATTCAAAGATGTCTCATCAAGAACAACTTTAAAACACTATATATGCTCTCTTTTCTTCAGGGCCACAAGATTATTTATCTTTTTGATTTATCTACTGCTCCTTTTCACACACAAAACAAATATCTGTGCCCATAAAATGTCAGAAATCTTTTTCATAAGTTCCCACAGCCTGGGACGACGTCCTAAAATTTCTCATTCGTCTGATCAACAGTAACAGAGTCAAATATATTCCATCAACATTTACTGAAAGACAAATCAGCCATCAATCCTTACATTTAGGAAATTCCCCAAAAACTAGACTGTCTTTTATTGTTGTGCTTGTTTTGTAACTTTTTTGTGTATCTGTTGAGATTTCTGTATTTTAAAGGCCAATCTAGGGACGGGCAATGCAAATGAGCTTAGGCTATAAACGCTGTAGTTTGTTGGCAGCGCTTTACTTGCTCCATACACAAATAAACATGAAATAAACAAATGTATTAAACCCTCTTGAACAATGATTCCTAAATGTTGAGCTTTACTTGATGATATGCAACAGTCTTCCTGAAAGGACTCCCAATTATAATCCAAGTGACAAAAGCTCGACTTCAAACCAAAACATAAAAATTCAAAAAGGGTGAACTCAGAGAGTCCTTGCTCTGACAGATGTACTTTTCCTTTCCGGAAAACCTGGAGAAATATGAAAATATTATTAAATACACAAACACGACCTGTGGACATGCATTAATGGAGAGATGTCAGAGTGCGGGGGCAGCCCACAGGAGGCGCCCCTGAGCTTGTCTTTTTAGGCCAAATAAAGTCTTTCCTTTGGTTTGGAAAGTCTGTTGGTTCTCCTTCAGTTGTTCTCTTGCGAACAAAACTTATTATGTCCAAAGACACAACTGCCCTGAGTGGGCGGGGCCATCTGTGTTCCCCCCACGTGGTGGCAGGGCTAACAATTGGACAGGGAGAGGCTCACTCGAAAAACTTACGAAAACAAGTTGGAGCCTCTTAGTGACACATAAACAAGCTGAAGGAAGCCCCGTACCGTCCATGTGAACACAGAGCTGAGAACGAGAAATCCAGAGGGAGTTTGACTTCACTCATTACTTCACAATATATTTAAATAGTGTATATCTGATTTTCTCTATAATAATATTCAGCCTAAGGTTGACTTATTTTTTAGACTGTCGTGTTGGATGATAAGTCAATATTTCTTGGAAAAATTCTTGTTTTACTCACAGATCCACTTTTCCTGTAGCTCTATTTGGGCGATCATATCTTTACTTCACAGAACCATAAATAGGAGTCTGACTTGCAGTTATTTCCAGTGCAGATATGTTGTTAATCCAGACCCCTCTTTCTCTTTCCAGGAGTTTTACGACCATTCAAAGATTCTCTGGCAGGACGACGGTGTGCGGGCCTGCTGGGAAAGGTCCAACGAATATCAACTCATCGACTGCGCACAGTAGTAAGACTCTTTTATTTTTGAATTCCCTTTATTTCTTTTATATCTATACAAAGATGTGAAATGAAACACAGAGGTATTTCACAACACATTGCACACTGTGGGATGTTTAATGTGGTTTAAAGATGAGAAGCTTATGAGGTGCTACCTACGATGACTTTGTGTGTTGGTTCTGAACTGTACATATTGATAGTTGGTAGGTAGGAAGATGTTATGACCCGACCTTACGAAATCTGTTTCTGTTTTACTCTCCCAGAATAAGTACAACGACTAGATCTTTAAAAAATCAAGACGTTGATTGAACCAACTACAGTTTTGTCCTTCTCAGTTTCTTCTCACTTTGCTCTGTTTGTGACTCTCTGGGCCTTCATCCCTTCCTTACTGGTGATGTGAAGCTTCACTAGAAACACTAGCGCCAAAAACAGTGCAAGGTAGACTAAAAATATAAAATTGAATACAAAATAGATAAAGTCGGCTAAAGATATACACTGGCTGGCCAAAAAAATGGTCACCACCTGGATTTAACTAAGTAAATAGGTAAGAGCCTCCCATTGGATAATTACTGCATGGGTGATTATGTTTCAGCTGGCAACAAGTTATTTAACCCTAACTGATGCAGTGAGGAGCTTCTCATTTGTTAACCATGTCGAATGACACATCCTGTGGTCGTGGAAAAGATGTTAATCTGTTTCAGAAGGGTCGAATTATTGGCGTGCATCAAGCAGAGGAAACATCTAAGGAGATTGCTGAAACCAATAAAATTGGGTTAAGAACTGTCCAACGCATTATTAAAAACTAGAAGGACAGTGGGGAAACATCATCTTCGAGGAAGAAATGTGGTCGGAAAACAATCTTGAATGATCGTGATCGGCGATCACTTAAACGTTTGGTGAAATCAAATCATAGAAACACAACTGTAAAACTCAGGGCTATGTTTAATAGTGAAAGTAAGAGCAGCGAATGCGTGCCGTGATCAAAGCTAAAGGCGGTCCAACGAAATATTAGTGTGTGACCTTTATTTTGGCCAGGCAGTGTAAGTGGACAATGAACAGACTTACTAAAGTATATGATACGATGCACTTTATTCTCCCCTTTGGGTTAAATATCAAATTATATCTAATGTATTCAAATGTATAAAGTCATAGTTTTCAGGAAAATGTCCTGTGTGATTGAAGTATGAGTACGTTATGAATACATGATACTTACTTATCGTGTTGTCAACCAGATTCTGCTTCAGTCGGGTCTGAAAAATCACATGAACTTAAGTTATGAAGTGAATTCAATGGTTTCAAGGAAGCCTGAGAGGTCCACAAAATGAATGAGGAAAAATCACTGCTTCGAAATAAAGCCCCAAACAAATTATTTAAGTGAAACCAACAGAGAAGTTTGAAAAAAGTCTTTGGTGCCAACTATTGATAGACATCTCAAACGTCATGCCTACATTTAGCTTCAAGTGGAAAAAAGACTGGAGACCCCCGGGGTTAATCCTCAGAAATATATTTCATTTATAGTCAATTCGTATGATATTAATGTAGAAAATAACAGGGACCAGGAGTTGCTGTATGTCCATGTCACTAACAGAGCATTCATGACCAAGTGTTCTGCTGTCTCCTTTTTAATGTCTGCCTTTTTGTGGAAGTCAGGATGAAATGAAAAACCGTGCTTGTTAGAAATGCAGTTGTAAAATGATACAAGCTAACGGAGAGGCAGAACAATTGAAAAAGAGAAAGGATTGAAGAGACAAATTGAAATAGAGAAAAAGAGGGTTTCCCTGCATTGCAAGTCCTCTCCTCTCCTCTCCTCTCCTCTCCTCTCCTCTCCTCTCCTCTCCTCTCCTCTCCTCTCCTCTCCTCTCCTCTCCTCTCCTCTCCTCATGTTTCCTCCTCTCTCTCTCTCTCTCTCTCTCTCTCTCTCTCTCTCTCTCTCTCTCTCTCTCTCTCTCTCTCTCTCACCCACACCCAGCAGCTCCAGTGTTATGGATCAGATGCTGGGCTGGGTGGCCAGACCGGAAGTGCTCCCCTCCCCCCATCTATGTGCTTATGTAAACGGAGAAGCAGAGAAAGAGAGAGGGGAGAGCTATTTTTAACCCAGGCGGGCTGCAGAAGGAGAAAGAATGAGCGAGTGTGTTAGCAGAGAGACAACTTCAGCATTATTGATGAAGGTTGTTAGCATTAAATGAAAATGCCAGGGCTGGATCAGCACGGGAAAAGTCAGGGGCCACCCCACACATTCACGCCTCTCCCTTTTTTGTAAAACACCAATTATATCATAATTGGATCCGTGTCGTGATAAAAATAAAAGAGAAGAAGAAGTTTGATGGGGCGGTGATGTGTTGCTGTCTCTGTCTGATGAAGAGGAAGTCATTGGAGCTTCCCTCGCTGTGTTTTTGCTCTGTCATGCTTCTCCATGGTGTGATTTTTCTTGTTGTTTGCTTATTTATCAAGACTTCCTTGCTCCCTATATGGTCACACGCTTTGTTTGTGAGGACTTTTTGGTTGATGTTGCTTGATAAAATGTTCGAGTTGGGTTTTGTCAGTGTCGAGTTGGTGACTTTGAGTGTTGACTTTGTTCCCTAACAGGACAGAGGGGAAGAGCTTTGTTATACCACAAACCTGAGATATTCCAACACCTTCTCCTGATTTGAATCACTTTTACAGAGACATCCAGGGGTCCGTGTACGAAGTATAATTCATTTGCAATAGTTCATGTTTTATAATAAAACATGCCAGTTTAAGGGGTATTGCCTAATTTAATTGTCCGACTTGGCGAATGCAAATATATGTTTTCGCACGTTTATTCATTCTCCCACAGCCGACTCAGTCTAACGTTGTTAACGCTTTGACTGTATTATTGTTTCATTGCGAGGACGTGCAAAGCTATTCAGCGCAGCTTGTTGCATTATCAAACTTGTACAATGAAAATTGAACCAAGGAAGTCGACAACCGGAAACAGACACAGCTCGCCTTCAAAATAAAAGCTGTGCGTTTTGAATCGTGTTAGTTGCGTATGTTTTCATTGAGGACAAACTTTTTTTTATGGAAAGTTACTGTTTATTCTCGGTTTTGTTAATTTGGTAGAGATTGTGCAGGTGAGGTTAGGTATTAGTGGTTTAAAGAAGGTTTAAACTTTTTAATAAAGGGCGAAAGTTATAACGTTGTTCAAGCCGTTCGGCGAAAATATTCACGGAAATGAGCAGTTTAAACAGCATTGAAACACGCTGCTGCGATGCATTATTGAATCACGTTTTAATCTGAACTTCGTCTACTAAGTGGAAGTGTGCACTGCAGACGCCAGCATTTTTGATGATCTCCTGTCCAGTCCTTTCGCAATATATACAGTTAAAAGTAGGTAGGCTAATATGCTACACTTTCTAGCAGTCACACTCTCTTAATCAAATAAGTAGACGAATACATTGACATGAATCAAATAACTAGGCTAATAAAAGTGTTCGCCCCGACTGGCGAATGAATTCACGACCAACAGCTATGGAAATTATCACGGCAACCAACGCCGCTTCATAGCGCCCAACTTTTAAGGCGAGCTGTGTCTGTTTCCGGTTGTCGACTTCCTTGGTTCAATTTTCATTGTACAAGTTTGATAATGCAACAAGCTGCGCTGAATAGCTTTGCACGTCCTCGCTCAATGAAACAATAATACAGTCAAAGCGTTAACAACGTTAGGCTGAGTCGGCTGTTGGAGAATGAATAAACGTGCGAAAACGTGTATTTGCATTCGCCAAGTCGGACATTAAAATTAGGCAATACCCCTTAAACTGGCATGTTTCATTATACATCATGAACTATTGCAAATGAATTATACTTCGTACACGGACCTCCAGGATTTGTTTAACAATTACTTGTAAAACATTAACACAATTATTTAAAAAAAAATAGGCTGGAGCTGCACTTTCGTTTTTTTCATCCAGCGGTTAAATGCAACATGAATGATTATTTAAAACAGACCTGGTTGATCAAAAAATAATTTTATGTAACTTTCTAAAAATGCAATTCTTTACTCCCAGTGAGCACTAGGGGTCGACCGAATGTCGAGGGCTGATATTCCGCATTTAGTCGATTATCTTTATCTATTTTATTTTCACTGAATTCAATACATTTAAAAGTGGGCTACATTCACTCCACTGCAGGTGTTTCCCTCTGGGTCTGTTTTCACTCACCACTCTGTCTCACCTGTTGTCCCGCCCACAACACTATCTGATTGGCTAGACATCACACGAGTAACAGCCAATCAACGCTAAAGCCTGGGTGCTACTGAAATGCACAGACCCTGTCGCTGGAGGAGAGTCTTCAGCTTCATTCATTCTTAAAAATAAAGTTCCATACATTTTTTTTTTTTGTTGGTGACTGTGATGCTCTGATCACTTCTATATGTTTTGGAGCACTGATGATGAAAGGATGGAACTGTTGTCTCTAAAGCCTGGAAGAAACGTCAGGATGAATTATTTTGTTAGTATCAGATAATCTGCGTGTGAATGCGTGACAAATCTGAAATATGTTTTTTGGCAAAAATGATGTAATGTTGTGTTGTAGCTGGTTTTTTTTAGAACCAAAACAAACAAAAGCTAAAACAGATGATTTGGTGTGTTCAGTCCACTAAAGATAGACGGGCAACAATTTGATGACCAGTGAAATGTTAAACATTTTCTAAGTCAAAAATGCAAACAGCCTGAAGTCCAACCCTTCTTCTCATGACGTAGCAGAGACTTCAAGAAGTCTGCCCCGTTAAAGTAAAACATGTGGTCTGTGTCATGTATCCATCGTTTGTTTCAGAGTTGCAAGTAGCTACATTTTTTAAAGCTCAGTTAGCTGTTTTCCTGGAATTAATGCTAAGATAAGCTAACAGGCTGCTAGCTTTAGCTACATACTTACTCATGTGTGGGTATGGCAGAAATCAGTAAATGGCTAGATGACATCCACACCCAGAGTCACCCACGACTTAATACTAACTATAATAACAGGCGTCACGTATCAACAAAGTGAAGAACTTTAGGTTCTTCTCTTTGTATGATGTGCCGCTGTTATTATCTGTCGATCGTCTGAATTGTTGTACCAGCCATAGTTTGCCTACATGTGCCGGAGACCTCTTCATTTACTTCTCCAACATCCTCCCCTGAGCCCCCCCCCCCTCACTCTGATGTGTAGCGGTGTGTTTCTGCAGAGACAGAAAATGGCTCAGATTGAGTCTCTGACTCATCGCAGAGAGAGAGAGAGAGGGAGTGAAGCGGGGTGAGGGTAAAGACAAACTCCTTTTTTTTTAAACTTTTTTTTTTTGGGGGGGGGGTGTAGTGTTAATTTATTTTTGAGTCTAAATGTGTTTAGATGTTGAGCGTGCTCTCGATGTGTACTGCTGCAGTGATCTGAATATATTGTGATGTTTGAATGTGTGGTGTGTTCAGTGATTGTGTCGTTCCCAATGATTCGGCTGCTGTTTGAAAGAGTTCCCAGCGTGAGGTTTACTCCTCGCTGACTTTGCTTTTCTGAACTTTCCTCCTTTGTCCCATCGTCTTTTACTTTTTGTGATACTTTGTGTTCCTTTTTACCTTCATGTATTTCCCTCTTACCTTTGTTTCCATTCATCCAGACTTCTTTAAAAGTTTCTGATCTGTTTTTATTTATTTAGTTTGAATGTATTTCTTTTGGTTTTTCTGTTCCTCTCTTATTTTAGTCTCATCTAATGATTTTTATCCTCTATCTTTATTTTTTATTTTTCTATATAATGTTCTTCCCTTATTTTGTTTTTTTATGCTGCACATTTTAATTCAAAATACAGTACATGCCCATGCTTCTTAATTTGTTCCTTCTTATTGTTATTTCAGTTATTTTTAGATTTTTTGTTGCTCATTCTCTTTCCTGACTTTACACATTTTTATTTGATTTAAAATTCAACATTTTTAATATGTTCCATCTTACTTGTTTTTACGTCATTTTATCATTTTTCTATTTATTTTTTTTACGTCACCCCGTCTTGTTTTTTATTTACGTATTTTCAGTTCAATTCACATTTCCAACTTGTTCAATCTCTTTCATCTTTTAGTTTTCTTTTCTGTTTTTATTTACATTTTTCAGCTTTAGTCCTCTTTCACAGATATTTTAAATTTTAGTTTTTTCCTCTTTTGTTCGTTTTGTTGATTCGTCACTTCTTTCATTTGTTCTTTAGTTCTTTGTTCATTTTTTTATTTCTTTGTTCATTTTTGCACTTCTTCATCTCTTTCCCACTTCATTCCCTGCATTTCTCTCTCTCTCTCTTTGTGTCTCTTTGTTCACTCGTTCTTTCTCTCTCTGTTATCTGTCGCTCATTGTTTCTTCCTTTCTCTCTCTCTCTCTCTCTCTCTCTCTCTCTCTCTCTCTCTCTCTCTCTCTCTCACTCTTTCTCTTCCCTCTCCCTGTCTGTCTCTCCCTCTTTCTGGCCTCTCTCCAGTCGCACAAGATTTGGAGCCGATTGTCTATTTATAGCGCCTGTGGTTCTGTCGCCATGACAACCAAGCTGGAGGCCAGGGCGCCAGGGAGCTATTTTTGGAGCATGTCAGACACAGCCTTCTCTCTCTTTTCTTTCCTCCGCTCTCTCTTCCTCACTCTCTCTCTCTCTCTCTCTCTCTCTCTCTCTCTCTGTCTCTCTCTCTCTCTCTCTCTCTCTCCCTCCCTCTCTCTCTCCCTCTCTCTCTCTCTGTCTCTCTCTCATTGGATGTGATTGTGTTTGATTAAGATTCGACTGCTGAAGCTCCTTAGTCGGCCTGCATAGTGAAACGTGAAAAGATACAGTGAAACCCACTGAATCATCCCTTACACACATTTTTTTTTATTTTCATATTTTCTCTTGTGTGCAAATGTTGGTTTCAGGATCTCGTTTTTTCAGCCTGTTTTTGCTGTACGTTTTGCACAATTTGCTTTTGACTGTAGTTGTGTATTTCAGCTGGAGGATGTGGTGGTTTCGGGTCTTGGTAATGGTTCCCTTTAATGGTGAACAGTGAACATCATGCAGAAGATTTAAAGTATCTAATATGACTTTCTAGATTACTGAACATTTTTAACAATGTTCAAATGTCTTTAATTGAAGAAAATTCTGCACATTTCTATTTGATACTCTAACGTAGGTCTTGTACTATGAACTATGTTTCTTGTGTCTGTTAAAATACCCGTTGGAAAAACCTCCTGGGTTTTAACCCTGACTCATGTTGGGAGATACGTAAATAAATTCTGTTTTTTATTTTTTTTGAACATTTTGTGAATTTTTCTTTAACCTGTATGTGTAGCCACATTTCACCTCTAATTGTAGAAGTAACATCAGTAGTAAACTATTTTTACTTCAGCTGTGACTCATCACAGATTTATGTCGGAGATCCTCTTTTTAACCCTCCTACCTGCTGCCTGCTTTTATTTATGTCACAGGAGCAGCTGCTCCTTTTCATTCTGAGCTCTTTAGTTCTTTTGACTCGTCTCTCCATTTGACAGAAATATAAAAGTAGTTGTCTTTGTTTATAAAAGTCTTTGAGATGATTTCCATGCTCGTATAAAGACGATGATGTAAAAATTAATAAAGCCTGTTGAATGTTTTGAAGATCTGTCGGTCATGAGTGGACTTAGGCTGATACGGAAAGAGGCACTTTTTGGGGATGTCATGCTGCCGGCCAACGCGCGTGTGTGTGTGTGTGTGTGTGTGTGTGTGTGTGGGTGTGGGTGTGTGGGTGTCTGTGCGTGCGTGCGTGCGTGCGTGTGTGTGTGTGTGTGTCAGAACGCCGATCAGCAGTTGCTCAGATTCAAGTTAAAGGCCCCTAGATGTTGTGTGTGCATGTTTCATATTGAAACCTAAATTCTGTCAACATCCTTTAAGTTTTTTTTTATAAGAGGTTTACAATAACGACCTTCTGTGGATGAAGGACTTTGTTAAGCAGTTTTAAATATGTTCACGAGGATAAAATCACGACGTCATGGTTCACAAATGTAACCAGAAAATGTAAATGAGGTCATTTTCATTTCAAACCTGCTAATTTTATGATTAATAAAGTTTAGGGCATTTTTTTTTTAAATCCCAGTAAATGAAGTTTATAATAATCCCTAATCCAGCTGTATGTGTGCAGACCAGATGAGTCACAGAGCCGTGCAGATCAGTGTGACCTAATCCTCAGTCGAGCTGAAGATGTATACAGTACCAGTTTATAATCTGGCTAATGATTTGTCTTTAATGCTGCCACTTTGACAAGCTGGATGCATTATGGGAGTGTTGTACAGATGTGTTGATGCTGCAGCCTCTTATGTCCTTCGAGCGTGAAGATCTTAAACTGATGGCTAAATTTAGGGGAAATATTGAGATAGAAAAAAAACAACTATATTTACTAACCACCTACAGCTGTTGATAGAAAGTATATTAGCTGTCTAATTAAAGAAATCATTTTCATTTTTGGATACATTTTTTTGAGATTTTCTGTTGGTGAAAATATTTTCAAAGCTGTTTTATCCAAGAAAAATTTTAAGTTTCCATTTTGGATTAAATAAAAAAGTAAGTTACATTTTTAGCCTCTTTATTTTTTGTAAATTTTCAGGTCAAAGTTAAGTTTTGAAAGAAGTCATTTCTTCTTCTTCTTCTTCTTCTTCTTCTTCTTCTTCTTCTTCTTCTTCTTCTTCTTCTTCTTCTTCTTCTTCTTCTTCTTCTTCTTCTTCTTCTTCTTCTTCTTCTTCTTCTTCTTCTTCTTCTTCTTCTTCTTCTTCTTCTTCTTCTTCTTCTTCTTCTTCTTCTTCTTCTTCTTCTTCTTCTTCTTCTTCTTCTTCTTCTTCTTCTTCTTCTTCTTCTTCTTCTTCTTCTTCTTCTTCTTCTTCTTCTTCTTCTTCTTCTTCTTCTTCTTCTTCTTCTTCTTCTTCTTCTTCTTCTTCTTCTTCGTCCAAACCTGTGGAGAAAAGTGTTGAAGCTTGTTGTTGAAGCACATTTATGTACCGATAAAACTCTACACTTTAAGAGGAAAAGAAGTAGTAGTTGCACAAAAACCTTTTTATTTTCTTTCTTTCTTTTTTTTGTCTTACATTAAAACTCCTAAAATGATGTTCTTGCCATCTTGCGGAAGGATTACTGAGTAAAAAAAAAGAACAAGTAAAAAGTTAAAAATACACGTTATCTTTTCGTTTGAATACTGGGTTATTTTAACTCACCAGACAAGAGCCCTGCGTGTATTTCCAGAGTTGAAGTCAGCGTGTCTGCAGCCCCAGAATAACCCTGACAGGTTAAACATAACACTGCAGCCCTCTCTGTTACTGGGGCAGCCACTATTATTTAGTTCAACTTACTCTGCAAGGTTATTATTGGCACTTCTCCTATTAATAGGGAGAACTGCTAAAAATTGAGCCGTGTGTTTGTCCTGGGCGTGTCGTCACCTCAGACTGGCGCATTAGATAAACAAGAGTTTGGCCTCGGCAGATGTCGGCGACGGCCATGTTAACTCCGTCACTGCAGACCTTTGGGTTAAGATTCTGTCACTGCTGGTTATTTATGAGTTAAGAGGATCAGTGTGGGGATGTGTTTGGAGGGATGAAATGAGATGGTCCGAGAGTCTGAGCTGTGAATACGGGGCCGGACTTTTTCGCTGCTTAATTGCCTCCGTGTGTGTTTTTTTTCTCCCTATGAATATCCATGTCAGATATGCACGTGGGCGTCTCTTTGTCCCCCCAAAATGTTTCTCCTCTCTTGGCTCTCTCTCTCTCTGTCTCACACCCACTGTCTTTCCCTCCTGACTCAGAGCCTTCTCCCTCTCTCCGTCTGTCTGTTCAGTTCTGTAGCTCCCAAGCAGACCCAGCCCCCTGTTCCTCACTGTGTGTGTGTTACCTGCAGCCCTCCTGTCACATTTCACCCCTTCCTGCCACATTCCTGGTTATCTCACAGGGGGTTACATACCTCTGCCCTGAAAGGCAGAAACCAGCGAGCGCATTCTCTTTTTGATTGTAAGTGCGACGGGAAGAGGATCAGTAAAAACCCCAAAATTTAAAACACCTGAAGAAAATGTAAAAGAACATGTGAGGACATAGAAACCCATAAATGGCGATTATGAAGACCAACCTGACAGACTTTACACAGAGACTTTAGAGATGCCTGTCTAGTTGTGTTTTAACAAAACATATCTGAAACACAGAGCTAAATCTGGGTTACTTTGCATCACTTTAAAGAGAAATAAACAGATTTTAATGGTGATGTCTACAGTCAACAGCTGCAATTTGACAAATAACTGCTCATAAGCACCTCATTAGCGTGATGTTATATTTCCTAAAAAGGTGAATGTAACGATTCTCTTGATATAAGTAGAAGCGGCTTGGTCAAAGATGTGGTTACACACCTCCGCCGTAACACGTCGAAGGAAACCTTGAATGACCGATGAAGCAGGTAGCGTTACTTTGACCTTTTCCTTCTCAGTCTTTTCACATGTTTACAGCTTCTATTTTCCAACACATATATGGACTTTAGAAACCAGTTTCTGATGTGGCTTTACACAGACTTAAAAAAACAAAATGTAAAATGAGCAAATAAAAAACAAGGTACAGCACAATCAAAGTACATCCTCGCTTTCTTTGGACTCTTCAGCCCTGCATTTGGTTAAGCGACATTTTCAGACACAATCCATCCATTGTTCTGAATCTGAATTATTTAAAGATGTCTTAACACATATCTAGTTTATAACAAGAAACCCAGCAAAGACTTTAAACTAATAAAACAAATAAAAAAAGGCATACTAAAAAAAAAGGTAATTTTTTCTTTTCCAATTTTTTTATTGTGTTGCATCCCCAACTGATCGTAGAAACGCTCTCTGTGAAAAGGATCTGTTCTTTATTTGACTAAATTACCCTTAAATAACATTTAATAAAAATGAATAACTGTAACTTCACTAATCCACCATGACCTCCCAAATCCTGTCACCACTGTCTACTGTAGTTTCATTTCCTGTTTGTCCCTGAACCAACTTGAGGTTGAACTTTTCACCGTGATAGAATACAAAATACAGCCAGGCAGGTATTTTACACATAAACAACATCTGACTGTTGTTTAGTCTTGTGATTATTTTCATGTTCTGTGTCTTCATTTGTAGTTAACAAATGTGAAGTCAGTGTTCTTAAATCTGGGGAATAATCCTATAAAACTCAAAGAGGCCCTTTAAGTTCCCTCACTGCTGATGTTTTATTATTTCATCGTTGAGATGAATTGTAGGAAAATCTGTGTGTGTTTGTGTGTGTGTGTGTGTGTTTGCGGGCTAGTAGGACACTTAATTACTCCCAGTCAGAGATTATTGAAGCATTAGGTTCAGCCCGAACCTCATTCCATCGTCAGAGCGGAGCAGCTCCTGCTCTTCTTCCTACGTATAAAAATATTCTTTACATCGGAGAGGGCTGTCAGGACGGGAGGGATGTTTAAAATCCCGTTGTTGCTCTCTGTGCTTGTCTGAGTCTTGGCTCTGGTTATTTATTCACAAAAGGAGGGATGTTTGGGTTTTCTTTTTCTTTATTTCAACAACATTTCTTCATCCTTAGGTACATGAGGGATTGAGTCTTTTTTGGATGTTGACAGAAAGCCATACGTACTGTATGTCACAAAAGTCAGGTCACCCTTGAACAGTCATCATGAAAACATCAGTGCAGCGCACACACCTTAAAAAAAGCAGCAACAATGTAGGCCACTTCTCAGGAACAATTAACATGCATTCAGGCTGGCACTTTGCAAATCTGAACTCACTGCAGGCCTGCATACCCACCCACGCACACACACTGCCACTGCACACAGATGTGCACACACACACACACACACACACTCCAATCCTCCCGTGCACGCACACACACACACACACACACACACACACACACACACACACACACACACACCGTGCACGGTATTACTACAGCAGCTCCATTGACGAGGCTCCTCCGGTCTGACAGAGCAAACGGCTGCTGGTGACTCAGACCGGCTGCCTCTGATCTCTCTGTGATTTAAAACACACGCCCCCTGGTGGCTGACGAGGGAGCAGTATCCTCCATCTTTCTCGTGCTCCCATAATGTACCGGGATGTTTCTTGGGAGTGTGTGTGTGTGTGAGTTATGAGCTCATACTGCTCTTATTATTCTGATCTGTATAGTATGGTAGCTTGGCTATGATGGTGGGATTTTAAAATGTTACAAAGTTGTAAAGTTGCATTAGTTTGGTTGATGACTGAGCCACTGGAATTATTGACATGGATGACTCTGTAATTGTCTCTCTTTAGTTTGATTTTGTCCTGATTTAGCTCTAACCAGCTGTATTTATTTTTTCTTGTTGCAGTTTCTTAGACAGGATTGACGTGGTCCGGCAGAATGACTACACACCCACTGATCAGGTGAGACTTTTAGCACGCAAACACTTGCTCTGTTATATGAAGTAGAGAACAGGGGGGGGGGGGACTGGTAATTCAATGTGGTCAAAGAAGATGAAATGATATCAAATTGTGATGGGTGCTCCTGAAAGACAGGGGAAAATGTCACGCACACAAAAAGGGGGGAAACCAGTCACTCCAGGCATGAAAAATTTAACAATGAGGAAGGAACTACTCAAAAGGCCTTTATTATAATGGCTAACTTGTTTGAAGCCGACATGTTTCGACCAGTGAGGTCTTCACCAGGGCTTGCAAACATTTTTTTAAGTTGATTTTGGCATACACACACAATCAGACATGCACGCACACACAGCACACAGCGTTGCACTCCAGCGTTGCTGGCTCCACTGAAACCGTCTCCCCTCTGTAACGCCACTGTTACTACCGCCAAAGACGGTACATAGAGAGGGTTCACTCTATCCCCCAATTACGCCTCGCCAACATTCAGATTAAAGGCGAAACATCACAGGGGCTTAGACATCATGGTTTGAAACGTCTGAATAGAGCGACAGTCACAGTTGAGACTCGAACAGAATGGAGTCATTGTTAATGTTATTAGCAACTCTGTTTATTCCCACCATAAGAAGAATATATCAAGTTAATTTTTGCATGTAGAACAAGTGTCACTTTACATAATGGGCCTGTAAGAAAACAAGTATCGTCTGTGCCATGCCTTGTTTTGTTCTTGGGAGTATTTGAAGCCAGTGTAAACCTCAGATACAATTGCAGAGGGAAAAAAAAGAAAGAGCGATTTTAAAAACAGATGTGAGTATTTGTTGCCTTTCTTTGTGTAGATGTTAAATTCTGGACCGTGTGTTGCACAAAACTGGGCAAAAAGTTTTCTGACATTTTATTTAGAAACAGTCAACCATTCATCTAAAGCAGTTATTGACAGGTTATTCATTATTTGATTAGTGATAAACTGTAATATTCGACATGAAGCAGCTTTCATCTCTCGTTCTTTAACAATGAACAGAATCAACAGGGAGGGGAAAATGCTTTATTAAGAGATTAACTATCTGTAAGGGGAATAGAGCTTCATCAAACCTGTCCTTTGTCCGTCCATGTGTTGAATTCATCCATGTTCATCCTCCTCTCATGTAAATAATACCCTCTTTATTACAAATCTCCACGTCTATTTCACATCTTGTACGTCTGAATTCTTTCCCCTTTCTATATGTTATCTTTACCAACCTTTCATCCTGTTGTTCCTTTTTTTCAGGACCTGTTGAGATGCAGAGTACTGACGTCTGGGATCTTTGAAACAAGATTTCAAATAGACAAAGTCAATTTCCAGTGAGTATAATAATTGAGGTGTCCCGTCACATTCCCGACATAAAGAAAAAATAAAACAATAAAACTGTTCTAAAGGGCAGTAAGTAGTTTAAATTCTCTGGATTACAAATCGCTCACGTCATGTGGTTTAACTTGAAATCTGAACAATATTAAATCATAAATAAAATATATGCTATATTATACAGTATATGTATACTCAGAATGTTGCATATTATACTTTTTAACTGTCCATGGTTTTAAAGTGTTAAATCCCTCTTTCATTAAACCTTTATCGTCCTCTGTCTCACAGTATGTTTGATGTTGGAGGTCAGAGGGATGAACGTCGGAAATGGATCCAGTGTTTTAACGGTACGATGCTTGTTTCTGGGACTGATTCATTTGAAGGACTGAATTCTCTTTCTACTTTAGCGAGCTGCATGTCTCCAGTTTGTGTTTCTTTAAATGTCCCTGATGAAAAAGGGTGCATGAGCATTTGTGGCTTTTATCCATCTCTGGTGTGTGAATCCTCTGATGTGTGTTTGTGTGTGTGACACAGATGTGACAGCAATCATCTTTGTGGTGGCGAGTAGCAGCTACAACATGGTGATCAGAGAAGACAATCAGACCAACAGACTACAGGAAGCACTCAACCTTTTCAAGAACATCTGGAACAACAGGTCAGCAACAACTTCTGGATTTAATAGGCAAACATGAAAGTAGGCGCACTTCTGTTTTCAACACAATTTTCTTCAAGACACTGGCGCTCAGAAAAAAACACTGTGTGGATACAGGGCCTAAGATGTCAACACAATTCTGTACTTTGGTCTGGAGCTCAAATGAACATAAAATGTAGAACAGGTTAAACAAATCATACAGTTATGTTCTCCTAGTAGTAGTTAAAAAGTTTGGAATTTATGAACATGTTACACCCTGTCATTAAAATGTTTGGACTTTTCTTTTGTTTGTTTTGTTTACTTTTACAGGGACAGTGTCCAGCCACTTAGCTGTACCAGAGTTAGCTTTGAGCTAATTTACATCTGTAGTCCCTCACTTGGCAGGAGACAGAGACAACATTAATACATTGCCACTATACAGCAGCATTATGTACCTCCACAGTGAAATACCCAATATCATATTCAATCATTAAAAAGCTAAAAGCACACTAACTACACAACAATACATAACCACTTTGTGCCAAAGTGACATCAACTGAGTGATCATGTTGTTGTTTTATTCAGTTTATTTCTTTATCAGTCCGCTTAAAACTAGTTATAATTTAAGATCTTATTACATGTTTATGCTTTCATGTATAATTTATTGTTGTCTATATCTTTTGGTCTTTAAAATACAAGCTGCCCCTAGAGGGATTCATAAAGTTGTTTAAATTAAATTGATTTGTTTCTAAGCAAAAGAAAAGAATACATAAACCAGTTTACAGAGCTTTATAATGGAAGGAAATAAGGCATACAGCGTGTCTTATTGAACAATTCAAATCCTCTTTAAAACTTGCTAATTGTATCTCTTTATATGCTCGCTCTGAGGTTGGTTTTGTTTCGTGTAACAACAGCGAGTTTTAAAAAGATGCATAGAGCAGAAGATGAGAACTCGGTGTGAAAAAGGTGTCAAATAGCTGATTCAAAGTCGAAGTCTACGCCGTCTGCATCAGACACAGTCACGCAGTTACTCTAACATGAGAATAACTTTGGGGTCCTTAAAGAAAGTCCCAGAAATTCATGACCTGAACTTATTCTTAATCTTTCTCCTTAGATGGCTACGGACCATTTCTGTCATCCTCTTCCTGAACAAACAGGACTTGCTTGCTGAGAAGGTTTTGGCAGGAAAATCAAAAATTGAGGAGTACTTCCCGGAGTTTGCTCGCTACACTACACCTGATGATGGTAAGATCTCCACACTGATATCTGGGGATCAAAACACACATCCATATTTTGAGCTTAAAGAAGTCAGTATAAAAATTACACCCTGCTAGACCCGGATATTGTGATGCTGCTGTTTTTAAGTCTTTACGTTGGTGAATGGAGTGACGTTATAAACAGCTTACACTAAGGCCAAAGCAACAAAAGTTTACACCTATGGGCCTAAAATTTGTCACAGACACAACATCAGCTAGCAGCCATTAGTAATAATGAAGTTGCACTTATAGTTGTTATAATATAGAGTATATAGTATGCATGTGAGACATAATATTCCTGACATCTTTGCCAGTTTTTATTACTGAGGTTGATGTTACCTGGTCAGCAGGAGTATTCATGCTGCTGTTTGATCTTACAGAGCAGAAATTACTTTATTGTTTTCATCTCCAACAGCAATACCGGAGGCAGGCGAGGATCCACGTGTCACAAGGGCCAAGTATTTCATCAGAGATGAGTTTCTAGTACGTAAAAAGCTCATGGTTTTCACCTGTTTGATATTCCTTATATGTTTCTTTTTTTTTTTAATAATCCCATCTGTCAGTTTAGGTAAGATAAACGAAGACAGTTTACTGTTGGGTTTATTTATTTCATCCTCATAGGGCTGTTTAACAAGGATGGGGTTACACTTTGACTCCATATTGCTCTTTTGTATGAAAGGAGTCATAGGCCTATAGACTGAGTGTGCGGGGTATTTCCAAACTAAGTATTCACAGTAGATTTCACACAACACATTTGTACCCCTGGTGGGGGATACTTAGGCCTATGGATTAACTTTTCAAAAAGTTAGTTTAACCATACATTACATGGTGAAAATACAAAATGCCATAAATATAGTTTTTAAAAGGTTGATATAGGTAAATCAAAGTAATTGATGAATTGTGTTAATAGCCAAAAGTATCACATAAAAGGTTTAAATTGGTAGCTGAAAGAAGAGAATGAATAGCTGATATTATAAGTTAAAACTTAAGGATAAAAGGTTGAATTAGTTAGCTCAAAGTTGTGTATTAAAGAAGCAGTTAGCTTAGAGACATGGTAGTAATAGTTAGCTTAGAGATGCGGTAGTAATAGTTAGCTTAGAGACGTGGTAGTAAATAGTTAGCTTAGAGATGTGGTAGTAATAGTTAGCTTAGAGATGTAGTAGTAATAGTTAGCTTAGAGACATGGTAGTAAATAGTTAGCTTAGAGACATGGTAGTAAATAGTTAGCTTAGAGACATGGTAGTAAATAGTTAGCTTAGAGACATGGTAGTAAATAGTTAGCTTAGAGACTTGTTAGCAATAGTTAGCTTAGAGACGTTGTAGTAATAGTTGGCCTAGAGACTTGTTAGCAATAGTTAGCTTAGAGACATGGTAGTAAATAGTTAGCTTAGAGATGTTGTAGTAATAGTTAGCTTAGAGACTTGTTAGCAATAGTTCGCTTAGAGACGTAGTAGTAATAGTTAGCTGGAAGTGGTTGAAATAATCAGGTTAGTCTTAGATTTATGGACAGAGATAAAAGTAAGGGACAAAAAAGGTAATAGTTCACTAAAAATATTTGGTTAATTGTTGAAGAAGTCAGCAGTAATTTATAGCCAAGTTGTTGAGATATGTAGTTTAAAGTAATGGATGAAAGGTGAAAATAGTTGTAGAATTTAATGAAATGTTGAAATATGTAGCTTAAAATGATGTATTGTTGAAAAAAATTGCTATAAGAAATTGAAAACTGTTTTGAAAAAAGCTAGCTAAAAGTATTGGTAACATGGTTGATTTTTGTTTTACTTGTTGAATTCAAGAATAGAAATAAATATCAGTTCTAGTATTAAGCCTCTGAACACCAACTTGTTTGTGTTCCCGTGTCTTTTTTCAGAGGATCAGCACAGCCAGCGGGGACGGGCGACATTACTGTTATCCCCACTTCACCTGTGCAGTCGATACAGAAAACATCCGCCGCGTCTTCAATGACTGTCGGGACATCATACAGAGGATGCACCTACGGCAGTACGAGCTCTTGTGATGGACAGTGGCGTCCAGCCTACTTATCTACCTATCTACGACCCCACTACCAGTTAGCCAATCTACCCCTCCACTTCAACCCAAATCACCAAACAATCGAGAGAGTGACTGACAGACTGCCTGCCCTCCCCTCCGACACAATAAAACTTGTCCTGCAACTCAATTTTAAAGAGAGAGAACAGAAGGACAACTTTCTTTCTTTTTTTTTTTTTAAGGAAATACTTAAAAATACAACATCATCAACTTTAAGCCTGGACTAACTGCTGTACTCGGCTAAACTTGGACCCACCAAAAGAGGGTCAGGACTGGAATCCCTCATTGCAGGCTTTCCCTCCTTTAAGTGATCTTTCTCTCTCAGATTTATCAACACACACACACACTCACTCGCAGGTACACACACACTACAAAATAAGACATTCAGAATCCCTTCATAGGTCTTAATGTCTCATATCAAGCCACAAACACACACAGACAGACCCTTTTGAAAGCCAAGTTCTGCTTTAAACAGATGGCAGAGTCTGAATTAAAGAATGCTTTCTGAGAGAGAGGAGTTAATTCACAACAGCGTGCTAAAGCTAAAGGAGGAGCAGCAGAAGAAAAGAACGATGGACATGGAGGGCGGCAAACTGATGCAGGAGGGCTGTGAGCCTTTTTGTTCCTGAACACACAAACTAATTGACTAACGGCTGCCTGTGGACATGAGTGTGACTTGAACTTTACAACACATGACCTGCTCTTGAATGGCAGACACCAACAACAAAAAAAACAAGAAAAATATCATATAATGCATAAATTCATGCATACCAGTGAACTTCATGCAGTGCAAAAAATCCAAGCTATATATATAGATATTTATATATGTGTGTATATAAATATATATATATATAGATATATAAATATTATATATTCCTGTAATAATACAGTTCAACTTTTAAGTTTTTGTTAGTTTTTACCCCATGTTGTGTGTTGGTGTACACTGTGTGTGATCTGCCTTTGTGCACCATTTAAACTCTGCTACCTACACACACACAAACACATATATACACACATGCATAAATCTTTGCCCCACCCCTCCCCATGCCCCTGCTGCTATTTGAAAACTATTCGTATGGAGAATATAGTAGAGGTTTTATTTAATGAGGAGAAATAACTACACAAAAGGAAATCATGAAGTGGAAGAAATTACTTTATTGAGACTGGAGGCAACATTGTTACCTTGGAACACACACACACACACACCCCCCCGCTCAAGCCCTCATCAGTCCCCAACGTCCTACCCATCCATATCTTTGGTCTTATTCTCTTACCTCTCCCAGTCCCACGTTCCTGCCCTCCTCCCGGCTTTAAGTACGTCTGTCTTTATTTTACTGCTGGACTATTATTCTTGTACAGACTGTAAAATGTATTATTTTGTACAACTTTATTGAAGAAAAAAAATTACTTGTAGAAGATCCCTGTGCCTTGATCACGACTGTACGTGTAAAAATGAGCTAATATGTAAGTTATGTTTCACTGCGCTGTACAGCTGGACGGGTCTGTCCCACCTTGTCCGTGCTAGCTCGCCCACCCCCATCCCGACTGGAGGCTGGGGGGAGGGGCATCGGATCGGGGCGGAGGCCTTTCGTCTGTTGCTTAGTTTCTTTTTCCCCCCCACATTTGTTTGTTCGTTGATTCATTTGTTTTGCTTTAACTCTCCTCTGGTTTATATAATAGGATTTGGAAAAAAAATGAAGAAAAAAAGATGATCGGACGCACCACCTGATGATGTGTAGTGAAAGATACTGAACCCTAACACGATTTAATATATATAAAATATATTTCAGATTTTATATTTTATATATATATATATATATATATATATATATATATATATATATATATATATATATGTACTGTACACTTATATCTATGTCCCTATGTGAGCTGTCCCCCAGGTTTCCTTTGCTTTCTGTCAGTAACATCTGCATCCATTACAGGAAGGTGGCGATTCTGGGAGCAATGGGATGGGTATACATTTCTTTCTTTTTTATTTTTAGCTTTAACTCTTTTGAAGGAGAGGGAAATATCCAGTTGCAAAACATTGCTTGTTTCTACATAAACCAAATTCTTTTTGCTTAAAGAAGAAGAAACAGTTGTACAAGTGTTTGGTTCATTCTTAGGCTGAGTACAAAAGCTCATCTGAGGTCTACATTACATTTATTAGGGACACATGTCGTACAATAGTCCTGCATGAATCCTCCTTTCATGGAGGTTACAACATGCTGTGATGGGAGTTATTTTGCTTACATCCTTTATATGAATGAGAATACCAAACATTAGTCCCACCTCTTATTTGGTCATCATACTACAATAAATAATTAAGTTAATATTTGTAGCACAACAACATAGTGCTTTACACAGAAAGAAAGATGTTCAAACAAAGTCAAAAACAACATTTGAAAAGGATGGTGTACAAATTAAGATCAATTCAAAAAAGGAAGAAAATGTTACACCAATAAACTGCATACAGATAGATGCATAAAATAAGGTAAAAACTTATGTAGATATATGGCCTTTGGATTCAGTTGGGGATGTTGTTCAAGGTGCTAATACTGCAGCCTCTCAAATAACATACTCAAATCCAACCATAACATTTCATACAAAAACTGTTGTTAGAACGCAGTAATCTTAGCTATGGTTTCCCATTACCTGACAACTGCATGAGAGCCAATCAGTGTTTTCTGACAATCATCAGGCTTACAGTCTTGATGTGTTGTTTTACTTTTAACTTTTGCCAAATTTGCACCCAGCACACGTGGATTTTATTTCCTTGGACCAAGAAGAAGTATTTCCTTAAAAAAGTTCTTTTTTATTGAATTCTGCTGATTCTGCGCTCCTTTGAGAGACAACTTTGATTATGATGACTTTGCCAAAGACAGAATACGGGCTCCACCATGACCTTGCCAATACAATGTCACCAGGTCTCACAGGTTTGAAATGATTTTGGATTTTGTCAATGAGTATTCCCTAAAGTCTGGAAGACAAACCAGGGTGTTGCAGTTTCACAGAGTATACATGAGGTTTCAAACCGGCTTTACATTCAGCACATTTCATCCCCAATCACAAAAGTGGCTCTCTGGAACATATAATTGCAAAATTGAGGTTAAAAAAGATTTGAAATTCTTTTCAGATTAATTTTAGTCCTCCAGGTTTACTTCTCTGTCTCTTAATCTCTCAGGTCTACAGCAGTGAGGATGTGAGAGACGGGATTACATTCACTCTTTATTTTGATGTCGACACCTCATCACCTGAACTATCCTAAATGCCAAAGCAATTAGTGTGTTTAATTTAAACTCAAACAGGACACACCTTGTTTAGATGTTTTTTGGTTGGTACATACAATGCTGACAGTTACAGAGGTTGATAATTACCACGTAGCACTGAGTAACAATAACCCTGAGAGACACCCATGAACATAAACCGGTCATACCTCTTTAAATATAGAGTGATCTAAAATAAGTTTTGCTCATTTGGCACCAGTGTTAAACGCATAACATATCCAGGAAACAAAAGTATAAATGCAGCCAGGCCAGTTTAAGATCTATTTATTAAAGTGTGTCTAAAAATGTTTTTCATAAGCCATCCATACATTGGTCTTCTTATGATGTGCTGCCGGACTCTTGAACAAAGATGTTTATCACCTGAGAAGACTGAAGCTCATCACCAGAAGATGTAGAAATTTAAGAAATTTAACAAGAATGTATTTGCAGCACTCAAAATAAGAATTGGGCATCTTCATCTTAGAAACGTGGAGTTCAAAAGGAGATAAAGTGTCAAATGCTGATATTGTGTCAAATGACAATTTTTTTGTTGGAGCAACAGGATTACGAGTTGAAGCTGGTTCTTCCTGTGTCGGTGACAAAACCCAACAGTTATGGTGTCAGCAGACTGGCAGTCACGCCTCACTAATAATGGCGCCATTGTTTCACCTCACAGTGGTTTAATGTTGCTCTTGTCTTGTAAAGAATGGAGAAATGAGTCTGACTCAAATTCGAGCCTATTAAAGCTCAGATGAGACTACACCTGTTAACGGACGATGCTGGGAGGTTTAATAGTCCGCTGCAGGCTGCAGCTGACTAGAACCTTTGGGCAAGAAGTTAATCTGCTGAGATTATATTGTCAAGGAATAAATGAGTAGAAACATATCAGTAAACCAGGACTGAATAACACAGGCTTTAAAAATAGTTTGTCTCTTACAGGATGGCAATGGAATCCACTTCTGTGCAATTAATATTGGCTGTATAAGGTATGTCATTGTCAGCCAATGATGGCCTTAAATATTTAATTATATTTGCAATTACATTATTTATTTTGAAATGTAATTACCACTGCACCATAGTACTGACATGTTATATGTTGTCGTTTGGTTCTGGTTGTCTTACCAAATCATTCCTAATTTTCAACAATACTCTGAGGCTGTCAATTTCACTAAATTATTCAATTGCATAGGTGTAACATCTGTAGACTTGTGAGAAACAGGTGTTAGTTTTCACTTGTGAGCAGCTTCATTCAACTACTCTTCATGGTCTTTGGATCTAGGTGGACACACCAATGGACAGGAGGGAACCTTTTAGCACCTGGTTCCTAGAAGTATTGGGTATCTTTGCTGGAAACAATGCTATAATAATGACTGGGTAGAACTTCTGATGCCATTTGAAGGCCTCATTTTCCCCCGCTCCACAAGAGGGAGCCAGTGATTGCAAACAAAAAACATGGAGAAAAAAAAAGCACGTGGGCAGAACCGGACGACAAAATGTACTTCCTCCCGAAAAACCCCGCCTCCACGTTTCCATGCATTGGCGCGCTTCGCCTCTGTGCTCGCTGTGGCTCTCTGCTCCTCCCCGGTTGGTGGTGGCGGTGGATTGACTCTGTAGCGGGCAGTGGTGCATACAAATCAGGGATGAGTGCAGCGGGTAGTGCCCGGTCCGGTTCGGCCGCCGGTCCGGTTCAACAGGGACTCAAAGAAGCTCTGATCGAGACACTGACGGCTATCCTGTCCCCGGCTCAAGAAGTGCGCACCGCCGCGGAGGAGCAGATCAAAGTGCTGGAAGTGACAGAGGGTAAGTGGTAGCCAGTTTCTTGACGCTTGTATTTTTTATTTATTCACTGAGGCTACCTTACCGGTGTTGTCACTCAATAACGACACGGGTTTCTGTGGAGGACAGGCTGCAAGCGCACAGCTGTCTGCTGCTCTTATCGGTGCTAACTTTGGCTGTAGAAGTAGCTAACTGAAACCCTAGCAAGGGGACTGACTTCGCTACCTGCAGTTAGCGTTAGGCCATCTCTTCAGAAATTAGAGATGACCAAGTTGGCTCCAAAGCTCATAAAACGTGTTGCCCTCGCCTCTGATGTGTGGGATGATTGTATTACCTGGTCAAACTGACGTGGTTGAGCAGAGCTAGCCGTCTAAAGTTAAAATGTTAGCTGAGTTGTATGAAGCACATGTGAGTGTGGGGTCTCCGGCTCCAGCAGCACAGCAACATAATGGACACTGTAAATCATCCTGCCTAAGGGAAAACATTAAGTTCGCGTTATAGATGTGTTTTGTGCTTGAAGTTAGCTCTCATGTATTCTCCGAGGCTGAAGCTACACACCTGACGTTTCTGGTCTCGAGCAGAAACGTCACTTGGTAACGGGGACAGCAACAGACCGTAACCAACAGCTGTGTAACCAATATTTACCTGAAAAGCGAAAGTAGTATCCCGAGACCTCCAAAACGGACCCTGGATTAAACTTAGTCTGTGGCAAGTGGCAACCTCCGGATTCCCCTGTGTCACACTTTCCCGCGAAGTTGTCTCCCAGGGGCTTCTCCTCCCTCCGCACATGCTGTCAGCTGCCTTCACCACCACCAACATCATCAACACTGTAACCATCAGGACACACATGAGGGGTTTATTACACAGAGACCAACAGAAGAGAGAGAGGAGCAAAAGAAGATATTATATGAATCAAGGCTGTGTTGACAGAGATAAAATTATTGTTTCCTTCTAAAAACATCCATCCTTTCCGCTGACAGTCAGTGGTGTAGTGCAGGGTATACGCAGGTATACCCACTCATTTTGCAGTCTCCATAGGGTATACCCACTTCTAAATCCACTCTGATTCACACCATTGATTGACTGACAATATGCAGTAGTGTGCTGCAGTTTTTTTCCTAGGCTGGTGAAGGGATGACCCGTCCTACACCCCTCTCTAATTGACTAGTACGTACTTACTGAATGTGCATAAGTAGTCTTGCATGTCACTGTTTATAACAAAGGTCGTTTTTCCTCTGCTGGATCGGGTCACCTAAAACAACTTTTTTGGGGGAAAAATGAAAAGTATACCCACTTCTTCAGTCACCACTACACCACTGCTGACAGAGTTTTGTTATAGTGGGCTTTTAAATCGGTGACAGTTTTAAGATGTCTGCGAAACTTTAAAATAGCTAGAGATTTGATTTGCTTTCATTTTTTTCATCACGTTTTGTAAAAAAAAAAAAAAAAAAAAGATTTCTCTATCCACTAGTACCGTACACAAATAATCAGGCATCCAATGAGCGTAAATCTAGAGTTAACAGCATTGGGATTTATTAACCAAATACTGTATACCAGTCTTCTTCATTTGTTTTAGCCCTTTTCAAACTGCAATTCTGCTACAGCTCTGCCGTCATCGCGCCTTAAGACATATAGATTCTGATACATCGTTATATTGGTCTGTGTATTCATGTTGCCTCACGGCATTGCGGAAGCACGAGAGAACACAGCACAGTGGGAGCTATACATACACACAGCGCTGTTTTACCCTGTTGGTTCCGCTGATCCCGTCTTGCCTCTGTTACTACCCCTGAAAACTGTTATGAAGGGGAATCCCCTCGTCCCCGCATTAGGCCTCTGCAACACTCATATTAACGGCGAAACATCACATACATTAATATTACGCCTTGAAACGGCAGTCTGCTCATAATTTAGAAACAACCGTTGTGTACAATTTAGGGGACTTTGCATCACAAACATGGACAGATTTCTTCCATTTGCGTTTGAATTATAATACAAATCTAAACATTAAGACATACGCAAAGTAGCAGTGTGGAAGAAAAAGGTTCATGTGCTGCTGCGGGACTGTCCAGGTTCAGTGAAATTGATGAACTTGATGTGTTGGTGGAGCCGATTGAAGGATTCATTTAAAATAATGTATCTGTATAGGTTCTAAGTTATCCAGGTCATGCTAAATTCAAAGCTTGATCCAAAGACAACTCTCCAACCAAGTCCAGTTGCCTTTGGATCAAGCTTTGAATATGAAATAAAGCAATCATTTGTCCCTGCTTACTACGTTTTACTACTATTTTCAGCAATTAGAACTGTTTAATAAAAAGCCGTATCACACTCGAGGGCGTCATGTTATACTGAACATCAGCACAGATGTGATTCTTTACCAGATGTATATTTTGTTTGCACTCACAGCCGTGTTGTTATTTAGAACAACAGCACTCTGTCTTATTATTAAATCAGCTAGTTTGTGGGGGAAATATTACTGGGGGAAAGTTTTATTTAGACAACTGAAACTGGAAAGACGGATACAGTTCCAGTGGATAAGCTGACTATTAATCAGTCTTTCCATTGTCTCCCAGGCTAACATTTCACCCTCTCTGAAAGGCTATTTGTGCAGGCGGGCTGTCCACTGTACTGCAGCGACACACAGAGAAGCCGACCCTTTCCGCTGGCCCCTCTCTCTCTAAGGCAGCCACTTTGTAGGATTGTCAGCACTAACATTGTCTTCTGGCGCCTGATGTCACTCTTAGTAAAACCCGATGAGAGCGAGTTGGATCAGAGCTGAGGTTGATGCTGATCCTGAACTGTGTGTTAATCTCTGCATGCCAGTCAGGCCAGGTTCAAGCCCCAGTGCTGTATGGCTCATGGTTATTGTGTTTAGGTCGTATACAGTTAATCCCCATAGTTACAGAAGTACTTTGAATCACACTTTGATTTCTTGTTAAGTTGCTGAAGTTATTTAGATGTTCCCGGGAAAATTGTAATTAAAATCGACATTAGACACAATAAATGAAGTCTGTATTGAGTAGGCGCAACTTTAGAGCTGTTAGAGCCTTGCGTTTTTTTTTGAAAGATTTTTTTTGTTTTGCATTTTGAGGTGCTTGAATTTGTAGACACCTGTTTGGAAAGTTTGTTAATCAAGGTCAATATTTATACCCTCTGTAATTCTGTAAAAAAACAAATGCCAACATCATTTTATCTGTACTTTTTTTTTCTTCTTCCCTCGACTCTGAAACTGAATGGGAGTCCTCGCTGTAGTGTACTCACCCTGCTCTTATTGATTGATGTCTACTCTGAGCTCTGATTGGTTCATTTATTGCTCATGTTTTAGAGTTTGGTGTCCACCTGGCAGAACTCACAGTTGATCCCCAGGGGGCGCTCGCAATCCGTCAGGTGAGTATAAAAAAAATTAGACATTTGCAAATATTTTGATGTCCATTATTTGAGACATTTTTGATCATGATGTGTGTAATGTTGTCCTGATTGTAACTAATTTTATCAGCACATTAAGAAATATGACGTCCTGACTTGTACCTGTCTTGTTGTGTGTTTGCAGTTAGCATCAGTCATCCTGAAGCAGTATGTGGAGACTCACTGGTGTTCCCAGTCAGAGAAGTTTAGGCCTCCTGAAACGACAGATCAGGTAAACCATTCTTCACACTGAGCACCTTTCTTTCATCTTCGATGTAGTAGGGCTGGATATCGGCAGGGACCTCACGATATGATACGTAAAGAGATGAACATAAATTACTGAAAATGTAAAAGGAGAGCTGAGAATACAGCTTACTGTGTTATTGAGTCAACACTGTTCATTCCAAAATGTCAGTCCAATACATCAGAACAAAGGAGTGTCACAAGACCAGAACATTAAACTGTATAGAACATCGATACAGTATCGTGAAAAACAAATATTGCAAAACTGTGCTGTTTTTTTTTTTTTGCTCAGCTCTACCATGTAGTAGCTTAAATGTGTTACCAAACTCCTGTTGTCCTCCTCCAGGCTAAAGCTGCCATCAGGGAGCTGCTGCCCAACGGTCTGCGGGAGGCAATCAGCAAAGTCCGCTCCAGCGTCGCGTATGCAGTGTCGGCCATCGCGCACTGGGACTGGCCTGAAGCCTGGCCGCAGCTGTTCACACTCCTGATGGAGATGCTGGTCAGCGGAGATGTTAATGCTGTGCACGGGGCCATGAGGGTCCTCACAGGTATGTTATACACACACATACAAAACATTTCCACTCTCAGTTAGGAGACCTGTAAGTTATGATGCTCTGCTCATAGAAGAACGATCACAATCAGTTAAGCCTTAAAGTAAAAAAGAAAAGAGTGAGATCTAGAGTTAAACACGGATGTAGACATGATACCCCTTGAGAAAAACATTCCTGTTGTAAATATATTCTCGTTTATCCATTAAGCTGTTTTCTGTTATCTGCAGAGTTTACTCGGGAGGTGACAGACACTCAGATGCCGCTGGTGGCTCCTGTCATCCTACCTGAAATGTACAAAATCTTCACCATGGCTGAGGTAATTTTGTTACTGTTATCTCTGTCTGTACTTCCTGTGCTGTATGTTCTTTAATTTCAAGAAAATACTAATGTAAAAAGTAAACTTCCATCATATATGAACAAAGAGAGTGAACACCGGGGAAGCTGCAGGTCCTGGCAGTATCACTGGACGACTTGTCAGAAGTCCTTTTAGACTGCCAGTTCAAGGCGCGATTTTGGGCACTTTTATGGCCGCTCAAGTATATTTCCTGACCAATAAAAAACAAAAACTTAATCGATAAAATCACTGCACACGCCGAAAGGAGACCAAGAGAGACACATGAGAGAGTGAGAAGTCAGTTGACTGTAGGTCCCTCCCGTAAATGCACCGATTGAGGTGCTACGTCTCATGCTGTGGCTTCTATGCTGGTGTTTTAATATATGTCTTCATCTGCACTGACCGCCGTGATGCCCGTCATGCATGTCATCATCAATAAGCAAGGCTCCCCTGGTGTGATAAAGGAACATCGAGTGAAAACACGAGTAATGTTGGCTACTTGAGCGTCTCAAACGTACTGCTGGTGAATATTGTCATAAACACACAATAAACCAAGCTACAAAATGAGGCAAGATGAGATGCTTCCGCTGTAAGGAAGGAGAGAAACAGCTATGTGTGGTGTGTGCGTGTGGATAAGAGAATAAAAGGGGAACAGAGTTAGGATGAGCAGATTAAGTCGTTTGTTTACAAACTGAAATAAATTGGATAATACAGCACAATTAATATATCTACCCAAACCTAATATTCAATTGTTACAGAGCTTGCTCCACCACCCAGGTACAGCTTGATTCTCTAGGAAATAGAAAATAGATTTTAAGGAAATTCTCTTCTCAGCCTTTCCCAGAAATGATCATGAAATCAGGACATTTGAAACTGGAAAAGTAAAAAATTAATATATTTCCTTTTTTTTTTGCATTGTACTTTAGTGAAATGTTTCTAATGATTTCCCTAAGTGAATGCTCTGTTCGTCTGATATTAAGCTAACTCTGTCTTCTCTTGTTGCAGGTGTACAGTATTCGTACCCGGTCCAGAGCTGTGGAAATCTTCACCACCTGTGCAAACCTCATCTGTGCTATTGAAGAGCTCGAGAAGGTGAGACAGTCACACTAAGACATACTGTATGTTAAGTCATTTCATGTATAGTATGAACAGTCACACAAATGATTAACCGTTTAAAGCACATGTGTCAAACTCAAGGCCCGCGGGCCGAATTCGGCCCGCCAGCAGGTTTCATCTGGCCCGCGAGACGTTTTGGCCAGCAGGTTTCATCTGGCCCGCGAGATGTTTTGGGAAGAAGAGAGACATTTTTGAAAAATATTTTTAATATGTTTTCACCAAATAGTAAAACACTGATATTTAGCAACATAAAGGGTAATATGATGATACGAAAATTAATTAAACATGGCACTTTGAAATATCTTCTCAGCAGTGAGTAACATAAAAAAGACGAGTTGGCCGAGTACACGAGCTGCATTACGTCAGCAGGTGACACTGAATGCAGGTGTTCAAGAGAGATTGAAGGAGAGGTATTTCTTTAGTTTTATTTGCTCAGAAGTTGCCAGAATATCAGAGCTACGGGACTGCGTCATGCGTAACGGCCCAGACCGTCTCCACACATCCGTAAGTGTATAGTTGCGGACACCGGCGTTGAGCCTGATGCATCTCCAGACTTATTTTACCTCTGATTATGGTAAAAATCATTAATTTAAAATGAATATTAACTGATTTTATTTAAAGAAGGTTCATTTTTAGGTCACCGAGAGGTGAAAATGTGCTGATGATCACTTTTCAGTTTCAGTGCGACATCACTTCTAAATAGAGTAGCCTGCTGTCGCGCCTTTACCACCAGCTCTCATCCGGCTGTAAATATGTCATTATTACTGAACATTTCCTTCTTATCCGAAAACGATATCACGCACAGGCGGCCCGATCATACACAGGTCCGCTGGTTTAGCCGCGGAGCAGTGCTAAAATACTTCCTTGAATTACGCACGGAGATGGCACAGATTCATGGCGCATAAAAAGTCAGTGACAGCGTTAGATTACGATGGTACGGACACTTAGCAGAACGGACTGCCGGGCTCATATTAAAGTAAATTAAGTCGCTTTACTGAGATTACTAAGTTGAGAAAGTGGAACTCAACACGGAGCTGATTAGACCGCAGTGCCCAACGCTGAAGGATACTTTCCCGTCTGTTCGTTTCTCTCTCTCTCTCTCTCTCTCTCTCTCTCTCTCTCTCTCTCTCTCTCTCTCTCTCTCTCTCTCTCTCTCTCTCTCTCTCTCTCTCCACTGTACTCTGCGTTATTAAAGCATTGATCCCAGGGCAGGTAATATAACCATTGTGTCAAGGGTTAATCTATTGAACAGCAATTAAAAATATAGTAAAGTTTGCAATGACAGAGATTTTGTGTTTTAAATCTGATTCCTGCAGTCTTATAAATTCATCTTTAGTGAAAGTCAAAAAAAAAATCAAATTTCAAACTTTTTATCACATGATGCAAGGATAGCATAATGATTTATGCCTGACCTGATTTGTAACTATTAACATAAAGTCATCAGTACAAGTAGCTTATTTTGATTTGTTTTTAATCATACAGCCGCCTATATATACATGTTCTGAGTTATAGTGAAGTTGGCAAAATTAGTCCGGCCCACTGGAGGTCTCATTGGAACAAATCCGGCCCCGACCCAATATGAGTTTGACACCCCTGGTTTAAAGGAACGTTTTGGACATGGATAAAGTTTAATTCTGTTCTTCCTTGTTTGTGTTTGTTTAGGGAGCAGCCAAAGCATTGATCTTCCCTGTGGTGCAGCAGTTCACAGTAGCGTTTGTGCAGGCTCTTCAGATGCCTGATGGACCCTCGTCCGATAGTGGGCTCAAGATGGAGGTCCTCAAGGTGCGACAGATCATTCATTATAATCCTTGAGTTAAGCAATGGAGGAGAGATCAAGACAAAGAGTGTGCAGAGAGTTATTTTGGAAATGGGAAAATCCATTTTCAGTTGCAAACCCCGTAACAACAAGCGATGGTATACATCCTTTTATTTATTGTCAGAGACACTACATATAGACATTGTTACGTCGACTTAAAGTGCAACCAATGCAATGTATTTAATGCTTATTTTTAAACTGCAAGGTCACACTTATACACTTAAGAAACAAGATCAAATAAGTGATTACTAGTTATATGTGTAGTATCTATAGTACAGGCTTTAATCTGTAAAATGTCTCCTCTTTTCACTCCGTCAGGCAGTAACAGCATTGGTGAAGAACTTCCCTAAACCCATGGTGTCCTCCATGCAGCAGATTTTACCCATTGTGTGGAATACACTGACGGAAAGTGCAGCTTTATATCCTTTTACAAAGCCAACTGTGAGCGCCGGCTCGTTTGACCCTGGGATAACTACAGCTGTCTGTGTTGAAAAAGCATCGAGTAACACATTGTATGAAGTTTATATCTTCAACTGCATTCATCACACTTTTAAAAAAAACTGTCAATCTTAATATTTATCCACAACAATTTATACAAATGTTGTCAACGGATTACGTTTAATATTTCTATTTCTATTTTGTATAAGAGATGATCACTTCAGGTTTCGACATAATATGATGGTTTATAAGTAAGGGATAATAAAAGCAATAGACATATAATAGTAAGTGTTTATTTCTATTCAGAACAACCCACTTGATGGTCATAATCCTGTTTATTACATGGCTCCTACAACATGAATTATTCAACACAAAACGTTGATTTGACTCTGATTTATTTGATTCAAAAAGAGAATTCTATTTCTTCTGCTAAAAGTGTTCTCTTAGGGTGGTTTCTTGAGGCAAATGTTTGTGGATTATTCCTTAACTCTTTGCTCACTTATGTGCGAACAGAAGTGAACTACACCGAGGAAGTGGACGACCCTGTAGACTCGGATGGTGAGCAGAATTGACCACATCTTTACTATTTTTCTTTCATTCAGCTTTCATCTCTAC
Source organism: Tautogolabrus adspersus (assembly GCA_020745685.1). Taxonomy (NCBI): domain Eukaryota; kingdom Metazoa; phylum Chordata; class Actinopteri; order Labriformes; family Labridae; genus Tautogolabrus; species Tautogolabrus adspersus. Next base: position 25,269,104 of record CM036538.1, read on the forward strand.
ATGCTTCCTTTGTTTCAAAGTTATTCCTGATTTTAAAAAAATAAAATAGAAATTCTGGTATTTTTCCTTTTCTCAGGTGAGGTTTTGGGTTTTGAGAACCTGGTGTTCAGCATCTTTGAGTTTGTCCACACGCTGCTGGAGAACAACAAGTTCAAGAGCACGGTGAAGAAAGCTCTGCCCGAACTCATCTACTACGTCATCCTGTACATGCAGATCACTGAGGACCAGGTGAGGATGAGAAATGGCTGCACGATGTCGCCGTATACGCTGCAAAAGGGTGTAAATACAGCACGTTTCATTTGTGTTCATTAAAAGTCTTAACTAATTGTTCGGCCTCTTGTTGCTTCAGATCAAGATATGGACAGCTAACCCTCAGCAGTTTGTGGAGGATGAGGATGATGACACCTTCTCATACTCCGTCAGGATCTCTGCTCAGGACCTTCTACTGGTGAGTTAAAAAAGCGGTCTTCCTCCATGTAAGCAGCCTCTGCAAACACTCGAGGAATATGTTGAACCTCGTTGCCCTGATTCTTAAAAAGGCCTGGAATGATTGTTTATTTATGAGGATGATTTTTTTTCATGCAGTGTAGAATCACTAATATGCTCAGCTCAGCATTAAAATTGGGTTCAGAAATGTCCAGCATTTAAAAAATGGCTCAGTGTTCAGCCCTCTAGTTCCTCCTGAGAGTGAATATAATGTTGGTAACCTTTGACCCCCGCTTGCAGGCTGTAGCTGCAGAGTTTCAGAACGAGAGCGCAGCAGCTCTGGCAGCAGCAGCGACGAGGCACCTCCAGGAGGCTGAGCAGGCCAAAAACAGTGGAAATGAGCACTGGTGAGCTCTAACAATGCTCTCTTTCTCTATCTGACATATTGTGTCTGGGATTTACTCTTGTGTCTGTGGAATTTGAGCCACATTCCTCTGGTAATTCAGGACAGTACAACAGTAAACAAAGACTCTCTAGATGCATGTGTGACGAGCCAAGAGGTACATGTACTACTGTGTTTTGTAACACCTGTGCTTTGAACATTTGTTTGAAACAGGTGGAAGATCCATGAGGCTTGCATGCTGGCCCTCGGCTCTGTCAAAACCATCATCACTGAGAACGTGAAGAACGGTCGGATCCTGTTTGACATGCACGGTTTCCTTGCAAGTGTTATTCTCGCCGATCTCAACCTGGCAGGTGAGTAATGGGTGGATCATTTGAGTGTTATTGAAGTGAATAAAACGAATCATTGATTGTGGGTAAAAGAGACAAAGAATTCTGAGGTGTCTGTTTTTGAATCTCTGAAAGTGTAAGTGATTACAGTCATCTGCAAGTATTCATATTCCTCATAAGGAACACTTTGCTGCATTTGATTGAAACATATAAAACTTGAATTATTTAATTAACCCAATCAGCCTTAAAGTATTGACCACCTGTCTAATATAGTGTTAAGATGCTCCTCCCATCAGGTCAGGGCTGTTTTGACCCTGAAGTTGTGCTATGGTATCTGGCACCAAGATGTTAGCAGCTGATTTTTAAAGACCTGTTAATGGTGCATGGGGGCCTCCGTGGATCAGACTTGTTTTTCCAGCACACCTTTTAGATGCTCGATTTGTTTGTTGTCGGTTCCTCCGGGCAACCTTCTTCATTGCTCCGTGGTCCAGTTCTAATGCTCACATGCCCATTGTAAGCGCTTTAAGCGGTGGTCAGATCAACATGGGAACCCTTACTGGTCTGCAGATACTCAGTCCCATACACAACAAACTGCAGTGCACTGTGTGCTCTGAAACCTTTCTATCAGAACAAGCAATTATTTGAGCTCCAGTAGCTCTTCTGTTGGCTCGGACCACATGGGCCAGCCTTTGTTCCCACATGTCAGTGAGCCTTGGCAGCCCTTGAGCTAGTTCACCAGTTTAACTTTCTTGGACCACTATTGGTAGGTACTGTCCACTGCAGAACCGAAACATCCCACTTGAGCTGGAGAGCGTGAGATGCTCTGACCCAGTCGTCCATTACAGTTTTGCTAAGGTGCTCTTGTCCTTCCCCTTGCCCATTTTTCCTGCTTCCAGCACATCAACTTGAACGACAAAATGTTCCCTTTTTGCCTGACATATCCTACCCACTGCCAGGAGCCATTGTAAAGAGATGATCAATGTTATTCACTTCACCTGTTAGTGGTCATAATGTTATGGCTGATCAGTGTAAATTGACTTCAATTTCTTGCGCACAGTAATTGTTTTCTCTCTTACTTGTCTTCTCTTGTTGTTCTTCACCGATGTCTCTGATAGTTTTTTCTTTTGTTTATATTTGACCAGCGGCATCTCCGTTCCTGCTTGGCCGAGCTCTGTGGGCGGCCAGTCGCTTCACGGCAGCCATGTCTCCTGAGCTTATCCAGCAGTTCCTCCAGGCCACCGTCAGCGGCCTCCATGACAGCCAGCCACCCTCCGTCCGCATCTCCGCAGTCCGGGCCATCTGGGGGTGAGAGAGATGTGTTTTGTAACGGCTTTAAAGTGTTACATTAACGTGTTTGTTGTTTGTAGTTAGCTGAGATTATACCATTCTCAGGTCTGTATGCTAAATGTAAAGCGACAACAAGTAAGCATTGCTTGAAGAATCATAGTATAAAATGTGAATTACTGAGCTTTAGCAGGTGCACGTGGACTGATTATTTTTGAACATTTGAAAGAACAAGCTAGCTTCCTATAGTCCTCATCCCATGACAAACTTATTTCTGAGTTAAGGCAGCATTAATGTGTCAACATTTCAGTTAGCCTACATATTCTCCTAACCTCAGTCATAGTTCATGGAAACTGACAAAGTACAAAAATTCAAACTTTAAACCTTTGTGGATGCTGTCTGTTCATTGACTCTTATTCCCTATGACTTTTTTAGGTATTGTGATCAGCTGAAGCTGTCAGAGAGCACCCACGTCCTTCAGCCCTTCCTCCCCAGCATCCTCGAGGGACTGGTCCAACTGGCCGCCCAGTTCAGCTCCGAGGTGCTAACCCTCGTCATGGAAACCCTGTGCATCGTCTGCACCGTCGACCCTGCCTTCACCACCAGCGCAGAGAACAAGATCTGCCCCCTAACCATCGCAATTTTCCTTAAATATAACAATGGTACAGATTTCACAAAGAGCAGATGCATATTGTCAGGTGAAGAGAACCATTGATTGAATTTGTGTCCTCTCTTCTCTTCAGACCCGGTGGTTGCATCTCTGGCTCAGGACATCTTTAAGGAGCTGGCACAGATCGAAGGCTGCCAGGTCCCCATGCAGATGCGTCTCATCCCCACGCTGGTCAGCATCATGCAGGCTCCCCCCGACAAGATTCCCACTGGACTCTGTGCTGTAAGTACGGTGGCACATAAACAGAAGTGTAAAATAGTAATCTGTCTTGTTCCTTCATTACATAAAACTAACTTTTCCCATTGATCAACACCAGGATCCAACAATGCAGATTAGAGAATGCAATCACCATTTGCTGGGTTGGGCTTTTTCTGAGGGGGGAAAAAGGTTTTAAATAAACCAGAGTTTCATTTGAGTATTTTTCCAGAAGTTGCTTTGCAAAAGATGTAAGCCATTAGCTTCACAGAAACAGACCTATTTCCTTATGTCCTCACTCAGTGTCTCCCTTTAATCCTGTGAATGATGACTCAGCACTTTGCCATTGTTCATGTTAAACAGAAAACTGAATTTTCTTTTCTTTTCCTTCGTACCACAGACATCTATAGACATCCTGACCACAGTCGTCCGAAACACCAAACCTCCTCTGTCAGAGATGCTGGTATGTCAGGCGTTCCCTGTGGTGGCTCAGTGCACCTTACGCACTGACGACAACACCATAATGCAGGTGAGTTTCAGGTGAAATGATAATGATGTTGAGCAAATTGCATTGTTAGTTCCAGTTTAAAGTTCCTCATTTTAAACTTAGTTTGTTCACGCACAAAAAAAAAGAAAACTTTAGGGATTGAAAATAAAAATACTTGACCATTTTCATCCCTTCTCCAGAATGGCGGTGAGTGTCTGCGGGCGTACGTCTCTGTTGCCCTCGAGCAGATCGCCCAGTGGAGAGACGAGCAGGGTAACAGCGGCCTGTGGTACGTCATGCAGGTGGTCAACCAGCTCCTAGACCCCAGGACCTCTGAGTTCACGGCCGCCTTCGTGGGCAGGTTGGTATCCACTCTGATCTCTCGGGCGGGAACTCAGCTCGGGGAACAGCTGGACCAGATCCTCCGAGCCATTCTGAGCAAAATGCAGCAAGCTGAGACCCTGAGTGTTATGCAGGTAAAGGGGAGGCAGAGATACAGATTTGATGTGTGGCTGAACAATTTAACCTGGTGTTGAAGGTGCAGTTAGCTTCGAGATGTCCTTATTTCATCCTTCCCTCCTCCTGTCTGTAGTCCCTGATCATGGTGTTTGCTCACCTGGTTCACTCCCAGCTGGAGCCTCTGTTGGAGTTCTTGTGCAGTCTGCCCGGCCCGACGGGGAAACCTGCTCTGGAATTCGTCATGACGGAGTGGATGAGCAGGCAGCACCTTTTCTACGGACAGTACGAGGGTAAAGTCAGGTCAGACCATCTTTTCATTTATCATTTAAATGTATCATTGTGCCAGTGTTTCACAGACACTCGCCTTTTTCATGTATACAATCCTGAAAATGTCAGGACAGGATGCCTCTGTAATCCTGCTGAGTAGCCTGTTCACTGATGCAACTCACAGCTGGAGACTTACCTGGTCAGACTGTGGTGGGGATAAACATGTGTGTAAAATAGTAATCTGTCTTGTTCCTTCATTACATTAAAAAAAACTTTTCCCATTGATCAACACCAGGATCCAACAACGCAGATTAGAGAATGCAATCAACATTTGCTGGGTTGGGCTTTTTCTGAGAGGGGGAAAAGGTTTTAAATAAACCAGAATTTCATTTGAGTATTTTTCCAGAAGTTGCTTTACAAAAGATGTTAGCAATTAGCTTCACAGATTCAGGACATTTTCAGGAGTGTTGCGTATGTAACTGCTTTGAATCATGATCATCACAACGTCCTAAATAAAGACTCACTCTTGCATTATCCCTACTTCATTTCTTTTAATCAACAAGTTCATTTATTTTTTATTTTTGGCAAAAAAAACGTCTGTTATTCATGGTGTGCAGGATCCAGAAGAGTCACTACTGTTTCTGCCTGTAGATGGCAACATCCACATGTCTTTGTATGCAGCTAGTTCTTGCTTAAGGTTACAAGATGCTACACGAAAAGTTTGCTCACATATAAGAAAGAGGGGGGGCTCTGGCTCATTTTTTTTTTTTTAGTCTCTACTTAAAGGGATACTTCACCCGTTGAAACATGAATCTGTATTGACATTGGGTCATATATGTAGTAGAAATGTGAAATACATTTTGAAATTGGTGCCTTCTTGACCGAGAAAAGGCAAAAAGACACTTTTTGCCTTTTCTCGGTAAAGACAACAACTCCCAGAATGCACAGCACCGCAGGACACTCCCGCTGAAGGAGAGGTGCATTCATGTGGTATCGGAAAAATGAGAATCCGACATGTAAAATGCACATGAAACACCTGCTCAAGTCGGTTTTGTGTTTTGTTAACATACTTTTTATTCATGCACGTATTGCACATCAACTTTTTGCTTAAATATAACTTGACTATAAGATTTCTCCGAGTTGGGAAGTCGGAAGAACGACTTCCCAACTCGGAAACTTGGACCACCCGAGCAGCACCTGAATGCAGCATTACTCGAGGACATTAACAACAACATATACGGCCATTTCCACAACTGACTCAGAGATTTCTTCCAGAAGGAATTGGCATCTTGGAAATTCCTGGCAGAAAACAGACTCTATGTCTGTGTCCATAGGCAAACAGTGACAGCACCGACAACACAAGTCTGCCCCGGCTCCTTCTTCCTCTCACAGCCGCGGACCTAGCCAGCTAGGCTAGCTAGCCTGCCTGTCGGCACCAGCAGCCAGCTCGCCGCTATATTGCGGCTTGTATAAAGAACCACAAACATCCAATTCGAGCACAAGACCTTCAAAATCCCCTTCAGTCATATCAGTTTGAAGTTGAAACATACGTTTTTCGCCATTCTTGGTCCATATCAGCTTATCCGTAGAGACACCCAGCTTGAGCCGGCTCAGGCTCACTGTACAGCCGCTGGATGTCTGCAGAAGCCGCCTGGCAGATATTGCGGCTGGTAGAAAGAGCCACGAACATCTGATTCGAGCACAAAACCTTTAAAATCCCCTTCATCCATATCAGTTTGAAGTTGAAACGTACTTTTTTCGCCATTGTCGGCTGTTATTAGATTTCACCATAGAGCCTGGTAGCATAGCTTTCAAGCAAGATGGCGGATGTTAAGTTTCGATTCTGGCAGTGAAGCCCCGCCCACTGATCTGTGATAGGTCTGTAGCTTCAGTGGTCAAAAACATGAGGAACTAGCAATGTAGTTTCACCCTGCTAACCACAACAGCCGCGAGTGACGCAATATGACGATTTTTGCGTCACTTGCGGCAGCATCTCTGAAAAGAAAATACAGATTTTTCCCGTCTCAGGGGGAAATGAGGGCTGGATGCAAGACCATTCAATAAAAACACAAGTTTACTACTGATACAAAGCTTAATGCAAATGGGTGAAGTATCCCTTTAAGTGATGGAGAGACACATCTGAAAACATTCGCTGATATAACCAAAGTTGAAGTCGTAACTCTGGTGACACTTTAACTCAGCCATCGGGTGAGGTACTCTGTCAGTAAAGTTTTCCCCCTTGCCTCCCATCTAAAACTCTTGTACTCTTGTTCCTGCAGCACGGTGGCTCTCTGTAAGCTGCTGCAGCACGGTCTCAACACCGATGACAAACGTCTCCAGGACATCGTGGTGAAGGGAGAGGAGATCTACAGCCCTGAAGACGGCATCCGCACACGCTCCAAATCTGCAAAGAGTAAGAAAACCAGAGATAATATCATCTGTAAATGTATGACCATGAATCCTAAATAGATACATCGTTTTACTGGGCTGTTAAGGTTACAGCATTTGTACAGCAATATGAGGAGATGTAACACAGGGACACTGCGTGCTGTCTTTCTCCTCCACAGACCCAGAGCGGTGGACAAACATTCCTTTGCTAGTGAAGATCTACAAACTGATCATCAATGAGCTGTCGACAGTCATGGAGGCAAACGCCAGCAGAGCCAACGCAGCAGACTGGAGCCAAGGTGAAGAAAGAATATAAAGAATACTTCCTTAACTTTTCAGTTGAAAAACCCTCTTTGGGGTTAAATGAAGGGTTCAGGGTTTCACTCAGGACTTAACATGGCTGAGGGTATCAAACCTTTGAAAACTGAGCCCTTTTCTTTAAGTGTTTGGGGGCGATCAGTAACAGCAAGGGACTCACAAAAAAGTCTGACTGAATATGAGCAAGACTTTGGTACTTCCTGTCGTGTTGCTCTCAACCAAATGTAAACTGCTAGTTTTGAGTTGTTTTTTTACGTTTTAAAGAAAGAATGTGAAACTTTTTGATCCAGTAGGTGTCGCCCTTGAGTCCCAGCATGAAACCAAAACAAACTGCTGTTTGGCGACACCTGCGCTATCCTGAAGCCTCCGCTCTCCTCCAGCGGCACACCTCCGACCCCCCTCCCCTCGCGTTCGCACGAAGGCGTTTAGCGCTTTTGTCCTTTGCTCGAGCTATAATTAGCTGTGGCCTGCGTAGTTGTGTTAGCAGGCTAATGTTAGCATTCTTTAGTTAGCTGCTGTATTTATGTGTTAAATGTCACACATTCTTACTTAATATTTTGGACTAATTTTAGTTCAGTTAAAAGAAAATTTAAACTTTCAGATCTGTTATTGTGCCATAAGAGATGTGACCAGCATCATGAGAAAAGTCAGAAATAGTGGTAGTAAATGTAGTCTTATATATTGAAAACCTTGACCTGCTGAAAGATCTGTTACACATTTGTTCCATTTGTCATGTTTCTGAGTCTGTAGACTTGAGAACAGGACAGCAGACATTTCAGTGACCAGGTGTTGTTTGTCTCAGATTCGAGTGGTATGTGGGAGGACAATGCCGAGGATGAGGGGGAGGATGAAGAGGAGGAGGATGAAGGGCTCGCCGGGCAGCTGCTTTCTGATCTCATCGCCTCCAACAAATACGGTACGATTATCTCCCCGCCGTCTCTGCTACTTCTTTACTGTTTGTCTTCAACTTCTTACTTCTACCCTTAAATGTAGAAAAAGACCGAGTTTCCATGTCCTTGTGTTTCAGACGATGATTATTATGAAGATGATGATGAAGATGATCCAGATGCCTTGAAAGACCCCATTTATCAGATTGATCTGCAGGTACACTAACTCTAAACTTAAACTCCCACATGTCTCTCTTCATATATTTCCATCAGTCTGATCAGCTAGATCTCCATTTAAAACAGATGAGCTTTAGATTTCTGCACAAAGGAGTTAGTTCAAATCATCAATAAATATTTAATGTATCTTGTTTTATTAAATTATATTGTGATGTAGTTCCTTTTTACATGCTTATTTATATATATATATATATATATATATATATATTTTTTTTTTGTACTATTATTATTATTATTATTTTTTTTTATTTATTTTTTTTTTACGTAATACTTGAGGGGGGAAAGTGTCCTCTTTATTGTGATGCAAAAATCCAATTTTGTAATGAAGTACTTGTTTGACCTACTGGTCAGTGAATGCGACATGTCTGAGTTTACTGGTCAAAGGGTACAACACTTTTCAGCAGTCATGTGCATAAAATCCTTTGTTACTGTCATTGTTTGTAGGTATATTTGGAGATAGGGGATGTAAAATCAAGAATATGGCCACAGCATGACAAACTTCTGTACATTACTGTAGAAACATGGAGGCCTCAAAAATAATCGCTCTAAATACTTTCTAATAAGAGCCATATGCTCCAGAGTGGTTGCAGCCGTCATCACCAGTGTGAGAATCAGATCAGAAGATGCTCTAATTATAACGAAGCTTTAGGGGGAAATGGTGCCAGCCTTGTTGGATTAGTCTTTGAGGAAGAAGCAGGCACGCGATTTTTCTCTTCCAACCTCTGATGACTAACCGTTACTTAATGGTGCAGCCTTATTTTCAAGGACTTTTCAGGCTTAAACATCTTAGTACCCAAAAAGGCAAACTGTGCTTTGTAGCTTAAGATGCTTATAGCCTAAACAAAATTAAGTTAAGCAATCAATGAGAGGAGGGAACGAATGGCGTCGAACTGAAAGACCTGGCCTGGGAGAAAGTGTGTCTGACTGGAAGTAGCCAAGCAACAGTTGCTATGAGAGGGGGCTCTCTGATTGATAGGTCAGCGGACAAATCAGAGAGCCAACAAAGGGTTAATTCCTTCACATTGAGTAGTCTTAAGATCTTACTCGTGTAGAATTTCTGCTCTGAGTTAGCTCAAGCTCTTACCTGTCTGTTCTACTGTTTTCCCTGAGCCCTGATCGACACAATCCATGATCAGTTTATCACTTGAATACAGTCATATTATTGTAATTCTCCTATTTGTTAATCTTATTTCTGTCCTGTATTTTTGGAGCAATCTAGCCCCATCATTTCTCCAATCATAATTGACTTGTGCTGTGTGATCTGTTCCTCCAGGCTTACCTGACAGATTTCCTGACACAGTTTGCCCAGCAGCCGTGTTACAGCATGTTCTCGGGCCACATCAACAACTCAGAGAGACAAACGCTGCAGTCTATAGGACTCTAACGGCGCCGTCTGCTGCTCCCAGAAGGCAGCTCTTCTTCCATCTACAACGCCCTTCTATCACCGCATCACTTCTGTTCTCGGGATGAATTTAGCAAACGGCAAAGAAAAGCATGATGACTGGCACGGCAGAGGAAAACGAACAGGGTTTAAAGAGATGGACATGCACTTACAAATAACTGTCCCGTCTCTGTGTATTTGAGATGGGATGGACTTTGCAGTTGTTAAGAGTGGTGGAGACGAAGAGGTGAGAGACTGAAGAAGGTCAGAGGACTCATCATTTTAGACCGGACAAGAGTGTTGAGTAAAAATGTTGGGGCTCCATGGCAGGACAGGTGAACCATGAAATATGAACAGACTTTTTTTGCCATGTCCTATTTGTAACTTAGCCCATTATTTTTGTGTAACTGTATAAACAAAGAAAGAAATGCAACCCCGAAAACACTTCCCAAGAGATTTTACATTGAACAATGAAAGGTCAAGAAAAAACAAAAACACGTCCTGATCTTTCAACAGGGGAAAATATCTGGCGGCCTTATATTTCAGGAAAGCGTTGACTGTTTCTGACAGGAAATGAAAAGCTCTTTGACCATCATGTCTCGGGGTATGGTGGGTATTTGGGAATTCACACTCCCCATGGTGTTTCACAGCCTGTCATTTCCTTGTACCTGATCAATTTGGGATAGATAAAATTTCTAAATAAAAAGTCCAGGAAGGACAATATTTCCAGATTGATTTCCAGGTTCTTCTCTTGTCCTCCGAAGCACTATGATGGCTTACTGTAGTCATTAGTTAAGACATTAGAAAGTGGTGACTTGATTATTGGTAACACCTGTGCTTTTCTCACAGGTTTAAAAAAAGACCAATGATAGTGATGCAACAAAACTAGTCTGCACATGCTCACACAGTCGGGTAGGATTCTTACCAGGCACATTTGATTACTGTGTGTGTGCTTAATTATTTATAGTTATTCTCCATTTATACTTTCCCTCCTGTTTACGTTATTGATTCATCTGTAATTATTAGACGTAGGTCCCGTACAGCAGGGTATACCAAACTTTTCAGCCCTCAAAAATAACGGTGCTAACAACTGGGGACTCCAACTGTCCCTGGAGGTGGTTAAAACATTTCATGTTGCGCAAAGCCGGGCACACTATGAGGCCTATCCAAATAGTGGCATTAGAACAGCACAAAAGAACACGACAGCCCAAACAGAAACGCTAGAAGCAGAACACGTGAAATCTCTTGAAGTATGTTTTTGTTTGTATTTTCACAATATTGGATAAGATATGCTATTAAAATGTTGTATATGTTTTTGGAAGGAATCTCGCGACCCCCTTCTCAGTGTCTCGCGACCCCCCCAAGGGATGCCAACCCCCCCTTTGGTAACCACTACCAGTACCTGTTTTAATATATTACCATAAAACAAACTGCAGATTGTCCGTAGGTTGGATGTTGTGAACCATGAGCTTTTATTTTCATTCATCATTAATCCCAAACAAAGCAAGAAACTGACTATAGCTACAGCTCCTGATAGCCTTCAGCAAACTAAATTGTGTTTAACATATTTAGTCTCTATATTCAAACCAATAAGAGATGGGACTTTGGTGCCCTTCCATACAATGTATATTTCACCTTAAACGAATATATTGTTTCCCATCAAGATGAGATTCTTAATTTACCACCACTTTAGGAAATGCCATGAGACCGCTTCATCACTGTAACAACATGAGGAGCTGATTTTTTCATTAAGTGCGGGGTAAGACAATAAGATCCAGACTGTGACAATTCCTCCTCTCTCCACCAGGGCGTGAGGGAGGGGGCGCTCTGACCTCTCAAGGTGCGTTCAAGGCAGCTCGTTAACACCTCCACTGTGTACACATTAAGCAAGAGTAATTTAAAATCCAGGACAAAGAACCTCAATTTTACTCCGTATGAATGTAGTTTTCTTTAAATGTCCTGTATGGATGCGTGTATGTTGCCTGTACATTTAAAACTTTAGTCAGAATAAGTATACAGATCATTTACTTGGATGTGATACCAGAAAAATAAAATGCTCTGTTCAAATTAAAATCTGGATTCTTAAAAACGTATAAGTCAAAATATAAAAGTAATTATGTAGAGGTATTATGTCAAAATGTTTAATGCTGCTTATTAGGATGTTATCATATTTTCTTGTTTTACAGGGTTAAGGTGATTTTAAATATTCAGTTCATTCTGCAAAAGAAAAAAAAAACTTTTCTGTACACTACCAAACTACTTTAGGCCATATTAGGCTGAGCAATGTGAATATTTCAACTTGATTCTGATTTGAAAGAGTTAAGGGACGTTCTAAAAACATCTTTAAACTTTAAAATGATGATTCAATTATGAACAATCTTAGTGAATTAAAGGTTATTTTACCTTTGTCTGGGTTAAAATATCCCTACTGCATCATCTCCCCTTTATGATGAAACAAGTCATTTAATATATACAGAAATAAGATGTAAATGTGTCTTTTAAAGTTGCATATGTTTTGGTATGAAAGATAATTGCAAATAAGGTCTATAGAGTAAACTATAGACTGTAAATAATTATAATTTACAGTCTATAGAGTAAACAGAAAAATGAAGCCTACTTTAGAGGAGTAAAAAGTAAAATAATTATCCTCTAAATGATGTTTTGCACTGGGCTACAGAAAACGAATATATACAACAATTCACCTTGAACTGTACCTTTATAAAATAATAAATATAACGGTACTAAGTTACAGTCCATGAGTGACATGGGTAGGCTACTGCAATAGTAAGTCCGCGACACATCGATATTGATACACACTTTTCCCGCAGTTTACCACGGTACGTGAAGGCAACACTTCTCGTCGTCTGGGTTCAGCAGCGTCACAGCCGCTATGTGTCATTTCAGCGGATAAATTACCGAGCGTCAAATCCGTCCCGTCTCCTGCGCTGTTCCCGAGCCCCGGATAATGGCTGACAGCGGCTGTTAGCGTGCTTCTTCCGTTTAATTGACACAGATGAAAACACCTGCTCTTTGAATCACCCTCGCTCGGTTTGAATTTGGGATGGAGATGATGATTTTTCCAGCGGGCAACAACATGTCCCTTCTGGCGCTGACTTTGGCGCTCCTCACCGTCGTCCTCTGCACTTCTCCCGGTAAGATAACACAGCTCGACATCCAGGCCGCACGCCACTCGCTAAAATCGGTTTAACGTGTTTCTGTCTGCATGGCCGTCATGATGTTGACCAGCCAGTTCCCGCATCGCCCCGCACACTCACAGCCCCGCAGTTAACGTGATCTCATGCCTCTAGCCTCATTGTTTATGTAGGCCGCCTGGAGAACTGTAACTACACCGTTCACCGACTGGCTGTGTTCAGCCTGTGATGGTCTCAATGTTTCTTTTGTGTATTTCAATATGTTATTTGTTATGTTTGAAAATACGACGTGAAAAGCTGTTTTTACATTATTTACATTAACCAGTCGGTAACTGGTACAGGCAAAGTTTCCGGTTTAATGTCTAATTTTCGTAATTTCCACCAAAAAACACCGTCACAAAAACTCTCCGACATATCCTCAATCACATAACTATGTTTTATAGTTCAACCCCAATACGTCATTTAGCAATTTCATACAGCTTATTGGTATTTTAAGGGTTTAACTTTTATCAGGCAAGATAATGAAGACACTTGACTTTATAAACAAAAGAGCTTGACAACAAAAACGACGATTTATCAGACTACGTCTATATTTAAGAGTTGTGCTATTTCACTGAGATTTTCGCACAAACTAGCTAAAAGTCAAGTTAACAATGTATTAGAAACAACACGAGATAACTATCAACTATCCGAAAATAGTTGTATTTATTTTGGTGTCGTTTTATTTTACTGTTTGAAGCTACATTTGACTTTCATCACTTCAACATGTCTCTCCCTTCATTAGCACATCTCTTTGTAGTTCCTCTGGTCTTACTTCACTTGGCTTACTCTTTTTTTTTAATTAGTCTTTAACATAGTCTTGTTTTGATCTGATTTCTAATTGTTGTTTAATACCCTGGGTGTCCAAACTTTTCTTTGGATTAATCAGATACCTACCAACTAATAGATCCTAGTTTAGAGGCAGAGACTGAGACAGACAGGGGTGTAGTTGTGCTTTAAGAAGTGGGCATACTCTTCATTTCACCCCCAAATCTTTTTTTCTTTAAGTGACCCGTCAAGCAGAGGACATGAACTGTTACGACTACTCTTGCATATTTCATTAGTGCATACTAGCCAGTTAGAGACAGAGTAGGGGGAGGGGGGGGGGGTAATCCCTTCACAAAAATTGATCCACAAAATTGTCAGTCAATCAATTTTGTGGATCAGATATTTAGAAGTAGGTATACCCTATGGAGACTGATAAGTGGGTATACCCTGCACTACACCACTGGAGACAGACCATCAGAAATATGTGAAAACAGAAGTTTTGAGGCAGGCTTTGTGACACTTACATTACACAATAGACGTTCTTATGTCAAAGCTTAATTACCAAATTGAAGAAAAAGTGTTCTCATGGGCAGTAGCACTCAAAGAAGGTCATCATCCTAAATGAGTCTAAGCTGTGTCCGAAGTCTTTACAGGTCTTTGCTTACACTGTACTCCTGATGGACTTTCCATTCTTTTAATTCACTTTAAGCTCATTTGTTCTTCAAGGGCAGGCCGTGATTTATAGGATACGTGTGTTGTGTAACCCACAAACCGCATTCAGTCATATTGTTTTGTCAAATAAACTTTGGATGGTATGCCTTCATTTCTGGCTTGTAGAGACATAACACAAGTTCTGTGCAACCCAGTGAAGAACCTACTGTCCATTTATTCTAAATCTGTATGTTCTTTGTAGTCAGTGTGTAAGCTCTAGTCTCCCGAATAACTACATCATGATAGTATCTCAGATCTGAGTCTTATGTCTCCATGATTGGGGTGTATCTGGCCTGTCAAAGAGTTGAATGTCTTTTTAAATTGCTAACATTATGGTCTCTTCAAATGTTGGGGTTCAGACTGTTGGTCAGACTGAATAAAACATTTGTTGACAATATTGACAAACTTTTCTTTACTGTCTGATGTGTTTTGTCCAAGAGAGTAATTGATAAGAAGAAACAATAATTTATCAGATTTAGTGAAAAAGCTTTACTTATGCTCCTAGAATTAAAAAAAATGGACTCCTGTTTGTTTCAGACACATGAGTCCTCTAAATCTGCTGGCTTCCTTACCTGAGCCCTGATCTGTTTTCAACCTCTGACACAGAGAACTATTGAATAATGCAGTACGACTGTGTTTGGTCTGGAATAAGAAATATTGAAAGAAAGAATAGTGAGTGCATGTTCAAAATAAATAAATATTCCCTAAAGGCAAAACAAAGCAGTGTCTGTAAAAGCTGAGAATTTTCTCAGCTTGTAAACGTGTGATGAAACCGAAACAACAGTTCGTAAGTAAAAAAAAAAATATCCTCAGGAGGAAAGTGAATTCTTCAGACAACAAACTGAAGTCTGACCTGCTTCTCCTTCCCTCCATTCTTCCTCTCTGCTTCTTCCTCTTCCTTATTTGTCCTCTCTGATAACACTTTCTAATGCCTTTGTTTTGCAGTCAGTGGGAACGAGGACTGTTTGTGGTATGTGGATAAAAACGGCACCTGGCACAACGGCTTTGACTGCCCTCTCATCACGTTCTGCTGTGGGAACTGCAATCGGCGCTACTGCTGCCTGGATGCCTTCAAGATGATCACAGAGAGGGAGCAGAAACGCTGTATGCTCTTCCAGTTTAGGTGAGGACAGCAGAAGCAGCAGGATTTTCATTTATTTACTTGTTTATACGTCAACTCGACAACAAGAGTCCGTGTTTGTGTTCACAATTCAGGGAAATCTCTGCAGGATCACATATCGTTAATTTACAAATACTAAAACTTTAGTTTTGGATATCATTTTAAAGGTAATGATTCATCTCTGGGTTTTGGCTAAAAAAGAAACCTCTTTTACTGAACTATGTTTAAAGTTTCATAGACTCAGTTTGAAAACTGAAACATGAAGTGTTGAAAACTAAAGGATAAATCACTCTAGAAGATTGTTGTTGGATATTGGATAAGGATATAGGAACATAAGATGTTAAATACATCGCAAAACATACTTTATATGGTGTTAATACTATAGCTCTGGGGTGCCGGGTGTAGCGTAGTGGTTAGTGTGCACGCCCCTTGCACAGAGTCTATAGTCCTCCAAGTGGGCCTTCCAGGTTTCGAATCCGAGCTGTGGCTCCTTCCCTGCATGTCATACCAGATTTTAAACTTTGATACGATTCTTGTCAAAATCAAATCATATCATACAGTATACCTGTTTGGATACCAGGCCAACAAAATTAAAAGTCTTAGGCACCCAATGATGCATCATTTCTTGTTTTAAATTACTAAAAATTGCAAGCAAGCTCCTGCAGACTGTATAAAAAAAGGGAAAAACTTTGGTCATTGTATGAACATAAATTAAAAATATCATCCACCATTACTTTACATTCTGCTGGAAATTTCGTGGACATACTTTTGGCCTGTCCCCCTGTTTCCAAGCCTCATTTGGCTGCGATTGACTGAACGACCCTGCTTTGGTCCCCATGGTCTAACATGTTCTCATTAGTCGTTCTATTACATCAGCTATCTGTGCTCTCAGTTGTGTTTAATGCCAGTGTCCCCTGTGAGGGATCAAGATAGTGCACAACTAAGCAAGCTTGTACCTAAGAGACTGCAGCATGGCAGTTTTCCTGGAAAGCATCCATCACTATCCAGCAGCGAGCAGACAACCTGCAGCTTATTAATCTCCCGATGGGAGATCAGATCAGTGGGTGGCGGGGGCTGAGCTGAAATGGAGGGCTTTGTTGAGACTACGAGGTGATGGAATCTGATAGAAAAACAGAGCGATGTTATTGGCTTTGTTGTGATTTGTCTGAACAGTTTGTCTGAATCTAGAGCTTCCTAGCACAGTCATTTCTGCGGAAATCTTAAGTGTGTCTGGGGTCAAAAATAATACAACATAGTACCCCCATAGAATACAAATTAACTTTTTGTAACAAGAACAATAAAAACAGGTGCTCCCTCTGTCCACTTAAGCAGGTTGTATATACTGTATCTCTGCAGTGTTTCCCCTAGGTTGGAGTTGTAGCAGCGGTGGTGAAGTGGAACAGTGTTTTAGTTGCCTGCAATTTTTTGAACATTTTTGTCATTAAAGTAATTATTAACATTTATTGGACAAAATAATCAACCGAAAACCACCCTATTGTCATAACCCGGCTCCTGGGTAATTGCAAAAGATGAGAGGAGTCT
The DNA here is from genome assembly GCA_020745685.1 of Tautogolabrus adspersus. Lineage (NCBI taxonomy): Eukaryota > Metazoa > Chordata > Actinopteri > Labriformes > Labridae > Tautogolabrus > Tautogolabrus adspersus. Next base: position 25,286,167 of record CM036538.1, read on the forward strand.
GAATTTTACCAAAGAAAATTAATAATTTACTTCAAATCAAATTGAAAAAAAAAATTCAGCAGCGGTGGTCATATTTCAGCAGCGGTGCACCACTGCTGCTAGATGCATATAGGGGAAACACTGCTCTATGTAGGCCAGCAGGGGTTAGCAGATGGTTAAAACACAGATTCAGACAAGAAGCCGCAAGTTTGCACACTTACAGTACTCTCTGCATCAAAACACTGAATAATCCCAATGTTTCGATCAAAGGGTCTTCGTGAGTGGGAGATATACTTTTTTTTTAAATACCATCTGACCAAGGCAAAAAGTCAAACCCTGAGATCGTTAAAGCAGTTTATGGTTAAGTGGTGCTGTCTTGCCTTCTTTTTTGTTAATACTGTTCTTTGAATGCCTTGTCCCTAGAAGTTGTGATTATAACAAACCTCCTTCAGGTCAAACAAAGACGGACACATCGTTATCGACTTCTCAATGCTTATAGGGCAGAATCACTTTCAAGTACAAGTTGTATTGTTCTAAAATAAATACTTGTTGTAAAAGTACAGACATGTATGAGTTAGTTGATTTGGATCATGTGGACTTGTGGCCATCAGTAACAGCAGTTGCTCAATGATGTATTGTGCAGCATCTGGTGAGCCTGGGGGATCATTAACAGGAGGATGAAGGATCACAGTAAAAAAAAAGAGAACTGCTTTGTAACTGTAACCCTCTTTTCTTATCTCAGCCCCACCACTTTAGCTGGCATCGCCTCCTCCATCCTCCTGTTTGTGGCCATCATAGCCACCATGGTGTGCTGCTTCATGTGCTCTTGCTGCTACCTGTACCAGAGACGACAGCAGAGGGGACGGACACTTTATGACGGTAAGACCCTCTACTCTTAATGTGCCTGTGTTCACATAGATAAGGTTACAGATTTCCTTAACAACTGTTTGTACACTTTGACCCCACAGCCCAGCAGATCCCCATGGCCAGCTACCCAGTGGAGCCCATGTATGATGCTTATGGAAAACCGCTGGGACCCTCTGAGTATCCCCATCTAGGTTATCCTATGGCACCCCATTACCCTGGTATGCCCCCACAGTACCCAATGATGCATCCTGGACCTTATCAACCACACCTGATGGATCCTGCATACAGCCAGGGTACGAGTATAAAGTATATAAATCCACATTTGTTCTGGCAGCAAAATCTGGTGTGGAAAAAAATAAATATTTTCTTGCACATTAACCAATGCAAACAAATGGTTTTCTAACATGCTATATGACATACAAGCTGTGTTCTCTACTTTGGGGAAAATGAAGCTTGAGGTCCATTGAAAAATACATAAAAAAATCACTACACAGATTCCTTGAAATCTGTTGTGGATACTCATGGTCTAGAGCAGTGGTTCTCAACTGGTCTAACCTAACAACCCAACACCAACTCCTTCTTGAAAATCTTGACCCAAATTTCTGATATATTTTCAACCAATCAGATTTTTTGAATGAAAAATAGTGCAGTTTGGACCTCAAATGGTCAAAAACATCTGAAGGAACGAGGAGAAGGAAGGAGCTGTTTTAAGAGCGCGACCCACTGAAAACAGCTCCTCAACCCACTTTTGGTACCCGACCCCCCAGTTGAGAACCATTGGTCTAGAGGATGTTTGGGTGGCCCTCTGATCTTTCCTGGAGCACCAACATAAGCCCTGAATCTTCACAACAAGAAAAAGTATTTGGCAGTATTCAATGATCTCAGCAGCCTCTGTACTTTCTATTTCAGATAGTTTCCCTCAAGCACCACCATCAGTTGAAAGGTCATATTAGGTGATATTTGGTATATACCATTATAAATACCAGCATGATCTCATGGACAAATGGACACATTTCTTTATTGTCCTTTAGGAATGGAAATGTTAGTCTGATGGTCCAGCCCTAACAGAAATTCAAATCAAAACTTTTTGATGATTACGGTAATTCAAATGATTTAGGTACAAATTGGTTCTTTATTCATGCAGCTGTGTGTAAGTTTTAGTTGCATCTAGAGAGGATATTGCTGACTTGATCGGCTCGATTTAGACTCATTTTAAAGAAACAGAAATAACAATTACGGTATGTTAAGTTTAGATGAAGATGCACTTATTAACTTATTCAATTCTATTACATTTCTAAAAATGCACACAGAGCCCAGGTAGTTGGAGGGGAAAAATATTATTTGGGTTTATTTTATGTTTCTTTTTTCTTCTTTTCTTTCAGCCCCTCCACCTTACTCTCCACCTCAGTATCCTGGTCATTGATGGGCTGGTCCACAAAGAAAACTCAGAGTGGGGGAAAAACATCAGCTGAGGGAAAAGACTGTTTCAAATGAAGAAGGCAGCGACACTCCTACACACTCTCAACTAACCGCTCCAGCTAAACTAGCAGTGGTTCACCTGTGAAGGAGAGCAGGAGGCACTTTAAGGGTATTTTGTTTTGTTTATTTTGTATATTTACAATGTTGTCCTACTTTTCTTCAGTAATTACATGAAATTCTGTTGTGCAACCCGACACCCGATTGCGTCAAGAGCGTCACACTATCCCCAAAGTGAAGAAGTATCCAGCAGGGGTTTCAACTCTGTGCTGCTTTGACACACTCGTCTCATTGTCAAGGTCTCCTTAAAAAAAGGCATGACCAAACAGAGAAGTGGTCAGAAAGTATTTATGAGAATATGAATGCACTCTGTCTTTATTCTTGGAAGGGAAGGAGACTGAACTCGTCCGTTTTGTTCTTTTTTATATATAACTGCCTGAGGCTACATTCCAGATCATCTCAGTTCCTGATCTACTGTCTCCAAACATAATTACATTATGTCCCTACCTCTGTATTTAATGTTTTTAATTGTAGAGGCTTAGGTGAAAAACAAATTGCATGTTTGATTACAAAGGTGACGCGTGTGGTAAAAGGCAGTGCAACACTGTCTTAAATTTGCTCAGATGGATTTCATTGTACTCTTGATTCTTTGTACGAAGCCTTTAGTCGCCTGTTAGTTTCAACTTTGTGTCTTCTTTTTCTGTATCTGACTCGACTACTTTACTTCATGGTAGTATATTAGCTGCACCATTGTAATGTAACATCTCAACGTCAGCATGCTGCTCCCAGTTAAAGATAGCTGTCCTCTCATGCTTCTTTTCCTGTTTTAAATAAACAACTGATGACCCTTATATGAAATCCAACACAGCAGGTAGGATGTTTGAAAGTGAAATTAATGTGAAGTGTTTATTTCTTGTACCATATCAGGTCATGGGAGCTGCAGGTCCTAACAATAATTTACCATGAAGAAGAGATTAACTATTTAAATACATATTTTGTAAATCTGTTTGTTTTCGGCTGAATGTTTGATGAAATTGTAACGAGTTATTTTCAAAGTAGGCTATTGTTAGTGTAACCTAAGATATGACGTTTGAGCATTTTGGCATCATTTATTAACATTATTATTGACGGTACCTTTTACTGTGAACTGGTTCTCAACTTCTGAACAAGCTTCAAAGCCAAAAATCTGTACTGTTTCAGAGACAAGTACCCTTCTCGTATTTTTGTATGAGAAATAATGAAGCTAAGCTACTTTTTAGATTGAGTTAGCAGTGGGTTAGCTTACTTTAGCATCCAGCTAAGATGGAAAGGAAACAGCAAAAGTGCATGCCTGCATCCGTCCAAAGCAAAGGTCAGAGAAAAGGTTGTCATTTCAATTTATTTATTTGTATTTTATTTATCAGAAAATAGAACCTAAGTCTACCAGTGGAGACCCCAGGAATAGTCTGGTGATCTGGGCCTTTGAGATGTTTGTGAAATTCGTTAAAGTTATAAAGAGACGGGTTTAAAAAAAAAAAATAGAAAGTAAACTAGAAAGAGCCAGGTACAAGGTGATCTCCTTTTTTCTGTCCCTTTGCTAACCAAGCTAAAAGGCTGTGGCAGGAAAGGTTAGCTAGCTACATTAACCTACAGAAGTGGCACCAATTATTCCACAGCTAGCTGAGCTCCTCGAGAAAGCAGATAAATCAGGTGTGCATTTCCTAATTTATTGGACTACTCATTCAAATGTCCATACCCTCGATTCTGTTCAATCCCACGTTTTCAATCCAATAAGACACACATTTAAAATGAAATACTGTTATTATGCAGGTCAGGGAAGCCTAGTCAAACTTCACCACGAGAATTACTGCTGTACTGAATCTCTAAACCAATGCATTGAATAAGACAAGATCTACTGTTGGTAGTTTACAGATGAAATTGTTTTCCGACCGAAGGGTCCATGTGAACAGCTTTGTGAGCCATTGTAGAAGAACACTGGACTTTTCTTTGTAAGATTCTTTCACATGTAGTTTGACATAACGTTTGCTCAATGATGTTTCTGTCTATTTGTGCTTCTAAATCAACTCCATGAGTGTGTAAAATGAAACTGACATCAGCTGGCAAAATAACTCGGTAGATGTGGCTGTTTTCTCTGTCGTCATATGGATGGTATGACATTGTAATATAAAGTGGGTGAAAAGTTTTTATTTCTATTGACATAAAAATTTAACTTTGGAATGTAAGAAGAAAGTGTCTGCTGTGTCTTTATCTTCAAGAAATATCATTCTAAAGAAATGTTTAAAATATAAAGGGAGTCGATGCATGTTGAATTAACTTTGACCACTAGGTGTCATACATGTTAACATCATTTTGACCACTAGATGTCCACATTAACCTCAAGACAAACTGATTCATTTGCTGTTATAAGTGGGTATTACATCGTATCTGAAATAACAACAACAGTGTTGCATCTTAAGCAGCAATTCTTGCTTAGAAAAATGATTGTTGTCCATACAAAGGTGACATTAGTACTCACAAATCAAACGTAATGATTGAGGCTGTCAATTCTGATTACATATTTAAATCTTTGTCAAGTTAATAGTGTTAAAATTCATCTTAATCATTTTAAAGAGATATAAGTTAAACATTTGTAAACAGAGATTTTAGGAACTGGTCTTAATATCAACATGAATTGTGTAATAGGAAGTCTGTGTAACTCTGCTCTGGCGTCTTTGTAAACTTCAGCCCTTCCCATTACCTTTAAAGGAGTGTGTACCCTGAACTAAATATGGACATGCACTTTCAGAGGATTTTCAAGAATGTCCCAGCCTCACAGTCCACTTTGATGATGCGAGGCTCTAGCAGTCCATCACTGGTACCCTCTCGCTGCAGGACTAAGTCCAGCCTCTTTGCACCAGGATTGATGCCTCCGGTGGCTTTTTGGTAAGCGGTACACGACGGGACAGCGGGGCTCCAGCTTTGGCCTATGGGAATACTCAACCTCTCACCATAGAGAATTTACACAATAATCAGATTCAACGGACGTACTCTTCGAACATCATCAACACCCCAAAAGAAGTAAATTCTCTGCCATTGACCCCAGATTCCTGTTGAACAACCATGTCCAGGAGAAAAGTGAAAGGCCTGACCCGCATTGGCCGTCAGGTCAGTGAGGACCCAGACCTGGACAATCTGTTGTCCACCCTCTCCCCCGAGGAGGTGGAGGAACTGCAGGGCATGATTCAGGTGCCAGACCTCAACCAAGAGGACGGGAAGATCATAGTCCAAGGGGCGAGCCAGCCTGGGCAGCCTTCTGTGAGCAACAACATCGGGGATGCTAAACAAGACGGCAGAGGAGAGAGTGATCCTAAAGGGAGGCTGAGTCAGAGGGAACAGTCATTCGAGGTTGGTGAATGCTTTAACTGGATTCTTTATCCCTTATCCCCTATGCCCTGTTGTGTTGGGTTTTGACTAAAAAGGCACACGCAGGAGGGTTTAAGTATGCTGTGTATGTTGTCTTTAAAGACCAATCATGCCCTTCAAAAATGATCTTTTTAATGTATTTGAGCATTTTGAATAAAAATGGAGATGGAGTGATTTTATAAACTTAAAATCATTGTTTACGACGTTATGTATCATCCACTGTTGCAGGAGTATTCTAATTATAACTTTTCATTTTGCTTGAAGCAAACCACCAGCTGGACCTCATGCACCCTGGGTCCATCAGCTCATTAATAGTACATAGTTGGCTTCTGAGCTAGAAAGTAATTTGTTTTCCTCTCTGAGCCATTCTCAGAAACATGGCAAACCATTTTATTTTTTTTGCAACATGTTAGGAAATTGGTTAGGGAGCCAGATTTCTCGCAGTCTGTGTGTTTAAAGAAGAGGCACTTGAGTCGATGGAGTGGCGGCCCTGTGGAGCTTCTTAATCCCAGCTTGATGGAATTCCTTGGTTGATTGCTCCTACGCTCCCTGCCTTTTAAGGATACATCTGCCAGGGCCACGGCCTCACTCGGCAAAACAAATGGAGACTCACAAATCAAACACTTTGCAAAAGCTACTCAGTAATGTATCCCTGCTCTATAAAAAAAATAGTTCCTTGTGCTTTTTGCTGAGTGTAAACACACACACATGCCATGTAGTGACAGGGAGGGTGTGTGTGTGTGTGTGTGTGTGTTTACAGGGAACAGATGGACGAGGAGCTATTTGACAGGAACAGTACACATTATTTGCATCAGTATTTAGGTGGTTAGCTGTTATACTGTTATTTCATAATGCACATGTTAAGGGTCATTCATTGTGTGTCTGTTAAAGCAATTTCTGTACTTGTCAGTTACATTTTTAAATATACGAAAGGCTCCTTTTGATTCTTCAGAAAGTCAGCTACTGAAGAATCATCTACAGTCTTAGATACTTCATGATAATTAGTATGTATACATATGATAATTATATGTCATTAGAATTATTTAAATTTCCACATCATTTTTCTCATATTTTTCCTCTTGCAGGGTGAGCCAAAGAAGGAGAGCCGTAAGCAGGAATATCTGAGGAAGATGGGCCTGAGCCAGGAGGGGAACGAAGACATGAAAGTCGTGTTGCCAAGACAAGCTAGTGTCTCAAGTGAAAGAGACACAAAGGTAGAAGACAGGAACAGTCGAGGTTCTGAAAGGTTGAAAGAAGAGGGAAATCGACTTTCGGTGAGATACAGGAAGCAGGACAGCAAGGAGAGGGACGTGAAAGAGGAGACCAAAGAAAAACTTGAGGACACTAAGGCAAGAGACAGAAGAGAAAACAGAGAAAGTGCAAGTAGCAAAACAAAGGATATGATCTCTAAGTTACAGGAAAGAAAAGAAGACAGCAAAGAGAAGGAGAGGAGAGAAGACTGCAGGAGAAAAGACGACAGTAAAACCAAAGACATTATCTCAAAGCTGCGAGAAAAACAAGAAAAGGAAGTCGTTAAGGAAAAGGAGAGAAAGTCTGAGACTGTAAGGACACAAGGACTGGTTTCTAAGATGGTGGAGAAGCAGAGCAAAGTGCAAGAAACCCCGGCTCCGGAGAGCAAATCAGAAGAGAAAAAAACTGAAGAGAAAAACAAGCCTGATGTCAAATTGCAAAGACAAACATCCGGACAAGGTGAAGTGCAGGTGAACGATAAGGCAGAGAAAAGAACCGATCGAGAAGAGCTGGTTAACCACAGCGACCACGTGAAAGAGAAAGAGAAGAAAGTAGAAGAGAAGCAAGACAAAGAGGAGAGTAAGGGAAAAGCAAAAAAAGCAGCAGAAACAGAAAAACTTGGCAACTGTGTGGCCAAAAACAGCCCAAACAGTAAGGCCAAAGAGGAAGAGGAAGAGGATGAAGACTCAAGCATGTTTGATGAGCTGATGGAGCAGGTTAGAAGCAATGACCCATCCCTCACTGAGCTCAACGTCAACAACTCTGAAGTCATCAAGACCAAAACGCTTATCGAGTTTGCGGAGGCTTTGCATAAGAACAACCATGTGAAAAAGTTTGCTTTGGCTAACTGCCGTGCGGATGACCATGTTGCGTATGCCATTGCAGGAACGCTTCGCACCAACAAAACCATCATTAGCATCAATGTCGACTCAAACCACCTCACCGGCAAGGGCATTCTGGCTCTAATTCAGGCGCTGCAACACAACTCCACGCTGACTGAGCTTCGCTTTCAAAACCAGCGGCACATTTGTGGTGGGAAGACTGAGATGGAGATGACCAAGATTCTGAAGGAGAACACAACCCTGCTCAAACTGGGCTACCACTTCGAGTTAGCAGGACCCAGGATGACCACCACGAACATCCTGAGTCGCAACATGGACCGACAGAGGCAGAAGCGCCTGCAGGAGCAGAAACAGGCTCAGGCCAACGGAGAGAAGAAAGGGGGGACACTGGACGTACCCAAGATGGGTGGTGGAGGAGGATCTCTGAGAAACTCACCAAAAGCTTCCCCTAAACCTTCTCCCATGCCTTCACCCATGCCTTCGCCAAAGCTAACTCCTAAGAAAGGATTTGGAGGTTCAGTACCACCACCACCTCCTCCTCCTCCTGGTGTTGGACCTCCACCTCCACCGCCTCCCATGCTGGATGTAGACTCCCTGAGGAACTCTCTGACTCCCGTGTCCCAGAGAAAGCTGGATGGGAAAAGCCCAGGCGGTAGTAAGAACTCAAGGGACCAACTGCTCGCCTCAATCAGAGGAAGCGGTCTTAATCAACTGAAGAAGGTTTGTAAGATGGATTTATTGATATATATATCCATAGATATCCAATGCATTCTAACATACTTGCATCTATTTTTTTGTCCACAGGTGCCGGTGCCAAAGTGGTTGCAGTAATATTTTCAGATTGAATGTAACATGAAAAAGAAAAGAGAGGGAGAACAACATCTCACCAAAGGTTTTCGAATACATAAACTCTACGGTCCCCTAAATTCAGCCAAAGAACAGAGCTGTGGGGCGTATGGAGAGAGTGAGACATGTGATGCCCGTTGGGTAGATGACTAGCCTTCACTATGAGATCTCCCTCAAACACTGGACCAAAAGGACAATGCGGAGAAGGAGTGACGCAGGGCTCTCTGTATTAGCCGTCTGCAGTGCTTGTGGTTGTTTGTCTTAAGATTATAATTGACGCTTTGCTGGTTATTTGCACTAGATAATAAGAAGCCAATCATATAACATGTTGGCTTGTGTATGCGTCTGAATGTAAGTGTGGTGGGTGTGTGCGATGAGCTTAATAAGAGGTTCAAATAACTTTAAAATTCTAATATACAAACGTTTATCAGTTATATAGTGGATATTAATTTGACCATTTATTTATTTGTGGAGAGGGAATCCACCTTATTATTGTAAGTTGTAAAACTGCTCAAACTGGGAATTCTGAAATGGCAGAAATATCAGGGAACTAAACAAACTTTTGCGGCCTGACTTTAGAATATTTAGGTAAGAAAAGAAAGGTCAAGGTGGTCTTTGAATGTGTGTCTCATTGCCAAATCTCAAACATCTCAGGCAGGGATTAAAGGATTGGACAGCAGCCCAGTGGAGTCCTGGTACATGACGACAGAATTTTAGCATGGAAATAATTACATCATGTATTTCAAACCGAAAAGTGCAAATGGCAGCCCTTCAATGAGAAGTTTAATTTTGTACAGACTCATTCTAGCCTGTTTGTTTGAATACCTTACATAACCTGTAATGTAACACATCCACATATCTTAACCGTAGGGGGATGTACAAAAAAAACGCATTACTGCCTTATATCAACCCCTCATGCTTAAGGAATTGAATGTGATAAAAACAAAAAAAATCCAGATTGACACTCACGTGTACTGTGTAATGAAGATTTCTCTGTCATACCTGATTACACATGTCTTTCTTACAGAGCCTGTATGTCTTCAATAAAAGATTCTGGTATGTTTGCAATGACGTTATGGCTGGCTGACATGGTTTTGTAAAATGAAATACAAAATTACTTTGACATATTTTTACATATGATAAATCAGGAGATGTATGTATAAATACAGGTGGAGCTGACATGGTCTAAATGAAAAAGTACACTGAGTAATAGCTCAAGTATTTCCAATGTGTACATCAAATTCCAGATCTAGCTGTTGCTGGGGAGGTACACACAATGACTACAGGGCCATATATAGATCTATCTATATACCTTTGCTACTATTAAAATATATAGATGTCTGTGACTCTTTACATGTCATGTTCAAAGCTACAGAGAAACCGGGGGAGCTGTCTACTCGCTACCATGCTGTACATTAAGAGGAGAGAAAGAGAACAGCAGCACCACTGGCAGCAGCAGGTCAGTTTATATCTCCATCTCCCTGCCTTGGCCTCTGCATCCATGAAATGCCTATATTTGGGCATTTCTCATTGAAAGCTTGCTCTGCAATTCATTCCTTTCTCGTTCCTAATAATGGGCTTCAGGCCAGCGGTCTGTCTCCCGGCTAAAGCTGTGGCCCTGACCAGCTGTACTCCCAAATGCAGGAAGAAAGAGGGGAAAATAACTAAAGTGTTGAGGTTATGGGTTGTTAAGCTCTATCAAAAGGTTATAAGGGGAACTTGGTAGTCATTTAAAAGTAGAAAGTTACTCAATGGACACATTTCTTGTTTGATGTTAACATTATTTACAAATGCTGCTGCTGTATATTGGCCTTTGACATAATAATACATTTATGTCCCTCCTTAGATAAAGCATGGCCATATTAAACTGTTAGGGGGCCCAAGGGCAAAAAAAAAGCTGATGGGCACCAGTTGCCCCCCCTTTCCTGGAACACAACATGAACTCAGGTTTAGTGTGTAGCAGTCTGATTTAAGAAATGTGTCCAGTTTTATGAAATGTAAAAGAAATACATCAACTGAAGCAATGACACACAGGATAGATGTTTGCGTGACGTTACCCGTAAATAGTGGGTTAAACTAAATATGCCATGTTTGAAAAATCTGGAAACACAATCTGAAGCTTAAATAATTTTACTTGAATACACTGTTTAAGTTTTGTGTCAATTTCCACATCCACAGCTATGCTGCTTTTTATGACGTCTTCTCTCTATTTCAATGGGGATTCAGTGTGATCAGTTATATTTTGTATCTAGAAAACCAGTCACCACCTGTGAAGTATGATATGGTTTTCTTGATAACTTACTGTGCCACTAATCTTTTACAGACTACAAAATAACAGCAGCGCCAAAATCCAAAAGTGGCCTGTGGCATGCCACTTTGGAGAGCACCGGCATGCATTAGCATTGTTAGTGGCATTCAGTTAGTTCAGCCACATGACATCATAAGCTCTGCATGACATCACAAGTTCTGCAGCATCCACTAGTATCTCCGCAATTACTTGAAAAGTAGTTTCATATACATTTCATTGACGATTATCCCAGTAAGCTAGTAGCAAAGCTAATTCCAGCTAACAAGGTTAGCCTAGCCACTTTAGCCAGTCAGAATAATACCAGAAAGAGTGCCATCCCACTTTTACGCATCATAACGTCCGCCTTGAGGAAAAACTTTTAATGGCTAATCCGTTGATATCGTCACATTCATTAACTGTTTCTGGCATGCCACAATCAACAACAGCATGCTGGTGCTCCCAAAGTGGCATGCCAGTGGCCATTTTTCGAACTTGCCCACACCCTCTTCGTTTACTTTATTATTAAAGCTCTGTATTGTTATAGATGCAGCTCCTATGTACTCTTAAACTGTCTCCCGTTGGGGCCCAAATAGGCTAAATTAGATTGCATTAGATTCAATTTGCTGTATCATATTGTCTCTTTCCTTTTCTCCTCCTGTAAATAGCGCTACGTTTTTTTTAACAAGCTTTAATAATTGCCTGCTTGGTTAATACAACTGTAACAGGGTAAACCTCATTATCACTTGATTAACTGTGCCCCATTGGACACTTGGGTTCACCTCCTTCAGCTGAGCCCATTAATAATGGGCCACATGGTCATACGTCATTACCAGACTGTAGATATTAATGGACGAAGCCTGAGGGATGTCACCCGTCTGTTACTGCAGGGGGCTTTGGAAGTCCATCGATGGTGGTAACCATGCTGGAAATACTGTCTCACTCTTACTTTCAGTTAATTTAACAACAGGCTGAGAGCTGGTGCCAAGGCAGGTTTTAAGAAAACCGTTACACCGCGCATGCCTGACACCAGGTCAGCTATGAGCCTTTTTGTGGACAATGCATATCCTTCATAAAATCAAACCAGATATCAAAAAACTCAACCCCCGTACATTGTGTGCCGAGACCTATTTCGTTTTTTGAACCAGGCTGTAGGCATGTTAATTTCTGCTGTAAAAACAGGCTTTTTTGGCTTGGTGTGAATGTGACTTCCAGTACTTCCTCGGCCAGCCTCAGGTGGACATTCAAGGAACTGCAGGATTTTGCACTTCTGCATTGGCTTCATTTTTAAACACTGGAGGTAGTCGCTCGGCTGTCAACACAAGAACCAACTGTCAACAGACAAACTGTTGGTCAATAATTAGTGTGGGGGAGTATGGAGGCCCTGAAGTCCAAAACTCTTACTGAAGTACCATTACTAATAGGATGACGTGATCTTATAGCTTGTTCACATTGTTTATGTCCACCTACCGTAATGAAAGTTTTCCAAATGTTGCAAGAATGTTCGTGTTTGTCCTGCAAGTAAACCTAATCTTCTTCCTTAAAAAGAAACGAACTGCTCCTTTAAGACGTCACGTTGTGTCGTCAGGTTTTCGATAACCGTTACGTCAGAGAGGGAAAAAAAGGTTACGTCAGAGGGAACAGCAAAAGAACAAAATGGAGGAATATGCCAGAGAGCCATGGTGAGTCCTATGACAAATAAATTATATTTTTAGCCTGTGTAAAGCTTAGATCTATTCGTACCTCGGTTATAATATTCCGCCGTGACAGTCGTGTATGATTATTTTAATGATTCAACATTTGGCATAACCCTGAAACATCTCCACCCGGCTAGTTAGCTCGCGTTAGCAACAATGCTAACATTACATAGAGCAGTAAGGGCAGCTTGCACTAGCATCTGTGCTAAATCACGTTGCTAGTGACCTTGTCGGTTTACTCAGCACATGTCAGGAGATCCAGTTCACACACTTCAAGCACTATGTCATACATGTTAATAGATGATATCCAGTAAAAGTTAAACACATCTGTTATAATTGTAGGCGTTAAATGTAAGTTCAGTCACGGACTTTATCTTTAGCTTTCTGGTGTGCTAGCTAAGTTAGCCACCTGTGTGCTAACGTTATCGGTTGGGGACACCTAGAGGATTGCACAACAGCTTGAGACGGATATCTCGTGGACAGTGTAATTTATCATAAATGAATTAACGAAATGTACATTGACGAAGACAAATCTAGCATGATTGTGTAGGATTAGTGGGGCCTTTATATCCTTGGGTTGGCGGTACAATCTGACAGTCCTGGATCATATTTAGCTGATTGCAGCCCAAGTGGTACATAGTGTGATGATCAAGCTCGAAAAGCATGTACTGTGCAGTTTTGGTTGAATAAGTGGCTGAGGCAATCAACGAACATTAAACATCCAGTTTTGTCGTTTATTTAACTGACTAGTTTGTGTTATCTATGTGTTGGTAATTTAAGACAAGCACGTGTCAGGTCACAACAAGTAACGTCATGATGGATTAACATTTCCAAGTTCTACTTAAGTTTAGAAGAAAGCTTTCAGGTCCAATATGTATGTACTAATTTACATGATAAGAGATCGCCTTGTGCTTCCAACCCATACTTATAGAGCATAACAAAACTGAACCTGCAACCACAGACCTCAGAGGTCATGACATTGACTGGCACCTGTAAATGCACTTTTCTAGTATTGTGCTGTCTATGAAACTGTTTATGATAATAACCTCTGCTAATCTAATGCTGTTTCATGCTTTCAGCCCCTGGAGGATCGTGGACGATTGTGGGGGCGCCTTCACCATGGGTGCAATAGGTGGAGGAATATTCCAGGCGGTTAAAGGATTCAGGAACGCACCCTCAGTAAGTTCTGACATGTAGTTTACCGCTACTTCTTGATGTATTGGTTTGCATGTTTGCATGCCTACACTGAACATACTGCATTAGACTGCTGGACCTTAGCATCTGCTCAGATAATGCACTAGCCTGCTATGTTTTATTATTGTGAATGATCAATGGCACAGTCAACTTTCTGTGCAATTGTATAGTGATTGGTGCTTGTGTTTGTTGTGTGTCATAGGGAATGAGCCACAGAATGAAAGGTAGCCTGACAGCCATCAAGACTAGAGCCCCACAGCTTGGAGGTAAGCTTTGACATCTTTTTGATTTTTTTTTTAGAGCTGCATCGTAGAGAGAAGAAATGTTGGATCAACAGCATAGAAAGCTGTAAACTTTTCAACTGAAAGACCACAAACTACAAAATGAACTTTGTTAGAAGAAGATATGGGTGATAGAAGCAGAGGACAGTGTGAATGTAGTCTGTCTGTGCTCTCACACTCTCTGCTTCAGTGATGACTGTCAGTAGAAATAGAATATTTAAATGTATACTGAGCCCTTTACAGTACTTTGGTCTTATAAATTGTAGTTGGCTTTCACAGTTATATATAAGTATTTAATTATTAAGAAACATGTTTAAGTCAAGCATATGTAGCAGAAAAGCCTAGAAAGTGTATAGCATGTCTTGACAGTTTCTTGTTGAACTTATTTAGATCTTTTTCTGTGTTGCAGGAAGCTTTGCAGTATGGGGAGGCCTCTTCTCCATGATTGACTGTAGTTTAGTAAAAGTACGAGGGAAGGAGGATCCCTGGAACTCGATTACTAGTGGGGCAATGACAGGAGCTATCCTGGCTGCAAGAAGTGAGTAAGCCCTGAAGAAGCTGGCAGTAAACTGTCAACAGACCACACACACATCCCTAAAACAAAAGGGCAACTGTGAGTTTGCTGTTTCTCACTGACCTGAATTAAATCTACTGCATTATCAAAATTACAGAGTGTGCTCAAAGGCGTCATGAAAGTATTCAATATGTTTAAACAACATTATCATAAGCCTAACATTTTTAAACATGTCTGCACTGTGCGAGAGCTTAAAGCTGTTTTTTTTTTCATTTACAAAGATCCTAACAAACTATTGATTATGTATTTCATAATAAAACATCTATGTTTATGCCACAAGCCTGTATATATGCACATGTAGTGCTACTGAAACCGTTTAAAAAGCAACTTGCAGGTAATTTTTTTTTACATTATAAATAAATCTTGTCTGATAATAGCTGTAGAACAAGTTCATCCTTGATTTGATATTTTTACAAAGCAAAAGGGCACACATTTAAAAGAAAAAATGGCCGTTTTCAGTGAAGCTACTAAAAACCAAACCGCCCCTTTTTTTTTTTTTTCTCATGGTCTTTGACTTAATTTGACTAGTTGTTAAGATTGTTAAATACTACGTGTGTGCCAGTTACACAAATTCTAGCTTGACAGGACATTGAGTTAACTGTTCTCTGAAAGGAAAAGGAAAGGAGCTAGCTGTCATGTCTTTGTGCAGTTTGTGCAGTTGGAGGGACTGGACTTCGTTCATGCATTTCACAAACAGAGATGGGAAAGCACCTGCCTAATGCGGTAGTTTTTTTGCAGAGTCGGCCAGCCAGACAGCCCTGACTCCGCTTAGGAAGCGAGGCCATGGCTTTGACTCATGGTCAGAGGAGTGCCTGTAAATATTGTCACTCCCTACAGTGTTACTGCTACATGTAGCTGTCTTTATTTATTTGTATAAAGTGATGTATTTCCACATTTCTTTCTGGCCTCTAGTTAATGGCTCCACCTAACCTGGATAAGTTTATTCTACCTTGATTACGGAGAATAAGCAACAAAAACAGCACGTATAGATGCTTGTTGGGCTTTAAGATGTGTTAACTTCTTAAAGAAAAGGGACATTTTAAGTGATAACTTCCATTTTGTATTTTTCAAACCCTAGTGAAGAAAACATCAGGTGTCCTTCAAAGTTGATTCCAGTAGACCGATGTCCTGTTGTGTGTTAAACATTAACAATCCTTATTCCTCTGTAGATGGACCAGTGGCCATGGTGGGCTCTGCAGCAATGGGCGGTATCCTGCTGGCTTTGATCGAGGGCGCCGGTATCTTGCTCACTAGATTCGCCTCTTCACAGTTCCCAACTGGTGAGTACAGTTATAGATGTTGTATTGTTTGTGACATGAAATGACCAGACTTTTTCAACAAGGGGCCGTTCATTTATGTGCAACTTCATTCCCCCTTTTTTAAATCTTGTGTCAAATCTTGTGTCTGTTTAAAAAGATTTTCTAAAATTAAAGTTGTTATTGAGGATGGTGGAGATGAAAAGGAAATTGCACTGTCAGAGAAAAAGACTTGGTTGATTTCATAAGTCAGAAACACTCTTCCTTCTCAGCAGTTGCTGTCATCTAACTCAAGGTTACCTTTTTTTTTCCTCTGCAGGGCCTCAGTTTGCAGAGGAACCGGCCCCTGCTTCAATGCCCTCCCCTTCATTTGGAGACTACAGACAATATCAGTGAGAGAGAATGTGCCACTTCTCAATCACTAGGCCTTTTTTGAATTCCTTGCTGAAGTTGTAAAGAAGAAACGCAGATATTCAACACCCCACGTCAAACAAAAGAAACCAAACTTCATGGACTGAGTCAGAGGGGCGAAGGACAAATCTCATCTCGATTTTTCTTCTTTAAGGAGCCATGTACAGATCTGCCTTTTTGCCATTCTCAGCCTTGTCATGTGCGTCTGTTCCAACAAACACTGGTGAAATACAGAAATGTGGTGAGATTTGTCAATGAGAATCTGTGAGGACAAGGTGTGTTAATATATATATATATATATTTCTGCTACTACGTGTAGCCCAAACAAGAGGGAGTTGAAGTCTGACAGTGTCTGGAGGATAGTGTTGAATTTAGCAAACCATGTCACACATTGAACGTCATGAATGATATATTATTATAGCACATGTGTAAATACAGTAAAGGCTTTCTTATTGTATCCGCTTAGTCTTTATTTGCTTTGAATAAGTCATGCTTGGGCTGGCCGTCGACAGATTGCTGGCCTGTTTCTTTTATTGATTTTATTCGGGGCTATGAAGGCAAACACTCATCAGAAACAATTCTATTCCTAGGATATAAGTCTGTTTTAAAGTGATTTATTTATTTTGGGTTGTAAAGAGGGTTTCTATTTTGTCTGATAGAGCTTTTACATTCGACACAAAGGAGTGAAAATGACTGTTGATGACAAAGGACGGCATAGGCAGGACAAATGATGGAGAAACTCAAGCAAGGGATTGATGCATACTGTATTCAATCTGTTTGACAGATTGTAGTATGATTAAAAAAAATAAAGACATAAGTTGTAAAAATGTGTCTGATTAAGTTATGGATAGATGTGTGATGTTGGTTCTGATTCAGATTTGTAAACATGTTCATTGTGAAAAGTTTGTCTGACTTATTAACTGTATAAGTCTCATTACCCACAATCCCTGCTGCCTCGGCAAGATTGCTTATCCCCCACTAGAGGGTACTCCTCGCCAACATAATCAGACCAGTACAGTACAACCCTTTATATGTGTAGTCCAATGTGTCTTACTGTCTGTGTTAGGATATGTTGACAGAAACCACATAAGGGAGCACTTTGCTCTTACATTCTTGTCCGTTTGTGTCACACACCTGTTATCAGTTTGAAGCCCGCTGTGTGTGGCTGCAGGTGAAGGACGCTGCAGGGCTGAGGGGATGCCAAAGAGACCTTGGTGTCACTCTTAATGTCACCATTTGATATGTGGATTCCGACATTTTTCATTTCATGACAGAGATGGAATTTGTTTAAAAATGAAGAAAATATTGACACCTGACTTCCAAAGAATTTTATTGTCTTATTACAAATTAATAGTAAAAACTATCAAAGGACCAATCAATGAATGATTACAATTGTTGCAATTGAGCTTGTATGGATGAACCTGTATATTAATCAACCAACATTTATAGCTCTTAATAATATACAAGTACACATAATGGGTGCCCAGATGACCTAGCGGTTAGGTTGCACCCCATGTACAGGGGCTATAGTCCTCCAAGCGGGCGACCCAGGTTCAAGTCCAACCTGCAGCTCCTTCCCCTCTCCCTCTTCCTATTTCCAACTCTATCCACCGTCAGCCCTAAAATAAATCTTAAAAAAAACCCAAGTACACATAATGACAATATGACATTGATTTGTAATTCAAACGGCAATCTCAAGAAAAGTGGTTGTGCAACAGCTGCAGTACGATGTAGGAGGAGAGCGAGAGTGTAAATCTGACACTACAAAGATAAAAATTGAGAATTATATTGTCTAATTACAATTTAGCTTTGGTTGATATTTTTTTCTTGTTTTTCTTACGATTTTCTTTCCTATTCATTTGGTTTTATCTATATTTTTAATTACTTTTTGTGTTTTCTATTGCCTATTTTAAAACGTTTGAACTATTTTCCTCTTATGTGTTGCTTTTCCCCTTGTGTGTAGCACTTTGAATCACTTTGTTGCTGATATGTCTCATATAGATGAACTCTTGCCGTGCCTCGATAAGGTGTGAATCAAAAATAGAAACAAATCCAAAGCTAGCCATTTAAACAAGTACATGTTTATAAACAAGTTAATTGTAATATTTGGCACATACTTAGGCTGTATTTGTACAAAGTCAAATATGAAATACAGACGTGTATAGGGACATTCAAAATGATGATGATTCTGTTCGTGACCTATAATTGGATAATGTCTTATTACTGCTCATGGGACATAAGTGCTATATCATGAACATACACATGAATATTTTAAATTAACCATACACGGTTTTGTATCATTGGGAGTCTAATCATTTCAATTGTAGACCTACCCAACAAAGGAGAAAATGTGTAGATAGGTACTTCTGAAAGCAGAAATTGAGACGAGTCAAGATTTATATGTACCACATTTAAAACAGGATTATAACCAAAGAGCTCTACAAACTTCAACTTTAAACGTATGTGGTTGTTTAAGTAAAATATTAAGTTGCAAACGAAGTTTAAAGTCGTTTATGACTTGGGTTTGATCTTGAGAGACTTGACATCCTCTTTGAGATTACTTTACAACTTAAAGGCGCACTATGTAGTTTTGGTAGAGAAATGTAATGCTTCTGTGGTGTATGTTCATAACTCTATACACAAACTGTCCTCAGAGGAAAATTTGGTCCCTGAAACACTGTTTGAAGATAAAATGTTACGCGAGAAGTTGTGGTGGTGGGCCCGCAACAGTGACACCGTAACTCTCCTGGTAGCTTTTTAGCTCCAAACAGTGTTCCAGGGACCCATTTTTTCCTTTGTTTAAAGTTTCAGTATTTAGTTCAGAAACTATAGCATAGATTTTTTTCATTTCTACAGCTTTCAAATTTCACTACCAAATCTACATAGTGCACCTTTAATTATAATGTTACAAACAGAAAACTACTATAGGCTACACAAATAAACTACATTAGCCTACTCATTGGGCGTTTAAACTTGGGCACTATATCACCTCTCATACAAGTTACCTCTGTTGTAATACTTTCTTACAATTTTCCATATCCTATCCCGAAGTAGCCTACTTTATCCTTAAAGAATGTGTAAATAATCCCTGGAAGCAATGTGGTGTAAGTAAGAAATATATTACTAACAGTGAATGAAAAAGGGTGTGTAATGATGTGTATTCCTCCGGAAAATCATCCCTTCTGTGCAACCCGTCATCATGCAAATGATGTGGGTCGAGTGGCCGATGTGTCATGCCCTTTTAAGAAAAATGAGAAATAGTCGGAGTGACGTCTGCTGCGCACACAGGCCGGAGGCAAACTGACACTTGCGGAGCGGCGAAAGACAGCGAGCGAGAAACGGTGAGTGGAAATGCCAAACTTTACTACATGCTAAACGCGGTCAAATAAGTCGTTTGCGACGAAGCATTTCGCGTAAATAGGT
The DNA here is from genome assembly GCA_020745685.1 of Tautogolabrus adspersus. Lineage (NCBI taxonomy): Eukaryota > Metazoa > Chordata > Actinopteri > Labriformes > Labridae > Tautogolabrus > Tautogolabrus adspersus. The sequence goes on from CM036538.1 coordinate 25,305,950, forward strand.
AGGGGATAATAAGCAGACACGGCAGCGTGAATAGCGTGCATTATAAAGGTCGGATACGTGAAATAAATTATCCGCAAATACAAAACGGGAGTGTGTGTGAGCACTCCCATTTTAGTCAAGGCCAGGCGGAAGGGCAGGTAACGTTAGCAATATGTTGTGTCTTTCTACGGCTAAATTCACTGTTAATGCGTTTTAATTAAAAACGTGCCATGTCTGGTTGATGTCTGAGCTATGTAAGGCGCTTGGTTGCTTTGTATTTCTAACAACATTGCTGTGTTTTGGTTGTACGCCGTGGAAAGGAATGTGTCGGCTAGCTAGCTGGCATGCTAACGAGCCGCAGCTAGCGGTTGTGAAGTGTCGGCGGCCCGTCGCAGGCAGTTAAAGCTAGCTAGTTAAAGCTAGCTAGTTAAAGCTAGCTAGTTAGCGGCATTCTGCTAACAAGCTTGATAACGGGACTTAGCGTTGTTGCTAGTGTGAAGCTAGATTGTTTACGGACATACGCGCTTCTCTGGCGCGGCTGGATTAAAGATTATGGTATTTTAGAGGGTTTATCAGTAAGCGGGTTTATGATTTGATTCATTTGAATTTGATTAATGTTATGGGAGCTAACGTTTTACTAATCACACATCGACGGAGCCTTAGTTACAGCTCTATGGTGTAGTCACAGCCACAGATTGCAGGGATTTAGCATGACCTGGAGTGATAAGCATATGCTACCGCCGTAAGCAAATTAGGTAGATTCACAGTGAGATAACCCAGGAGCTGCAATGACTTTCTCTCGCCTGTGTCCAAGCCTTTGTGAGCTGGTTGTAAAGTTATTTCTGCTGCAGGGGGAGTGTTGTGAAACAGGAAAGGTGTGTACTCCATCCTCATACTATAAACACACAGCAGGTCGACTTTATTAATTATAGATTATGGCAGTTTCTAAGTGAAGTAGATATTTCTGATACATACGACTCATCATGTACCCTGACTCGTATAGCCCAGGTTTGATGGATGTCTACATGCTATGAAACCCACTTCTTCCCCCCTCTGTCACCCTCTTTAAGCAAGCCTGCAGTTTGGAGTCTTGAACAGGAACAGAGACTGGAAGAGCCTATTTTAGTAAGGTAGCAACTCCTTTTCCATCCTATCAGCATGAGGCCTTCTTGTGCTTTGGAAAGAGGATGTGGTTACAGCAGGTCAAGGCCTCAGCAGCAGATGCATTGAGCTGATGGTGTTTGTCACTTACAGATCTTTGTCATAATCAAGTCACAGCAAAGTTTAGTGCGCCTGTCTGCAGTTTTGTTCTGACTCACAGGGGCATTCAGGGTTGTAGTCGGAGATGTAAAACTAAGTAACTAGGTAAGGATTTTTTTTGTCCAAGTCATTTTTTTCTCCTTGAGGTTTAATTTTGACAGAAGATTACGTAAAAAGATCAGTTTGTACTCTTAGAGATAAAAAAAAAAACCTCCCTGGATTTGAAATCTTCTCCTTGACATTAGAAACGTCATACTCATAAATCTTGATTTGATCGATTAACTTAATCTTGTTTTAGCCGTCACACATGAGGATCAGCTTTTTAGAAAACATCACAGTAGTAGTTACCACTGTAAGAAGCACTGGTGGTAAACCGTTTATTTTACAGGCTTGTAAATTCCTTATTTCCTCAGAAGTTTCTCTTTAAAGAACTTTGTAATGTGGCACTAATTATAGGTTGAGAAAGAGATGGGGCTAAATTGGTATACATCCAATTAATTAATTAATTCTGATTTACTCAACTGCTTGCTAGTCTTCTGTTTACGACACAGTGTGTTCACTAACTGTGCAAAAATGGGAAATACGGCTATGGGCAATCATACATTTAAACCTATATAAAGAACATTTTCTGTAGTGAAACTACATGGGTAATCTAGATCTAGAGGCCTTGCAATCCAGTCGTATAGGGTATATGTAAATAGTCAAGTGCAGCATCATGTCTGTACTTCCAAAACTAAAAAGTGTCGAAAACAGTTATGTTGGTTTTATCATCTCAGCTGTGCTTTCAATAGACACTTGTAACTCAGATATCATTCACATACTATACATATTTGTGAAAGTTGGAAACACTTTTGGATGATAGACAGTTATATTCAAATAGATAAAAAAGGACACGTTAAATCACAAGCATGGCAGCTTGTTGTAAAGAGTTATCATGAATAACTTGACCTTTAAATTGATGAAATGTGTTCTTGTTTGTAAGCTGGATGTAGTTCTACTTAGAAACGGGTGTTACAATTTCATGAGTAGTGTTGCTTTTTCTGTGAATCGAATCATAGCCAAAATTTGATGTGTTCTTCTTCTGCCCAAGCTTCGTCCTTCTGTCTTTTTTTAAATAAAAAATCAGCCCATAGCATCAACAAATAGACAGTGGGCACCCAAACATAACCCTTCTTGGTGGAAGTAATACATTTCAGATAGTCATTGGAAAACACATTTCTGTTGGGCTTCAAATTTAGCTGCATTTTTAACCACGGTTCTTACATGCAACACAACTGAACTAACTTAACAGTCTTGGACATTTTCACCTCTGTTATTGGCTTCAAATAATTTGAATGTTCTAGGAAATTTTCATGATATTGGTTAGAAGCAAATTTTCTGTAAAAAAAAACAACAAAGTTTTTGCTCTTCGTGTCTTCTGTATTGTATTAAGTCCTTGACAGGGTTTCTGCTGCCTGTATAGTTTCTGGGTAAGTCGCCCTAAATTTAGTAGTTCTCTTGCTTTGATCAGTGTGAAGAAAAGATGTGGGGTTGTCGTAATGAGTTACCTGAACCTTATCATCATTAAAAAACACTCCACTAGAACAACTTTTATCACCCCCTGCAGCTTTTCTACCCTTAATCCTCAAATTGATCATCACCAAAGCTGGTTAACAAGCGGGCAAATGGGAAGAAAATGTCATGAGAGTCTGTTACATGCTGCCAGCTTAACCAGCGGATGTGTGCAATTTTTTCAACATCCGCACTGGTTGGAAGATACAGAGGGCAGCTGTCAATTGAACTGCTGTGCTTAGTCAGGGTTTTTGACAGCTTCACTGTTGTCAGATTAGCCTCACTAGACCAGGAAGTGGATGATACTGTGTGTTTTAGTTCAGTTACTCTCTAATTCAGTGTCCTCCAGTGTGAGATGTACTTTTTCCAGACACTTTGGCTGCATATTCCTGCAAGTAGCAAGCACCTCGTCCAACTTCCAGCCCTAGATGGATACATACCTTTGGCTGAAGAGAGTGAGTGATGCGGTGATGTCATGGTGGAGCGTGTTTTCTGTGGCATGTGGCTTTCCCTCGCTCCTTATTTGCTGGGGTTACTACGAGGGCCGAGTAACGGCAGCAGAGTGTTTGTTTTGTTGGGAATGACAGTATGTTGTTGAGGGAAGTGGAAACAGAGAGAGGGGTTTGGTTTTAAACAGAGATGTCCTTAAATGGCCTTGCAAGTGTGTGTTTGTGTGCAATGTGTGAGTGTGTAGGCAGGCAGAGTGCAGCATTATGTGTATTTTTTCCAGGTATGAAAGTTTTGTAGATAAAATGCAATAACACAAGCATCCTTTTCAGTCATGTCCCTCATCCTGCCCACAGTTTCATAGAAAATGTTGCACTCGAGCTGAAAGCTTAAAAAGAATCCAGTTCAAAGGAGACAGGTGTTGTTCACTGATTGGATATTACGAAGAATTTGTAAAAACCTTCATCAGTAAGGTCACTTGGGTTGGGGAGGGTGCTATTTGTGTTCTTGCAGGCATCAAGCACAACCACTACTTCTCAGAAACCTAATTTCACATAGACAAGCTTAGACATTTTGTTCTTTAGCTCCTGCTTAAGTTCAGCCACACTCATAATCAGTTAAACTTCAAATTTGGATTTTCATAATGACATGTCATGTGTAAAAAACAATACGGGGCTTGATAAGAGGACATGATGTTTTATGACTATCAATTCTCAAAAACACTGTTTCAGTATAAAATAGTTTCTAAACAAAGATTTGTGACCATTGTTCAATTTGTTTAGAGTTGTAATGTATCTTCAGCTGTCTGACTTTTCTACATAATGACATAAATGAAGAAAGGAAGCAGTTTGCATACATTGCTGGTGTAAACACAAAGAACACAGGCAGAGTCCTAATATGCCCAACTTTGTACAATATCTGCAATACAATCTAAACCCTTACCCCCCAATTTATTAATCAAGGTGTCCTATTCTTGCTCCATATTCTTGCCAAAAACAGCCAGGTTGCTTTCAAGTTTGGGGTGAAGTTTCAACATTGTTGCACACTGCACTTTGTCAAGCGCACCAAGCATAGGCACTAGCCACTTGTTGCGACTGTAGCTCTGGTTAGTGACTACTTCCATCCGGCCTAATGCTGCACTTATAACCCGGAGGTAAACAACAGCACAGCGCAGTTTGGCAGTATTTTGATCTAAAGTGGAGATATGATATAGATATGTTGGCTGTGTCAGGTTAAACTGGCATATCGATGGCAATGTTTAACATTTAGCACAGGCATGTGAATGTTAACCTGAAAAGGAGGACTGACGGCTGGTGCTGTTAGCAATGCTAACGTTAGCCATGCACAGCAAACCTTTTTGACATCGTGCACTGACTATATGATCTATCTAATATCTGGCCAAATTCAACCCACAACACACTGCTCTTTGGTTCGGATCACGTTCTATCCCCTATATAGCCTCCTTACATGGGGTGTGACATACCTACCAAGCCATCTGTATCCCACAACCGTATGCTGAGAGTCAAACAGTGAATATATATCAGACACAAAAAATCTAAGGCTGTTGTTTTAACTGCTGCTGTAGATATTATTCTGCCCTCTAGTTTTGCTACATCATTTACATGCCCCTCCACAATTGGCTCACCTGTCTGGGTGAATCGCAAGTGAAACATTTAAGACTGGAGTTTTGTCGTTTGGAAGACTTTGTGAAACAAATGAAGTCGATGATGTCAGTGATGTTTAACAGTATAAACATTTATTTCCATACATGCCACTCGAAGTGATCTCATTCAACAGTTGTCTCTCCTCTCTTTCAGTGTGTAGCAGACGGATGCGGGTGTGTTACTATGGTTACTAATGGAAATCAAGATTACTAATAAATCTAAAATAGGGTCACTTCTTTACTGTATTCAAGTGTCATACATTCTGGATTATGTTTGAATAGGGGTGTGCATTAAACCAGTATGAGGACTGTCACCAGTTTGTGTTCTGCCATGACATGGAATTTTGCCATACTATCACACATTTGGTTGTAGTGCACACACGAGACAGCACCAATTGCTCAGCCTCCCAGCCACAGTGATGGTTAAATAGAATATAGTCATTTGTGACAGACAATGGCTCGGATTGAGTCCCCTGGTCTTCTTCATGTTTTGCTCTAACACTCGCAGAGCCAGTGCCTCACTGATGAAATGGCACCACCTCCTCCTGGTGTCGGTGTTTAAAATGAAAGTGAATTGTGGCACAGCAATCAGGTAAACTTGTATTCTCCCCTCTCCAAGTTTCAGCAAAGAACAGTAACATGAAGTGGAAGTACTCGCCTACAGCGCATATCTCTCTCTCTATCTGGGACTTTGACATATAGGCTATGTGCTGGAACAGATTTGCATCTCCATTACAACAGGTGTACCTGCTTAAAGGGATGTTTAAACTGATGTCTCGCATCTATTAAGTCCAAGTTGAGTAAAAGAAGCATTCTGTGGCTGTGACTTGTGGTGAAAGCAGCAGCTGTAAATACTAAGGCCCTGTTTACACAACATAGATTTCATCCAAAAAATCGGATTTTACTGTTTTTTTTTTTTAAACAGATTTCCTCCACGATAACTCCTAACCCCCGCAATGTCCATACAAGAACCACCAGCTGACAAGCGAGGCCTAGTCTAAATCTAAGAGTGAAATTGTCTGTATGACAACTTCATATGTGACACTGTGCATGCACTTGACTCTGTACTTGACTGTTTACACGAGAGCTGCCGCAGAGACCGTTTGCAAACCCTCGTTCAGCACTGTTCTTTTATTTTCCCTCCCATCGGGCTCCTCCCTGATCGTGCAAGGAGAACTTCTCCTTATGTGTGTAGAGGATTAGTGAGTATGAATTATTCACACTCAAGGCTTCATATCCCACATGGTCACTGCTTGTGATTGAAGTTGGAGGTCTTTAGTCCAGTCTTACCCCCCCCCCCCCTGAGTATTTGGATGGTCTGTGCTTTAAAAAGAACAGTGTAGGAGGGGAGCATTTGCCTCCCTGAATGGCAGCCAATTGGCTTCTGATGGTTAGCTAAAAGGATTGATCATCAAGCAAAGCTATGCTGTCTTTCTTGAGACTTGATTTAACATTAGCTACTTAATCACTCAGCTTTGATGCCAAATTATGCACTTTTCAGTTTATTCTTCTGGTTTGCACATCACACTCTTCTGGTGTGCAGATGAAGATCTGATGTTTTACCGTCTCTGTTTTTCCTCTTTCATCAGTATTGGATAAATGTGGTACAGATCGGCCTATTGATGTGGATAGCAATGTAGTGTAGTAGGGATGGTTCATGGCTTTTGAATATTCAAATAGTCAATTTAAATACATATGGATGTGTTCATGCAACTTTAACTGCCATTAAATAACAAAAGCAGAAGAAAGCATTAGTATCAGGTAACACAAGCGTTACAGATTAACTTATGGATCCATTTGTTTTATATAACGTTGTTATGTAAATCCTCCAAGTTAAAATACTTAGGATCGGATGCTAAATCTCTAAGCCTGTTAATGGCAATTTCCATTATGTGTTGGCTTGAAGCTAACATACTAAGGTGTACTGTACAGCTCGGACCATCTTTGAGAAAATTAGTCACTGGCAAAAATGTGAATATATTCAAATTTCCAGTAACTTTCAAATAGTACATTTTCTTTAAATGCACATCCCTATGAGCCAGAATCATAAGCCCTTTATAGATTTACAGACACATCGCCACAGTTACCTCCGATGGCTGGTCAGGGGACGTAAAGTCTTTTGCCCACCATTCTGCAACTGTGTGTTATACATTGCACGTTAAGTGTAAAAGTGGCAGTTATCCCACCTTCAAACAGCAGTGTGTAGGAGCCAATAGTGTCTCCTTAGCAGAGGTGCAACAGATCACAAATCTCACAGTTCGGATCGGATCACAGGTTTTTGTCACAGATCGGATCAGTTGTTTTGCATTTTACCAGCACTACAAATCAAAATGTATTTCTACAAATCCTGATAATGTGTCACCTCCTCAAATTATCTTCACTATATACTCATTACTACAATTCTCATAATAATGATAATAATACAACGGTTTGATAAAACTGAACTCTCTTTAATTAGCCAGTGCTTTAACAAATCTAACTACTTAAAGTAGTTAGATTTGCCTCTGCCAAAGCTCATTGAGAAATGCTGGTCTGAGGATGATGTGGTGAGACATCTTCAGCCCTTCACAAAGATCCGTGCTAAAAGTTGTTAGTTCTTTAAATTGTTTGTGCAGGCAGATCAAATACTCAGAAAGAGTTTAGCATTTTACCCATGGTGAATATGTTTCAAGGTCCCTATTGTATAAAGTGCGATTTCAAAGTCACTTTTTATACTTTAATACTAAGGCAGGTCTTACTGCTATATAATGACTTTGATAGTATCTAAAAAGTCTTTCACTCAGCACGCAAACATTTCCAGCTTCCTTAAGGTTTTGATGTCACAAATATACAGTCAGCACAGCCCACCAGGACCAGTCATCCCATCACTAAGCCACTAAACTACAAGACATCACATTTTTTGAGGAAACAGTGAATTGTTGGATGTCAGGGGTCTTCTTCAGGATGACACTATAGACCTAGAGCTAGTGTTTCTTTTTCCTGAAATACACTGGTACATTTCTGTTTGCCTCATGTAAGTGCTGACTGTTTCCTCGATCATGAAAATACTACGATAGTGTTTAATACACTCAAACAGAAATGAATGTGTCTCTAAGAAGCTGCTAATGAAATCAAAACGTCCTGTTGTTGCTGGAGCTGTAGAGAGAGAGAGACGTGAAAAAGAAATATAAGACTATAAAGTATATTTTTAAACTTAAAGCTAAACTTCTTATTGATGTCAAACCTTCAAATTAAACACAAGAAGAGTGCTAGTGGCCCTTTAACAGTGCAGTAAAAGAGAAGTAAAGTGACTCTGATCTGCATTTTTATCAGTTTCCTGCAAAAATGTGAATATATTCAAATTTCCAGTAACTTTCAAATAGTACATTTTCTTTAAATGCACATCCCTATGAGCCAGAATCATAAGCCCTTTATAGATTTACAGACACATCGCCACAGTTACCTCCGATGGCTGGTCAGGGGACGTAAAGTCTTTTGCCCACCATTCTGCAACTGTGTGTTATACATTGCACGTTAAGTGTAAAAGTGGCAGTTATCCCACCTTCAAACAGCAGTGTGTAGGAGCCAATAGTGTCTCCTTAGCAGAGGTGCAACAGATCACAAATCTCACAGTTCGGATCGGATCACAGGTTTTTGTCACAGATCGGATCAGTTGTTTTGCATTTTACCAGCACTACAAATCAAAATGTATTTCTACAAATCCTGATAATGTGTCACCTCCTCAAATTATCTTCACTATATACTCATTACTACAATTCTCATAATAATGATAATAATACAACGGTTTGATAAAACTGAACTCTCTTTAATTAGCCAGTGCTTTAACAAATCTAAGTACCGCAGACTAATACAAAAAGCTGCATCACCTTAGTCTATGTTGTAATGCTGGTTTTGCACCCTGTAATGATGTTGATCTGTTTATCCTATATGAAGAGCAGTTGCAGACAATTACTCAAAAGATATCACCAATCAAAGAGAATGTCAAAATAAAATATAAATGAAAATGATCTCAAACACAAACATAAGATCTTTAATAATTACGTATCCAGTTGTCTAATTTTGATAATAATGACTGACTTGAAGTATCCTAAGGAAACCAGATATAAACATTCAAAAAACAGTCCACATATAAAGACTTTGACATTTAAAGAAATCGTTAAAAGCCTTTAAGAAAAGCATTGCACAGATGAAAACTTTTACTTCTTGATAAGTTTGGAGTTTGTGATTTTTACAGTAAGCTATAACTGTTAGACAACAAAAAAATGTAGTCTTGATACAAATCAAAGGGCGGCAGTAGCTCAGTCCGTAGGGACTTGGGTTGGGAACCGGAGGGTCGCCGGTTCAAGTCCCGATGCGGACTAAAATATGGAAGTTGGTCTGGTAGCTGGAGAGGTGCCAGACCACTTCTCGAGCACTGCCGAGGTGCCCTTGAGCAAGGCACCGAACCCCCACCAGCTCAGGGGGCGCCTCCCAAGGGGCTGCCACCGCACTCTGACATCTCTCCATTAATGCATGTCCACAGGTCTCGTTGTGCATGTGTGTGATTCAGGCCTGTGTGTGTGAGAAGCATGTCTAAAAAATATAACAGAGTGCGAACCACAATTTCCCCGTAGGGGATTAATAAAGTATATAAAATTAAAAAAAAAAAAATTAAAAAATCAAGGAAGTTTTAAGAGAACCAGAAATCCCCCACTTCACCCAGCCACAGTTAAACCTCAGTGTAGCCGTCTCGTCATTTCTGAAGCCCAACTCGTAATGACCCAGTTGGCTAACCCAACTGACTTTTCGCCCCAATGTGTGCCAGTGCTTCGAAGCCTCCACGTCCCTTAAAGGGATATTTCAGGGATTTCACAATATCCTCCCCATCGCAGTTATCACTTCCCTCAGCTGTTTTCTGTTATTAGTCTAAAAGTCTGACTTCATCTCTCTCTGTCTTACAACAGCAGTAATGAATGAGTGACTAAAACATCTGACAGCAGGGTGTGTTTTGGTGTGTGAAGGCCAGATGATTGTGTCATTAGGAGGAATATCTGCCAGCTCCACGTATCCTCTCCCCTTCAGTTCCCCCTTCACACACACCACAGCTGGTTTGTGTTAGAGAGGGGTCACATACTCTTCACCTCCTCCACCCTGAAGCAGCTCCACTTATGGGTGTTCCCTCCATTGTTGTGCTTCTTCTTGTCCATAACCTCCAGGAATGACTAGAATCCTTCCTTTCTGGAGTGGAAAATCTCAGAGACCAGACTGGGAAAATACCTTTTGTTTAGCCTGGGCGAAAAAAAGCTATATTTTGTTTGTTTTCCTATCCTTGATTTTTGAACTTTTCTCATTTTGTCTATCTCACTTTTCCCTCTCCCCTCTCCCGTTTGTTCAGTGCAGATTGTTGGGCTGTCCGGTGAAGCAAACCCGCCATGCGTGAATACAAGCTAGTGGTGTTAGGCTCTGGAGGTGTGGGCAAGTCCGCTCTGGTGAGTATTCCCTCCTGAATTCTTTCCTGCCCCCTAACTCTTTAACACCTCTGAAGTGTTTCCTCAACACTTTGTTGGTCTGTCATTTAAACAAGAAACACGGTTTCCCTGTACATTTTTGGAGAAATCTGTTTAAAAGAAAGGTTAGGGCATTTAAATCACAGAGAGACAAGGATGAGACTTTAAGTTATTTTCTTTTGATTTGACTTTTTAATAGCATCATGCTAGTGTTCACTTTGTAATGTATGGATGTGATGGATTTGAAATCTTAAACCGTATTTCACCCTTTTTTGTCTTTGATTTGTTGAAGAAGAGATATAGAAAACATTTTATATTTGTTTTAAAATGTTGCCAGATGTCCATGTGATGTCTCGTGCCTGCTAAGTTAACTTCTACCAGGTGTCAGGTTAATCCCCCAAACTGGCAGGCGGACATGTTTACACAGTAAAGATATAATCAGTTGAACTCGTCTACCCCTAATGTAAACCTCAATTGAGTGCAGAGTTTAAAAATAGCACAGTCTTCACCAGAGTTTACACTGGACGTTCTTTTGACGGCCAATTTGGCCGGTGACATCCCAGGATTCTGACCTATATGAATAACTGCAGGACATATGCTTTGAAATGCCATATATATCTAATAACCTACATTATATAGCAAAAGCAATAAAACCCACAAACGCCATTATTAATTCATTACCGTGCAAGAATGTCTTAAAAGTCCTCTGGGTACTGTGTTTAGCACAACTCTGCCTGACAAGCGACTGGTTTTCACGAATCACGGTTTTATTTAGCCAAGTGGGCAAATCGCAGCAATCTTCATTGAGGCTTCCAAAGAGAAGGGGAGACTCTACATTAGTGTATTTATTTTTTATCTTCATAAGATTGCCAATCATAGATAATGTGTTGGACATTGTGACATTATGTGTCCAACACATCGACAATATTTCATTTACCAAATTAAAAAATGATTAATAGCAGATTTCCCTGCCGATATATATCTTTTGATATCTTTATCTGCTTGATAACTGTGCATGATAAGGCTATATTTAACCCTGGTCCTAACTAGGACTTTAAATTTGCTATGTCATTTCTCTAAGGGAGCACTTACAATAGGCAAAGTTGTCCCGTACCATGCTTAAGCCTATGTCCCCCCTCCCCATTCCCCCGCTGGCCTTCACTCACACTGCTCCAGTTACCTCTTGTACATAACGTCGTAATACAACACATGCATGGCATTACCTAATTATGAAGCGTGCTAAGTTTACAAGACAGGTTGTGTACCGGTGCTTGTGCTTGTGCTCGTGCATGAACTGTACTGTGCCGAAGCACACCTCTTCCATGCGTGCCAAGACCAAGGAAGTGTACCGTGCTTGAGCACGGAACGGAGCACTCACACTGGTCAAACGAACTGGACTTAAAGGTTGAAGCGTTCTTAGGCACGGTACGGATTGCCTTGAGTGAGTGCGCCCTCAAAACACCTAATCAGAGTACTTTTTTTATGCGGCAAACTATATTAATGTGTATGTATTTAGCATGTTTAATAGCCTACACAGTTGTTATAGTAACGCATGAAGAGAAAATGGCACTCCAGCCATATTTGTCAGTGAGGATGTTTTTGTTTGTGTGCCACAGAGGCCACATTGATCTGACGTGTGCTTGCTCTGTGTCTTCTCTTACAGACAGTTCAGTTTGTACAGGGAATCTTTGTGGAAAAATATGACCCGACAATAGAAGACTCGTACAGAAAGGTGAGTGTCCCTCGAGGTGGGGGGGGGGGAATGAACTGATTGCTAGCAGCTGCCCTGCAGGTTCGCATCATCATATTGTGCGCTTGTTTTTTTCTCATCTCTCCCTCTGTGTTGTTTTTCTTTCTTCTTCCATTTTCTCTCTTTACATCTATTTTAGTTCTCAATCTAACGCTCCCTCTGCTGGCTTTGTATTGTCTGTAGTATTTTAAATAAAAAGTGTCAGTTGACCTGAGATGACGCCTTACATTATATAAATGTTGCCCTTTTCTTTCTCTTACAGCAAGTCGAGGTAGACGGACAGCAATGTATGCTTGAAATTCTCGACACAGCAGGCACAGTAAGTGAACTCCACACCACTGAAATCTCTGTTCATAGCCTGTTTTGCTGTTTATAAGGCCCCCTGAGTCTGTATTGAACGCTGACATTTGGTCTGTAATGCTGGTTGGTCAAACGGGTCAGGCCACCACTTTGGCCCGGACTGACAAGACTCGGCTAATATCTCCAACATGATGTTGACATTTGTGCCTTTTGAATGAAATGTCCAGACAACTTTCTGATTGGATTCTATAATCTAAAACATTTTTCTGCTTTAGTTAAGGGATCAGTTTATGATTATACTGGTCCCTTATGTATGATGATTGTGCACAAGCAACATACACGATGACACTTGTTTCTATTAGAAAAATCAAAAGGCTGTGACGGTTCACCCACGCAGTGGTGCTGCTGTAGAAAACTTAGACATGCATTCTGCAGTTCTACTGAACTTAAATCTACATCTAGTGAATCCTGCACACCAACGTGACTTTCTGTTACTTGATATGGAAATAATCAATAAATGTAAAACAGTCACATGCTCTCTGTTTGTTAAATGCTGAGTTTTTGTCTTTACTTTTCTGCTGTGTAGGAGCAGTTCACAGCAATGAGGGACTTGTACATGAAGAACGGCCAAGGCTTCGCCCTGGTTTACTCCATCACAGCACAGTCCACATTCAACGACCTCCAGGACCTGAGAGAACAGATTCTACGAGTAAAGGACACAGAGGACGTAAGTAATCAGAAAACACAGACATTGTAGTACAGATAGGTTACAACCACCTCGAATTCTCAACCTCCTACATTGTGCCGAACCAGATTGCACTGTTGCTATGGACACCACCCAACACTGTATTTATGGATCTTAAACCACAAATTAGTATTACCTTGACATAATGCAATTATTCTTGTGTTGTGTGTAGAGTGAAAACAATGAGAAATCACTGAGTGAGACTTGTTTGCTCTACGTAGCCTAGCATCAGCTGTTATTAGCGTCATACAGGTCCCTTTGGTTTGATTACTTCATCTGTGTTCATCACAAACACAGAGCCACAGCCCAAATTTATCCAAGAGTCCAGTAAAAGAAAGAGGAATGTCTTTCTCTGGTTAGTTTAATCTCCAACCCTAAGTTTTGCATTTTATACACACAATGTGGTTTTCCCCTCATGATCTGCCTGTCAGCTTGGATCTGTGACTCTGCGAATAAAAGGAGGATGTGTCATCTCATTAGTTTACTGCTCGTCAAAAGCACATTTCCATATTTCTGTATCTCTGGTCAGTGAGGCTGTTGAGTGAGTAAGCCCTCCATCCCCTCTCTGGTTGGGGCAGATAGTGCGTCAGCAGGATCGGAGATGCCCTTTTTTGGTGATCTCTAGAGGGAATGAATGTTACCATAACCCCCTCTCTCTCTCCCTCTTTCTGTTCCCCGTCAACTATCTTAATAGCCCTTCTGCAGCCTGGCGTAGAAGTTTTTTTTCACTCTTCATCTCTTCTTGCCCCCCTTCAATGATTATCTGTGCCAGTATTCTCCTGTGCTTTTTGTTTTGACTGGCCTTTTCATCGCCTGTTGCTCCCTCCTCGCCTCAATGGCTGTGGTCTTACTGTGGTCTGGCACTCTGTGCGGGTGATTGGACTGTCAGGGGTGATGTGAAAGGAAAGCCTCAACTCATCAGAAACACAGAGGATTGTGAGGCTGTGGTACTTCATTAGAGCCTCTGCGGTTAGGGAGCTGAGGTTAGCCTCAGGCTAACAGATGGATCTAAGGATCAGTGACTCCTTTAACATGCAAGAAAACGGTTATTTGCCTTTTCTTCTTCAACTATGTTCCCTCTGAATGTCTTAAACATTTGTGATAATCTGGCTATCACCTCTGCTCTGTCAGCTATCAGTCTTTTCAGTGATTCAAGCCTTTACCTCTGATGGCCGCGACATCTGTTTATCTTTCTTTTCCTCATGCAGGAATGCACAACCAAAGGAAATGCTTAAAATGTCTCTTTTTTCCATCTACGAGAACTCATTTTTTTATTCCAAGAAAGCTTTTTAAGTGATTGCAGAGCGAAAGCAGACATTGTAGTTGCAGCTACAGCTGTTCTCATTCTCAGCTCTTCCACGCACCATTTGCTGCAAAGCTGGCAAAATGTACAGACCTACTTACTGTTGCCAAGCTCATTTAAAAAGCCTTTTAATGACTCTGCATTGAGCACTGTACGGCCAAATTCCATAGCCTTTAAAAAAAAGTGGTTATGAGTGAAGAATAAAGTAAGTGAGCAGTTTATTAAAAGCTCACTTCCCGTACTTCCTTCCACTTTTTTTATGTAAGAGAGGTCTTATGACTTTTCTGGGCCATCTATGTCTCTGCTTGTGTAACTTGGATGCCACTAATGCCTGACTCCATGTTTGTGACTCACTGCTCTATTTGCAACGACTGGCTCCATTCATTTACTCCATACTCCCCCTGTTCTGTGCTCCCAACAATCCAGTCTGTAGCATGCCAGTGTGGGCGGGACAGGACCTGTCTGTAGCATGTTAACAGCATCTGAACAGATTCTCTGTGGGTTGTGTAGATTCTTCAAGTAGGCTAATGCTGCGTCGTGTGCTGCTGACACTGAACATTTTTCTTTCCCTTGCATACCTCCCGTCCCTCTCTCTTTTTCTCTCTTTCTATCCATCTTTTCATCTCAGCTTGGCTCAGAGTTTGTGTTAGGAGGGCATACCACTAGTTCTCCCAGGACCCCTTGGGAGAAATGTCGTTCAGCAGTCCAGAGTGAGGGCTTGTTTGGATATCAAACATCAAGCAGCAACCTCCACGGGGTTAATCTAAACATTGCAGCTTCCTGTCGTCTGCCCCTCAGCCAAGATAGAGAGCAAGAGAGAAAAGGAGTAAAGACCCTGGAGTTACCACTCTAGACTTTGAAACATTTTACATTTTCTGGAGCAATGAGGCCATAATGCTGTCAAAACCCAACTTCTGAACCGTAGTCTTGTTAGTGGGATGGGGGTAGTTTTGGGCAAGTTTGTGCATGTAAGGGTTCTAGCATACTGCTGACAAATATCCAGTTTTGCCAGATTCACAAGACTCGTCTGGGGGCTGTCTTCTGGACAAGAAGACGGCAGGGAAGGCAGAATTTCCCATGCATATATTTATTACTTGCATGCCCATTCAAAATAGATTTCTCCGTTCAGATATACTATGAGAGCCTGTTGTTCTGCATGCAGAATTTCCCACTACTTGAATATGTTTCTTGCTTGCTAAGCTGTACCACAAACACAAATTTTCTGCAAGCCTCTCAAAAATGAGAAAAAGCACCAAACTCCTCCTCAAACTTGAGCCCTTGTCTGTTGTCAATACTTTTTAAATGTGGGTGGTATAGTAAAGCCAAGCTTAAATGTGAAAGAACACTGCATGCTGAGTGAAGGCAAGCACCCACACACAGACGCGCACACACAAACAAACAGTCTCACACTATCATCTAATTCCAGAGAGCAGCCAGAGCGTGGAATCCAGCTGAAACATTCGAAAAAATTCAGGAAGGAAAGCGATGTTATCCCGGCTGGGTGGGGCTCTCATGACTTCCTCCGGGCCAGCGTGGTCCCTAGATAGCCGGTCAGGAAACAGCAGGCAGGATGAGACGCATCCCGACACCCTGACTGCCCCCGTCTTTGCCCACTGTGACAGTTAGAGCTGAAGTTTTTTGCCAAGAATATTCTCTCTTCCTCAGAAAGTTTTTTGTTATTTGACCTTGGCTGTTAAAATATCTGACTTTCGGCACGAAAAGCAGAAGTGCTGGCTGTTTGGGAGATTCCAAAACCATCCGCACTTCTTGTCAGTGGCTGTTCTCTCTCTGTGGGTTTCTTTTAAGTTTAGCTTTTAAAGGATTTCCTGTTCAAGGAAATTAAACAGAAAGTGTATATTGGTTCTTTATATCTCCTCTATCACTGATATGTAAACCTTCAAATGAAAACTATTAGACTAAAGTATAAGCTGTTCTCTCTTTGACAAAACACCTTTTTAACACATTTTAAATTTCAGCATTCTTTACATCTTTATTCTTATTGTTCTGTTTTTGCTGATTTTGGATTATTGGCTGAAAACTAATAAATGAGTTTTTCTAGATGTAAATGTTCCAATGCAGTTCTGCATATTTAACTTAACTTGTTTGTCTGTACACATTGTCTGACTAAACATTGTTCTCATATAATACATTTTATCTCCTATGTCTCTTTAACTATCTACTCTATATAAATACACTTTTCTTTATTCCCACTCCTATCGTCCAATGCTTCCTTTTTTTTATTACCGATTTTTCCTCTCTACCTGGTCCTTTTTCCTTTTGTAAAAAATGACACATGTCCCTGTTTGATGAGCATTTCTCATCATATAGAATATGTTATATTTGCCCCTAGCTCTTGATAATATTGTAATATAACTGATAATTTCATTTTGCCACACTAATGTATAATTGACCCCCCCTTAACTTTTGGAGTAGTAATTAATTTCTCTTCACCCTCAGGTGCCGATGATCCTGGTGGGGAACAAGTGCGACTTGGAGGATGAGCGTGTTGTGGGAAAGGAGCAGGGCCAGAACCTGGCCAGACAGTGGAACCACTGTGCCTTTTTAGAGTCCTCTGCTAAGTCAAAGATCAACGTACTCGATGTGAGTATGATCAGAGACAAATCACTGCTACACTCTGCCTGGTTGTACAAAAAAATCCCTTTACAGGTTGACACAATATTAAATTCATAAGCTGATCCAGTTCCTTCACCAGAGTTTGGGTATGGGTTAACAACAGACTTGTGTGGTGTACCTGGGATACAGGTAGTAATGATCTCAACTGGATTAAACCTACCAGGGTTAGCTGAACTTTTTTTAAACTTATTGTGAATGGCACCAATCCATTTAGTGATGCAGCTTTAGTTAAAGGTACCAAGGACCTGCCTGGGAAGAGAACCAACGCTTTGACTTTAACAATTCTTTTCCCTCTTTGTTGTACCTTCTTAGATCTTCTATGACCTGGTCCGACAGATAAATAGGAAAACGCCAGTGGAAAAGAAGAAGGCAAAAAAGAAATCCAACTGTGTCCTGCTTTAAAAGACCCCCTCCAGCCCCTGCAGCAGCTCTGAGCCAGGTCTGTATGAGTGTGTGTCTAAAATTTCACAACACATAGTGTTAGTCACAAAGGCCCAGTGGCACACATACTTCTCTTGTCACTATGCATGTACACAAGTAAGGTTGATAAGTGTTGCATAATAGCTTAGATTTTTTTTTAATGTCACCTTAGATAAAGCAGCTTACATCAGCGGTATTTTGTTACGAGTTTGTTTGCCTGCAGCAAAGACAACCTTGGTTCATCTTCATAGTTTAATACAACACTGTGTCATCAGTGGTTTTGGTCCCTTATTGGGCTTTAATAAAAGGAACCCGAGCACATACTGAGAACTTTAGTAACCTTGGAAGGCAGAATTAGAGAGAGAGCCCCCTTTCCAGCCAGATCAGGGTCCAACAGATTCTATAAGAAGAACCTTTTTTTCAAGAAATTGACAGAAACAAAGAGTTTCTGTAAAAGGGTTTGTTTATTCTGAGTTTACGTGCCAATAATAACATTAGCCCTCACCTGGATTTATCATTATGTGTATCATTAAGGGGTTTTTGTGTGTAGTGTTTCTGTACAACTTCTTGGTGTTCGTGGTCGTGTTATTTCTCGATATCTTGGGTTAAAAATGTACCCATTGTCCGATAAGGAAGTGCTCCATGTGACAACCAGTCAGTCAAACAGCCTTTTTCGTAAGTTGTCTGTGTGGGA